>CM053625.1:205707670-205927360 GCA_028646595.1 Phalanger gymnotis
TCTTTTTCCGTTCCGTTCACAATTCTCTTTCTTTCCGCAATCAGTCTCACCTTCTATTTGTCTCTTGGTTCCAGGGAGACAACTATAGCTACTGGAAAAAACACGGGTTCAAATCCTGCCTCGGTACTTACTCTCTGTGGAAACTTGGGTCGATCAACTTTTCTCTGGGTTACAGTTTCCTTCTCTGGAAAATGAAGGGGGTTTGACGATTATTTCTGTTTCCAGGGGATTTCGTCATCTTTCTTATTTCACAAAATCAATGCAAGTTGGAAAGAATTTGAACAAAGTTACATGTAGTGGTCTATACTGCCTTAGAAAATAACTTTTATTTTTAAAACCTATCCTAGTTGAAGTTTTAGTGAAAGTAGGCAGAAGCCACTTTTAACGTCTTTGGAATGCAGGATTGGAATCCTCTCTAGTTGGATAAGGTGGATACAACTCTCTCTCTCTCTCTCTCTCTCTCTCTCTCTCTCTCTCTCTCTCTCTCTCTCTCTCTCTCTCTCTCTCTCCCCTCCGGGTCTCTCTTCTTTCTTTCCTTCCAGAATTGGAAGAAGGGAGAGCTGGGTTCCATATGAGGTTCTGACTGCTTGACATGCAAAGCAATTGGATCAAGTCGTGTCCCAATGCTGTCTTAGGTCTCTGTTTCATAAACTTAGTAATATTCCAGTTACTTCTAAGACTATTGCAAAGATTCTTAAAACTCCACCTGCAAAGTACCTTAAGCAAAGGAAAGCAATAAATCAATAGTTTCTGTAGATTAAAAATGACCAATTTAGGCTTTTAAAACTGAAGTTCAGAGCCACATCTAGGAAGGACCTAAATCTTTATATTTGCATCCCTAATGTCTAGCACAGTGCCTGGAGCATAGTGGGTGCTTAATAAATGCTTATTGGTTGTCTGGTCAAAAAGAGTCTTCTTTGGTTGTTATATAATTAATAAATGCAAGTCTCTTTTCCTCTGGGTATGTTGTATGGGGTAGGAATCTGTGTGTGTGTGTGTGTGTGTGTGTGTGTGTGTGTGTGTGTGTCTAGGGAGGAACAGAAACATACTATCAGGAAAAAGAAAAGACAAATTCAGAAGTTTGAGCAATTAGGATCTTATGATTTTAAGGTAATGGCTTAAAAACTCTAGTCCATCAGCTGCTCCCAGAAATATCTGTTTGTAGACCAGAAGTGGAGAGTGTGACTCACTCAAGGTGTATAAAGACTTGTAAAATAAAGATACTTGGATTAGAATTGAGAGGTGGCTGACGACATAGGGAAGAAGATTGTGCCTTAGACCCTCAGGGTCAAGGTCAAGGAAGTTATCTGATGTAGTATGTTGATAGAAAAATCACTGGTTAGGCATTGGAAACACAGACTGTATTTTGTACTATGTTACCAGTCAGCTGAGTGAACTTGAATGAGTCACTTGACTTCTTAGGGCCTTAGTGTGTGTGTGTGTGTGTGTGTGTATATGTGTGTGTGTGTGTATGTATGTGGGGGTGTGTCTCTGTGTGTGTGTGTGTGTGTGTGTGTGGTGGGAAATTGGATTAGATTATTATTGCATTCTAGAGTTGAAAGGGTAGTTAGACAGTACAGTGTATAGAAGTGCCAGGCCCAGAGTCAGGAAGACCTGAATTTGAATTTAATTTCATATACTTACTAGCTGTGTGACCCTGGGCAAGTCACTCTAACCCTGTTTGCCTCAGTTTCTTCATATGTAAAATGATCTAGAGAAGGAAATGGCAAACCACTCCAGCATTTTTGCCAAGAAAACCCCAAATGGGGTCATGAAGAATTGGAAGAGACCAAAAGACTGAACAACAACAATAACAAAATGTGCAAGGTTCTGTTCCTGATGCTGAAAAGAAAAATAAAAATGAATCCCTTTGTTCAAAGAGCTTATCTCCTACTGAGCATGAGTATAGAGAAATATATTTTCATAGCAAAGTGCAAAATAACTTGAGGGAGAGAGTACTACAACTAGGCACATAAAAGTTGCCTGGGAATTGGTGACTGAAATGAGCTTGAAAGAAAGGAAGGCTTCTTAGAGTGGAGAATTAGAAGAGAATAGATTTCAGGCATTTCATGTAATACCCTGTGCAACGGCATGCAGACAAGAAATAAAATATCAGGCTTGGGGAACCAAAAGGAGAACAGGTTGGTTGGAAAGTAAAATGCATAAAGGAGAATAATGTGCAATGTCTGGAAAGATAGGTTAGAGCAAGCCAGTAAAGAGTTTTAAATGAAGTGGGGCATTTGTAGTTTATATCTTAGAGATAATAGAGAGAGACACTTAGGATTCTTGACCAGAGGAGTAGTATGGTCAGACTTTGGCTTTAGGAACATTATTTTGGCAGCTTGTAGAAGATGGATTGTAGAGGGGAAAGGCTGGAGGTAGTGCCCAGGACTTCAGAAAGGGATTGTTTAGCAACCAATCAAACATTTATTAAGGATCTACTGTGTGGTTAATGTTAAACAAGATGCATTGTGTACTGTGTTAGTGTCAAACAGTGCTATGTGCTGAGAATACAAAGACAAAAGTAATACAATTCCTGCCTTCAATGAGGGTCCATTCTATGGCTCCTGAGCCAGTTGAGAAGGTGAACCTAAGGTTGTAATGTATCCCAAGTAGCAAACATTCAAACAAACTGTTTCCAAATTCCTGTTTTCAACTCTTAAATCTGTGAAATAGGTCCAAGGAAAGAAAAAGAAAACCCATTATAGCCTTAAAGTGGAGAAATGGTTTCAGATGGCTCTGTGCCACTATGTTTGCACTGGGCTTTGAAATTGCTTTGATTGGACACTTTCTGGAAGAAGACCATGTGCCCATATAGAGGTATATATAGAACACATACAAACCAGTTTCAGAGTAATAGGGTATTAGCATTTGGGGAGGGGGGGGGACAGGAAAAGCCTCATGCAACATATAACAGAGTAGGGTTATTACCTATCTTATTTTTGAAGCTATACTTTTATATCTCTAAGGTTCTCCCTCACTCTAAAATTCTGTGATAATCAACAAACCCTTATCAATCACCCACTATTTTGTTAGGAACTATACTGGGAGCTGGGGATAATAAAGGGGGAAAAAAAAAACTAACTTCGTCCTTAAGGAGCTTACACACACTGACCCAATTGTGAGGCAAGACATCTGCACTAAGGCTTTTGGGATATGCTGTATATATTCCCTTCTCTATCACAGATCAAGTAGTTTCTGTTTTCTCTTTAAGGCAGATTTGCTCTATCTAGGTCTCCATAGAGGAAAGTTAGAAAACTGCTGAGTTTGCAGGGGGGAGGGGGAGCCTAAATCAACTTCTACAGGTGAATCCATCTCAGTAAGGTAGTCTGAATGAGCTCAACGCTTTCTGAAATTTATATATTTGAAAACAATACGAACCCCAGATTGAAAAACTTCAAACCACTTGCCCAGAGAAAACACTGAGATATCAAAGTTGCTCTTGAAAACCACAAATCATTATTTTTCTTCTTGGGGGAAGCTGTTGCTGTGGCCAGTGAGAATGATTTTTGATATGATTAAAAAAGCTGATTTGATACTGCCTCTTCCATTCTGCACACTTATTGTCTCCTAATGCACAGAAAAGTCTTCCTAAAGTGTCTAACCCCCTTTCCTCCCTGCACTACAGCAGAGATGAACACAATCAGCGTCAATGACCATACATCAGAAGCCCAGGGACATGTCTCTCAAGAGTTTTTAGGTGAAACATAAAAAGCAGGTCTTTGGTTAGCAATATCATATCTATTTGGCTAGAAAATATCATGTCTCTATTAACCCAAATCCTAAGGCTGACCTTTCTTCACAATGATGCAATCGCCAAGGTGACAGAAATTAAGATTAAATAAGCAGAATATAGTGGAAAGAACCCTGGTTTTAGGAGTCAAAGGACCTGGGGACAAGTTCTACATTTGTTATCTATTAAATCCATGACTGTAGGCAAATCATAACCTCACTGAGCATCACTTTCTTTATCTGTAAGATAATTGCCTAACCTACCACCCAGGGTAGGGGAACTGTTATTTGGACAAAGTCATCTTACGGAATAAAATCTGGATTTAGGTTTCTGAAGATCTAAACAATGGATCTTAGCCCAATTGAGAAGATGAACGTGAAAATGTAATGTATTTTCAGCAGCATACATTCAGATGAACAGTTATCCCTATTTTCAACTCTTACATCTGTGACTAAGAAAACAGTAAACTGATGGGGGGAAAGGAAACATACAGTATATGCTTACAGAAGGGAAATGTGCTTGGAACTACTCAACCTCTATACTTGCAGTGGGTTTTGAAATTGCTTAATTGGATGCCTCCCCAACTATCCAGGAAGCAGCAAGGTAAAATGGAAAGATTAGAGAATTGGGAGTCAGGAGTCCTGGTCACAAGATAGCCGTGTGACCTTGGGCAAGTCATTTATCCCCTTCCAAGTCTTAACTTTGTCAAAGTATAGAATGAGAGCATTAAACCAATCGATGGATAATATGTTCACCAGCTCTGTGATGCTAGGATGAAGTGAAGGTTCTCAACATAGAAATGAGGAAAATGAGGCACAAGGAACTGGTTTTTATGCCTAAAGACACAGAACAGGCCATGTAGCAAAGGTGAGTTAGAACTTTTCAAAATCAGGTGTTTCCTAAGATATCTTTCTACTCAAGGATTCTTGTCCAAGCAGCTATGAACCAATCTAATTACTAGATGGTCCACTACTTTTTTTTTTAAGAGACACTGAAGTTTATACCACATTTTCATCATCCATAAAATGGAAATCACACCAACCAGCTTCTCTGAGTGAAGCAGGGCTGCTATAGGGTTTGTTAGAGCTCGTTTCCAGACAAATTATTTTTTAGACTGTTCCATTCTGAAGATCAGAGATTTATAACTGAAAGGGACCTGTAAGATCATCCAATCTAACACTAATCTACATGTGAAGAGTTAAGGCTTAGAATGAGTGAACTATTTATCTAAGATCACAGGTAGGAAGATGGCACAGGTCCTCACCAAATCTACCACTCCTTCCATTGTACCATGCTGGTCTGTTCTGTAGCCACACTAATTAGTCTCAGGATCACTTAATCATCTCTAGGTGCCTAGCAATGCTCGGTTGAGCTAGGTGTATAGAATCTAGCTATTGAGGAGTTTCCTAATTACTTCTATTCATTTTTGGTTTCCAATAGATACTTTTTAGGACATGTCAGGTTGGTTAAAAGGCTTTGGCTTTTGCAAAACACCATTTTGGTTGTTAAATTTAATTGAAAAATTGATTATGCGGCCAGTTCAAGTACATGCTGAGTATTGTGGGTTCACCAGCCTGTGAGAAGCTCTAGTCCTTTAATGTTCACCCTCAATCTCATCTTCTCAAAGACACACAGTTCTTTTACTCACTCTGATTCTAAGTATTACACCATTTATCCGGTTTTTCAGGGAATGACCAGCTCAACTCGACGAAAGTGAGACAATGTAGTGGGTCAGTCTTGTTTCCTCAACCAAATGCTGTCTGGTACTTTTTGGTGCCCACTATAGTGGCTAGCAATAGAGGAGGGCCAAATCACAGGATCATAGACACTTCTAGAAGGTACATTGGAAATGAGATAATTCTATCTCCTCATTTTGCAGAATCCCAGGGAAGGATAGTGATTTGCTAGAGTCACACAGAAAGTGCCAGTATTGGGACCTGAATCCAGGGATCTAGATTCTCAGTCCTGTGTTCTTGCTGTTATATGATTTTTCAATACTTGAATGAATGAGTAAATGACTGAATAAGGGAGTCTGCAGATTACAGTTTTTAAAATACAGCTCTTATGTGAGAAATATTTTTTGTGAAATGTATTTCATTTTTACAAATTTGTGGGATTATTTCTATTAAATTTTTTAAAACCTTGAAAATGTTTGTTTTTCTTAATTTGTGGCTCTTTAAACAAGCTGATCTTAATTGTTTTGATATTACATATTAAGAGGCTTTTAAATTGGCATTTGTTTTATCTTTAACTAATAGTTTGAAGAGACTAGAAGATTAATAGGAGATGAATAATTCCTTATTGCTCCTTACCAGCTATATATAAACTAGTGTCAGCATTTGCTTGGCTCTACTTAAAATAGTGCCTGCATACTTATTAACCTGCTTAAAATCAGTCATAAAAATGGGCTTGGCCAGCTTCTAAGAAGGTTATTTCAACTAAATTTTAAAAATTACTTTGGCCATTTCTTATTAAGTGCTGTGTGACTTTGGATATATTATTTATCTTCTCAGACCCGAGTTTCCTCATCTATAAAATGAAGATATAAGACTAGATGATTTCCAAGATCTCCTTAAATTCTAACACTCCATGGTTCCATGGTTCTAGAACTCCATTGATTTTTTGAAAAATATTAATTTGTCATGAATATGTTTAGTGTTAGATTACACTTGCTGTCTAAGGACAGACAAATCTAACTAAGAACATAGAAGCTTATCACAAGGCAATAAATTCTTTTGCTATAGAGATCCATGAGAAGCAGCCAGTGGCTCAGTGAATAGAGCACTGGAAGTTAGGAAGACCTGAGTTCAAATAGAGCTTCAGACATTTCCTAGCTGTACAACCCTGGGAAAGTCACTTTACCTCTGATTGCCTAACAAAATGGATCCACTGGATCCATTGGGGAAGGAAAAGCAAACTACTCCATTGTCTTTGCCAAGAAAACCCCACATGATGTCACAAAGTGTTGGTCATGACTGAGACAACTGAATAACAATAAAAGTAATCCATGAGACAGAGAAAAATATAAAATGGCCCTTAATCCTCTCAGCCCTCCCCCTACCCTTTTAATTTTTCAAAATCTGTGACGGAGTGACAGAAAGGGGCCCAGAGGGTTGTAAGAAACAAAACATATTTAGAATATTTATAAACATAAATTCCTCTGTTGGTACTCTAGAAATTTATCAATAATCAGTGAGTTATACTACTGAAGGAAATGAATCACATTTATATTGACATTCTCATCATAAAGTATCAAAAGATATAAGGAAGTTGCAGGCTAATGGAGCAATGGCTTATATGTAATCTTGGAGAGACTAATAAAATTGCTTTCATTATATACCCAAATGCAGCAAGAAACATAATTCCATGAGGACAATTGGTCATCCTGCCTTGAATTGCTCATCGTATATGGAAGCAAAAAACAAGAAAAATATGTACCACTGAAGGGAACCCAAAACTCTCACAATGGAGATTATTGAAGCCTGTGTTCCAACATCTGTTGCAAAGGATCAAAAATTAGATGAATTCGATGAACAACTTGACAAAAGTCTTTCCAATCAATTCGACATGTACATTGATGCCTAGTGACTCCAATGCAAGGTACACACAAAGTAGGAAAGTAAAAAACATTGGAAAACATAGTTTGAGATTAAACTCAAAGGTCAAAAGCCTATAGAGTGCTCACATCTATTTATCAATAGTCTCCTCTAGAAAAGGATCGAAAGGGATTGTAGGTGATGAGCACAAAACAACATCACAAAAAAAATTGATTATATCTTAAGAGGAAGGATAAGATTGGAGTCGATTCAGACTTAATTGTCTGCGGACAATCAAACCATTGACTGGCTAGAGCAAAGGTCAAAATCAGCACCAGATTAGGATAAAGATGAGAAGACATGGCATACTATTACTACAGCTCAAACTTTACCTTTTCAAGCAAGCTATTGGTAGTGAAAATAGATATTTATAAAGACATTAACTCTGATTATCACCATTTCCTACAGAAGATCAACTCATGTAAGGTAATTACCTTGATAAAGAGCCCAGGAACTACCTCAGATAGAAACATAATTTCCTTGCTAAGTGGTAAGACATGGCAGCTATTAATAATACTAGTTCATTAAAGTCTCTCTTCCAATAAGTTACTTCTCTTGCATATATCAAGAACCTAAAAATTTCTACACATTAAGAACAGAAAAGGAAAAAGAAAGTGGGCTGGATTGTATTTGGAAATTGTGCAAAATATGCAAAAATAAAAACCTAACTTTTTAACACCAATATTCTATTGTTCTAGTAATATTATGTGCTGTGAATCACAGAATATCACAATATTCAAAGAATCAAAATTATGGGTGAAGAAAAGGGCACATGGTAGCCACTGGCTTATTATTAATAAAGACATACTTAAGAAGAGGTGCAAGTAGTATCATCCAAAAAAAGTAGGAGTAGGTAAATAGTAAGGCCAGTCATTTAATGAGAGTGATGAATCTACAAATGGAAACCCTGAATGTTGTACTGTTGCCTACAAAATAGGCAACTAGGTAGTCCAGTGGATAGAGTGCTGGGTCTGGAGTCAGAAAGATGTGAATTCAAACATATCCTCAGATACTTACCTGCTGTGTGATCTTGGATAAGTCACTTAACCTCTGTTTGCCTCAGTTTCCTCAACTGTAAAATGGGGATGATAATAGCACCTACCTTCCAGGGTTATTATGAGGATCATGGGAGATAATATTTGTAAAGCACCTGGTACATAGCAGGCCTTATATAAATACTAGCTCTTATAATTATTAACTATTAAAAGTCCTAGAGGAAATACCTTTGTGTATTAGGTACATGACATTGACAAGAATTATGCAAGAATGGAAAACATGGTTGGATTATAATATGTACCACTGAAGGGAGAATCCAAGTCAATGACATCACATAGATTCATTGATATATTGATACATTTATTTCAAATTTTTGGTACTTCCTTTTATATAGTTCTCTGCAAATGGCAAGAATTCAACATGTATTTGTAGGATGGATGAATCTTTAATATGCTATTCATTTGTTTTAGCTAATTAATATATTATTCACATCATTTAGGCTTTTTTAAAAAAAGTCTACTACATTTGTTAAAGGCCAAAAGCTGCCTTTAAGAGGCAAGGGAATATAGTGGGAAAAACATTGAACTTGAAGGCAGGATGGACCTGAGTTTAAACCTTACCTCTAACTCAACCTATGGAGCTTTGTGAACTTGGGCAAGTTGCTGAGCCCACATCTTTAAAAGAGAGATAATAATACTTACTTCACAAGGTTGTTGTATCGAATTAGATAATATGAAATAACACATGTAATGTGCTTCACAAATCTAAATGCTAGTTGTTTTTTATTACTAGCTATTATATGTAAAGTGCTTTGCAAACTTAAAGCGCTATATAAATATCAATTATTATTGCTGTGGCTGCTTCTTTCTGACCTGTCCATTTATTCTTGTGGTTTAATTTCCTTATCCTCACCAAATCTTCTCTGTTCCATGAAAGACCCTTCCAAGTCCACCTGAGGCAGCATGAAATAGAGGAAAGATCCTTAGACTTGACTTGGAGTGCAAAGAAGAAAGTTTGAGTCTCTGCTCCTTATGTGACATGAGGCAAACGTCTTCCCTTCCTTATGCCTTAGTTTCCTCACATATAAAATGGAAGGGTTGGGTGGGGAACCTGCAGCCTTGAGGCCACATGTGACCTTCTAGGTCCTTGAGTGCAGCCTTTTGACTGAGTCCAAGTTTACAGAACAAATCCTTTTATTAAGGGGATTTTTTTCTGTGAAGTTTAGATTCAGTCAAAGGACCTCACTTAAGGACCTAGAGGGCCACATATGGTCTTGAGGCCACAGATTCCCAAGTGTTAACATTCTATTATTCCATAGAAGCTGTTCAGTTTTGCTATCCTTGTGAATTCTTTTTCCTTTTCTTCCTACAAGCCCTTCTTAATCTCCTCCACCTTTGGTTAATGGGGAGGACAGAAAGAGCTGAATAATTGTCCTTTCTCTGCAGCTGGATGTACACCTGGCCTTAGATTGTACCTCACTCCCTTGCCAGCAAAGGGAGTTTTAAAGAGAGGAAAAAGTTACAAGAACTCAGACCATTGTTTTCTATTTCAGAAACACTCAAGGCTACAAACAAAACTAAGAGAATATTTGGAGAGTTGTAAAAACATTTTTTTTTAAAGACAAGAAAAATCTCTATGTGGAAAAATCACTCCCACAAATTGTGAAAAATCCTTGTCTGGATCTCAGGCTCTGCTGTTCATTTATTCCTATTTCAGTATGCTGGGTTCCATGAAGGTCATAAATTTTTGCCACCCCCCCACCTCCAAAAAAAAAAAAAGAGTTACAGTTTCTTGGAAAGCCTAATACGGCCTAATTCTGGCCAAATCCTCCTACTTCTTACTAGATATATAAAACTTCTGGAAATGTTGAAGCCATGAATGTAAAAAACAACCCTTCTGTAAGTCTAAAGCTCTTTCTTAGTTTAGGAACATGGAAATGTGTTATATAATACTTGATTTGTTCAAAATATCATCATGTTTACTATAGTTGGAAATTCAAAGGGCTTCTTAAGTAAAATTTTTCTTCCTTTTTTCCCTCTCCAGTTTTGAAAAGGAAAGGGAAAAGATCTTGAAAAAATATTTTTCTCTCCCATTTTGTTTTGTTTTTCTGCTACATTTTCCCCCTCCCCCCAAGGAATTCACAGCTCAACTTAGTAGCATTCATACACAAGCACACACACACACACACACACACACACACACACACACACACTTATCCTTCCAAGACAGCTGTCTGTAGTCAGCCTTAAGCTCAGTATTTTCTTGAATCTAAATGTTTCAATTGAAATCCATTGACAAATCTTTGTATTTTACTCATAAAACCTGGGGAAAAGGGGGAAAGTACTATCATCTTTTTGGGGACAGGAACGTTGAGACTCTATCAAAGGAGGGTCCCAACTTAGCTGAAGACATAATGGACCTGAATTTGGGGCTCATTCTGCCAAGAAGATGCAGTCTGAAAAGTCAATTTAAATCAATTTGAATCCTATTAGGATCCAAAGGTTTCCCAGACTTGACTTTGTGATAATGAGTTCATTGTCTAGGGGGCTTACTCTTGTAGCTTTTCTTTTTAAAACAATTGAATGATAAGCTCATTATTTTACCACAGCAGGTAGTGTCCAGGCTACTCTGAACCAAAAGGAAGAGACTGAGTTTATAATTCTACCCTGGGTCCCATGAATGTTACTGATCTGAGGCTAACAATTTCAGGGCCTTCTGCCTTTTCTTCTTCACACTGAACCTGGGAACCACATGCTCATTGGCTCATAGGCTCTGGAGCCTTTGAAGGAATGGGAAGAGACCTTAGACAGCCTCTAATCCTCCCATTTAACAATAATAAGGAAATTCAGCAAATATTGATTGAATACCTGCAACATGTCAGACACTGTTCAAAGTACTGTGAATTAAGATAAAAGCAAAATGGTCCTTGACATTGGAGAGCTTCCATCTTACTGGGGGCAGGGGAGGGGAAAGCAACATATATATATATATATATATATATGTATATATACAAAATAAAGAAAGAAAAAGATTCTAGGAAAGGAGACAGCACCAAGAAATAGGGGAATTGTGAAAGGCTCTTTGCAAAAGGTGGCACTATATTATGCCTTGAAAAAAGTTAGGAGTTCCAATGGGCAGAGCTTAGGAGGGGCAGTTTTCTAGCTACAGGGTACCTGCATCTCTGTGCGGAGTCAAAAATATAGTGAGAGATAGAATGCTGTATTTGGGGAATAGCAAGGGGGCTAGTGTGGCTAGGTCTAAATAGTTTGAAATAGAAAGATAGTTTGAAGCTCCATTGTGACGGGCTTTAAATGTCATATTTGCCAAGAGACAATAGGGACCCACTAAAGCATCTTGAACAAGGGAATGACCTAATTAGATTTGTGATTAAGGAATATCGATGTAGCAGCTTCTGGGAGGATGAATTAGAAAGCAAAAAGGCCAGATGAAGGAAGACCAATCAGAAGGTCACTTTAATAGTTCAGGTGGAGTATGCAAGAAGCATCTGTCAGACAGGTAGAACTAAAGCTGTTTTGAAAACACAGAGAATAGAGACTATCCAGAAGGCAGGGATGGTCAATAGCAGTAAACACAGGGGGATCGAGAAAAAAAGAAACTGCTTTCCACGTAGAGAGGAAATGATATATCCACAGACAACAAATAGAACTGAGATCTGAATGTAAGTCATTTGTCTTTCAATTCAGTGCTAATGCCAAAGCCCTGCTTTTATTGTTGTAATTGGAGGAAAAGAACATTGACCCAGGAGACAGAAGACCATCTTTCCTTCCCCACTTCCCCTAACTAGCTAAGTAAGTTAGCTAAATCATTTCTTCTTTCTGGGTCTCAGTTTCCTCAACTGCAAAATGGAAAATGAGTGGGACTAAGTGACCTCTAAGGTCCCTTGAAACATCTATGGTTATGAGATCCCACATAGAACATTTTGCCCATTTTATAATAAACACATGATGGAATGCTGGAATAAGAAGACCTAGGTTCAAATACTGAGTCAAATTTGGGAGACATGGAACAGTTTTGAAACTAATTTAATGAAATATGAATTTATCATACTCTTTTAAAAGCGAAATTTCTACATAATGAAGACTAATAGTTTCATGTACAGTCTTCTTTTTCTGTTCTGTATATATGGAAATCTCATGCTTTTTGATGCTCATCAAGTTCAAAATAACAAAGTTTAAAGAAAAAATTAAAAAAGGAAAAAATTCTGATCCTGCTTCAAATATTTAATCACTTATGTGCCCCTGGTCAAATCACCTAACTTTTATCAGATTGGCTAAAATGATAGAAAGGGAAAATGACAAATGATGGTGAAGAAGTGGAAAAATTGGGACACTGATAATTGGTGGAATTGTGAACTGATCTAACCATTTTGGAGATCAATCCGGAATTATGCCCCAAAGGTATAAAACTGTATACCCTTTTACCCAGCAATACCACTATTAGGTCTGTTTCCCCAGGTGATCAGGGAAAAAGGAAAAGAACCTATATGTTCTAATATATTTATAACTGCTCTCTTTGTGGTGGCAAAGAACTGGAAATTGAAGGCATGCTCATCGACTGGGGAATGGCTGAATAAGTTGTGGCATATGGTTTTGATGGAATACTATTGTGCCTTAAGAATTGAGGAGCAGGTTGATTTTAGAAAAACATTGAAAGACTTGCATGAAAAAATGAAGAGTAAAATGAGCAGAACCAAGAGAATGTTGTATACAGTAACAGCAATATCCTTTGAAAATTAACTGTCAATGACCAAGCTGTTTTGTTTTGAGTATTGTAAATATTTGAATCATATACAAAGGACCTATGAAAGAAGATGCTATTCACCTCCAGAGAACTGATAAATAGAAGTATGCATGGTATGGTTTTATTCTCTCTCTCTCTCTCTCTCTCACTCTCTGTCTGTTTGTCTCTCTCTCTTGCCACATATCATATATATGTCATATATATGTCAAATGGGGCCCTTATGGTGCACATACGTACGTCAAATGGTGCCCTTATCTAGTGTGGGGTAGGAAGGGAGGGAAGGAGACAGTTCAGAACTTAAAAATATAACAAAAATTAATTAAATTTATTCTTTTTAAATCACCTAACTTTTCAGAGCTTCAGTATCCTTATCTCTAAAACAAGGATAGTAACAGCAGCTATCAGTTAGGGTTGTTGTGAAGATCAAATGCAACAATGCTTGTAAAGCACTTTGGAAACCTAGCAGGTATTATGATTGCTATTACTTACAGAAGAACAATAACTACCATCAGCAAAAAAAAAAAATCACATAGAATTGGATATATTTTGAACGTACCCTGGAGAATAAAACTTCACTGCTTTAAGGCCAGGATTCAACCCTGCTCACTGTACACAGAAACAGCTAGGCATTTATTCTGGGCTTTAGCCTGCATCCCCATCCTCCTCCTCCTCTTCCCTCTCCTCTTCCTTCTCCTTTTTTTCTCCTCCTCCTCCTCCTCTTCCTTCTTCTCCTTCTCTTCTCTCTCCCCTTCTTCCCCCACTCCCTTGTAAAATGCTGAGGTCTAATAGATTGTTCCATGTTGTCATCCAGATTAGATAGGGAGACAGCAAGTTATCAGGGCTGGGGAAAACCTCATCTGACACTGACTGCTCTAGTAGTATGACAAAAAGAAGTTGCTAGGTTACTAAGGAAGCTATCACAAAAAGGAGAATGAAGAAGCTGCTGAGACCTGCTATAGGGTCTCAGGAGTTCCATGGCCTTCCATGGAAGACCAAGACACCTAAAAGATATTTCTGGGTTTTCTCTCTCAGAGTGACAGAATGCTAGCCTGGGAAACTAATCCCAGCTCTCATTTACAATTCATATGACATTTGGTAAGTCTCTTGGTTTTAGCTGCCTCATTTGTAAAAGAAGATCTATATCAGATATTTAAATCCCCTTTCAGTTCTAACATTCTAACATCTCAAACTAGCTGCTTAGTTTCTTTCCCATAATGACTTTCACAGAGGTAACACTGGTATAGTGGATATGTCTCAGAGCCAGGAAACGCTGGGATTCAAGTCTTGCCTCAGATGCTAACTCTTCACCTCTGGGAAAGCCGTTTAACCTCTCAGTGCTCCAGGAAATTCCCCATGACTTTAAGTTACAATTAAGTTATGGTTGACCCTCCCCTTGGAGCACATCTCCCTAAGCAGTGACAATAAACGCTAAGGGATAGCTACCATCTCCACGATCAAATATAAAATCCTCTGTTCAATTTTCCAAGCTTTTTATAATCTGCCCACTCACCTTTCCCACACTTTATTCCCCAACCCCACGTATTATGAGATTCAGTGACTCTGGCTTATTCTGTTGTTCCTCCTCACACTAGACACTCCATGTCCCAACTCTGGGCATTTTTACAGGCTGCCCCGCGCACCTGGAATGCCCTCCTTCCTCATCTCTGCCTCCTGGCTTTCCTGGCTTCCTTTAAGCCCCAACTAAAATCCCACTTTCTATGGACATCTTTCCCAATCCCTCTTGATTCTAGTCTCTTCCCACTGTTGATTATTTCTGATTTATCTTGTATATAGTTTGTTTATACATGGTTGTTTGCACATTGTCTTTTCCATTAGTTTGCTGAGTTAGTTGCCTGGAGTGACTGAGAGGTTGTGACTTTCTCAGTAGCACACATCCAGGATTTTTGAGATTCAGGATTTAAATGCAGATATTCCTGACTCTTCCAGCTCTCTATCCAATAAAGTTATGCTGCCTTTAGAGTTCCTTATCTAATCTAATTAGGATTGATCTGATCGAATGTAACAAACCTAATTCCTTATTTATTGAATGCAAAAGACATCTTTTAAAAAGATAATATGACAGATCGGGCTTCTATTCCATAATGAAAACAATTCATTGACTTAAGTCAATAAATAATTAAATGTGAAGCCTTTGTATGTGGGGGATAAAGGGTGAGGGGTGAGGAGTGAGTACAAGATTAAATAAAACACAGTTCTGCTCCCAAGAAACTTTTAGTCTGTCATAGGACTTTGCTATCTCTTAGTCCCACTAGATATGTCCATTGAATCTTAGGATATTTGTTCTAGAAGTACTCTTTGACATTATCCAGTCAGTCCCAGCAAGTATCTATCACCTGTGGCATATGTATACACACACTACATATATACATTTATAAATTGTTTCAAACTTTTCATCATTATTATAGTTAACTCCTGTGATCTGATAGAAGGCAAATGAAACGGCCAGTGAACCAAAAGAGAAAAAAAAGGGAAATTATCTATTTATATCATATCAATTTCCTGTTGAATCCAGGGAGTCAATAGGAAGTTATCATAAACTCGAGGCAGGAAAACAGTCTAGCTCATTTTTTCCAGGTTCTCCTATACATACATACATATACACACAAATATGTTCGTACATCCATATATATTTAAGTTGGGTCAATGGATAATCGAGTCATTAGAAAACTATTTGGAATCTGCTGTTCGGAGGGAGGTGGAAGCTGCAAACTTTGAGAAATCCCTCAGGAACCAGGAGGGACTGCAAAGTATCTCCATTTTCATAATTGCAAATTAACTGGTCTACAGTTTCCCAGTTTAAAAAAACACTGATTAAATAAGCTAACAGGCGGTAGTAGGTCCCTGCTGTTGTAATACACGGCATGTTGATTGGGTTGCATTCAAGGAAAGACAACAACAATAAAGATGAATTTACAACTCACTAGTTCAGGCTTGGGGTTGGGGAAGTCAAGCAATAGCAGCTTAAAAAATTTTTTTTTATTCCGTTTTGTATGTTTTTAAAAGGGATTGTTGTATTGTCTGGTCCAAAAGACATCCTGGAATATACTTTTTGATTGTGAGATCCTCTGACCTAGAGTGGTAAATCTATAGACAAAAGAAAAAATAGGAAAGAAAAGATAGACATAAAAAAGAAGAAAATGAATATTCACACGAAGGTACAGGGAAGAGGAAAGGGATTGAAAGACAAAAGAACGAAAGAAAAAGAAGAGACTCAGTTTGCATCCTCTAACTATAGCTGAGTGAAAGAAATCAGAGACGGCAGGAAATAGGGTAGGAAAGAAATACAGGATAGAGAAGAGAAACGGGAGCAAAATGGTAACAACCCGAAAAAAATTCGGAGACCTAAGGAGAAGAAAAAGAGACGATACTGAAACATCCGACAGAAAAAAATGCTGACAAAACTTCCTTCCTTGGACTTTGAGAACGCCTCCTAGGGTCTCAGAGCTCTGGGTGCCTTCTTGATTCCTACTCTGACGGTTGGATGGACTGGCGCTGAGCCTGAGCGCTGTCCACAGCTCTGCTCCGACTTTGCGGGAGTTCTGCCTAATGGAGCCCCGAAGCCTTCCTTAACTAAGGGACCCCCCTCCCGCTCCAGCCCCAGCTGGAGCCGAGACAGTCATGGCTTAGGGCTCCGAGCCTTTGGGGCTTCTGGGAGTACTCCGGGGCCGTCTGGAAAAAAAACGTGTGGGGAAGGTTTTCTTTTCTTTGACACGATAGGGTGCTTTGACGTGCAGAATTGAGCGGCCCTACTCCCCTTCTTGGTCTGGAAAGGAGGACAAGAGACAGACCCATCCTTAATCTCATCTCTCTCATATGCATTGCTCGTTCTCCGCTCGAATCAGCGCTGGGAGATTCCTTTCCGTCGGGATTGATGTCCCACGACCCTGCACCTGACATCAGTCCCTTGGCCCCGGAAAAGTCGCGGTCGAAAGGAAAAAGTGGACCCTTGTATGCGAGGGCCCAGGGCTAAGGGGGAGACTAAGGTCTAGCATTTGGTTCAAGGCTTCAGTGGCTTTGGGAAGACTCAGAGGGTGGGGCTGTGGCCTTTGGGGATATTTTTCTAGTGGCCGTTGGCCTAGGAAAAGGAGGGTGCAATTCCCTGAAACATTGGTCTTGCACCCCTCCATTCCCGGAGAGAACGCTGCTAAATCTGGAATTTTTCATTAGTATCCTAGAAAGCAGTGGTTAAGGGTGGGAAAAATCCCAAAGCCTCTCTCCTTCTCTGTCTGTCATAACCAACTCCTCTCCTTTCTCTCCCTCTGTCCCTGCCATGCCCAGGTCCTAGTTCATTCCGCGCCGCTTCCTGGGGGATTCTGAGACCGCTTGAGAGACTAAGAGAAGATGCATATACACAAACCCTAAACCCATTTCCCCCGAGGGAGTAAGGCAGAACGTTGGCCTGCTCGGATTTCCAAGCCAGCACCGTGTGCGCACACCGCGGAAGAATCCGTACAGACACATAATGCATCATTTCTCTTCTAGTGGCAGCTCAGTTACTTCTCTGTGTGGCTTTGGGCAAGTTACTTCCCTTCCCTGGCCCCCAGTTTCCCTTTTTCCTAACAAGGAGGTGGAGGACTGAATAGTTATCTCTAAGGTCAGATATACCCTGTTCTAGAAGATGAACCCAATTCAAGATTCTCAGACCACGGCGGAGGCCGCTACCATTCATTCCTATAGTTGTAGCTTCCTGGAGAGAGGATGTGACCTGTGGTCTTCCACCTCTGCTTCCCTAAGTAGGTTTTCAAGGGTCACCGCATAATAAGTTTAGTTGGGTTTATTTTAGTTAACGAGCAAACATCCTCTCTCTTCCTCGAGGCATCCCCGGAAGATCACACTTCTTCGCTACTCTAGGCATGATTCTTCCTTTGTTAAATGATGGTGCTAAAAAGGAGATGAACTCCAAGATCTTTCCGAGTTTTAAGTCCTATGAAGCTATGATTCCTACAAGGATTATTATGGAATGTCGTAAGTAGGACGTGCAACGATGTCATTTTACAAAGGAATCTAAGGCGCAGAGGGAGCAAAGTTCTTTCCCCAAGGTCGTTCAGCTAGCTATCTTAACTTCTTATACTTAAGACGTTTTGCCTTTCTCTCTGTAATAACGATCAGGATAACAAGCAGAATATATAGCCCTTAGCTAGCGTGTGTTGGTGCTGATTTAGGTGCTTGTTGGATCACCCGGGTCCTCCCTTCGCCTCTTATCGTAATTGTAATGGCCCAAAAGGTCCATACACACTCAGACCTTTCATTCAAATGTAGAAGGAAATCCTCCTTTTCCTAAAAGAGGAAAATGATTATCATACCTCATTAGTGAAAGGCAAGCTCAATTCAACCAATCCCGACAAGGATTTATAGAGACCCAACTATGTGCCAGCCAAGCATTGCTTCATGCTTCCCAAGAGCCTGGGCCCACCTTCGGTGTCAGATGCTCTCATCCTTCACGAGGAAAGAATTCTCTGCATGATGTCTCAATCTGTAAGAGGTACATTTAGAAAAGATGCCAAGTTAGGTCCCTACTTAGATTTCCCGCGGAGAAGAGGCCGAGGTTTATCTCTAATTTATTCGTTTTCCCCACCTTCATTTTCTTTAGCTCCTCGGTCAGTATTTTTGCTCCTCCCCCGTATCCACTGGAGACTCCCTCTCCGTCCCCCCCCCCCCCATTTGTTTCTTTGAACAATACTGCCTGGTAGTGCGGGTGGAAAGCCTTAGTTCTAGCCTGACTGCCATTTATTCGGGGACCTCTCCCCCTCATCTGAAAAAGGGCACGCCTGTCCTTTCTCCTTCAGTCTGGTAAAGGAAAAAGGCAATGAATGGGATTAAGAGCCAGGAAACCTAGATTCTAGACACACCTGCAATGCTACTAACAAGCTATGTGATCTTGGACAAGTTCCCCTTCTTCCCCTGAGCCTCACTTTTCTCTGTACAAGAAGTTGTACGAGTTATTTTGTAAGATCTGACTTTCTATAATTCTCAAGTTGTTAAGGATGTAAGGACCTAAAGTCCTTCGTTTAAGTAAAGAGCCTACCAATGTCAAGGACTTTTGGCGGATTGCTCAGACTATAACATTTTCATCCTCATCATTTTTATCACTATACTCAATCAATGTAGCACACAATATTTATCCAAATAGAGGTTGCGCTTGGATAAAGCTTAGGAGCTTCCCGGGTGGGGCGAAATTAAAGGACTTGCTGCGCAGTAAGGCTGGAGAAAGGGAACTAGAAACTTCTCACGGAGACTCGGCCCATTCCACCGAAGCTGTTGCCCCTTTTGGGCGGTGGGGAGCTTTTTAGGGGTAACTACTTCCACCTCCCCAAGGACCACTTGCTCCAGTCTTCACCGCCAGCAGGCAACCAGGGGCTCCTTCTGTGTTCTCCCTGTCCTGTCAGTATCTCCGGGGTCTGCTGGGCTGGCGCCGCGCTGTTGGCGGCGTCTAGAAGGCTGTTCCTGCCTTTTCTCCTTATCTCTAGTCCCCGGGTCTCCCCAGAACTGAGGCTGGGAGCTCATGGTCGTGGGACAGCTAGAGGCTTGACATCTGGGATCCTCTTTCCTCAGCTTCCCTCCACCTCGACGTGTTTGCCTGGACAGGCAAAGCAGCTAAAGGGCTGAGTCTCTGCTTCTGAATTCTTCTCTAGAAGCCCCAGGGCTCCTAGCCCAGTTGGAGATAACTTAAGGAACCGTTAGGGGAGACAGCAAGCCAGAGACTGACAACATTCCCCGTCCTGGGCACGCACTTTCCTTCCTTCCTTCCTTCCTTCCTTCCTTCCTTCCTTCCTTCCTTCCTTCCTTCCTTCCTTCCTTCCTTCCTTCCTTCTCCACTACGGAATATATTTTATTTTTTAAATGTTTTATTAATATTTCTTGTTTTTACATCACATTTTGTTTATACTTGCCTTCCTACAATGTTGTCTTCCACTTTAACAATGAAAAGCATCTAAGCAATGAATGCCGGACAATGTATGCAACATTCTTCCCCCATAGTCTTCCACTTCTATGCAGAAAAAAAGGGAGGTATGTTTTATTACATCCTCTAGCTCCCTCCCTCTCCCACTCCCATTTGAAACTCCATTTATTCCACCCTACTATGCATCTTTCTGATACTTATCACTAAGCTCCCTTCAGGTCGATCCCGGGAGACCGACGCCACCAGGTTTATTGATTTTAGATCACTAGGAGCTCTATGCCGTCTGTGAGGGATCCATCCTGAAAAAATACATTTTGTATGTGCGTCTGCATGGGTGTATAAATCTGCTTTAAGCTCCTTTCTAAGTGCACCTCCCTTCCTGTCCTGTCTCTGAAAAGCTTACGATACGCCCCAAGGTGAAAAGAAGTCAGTCAATGAATTAAAGCACAAAAGTTACTTTTGTTTTGCCTTTAGGACAGCAATTCTCAAAAACAAAAATAATTTTTTTTTTTTTTGGTCTCAGGACTCCTTTGCACTCTTAAAAATTATTGAGGTTTCTTCCAAACAGCTATTGTGTACGTGGGTTATTTCTATAGCTATTTGCCTGCCTTAGTCTCAGTAGTATTACGAAAAATTTTTACTTCAAGGACTCCTTGAAAGGGTGTGGGCAGGGGTCCCCAGACCACACTTGGAGAGCTTCTAGTCTAGATTTTTCATTGGAAAGAGTCTTCCTTGAATTGTCCAGATATTTGCCTCAAATATTTTCAGGCCGTTTAGACATTTGTCTTCGGTACTTCTTCCTCCTAAATTCGAAAAAACTGCTTCCTGGCTATTTTGCTGCCTCTCTACTTAAACTTTGAACCCAGAAGACGAAAATGCTTTCTCAAATGCAAAAATACGATTATGTCCTACATCCACTGTCCATTATAGGTAACATAGCCATTCCAAACCTTCCAGAAACAAACTGTTTAATTTAATTTTAATCTCGTCGGTAGTTTCAGAAATAGAACAGAAAATCAAGATATGGTTCTAAATATCCCTCCACACCCAAATGCATTCTAATGTCTCTTAAGGCATTTCTCCCTTCCCACTCACCCGTACTGGAAATAGGATTTCCCTAAATGGGAAAAGCTAAATCTTTCCTGCATATTGCCATTCTAATATAGATTTTAAAAATAACAATAATACCTAGCGTTTGCTAGGCATTGAAGTTTGCAAAGTATTTATTTTGTTTTTTTATTTGATTCTTATTCCTTTCCATTTCAACATAATTTAGTAGAGCTGAGTTTCAGCACAAAGCTTTTTTTTTTGTTAACACAAGTTCCTTTTTTAAAAATAATAGTTTCAAGAATGTAAATTTCAACAGATCAAGTTGAAATAGAAAGGGACGTTAGTAACAATGACTTTTTTAAAATGTACATTAGTTACACAATCTAGGGAAAAACTCAATCATTTCTTGTTTAAGATTGTGACACTTTCCTGATATTCCTAAATGGGAACTTATTTTCTTATTTCTCTCTCTCTCTCTCTCTCTCTCTCTCACACACACACACACACACACACACTTTCTGACCCACGTGCACACACAAATATATTCTGAAGTCTAGCAAAAGGTAGAAGTTAGAAATGAATTGAGAAAGCATAGGGAATCCTATGGGAAGGAGAAAGTGAGAAGGCAGATTATCAGTTTTTCCCTTCGATATTTTGCTTTTGTCTTCAATGGATCCAGGAACCATTTGGTGCTAGAGAGTGCAGAGAACAGCAGAACCTAAAGGGCACGGTAACCTATTCTTGAATGAGCAAAAAAGAGATTTGTACTGCCCAGGGATCCAGAAGACTATACAAACCAGTATATCATACCAGATTGCAAAGAAGAATTCCAGGATTTTAAGTACTTTCAATCTCAGAAGTAGTGAGTTATGTTCACTGCCTATTTTTCTGTAAGTGCATCTGTAAGATGAAATATTACATTGATTGGCTGGGAGAGGGGGCTATGTGTAGAACTCAGATATCCACCGTTTTTTGAATGTGTATGTTTTCTTCCTGTTTTTATCAGTCTCTCCATCCCTCATCCCATCTTCTTTTGTATTTTATTCTGGACTCCTGCAGATTGATGACACATTAACTACTGAGAGGTAGTATTCAAAATATTGGATTCACAGAAAAGAGGTAATTTTGAATTGTGCAGCCTCTCTTGGCCTCATTGCCTATTTAATAAAATATCCTGCAGCTAATGGAAGGCTCTGGAGAAAACTGAAACTCTTTGCTTGTCTCCCCTGCTCTTCAATAAAACAAATTTACCACTACTAAGCAAGATCATTTTGTTTAATGTAGCAGTGGGAGATAGATCCTTTTCCCAACAGAACTATTAAAAAATCAAAATCAATTCTGGGATCCTATGAGGTCCTATATACAGACTGTAAAACCCCCCCTCCCCACTCCCCCACCATTGACCAATTGACTTATTAACTATCGCTAGCTAAGTAACTAAATAGCTAATTTGCTCACTAATTACTCCCTCCAAAAATGCAGCCTTCAAACTAGAGAGCATAGGAGAGAAATGTTGGGCTGGGGTGCTGGGGGAAAGGAGTTATAACTTTTCCAAAGAGATATTGACTCCAAGCCCGACAGTAAGGAAAATGCAAACAATCTGGTTTTTATGTAGAGGGGCTAAGGTTCCAGCACCCTTAAGACACCTGACCAAACAGAAGTGACCCTTTTATTGATTTCATGTCCTTATTGTATTTTAAAAAAAATATTTCCCCCAAACAAACTATCCTGCTTCAAGTCCATTTATCAAATGAGGGGAGGGAAGCTTGCACAGAAGCAAAGAGAAATTAAAACATTTTAGTGTTGTTAAGAAGAATAAGAGAGACAGAGACTGAGAAGAGATCCAGACAGAGACCAAAGCAGAGGGAGAGAGAGAGATGATGTTCTTTCTGTCTTGGAAACGCAAGTTGTTCTGGCCAGATAGAATGGCCCTCTGCATGGTAGCAGCATGCCTATTGATTGACCCTTCTTTAGTCCTCCCTTCTTTTTCTTTCTCACATTATATTTTAAGTGTAATATAATATTTTATTTTTAATTACGTTTTTCTATTTTCATGCATTGATTTTTTCTCCCTTCCCTCCCCTGCCCCCAGGGGGGAAAAACAAAACAAAACAAAATCCTTTTAAAAATAAGTATAGTTAAGTAACACAAACTCCCACATTGGCCATGCCCCAAAATGTGTTTCAACTTTATATTTAATAGGCACTACAGAACTGTCAATTCTGACCCACTGAGATTTCTCCATGAGTGATCCTTAGATGGACCCTGTCTTTCATTTTTTCAGACCTCCTTGTGTTTTCCCTTCTTTCTTAGTTGTCTCCACCATTAGTTATAGGAATGGCCTGACAAAGAGGAAAGGGATGGCTCCTGAAAAGCTAGGAGGGTGGCTTACCCTAAGGGCTAGGTTGATCTGCTGCTTCTTTCTGCTGTGCCAAGCCAGGAATCCGGTACTGGCCGGATCAGGGTGACTCCAGTGTGTTCTGGAAATCAGGAGGGGAGAGAGCTCCAAAGCAGAGAGTGTCTCCCTGCTCCCTCAGAGCTCCTAGCAATTCCCTGAGAATAAGATAACAAGAAAAATAGATAAGAAAAGTGGCTCAGTAATTCAACAAGGGCTTCCCTTGATACATTCAGGGGTAAAGGAAAAACTTACAAATGGACTTAAAGGAAAGGCAAGGCATTTGGTCTTCCATAATGCCACTTCTGGATCTATACTGAGTCCTTCATTTTTAAGCAAACTGAGGGCAGCTTTTCATTCCTTCTGAGGAGTATATGGTCTTGAGAGGATCTCCTGACTCCCTATCCCCAGATCCAAATCATCAGATCGCTCAGTGGCGTACTGTATATTGAAGAGAACACTGAACTGGGGAGTCAGAAAATCTTGGTTTGGATCCCCGTCATGCCAGTTGAGCACTGCTTTGAGCCCCTGTTTCCTCTTCTGAAAAGTGAGGATAGGACTACTTGCTTTCTTTGTCTTACCGGGTTGCTGTAAGTTCCAAAAGAACAAGACTGTGAAGTACTATGAAACCTTGAAGAAAAACATGAATTGCAATTATTAGTCAGAAAAATTTCCCTTTGACTCCAGCTTGTTTTTTTCTCCCTTTTGGGGACTAAATTGTGTGGTTGCAAAGCTCTAGGTGCCTAGGCTACATTTCTCCTTGTGATGGAATAATCTAGTAGGGGATTCCCAAAGGATTATTGCTTATAATATATTTTGAGGAATCTAATCTGTATCCAAATATACCCCCACAGGCTTTCCAGGGTCCTGCTTTCCCCTGTTGTCTAGTCTAAACTTGGCACTTTCCAAAATGGCCTGGTTGGGGATGTGGGTGGGGCTACTGTGACTAGTTGTAAATTATTACATTATTATGTTTGCATAGCACTTAATAGGATTATAGATTTAAGGTCAAAACAGTCCCCAGAGGTCATCTTGCCCAACCCTCTCATTTTATAGAGAGGCAACAGAGAGCCAAAGAGGTTATGATTTGTTCGGGGTCACATAAGTTGTATGGGTGGCAAAGTTTAAATCCAGGACTTCTGACTAATCCATGCACCTTTCTGCTGTGCCACCCACTTTGTATTCATTACCTCAGTCATGACCTTGTGAAAGGTGTAATATTCCTCCCACTTTGCAGATCAGGAAACAAAGGTTATTACTTGCTCAGGATCCCACAGAGAATGTAGAGCTGACTGTGGCTAGAGACATCACTGAGGATTGGGGAGCCAGATTACAAAAAAAGGGGGAAATAACAGAAAAAAATTCACCTATAGGTTTTTTCTTTTTTTTTTTGCAGTACAAATTTTTTTTCTTAAAAAGAAACATTTTGAATTATTTAATAAATGGAGCAGCATCTCATAAAGGAAAAAGCTATACTGGAAGTCAGAAGAGTCAGAAGAACAGGATCTAGACAAGATTCTTTCTGAATTCTTTTTTACGTTCTTTTAAGATTTTTTCTAGAATTCTATCCATTCATTTAGAGAATTGTTAATTATTGCAGTTGCAATTCTATTCATTCATTCATAGACGTATAACATGTTAGAGATGGAACTTAATATCAAATCAAACTTACTTTTACACAGGAGGAAATTGAGCCCTGATAGGGGAAGGAACTTAGCTCCAGTCACAGAGTCACCCAGCTAGGACCAGAACCCAGATCTCTCTGAGTCCAGAGTGTTTTCCTTAGATTATACAATACTCTCAGAAATGTGACACAGTGGGAAATTTATTTTACTTGTACTTCACAGAGCTCAAATAAGATAACTGATAATTGAACAATCCCAGTCTAAGCCAGGCAATGTCTAGGCACAAATACCAACACAATTATGATAGTCCCTGACCTCCCTGAGCTTACATTCTGTTTAGGGTGGGAGGGGATAGAATCTATTCACAGATAAGCAAATAAAAGATATATACAACATGAATACAAAGTAATTTGTTAGGAAAAGGAGAATGTTAGAGATAGGGGAACTAACAACTGGGAGAGTCAGCAGAAGACCTCTTGACCTGAACTGTGAGGACACCAAGCCATGAGGAGGCCAAGAATTATGAGCATGGGGATGCTTGCTTACCTGTGATGAAAAGGCAGGAGATGGAATGTTATGGACCAGGAAGGGCAAGTAGACCAGTTTACCTGTAGCTTAGAGAATGGGTGAGTGAGAACAATGAATAATTAGCCCGAAAAAAAACTAAGCTAGAGGCAGACTGTGAAGGGCTTTCAGTGCTAAGCAGAGTAGAAGAAATGGGGAGTCACTGAAGCAACTTGTCCAGGGAAATGTGAGACTCGTGCCTTAAGAATAGGAGTGTGGCAGATGTATGCAGGGAGACCTATTGGGAGGCTATTTTCATAGGCTAGGCAAGAGATAATGAAGGCCTGATCTGGGGTAGTTGTGGCACGAACAGAGAATAGACACCTTAGAAGGACGTTAGATTGGAGAGGACTTGGAAACTCACTGGATAAGGGGTGGGGAGTGAGAGTGGAAAGTTGAAGGTGACTCCTTCAGTATGTTTTGAACCACTGTGAAGAGTAGAATGGTAGTTCCTATGACAGAAAGAGGGAAACCAAGAAGAGAGGGTTTAAGTGTGAGATGCATATGGTCCACCCAAGTGAAGATAACCAACAACTAGTTGGTGATGTTTTCCTGGAGCTCTGGAGAAAGATGAGAGCTAGATATGTTGATTTGTGAGTCAACTTTGTAGTTAGAAGAATTCAACCAACTACAACAGAAAAAATGGGTCATTTAGAGAAAGAGGGTAGAGACAGGAGAGGAGACCCAAGACAGAACCCAGCCACATATTGACCGCATGTAAGAGTGCTTTGTAGCTGTAAAATGCCACCTGAATTTCAGGTATTGTTATTATCACAAAGTATATTCATATGTTAATACACAGTTTCCCCACTGAAAGGGGGGAGATGTATAATAGGAAGTTCTTCATGTAGAACCATAGTAATAAATCATGTTGATCCAATATACAGAGGTTAAACACCTCTGTATACCTCCTGATATGTAACACCAAGAAGCATTCCTAACTCTGGAGATTGGAGGGCATGATCATTTTCTCAATAGAGGAAGGAAGGATTCAGAGGTTGTGTTTTTGTTTTGTTTTGTTTTCACAGCCTTCTGCTCTAGAGGTTGGAAATGATGCTTTTGCCTTCCTCAGAGGACTGGGAATGGAGACATTGACAAACCATAGAATCATAGATCTAGAACTGAAAGGAACATCAGAGATCTGCTAGTTTATCCCCCTCCTCAATTTTACTGATGAAGAAACTAGAGCATTCAGAGGCAAAGTAACTTGTACATGGTCACACAGATAGTATCAGAGGTGGGATTTGAACCCAAATCCTCTGATTCCAGGTCCAATAGTCTTTCCACTTACTTGAAGCAGCAGCTAAGTGGCAGAGTAGATGGCCTGGCCTGGACTCAGGAAGACTTGAGTTCAAATCCAGCCTCAGATATTTCCTAGCTGGGTAAGTCGCTTAACCTCTATTTGCCTCAATTTCCTCAACTACAAAATGGAGATCATAAAACACCTAATATTTGTACAGTGTTTAGCACAATTCCTGGCACATAGCACGTGCTTAATAAATGTTTATTCTCCTCCCTTACTATTCTGTCCCTATAATAACATCCATTTATTCCTATAGAGATTTGAACAAGCAGGAAGAGTTCCTTGTTTCTAAAGGACAAAGTACAGAGAGAAATAAGAGCAAGGCTAAAGGTCTTGAAGTGGAGCATGAGTTAGAACTTAGTTCCTCTTGGCCTTTGACATTCAAAAAGTTGCTGAAAGTATACTTTTTTTTGAAAAACCAAACATGGTAATTTTGTGAGCAAATCGCATGAAATAGAATACATTTTTATGTTCCTAAAATAAATGATCTAAAAAAGTTGCTGAAACAAATATATCTATTTCCAGTTTCCCTAAATGTTACTTTTCAAAAGATGGGGATAGGGGCTTCCTTCTCCCCCACCCCCCCAATATTTAAAAATGTACAGAAATTTTGAATTTTTTATAGGGACCAAGATCCAGATCTGCTGATTTGTATTTTAGTGCTAATTTCACCAAGCCACCTTGCAAACATTTTCCCTGGGAGGAGCTGGAAGTTCTCCAGTCCCTCTGTGATCATATCATCGGTTTGAGTTAATCTGACATCCTGTACAAGTATGTTTGAAAATTGATTATAGAGAAAGAGTAGGAACATGTCAACAATAAATCTGGAGAGAGATTCTGAAGGTCCAGGTAGGAGCAATTGGCTCTCTGTACCTATGAGAGGGAGAGAGAGAGAGAGAAAGAGAGAGAGAGAGAGAGAGAGAGAGAGAGAGAGAGAGAGAGAGAGAGGTGGGGGGGAGAATGTGTGTGTTGGCAGGGCTGCAAGTGGGCCCTCCTGACCTTTGAGGATGAGATGTGTAGGAGTACAGAAAGTGAAGTGCATCTTTCTTCCAAAAATGCCCAGGTTTGGCTGCAGGCTGTCAAACATAGCAAGCCTGGCAGACCAAAGCTCTGCTAGTAGTCCTATCATCTTGATGTACAACCCTTTCCCCACCCATTCAGAGTTACTAGTTCTCTCCCAGGGGGAAAAATAATTGCTACTCATTTATCTTGAGTATATTTTACATATATTTATGCATATGTTTTCTCCGCAGTAGAATGTAAGCACCTTGAAGGTAGAGACTGTTTAATTTTTTGTCTTGGTATCTTCAGCACTCAGCATCATAGTGCCTGGCACACGATGGATTGACTGACTTGCTGAAGTAATCCAATCAGGGGTCATGCAAGACACATGACCAATACGAAGCTAAGTATGACTCCACAGATAGGAAAGCTGTATAGGGATTTTCAGCAGACAAGTCTAACGGCCATTGGCATATGAAAAAATTTACCTTACAATATTACACGAGTATCCTTCCAGTGCTACATAGGTGGCATTTTTGTTGTTGTATTAGAAGCCCATTTTTATTGTATCAATGATAACTTTCGAACAACAGGTGAGTAGTATGTAACAGGTCTCCTCTCCTCCCCAATGGAGCACGCTCGGTTGCTATTTCTGGTTATGGATGACCATATGAAAGATTTAGGGTGCTTGCTTCTGGCCATGTGTGACTTACAGCTGTGAGACTTGAATTGCGGAATACCTTTGAATTCAGTTATTTTATATGGTTTTAGAGAAATTGATTACTCAGTGAATATGAAAAGAGAATGGCCCATCCTCTCACCTCTCTTTTCCTTTCTGGCTAAAAATCTGGCAAGACTGTTTTGATTTGCATCTCAAGAGTACTGTGAGTCTGGGGTGACTGACCCTATTGTCTCATATGGCTTCCTTGTGGCCATGAGCTTACTCAATAATTCTGCTCCCTCACTTTCTAGGCTTCCTTTAAGTCCCAACTAAGTTCCCATATTTTACAGGAAGCCTTTCCCAACCCTTCTTAATTCTAATGCCTTCCTGCTGTTAATTGTTTCCTATTTATCCTGTATGTAGTTTGCTGTGTATATATTTGTTTGCATATTGTCTCCCCATTAGATTGTAAGTTCCTTGAGGACAGGTACTGATGTTTTCCTCTTTTTTTTTTTGTATCCCCAGCACTTAGCACAGTGCCAGACTCAAAGTAGGCATTTAATAAGTATTTGTGGATTGATTGAAAGATATGTCTTACCTGGACAAGTTTGAGCCTGGGTTTTGAGCTGCCTCTTTTCTGTTTGTTCTTTCATGATCTCCGGTAAACTAGAAGTTTGAGATAGTTGTGTCCAGGGTTGGAGGTGACTTTGTGAGTTTGAAAGGTCCAGGGGTCCTATTCAGATGGTTATAGTAGTGAAAGGAACAGCTGGTTTCTGCAGATGAACGAGTGGTTGACCTTGGAAGTGGTTGAGCACGAAATTCAGAAGTTTGCATTTTGAGTAGAGTGATAGTACACAATCAGAACCAAAGGTAGAATGTCTAATCAGCAATTGCACAAAATGCTTCATGTTCTGATGAAGTATAGGGTCTCTTGCTTGCACTAGATTGTACCATTAGTTATAAATTTGTTTACTGAATTCTACTTTGTTAATGTGCATTTGTGAGGCTTTAATGTTTAGCATTTGGGGGATATGTATGAATAAGTTACCTTTTCCTTGCTTGTTTCATACTGTACATCGAATACCTTTGTACTTCACCTTTCTGAGGAGATGCTATACCTGAGCCAGTAACTAAAATTATCACTGGGAGCACCAAGTGGGAGATCTAATGAGCTAAAGAGTGTGAGAAGAGGGAGCCCCTCTCATGACAGGCAGGCTCCTCCAGGAATTAACTTAATTCATCTGAATGCCTGGGGAGAGAACAAAGATTGGGTACAATACTCTCAGACCCTGTGGTGGGCTGCAAAGGTGATTTTGTTCATTATCTCATTATCAGAAACCGAAGCTCAGAGAATATTTCATGACTTGCTCAATTTAGGTGGTTAGTAAAAGAGTCAAAATTAGAACTTAGGTCCTCTGACTTCCAAATCCAAAATTCTTTCTGTTGGGCCACCTTGTCATCAAAGATACATTCTAGAGTCTGGTTAACCTTGTTAAGAATCCGTTGAGCTGGAGCAATCTTACAGTGGGCAGAATCAATTAAAAGGGTTTTTCAGTCAGCCCTTGGCCAGCATCTAAGATGATGAAATCACTCTTTCACAAATTCTGTGACAATCGGATAAGAAAACTAGGGTCCAAAATGACCACATGACATATCACTGTCAGACCACAGTTAACTTCCATTTCCCAGAAGGTATTCAATTAAAACTACCAACAAAACAGAGCTTCATCAAATCGTCTCTAAGCTTGATCTCCACCCTAAAATATATATGATCTCTCTAGACAGAGCGTTCCATGTATTCTTGAAAGTAGGACACCCTGTATTATACTCTAAGTCCCTAGTGGACAAAGATCATTGTTTGTTATGCTTGGTACAATGTACCTTACTTACATACAAATCCTTTAAAAATTTCAATTTGACAACGTTCAATGTAGAATCAGCATCGCTCAAAGAAAACAGCAAAAGAATTATGGCATTATCTGACTGTGTTCTGGTTGTTGGGGACATGGGGTGAGGGGAGGAACAGATCTGAGAAAGAATCCAATCAACTCAGAGACCTTTAGCATTTACAAGAAGCACTGCTGAATATTATTATTCCTATCCCTCCCAAGGGGAAATCATCCACTCTTTACAAATAATCCATCCAAAAATATAACCACTATGACACTGAGCCTCAATTTCCTCACTTGTGAAGTTAGTGGGTTGGACCAAATGACCTCTAAGATTGTTTATGACTTCAAATCTGTGATTTTGTGACTTGGATTTAATACCAAAAGTATTTCTCTAGATATCCAAGGTTATTAAGACATAACAAATTTTGGTATCATTCCTGGAATAGTTAAAAGTTAGTTTTCCTAGAGTGATGATGTGGCCTGTCATTCAGCATTTAAAGGCTAAGTGGAGTGTAACACATTCATTATTTACTTACTAGTCATATTTCTTACTCTGTTGATGTCTATCCTTTTTTGTGTACATTGGGGATTCTATGGAAGAAAATAATCCCATGGAGGACTATGCAAGTTTTACTGGCTCACTTTTATAGGCCAGCATAGAGAGTGGTTCCTTCCAGAGGTGTACTTCCTTCCAAGAATCCAGACCAGGCAATTCAACTTGAAAACAAATCCCAGTCACTGAAATCCATCCCTTAAAATAGGCTTGCACAACATATGGCCCAAGGGCTACTTGTGACTTGTCAAAGGATTTTGAGTAGCCTGAGAAAATTGTAGAGGATGTTAAAGAAAGTAAAGCTGTAACCAGTGCTTTGTCCATGACTCAACCCACCTTCCACTAGTCACTATTGTGCCCATCATGTAATTTGATGGATGGGTTGCCACTCCTCATGCTCTCCTATTTGTCATGTGACCAGGACAACCAACCATGGTCAGTCTGTCTCTAGTCTTATCTTGATGAATATCTGGCCACTGGACCCAGTTGGCTCTGGAGGAGAAAGTGAGGCTGGTGACCTTGCACAACCCTTCCTCACTCAAATCAAAATCAACTGCAAGTCATATCATCATCTCCCTGATGTCATGGTCCTCTTTGAGAATGGACAAACACAACCTGTGAGTGGTCCGAGCTGCTCGAATGGGGACCCAGCCAGTTGGGTAACTCAGTTCGTCCCCTCTCTCTCTCCTTCTTTCTCTCCTCCTCTCCAAAAGAAGGTAAATTTTGATGGCTGGCAGCTGCCTAGTTCACTTGGGATTTGCTGGCTAGATTTCTTTCTCAAAAACCAAACCTTAAACCCAATTCACTCTGGAGCTCATAGGTTCTACAACAATAGGTCACTGCCAAGCACCACTTAATGGCTATTTTTTGGGCTCCCCCTGGCACAGAGAGAATGTAAATAGTAACTGTTTCTCTTTTGGCCAGCAACCCTGAGGATCTTCCTCTCTCAGTTTGATTTTTTTTTTTTTATTACAGGAGCCATCCCTTGATTCCCCTCTTAAAGAGGCCTATTCACTGAACGCACATTGCCTCACTCAAAGTGAGAACCTGAGAAGATCTTAGCCCAAAAGGGCGAGGGTCTCCCCTTGCAACCTGGGCCATCTCCAGTCATCCCCATGAATATCTGGCCACTGGGCCCAGCTCCAGCTGGCTGTGGAGGAGAAAGTGAGGTTGGTGACCTTGCACAGTCCTCCCTCACTCAAATCAAAGTCAACTGCAAATCATGTCATCATCTCTCTGATGTCATGGTCCTCTTCAAAAATGAAGGACAAAAATACAACAGCATCAGAAATTTAAATAAAAGTTAACAAATCAAGACAACTATGCTCTGAACTGAGCTCTATATTTTCACCTATCTATTGTATGTCTCTTGAACTGTCCTCAAAAATACATTTGCCTTTTCTCCTGGAGGTCTTTATGGTTGTTAAAGTGGAAAATCTCTTTGCCTTTACCTTACTCACTCATTTTTTTCTCCCCCCCTCCATTTTCAAATAAGTTTTTACTTATGTATTTTGCTTTTGTCATCATAATAGTTTTCTCTAGTATGCTTCCCCTTCTCCCTCCTAGAGCACCATTCCCTATACAAAGGACATTTTTAAAGAAGAAAAAAAAAGAAAGAAAAAGAGGGAAAAATCAATGTAACAAATTAATACATTGAAAAAAATCTGAATATATTATGCAATGTACAATACTTGTGGGACTTCTACTTTTGCAGAGGAATGGGGAAGGAGTGGCTTCTCATAACTTCTTTCAAGACATACTTTTTTAAAACATAATTTCACTCACTAATTTCTATTTGTGGGCATTAGTCTTATGTAGTATCACTAGCACTTTATTAAGTTTCCCTACGCCCTCAGAAGAAGCTTGGGCTTTTCATCTCTCTCTTCTATCAAGCAAATTTGGCTCTTCTTCTTGTGACCAATAGGATCCTTCAACCATGTCATTTAAGCATAACTTTCACTCAGGCAAGCTCCAAACTCCCACTGACTTTTCGGATTCAAAAGCTCAAGCTTGTTGTTGCCAGCTAATGCTCACTCAGAGAAATGAAGGCTGGCTTTAATAATCAATCTAAGTAAGAAGGATGATGTGCTGAAGTCACCATATTAGTGTACGCTTAAAATGTTTACAATTATCTAAAACTATGAGATACAATTCGAGAAAAAATAGCAAACCATTGTCCTAGAATGTGGGTACCTGTGCTCTGAGTCATCACAATGAAACCATAGGAAAAGTATTATTGTTCATTAGACTTCAGTTGCGTTTCCATTCTTCTAGCTCTTCCAGTGGAGTGACAGTTGAGGAATTGGTGAGGTACAAATAAAACAAATGAAGCCAAGATTAGAAGGAGAGCAGAAAATATTGGGGAAAATTTTTATAGATAGTTTCTTGGACAAAGGTGTCATATCTCAAACATATAGAGAACTTTGTCAAATTTTTAAGAGTGAGACATTCTCCAGTTGATAAATGGTAGAAGGATATGAACAGGCAGTTTTTGGAGGAAGAAATCAAAGCTTTCTCTCTCTCTCTCTCTCTCTCTCTCTCTCTCTCTCTCTCTCTCTCTCTCTTTCTCTCTCTCTCTCTCTATTCATATGAAAAAATACTCTAAATCATTATTGATTAGAGAAATGCACATTAAAACAACTTTGAGATACCATCTCACATCTATCAGACTGGTAATGTGATTGAAGGGGAAAAAGACAAATGTTGTAGGGGATGTGGAAAAATCGGAACATGAATATACTGTTGGTGGAGCTGTGAATTGATTCAACCATTTCAGAGAGCAATCTGGAAATATATCCAAAGAGTTATAAAACTATGCATACCCTTTAGTCCACCAATACTACCATTTGATCTGTTTTTCCAAGGTGATCAGGGAAAAAAAGGAAAAGTATCTGTAAGTCCTAAAATATTTCTAGCTGCTCTCTTTGTGGTGGTGAGGAGTTGGAAATTGAAGAGATGCCCATCAATTGGGGAATGGATGAATAAGTTATGGGTGTATGATTATGATGGAATACTACTTACTCTGCAGTAAGAAATGGTGAACAGATTCATTTTAGGAAAACATGAAAAGACTTGTATGAAATAATGAAGAGTGAAACAAGCAGAACTAAGAGAACGTTGTATACAGTAACATTGTTTGAAGAATAAATATGAATAATTGAGCTATTCTGAGTTATATGAATATCCAAATCAACAACAAAGGACCTATGAAGGAAGATGCTATCTACCTCCAGAGAAAGACCCAATATATGGAGCTATGTATTTTATAGTTTCACATATATCTATGTCAAATGTTGGCCTTCTCTAGTGCAGGGTTGGAAGGAGGGAGGGAAACAGCCTGGAACTCAAATGTAACAAACAATGTCAACAACAAAAGAATTTGGAAGCCTGGGGTGGCTGGGGGACCTCCTAGCAAACAAAGGAATTCTCTCCACAAGGTTTCTGACAGGTGGCAATCAATCATTTACTTCTTTTATGGGAAAACTCACTACTTCATTGGGTGTATCACTTAATTTTTTTTGGACAGCTGTTATTGTTCATAAGTTCTTTTCTATCATGAGCCAAAAACCTACCTCTTTCTAACATCCACCATTGGTCCTATTTTTCTCATCTCCCTTCAACCCTGTAACAAAGAATAAGTCTAATCTCTTTTCCAAATACTTTTTGGAAAATATATATGTTTTTCAAATATTTTAATAATACTAACCTGTTTCCTCCCTTACACTGATTAAATATTCAGGACAAATACCTCCAGTTTTTTCAACTATTCTTTTTATTGTGAGGACCTTCAGTCTCCTGGTTGCCTGCCTTTACATATATATATATATATATATATATATATATATGCTGGATTATCGATGTTCTATATTTTTTTATGTATTTATTTATTGGAGGGGGGAAGGCAGGGCAATTGGGGTTAAGTGACTTGCCCAAGGTCACACAGCTAGTGTGTCAAGTGTCTGAGGTTGGATTTGAACTCAGGTCCTCATGACTTCAGGGCCAGTGTTCTACTCACTGCACCACCTAGCTGCCCCAATCGATGTTGTATCTTAAATGTAGTATCCAGAATTGGTCTTATCCCATCTGGAATACTATCACACCTTTGTTCTGGACTTCATGCTTCTGTTAATGTAGCTCAGACCAAAATAACATTTTTTTCTTGTCTCATCACAGTGTTGATTCATTGAGCTTAAAATTCAGTAAAAAGCCCCAGCCCATTCCCACATGAATTACTCTTAAGTGTGGCTGGTTATGCTCCCTGGTTCTGTAACTACGTAGTTGATTTAGAAAAAAACTACTATAATGTATTGGTTTATATTTATCTTTGCTAAATTTGATCTTGTTAGCTTTGGGCCATAGTCTATCGAGGCCTTCTTGAATGTGGTTTCTGTTTTCAAGTGTATTAGCTCTCCCTACCAAATTTATGGCATCTGCAAATGAGATAAGAATGTTATCCTTGTCCTCCCAATGGTTGATCAAAATGGATCAGGATAGTACTGAGTACTAGAATCCTCTTTCCATTAACTGATCCACTAATCAGCACTCTCTGGTATAGATGAATGTAGCTAGCCATGTTACCATCCTGGCCAGATCCCTCTGTCTTATCCATGAAGATATTGTGAGTCTTAGTCAAATGACTTGCTGAAATCCATATCCACTAAGTTCACAGCATTGTTGAATCTTGTCACTTCTTTTTCTGTCTCCATAACATCTTTCATCTTCATTTCTTCTCTGCTCACACAGCCATCATCTTAATTTAGATCCTGAACAGCTTCAGCAGAGATTATTGCAAGAGTCTCCTATTTGTTCTTCCTTCCTAAAGTATTTACTCACTCCAAATTATCTTCCCCATAAGTCCCATAGTGATTTTTCTAGGTACAGCTCTGGTCACTTTCCTCCTCAATAAACCCCAGTGGCTTCCATTTTGACTCAAAGATCAAATAAAAGGAAACACCTGTTCGCCATTTAAATCTTTTGAATGACTGATTCCTCTCTACCTTTCCAGTCTTTTTCCCCCATCCTCACATTCTTTAGTACAGCCATTCTGACCTACTGCTGCTCTGAACAATGACACTCCATCTTCTGTCTCTGTCTTTATAGTGGCTATTCTCCATGCCTGGAATGCACTCCCTCCTCTATACTTCTTGGTGTCTCTGTCTTCCTTCATGACTTAGCTCAAGCATCGCCTTTTACATGAAACCTTTCCTTGTCCTTGCTGCTAGTGTACCTCTCAAATTACCTTGCATTCATGAACGTTCTGTAGATATTCATTGTCTCATCCTTTAGGATGTCAGCTTCTTGAGGGCAGGGACTATTTTATGTTTGTCTTTGTACCTCCTTTTTGTTCCAGAGGGGGAAGACTAAGGATGGGTAACATCCATTGCCTAAATAGTCATGCTAACTTGTTGTGTTGGTCGATTTTGTTGAACTGACGTTTTTCCTTTTTCGTTTAAAATTTTTTTTTGTCGTTGTTACAAGACATGAGTCTTTGGCAAGGAGATAGGTGAAGCATACATCTGGAAATAAAGGTAATACAATACAAACAGTATCAATAAACATTAAAAGTCTTTTAAAATCCAGAATGTTTACTTTACAACAATCTTATTAGTTAGGTAGGGTGAGAATTATCAACCCTCTTTAACTGACAAAGGGACAAGCTCAGAGAGGTCAACCAAGTTCTTCAGCATCAGAAAATATTATGGATAATATTAAAGCTCAGTTCTTTTGTTCTATTTATAGCTGTCTTTCTGGTACACTAAGCTACTATTATCACATGCAATCTTATGTCATAAAACATGCTTACTTTTCTTATCATTTTTTTCTATTTGTTTTAATCGGACTCATCAAGAACTCTGACTTACCCCTGCAATGACTGCCTAATTGATCCTCTTCTGTCTATCACACTTGCATCTGACCAAATTGGTAGCCTTGATCCTCAAACTCCAAGAAGTGTGGGTGTTGTCAGAGCAGGAGGGGAAGGACCAGTTCCTGTGATGAGTCAACTTCTTTTTGGGAGTAAAGTCTTCCCTCAGCAAGGTGAATGAACCCAGTTCTTGCTCCAAGAGAGCCCTGGACTCAGCACCACATCATTGTCACGTGAAAAGGAGTTTGTTTACCTGCAGTGAAGGTTCACTCCCAGTGAGCATTATTTCCCTTTTTGGTCACAAGAGATCTTAGCTGGAAAGTTCTAAGTCATCTTCATCATAGAATGACAACTTTTCTTTCTTGGTCACTGAACTGACCAGTCCAAGAAGGATACAATTCTTAGCTTGCTAGCTGTGTGACTTTTGATATGCCTTTTTTTTTTAGCCTTATTTTTCTCATCTGTAAACAGAGGGGGTTGGACTGGGCAATTTTAAAGGCTATTTTTGCCTCTGACATTTTATAAAATACAGACTTGGAAATAGAGGTGGAATCCATTGACTACCAGCAGGTAGGAAGAGTTAAAAGACTCTAGAGTGGCTTCATATTCCTAGTCATCTCCCTTTTTCCTTTTCTGCATACATCTGGTCTGGGAGTCTGGAGGAACTGCAACTGAGGTCTTGGGAAGACCCAAGAGGGAAGAGAGGGTGAAGCTCTTGGAGGAATGGAGGTGTTATGTGGTAGACTGGAAGGTTTCAGTTTGCTCATCTGTAAAATTAGGGGGTTGAGCTTACTGACCGATAAGGTCCTTCTAGTTCTAAATCTGTTATCATTAGGTAACATCAAACACTCATTAGTCACTGGGAGAGTGAGTTGAAATGCCTGTGACTAATTCTATTCACAATTAGGGATTGATTGATTATAATTCTTTATGTACTAATTTGCTTTGTGACCTTAGTCAAGTCAATTCCTTCTTTTAGCTTCAGTTGTTTCATTTATAAAATGGAGCAATTAGATTAGATGATCTGTATAGTCTCTTCTGGCCCTGAGTCTATATTTCATAATATAAAATCCAATTCACAAAATGTGAGTAAGCAAGGAGAATCAATCCTTGAAAGGCCCTCCTGGTTCAATTCTCTCATTTTATAGTTGAAGAAGCTGAGTATTAGAGAGGTGAAAAAACTTTCCCAAGGACAATTCATTGAGTTAGTTTAATGTCTTTAATGATGATGGATCATTATTGTTTTTACCATAGCATCTCATTTATCTGAAACCCAATTATCTGATAACCACCCCTATCAGGAACAAAGGAAACAAGTGAAAAAGCCTGCTGAGCAGCCAAAAATAGCTTTCCCAAAGTCCATGAACTAAAAGCTCATGCATGTTATTCACAGGACAATCTGTTGAGCCCTTGCTGACAGTTATTTTCGATTTGAATATGTTAATAGCAAGCTTGGCTATCTGATTTCCAAGTTTATCACGGATTAGAGACAGCAGATTACAGAAAGGAGGAGAGAGACTGCCGGAGACAGGTACTTGGATTGGAAGAAGGAACAGCAGACAAGCCTGACAACAAGGGAGGTAACAAGAGAAAAAAAATCACTAATACAGGAACTCACAAAGCTCTGGAGTCAAAGACCATTAAATGTAAGGGCAAAGGGTTCTACCCATAGCAGTAGGATTCAAGAACATCTGAATAATATTATCATATAAATATTACAGTGATAATAATTAATTTTCATCAGGATGACCCTGATAGCCCCCCCAAAATATATTACATTCAGTGTATTCTAACACAGAGAAATGCATCATATTTTAGAAAAAAATTGTTTCAGGTAATTAGCGATAACAATTGTAATAATAACAGTGGTAATAAAGGTTTAGTGCTTAAAGGGCTAAAATCTCAGTTCTACAGATGACTCAGCTAAATGGAAAAGCTCATTCCCCAAATGTCCTAACATCTAAGGTTTTATCTTCATTGAATACTTTTTCCTTCAGGTCCTGAAAGGATTACCCACTCTTTTTTTCCTTTATATTTTATTTTTCAACTAACAAGTATTATTTTCCTCCTCCATCCCATTTAAAAAGAAAAAAAGAAAGACAACATCTTCGTAACATATGTACATAGTCAAATAAAACAAAATTCCCACACTATGTTTGTCTCACTCTGCATCTTGAATTCATCACCTCTATCAGGAGGTAGGTTGAACCATCCTCAGTCCTCTATAAATGTGTTTGGTAATTTTATTGATCAGTGATATTCAGTCTTTCAGAATTATTTGTCTTTCCATTGCTGATGTGTGTGTGTGCGCGCACATGTCTGTGTCTATGATCTTGTTCGCTTCCTTCTGTATGGATTTTCACAGGTCTTCTTTGGTATCTCTGGACCTATCTCTTTAATGATTTCTTACAACATAATTGTATTCTATTAAATTCATGTATTAGAATTTGTTCAGCCATTCCTACTTGATGGAAGTTCCTTTATTTTCTAATTCATTGCCACTACAAAAAGAACAGCTATAAATATTTTTGTACATATAGTTCCCTTTCCTCTTTCTTCAGGCTCTTTGAGGCATAGGCCTAGGACAAGTATGCGTTGAAATGATTTGACTAATTCATCCTGCTGATCCTTTTGTAGATGAAAAAACTGAGTCTCAGAAGGGTGCTAGGATTTGAATTCTCAAAGACATAGAGTTGGAAACCTCAATCAATTTATTTCTCGGATGAGTTTTACAGTAGAGTTTCATTGATTTCAACTTTACCATAAGTGGCAGAATGTAGCAGCGTTATCAGGTGTAATAGAGAATGGAACAAGGCTTAGACATATGAATTGAAACAAATGTGTTTACTCTGCAGCCATCCCTTTTCCCCATTCACTGTTGGCAGGGGTAACTTCTAGACATTTCTATAGGATCTATTTATGAATGGCCAGCACCAAAAAGGGGACAATTTGGTCACGCCTAGGAGGTAGATAAAACTTCAGGGAGCCTGCAAAGGGATCTGGAGATAAAGTCCTCTATCTGGGCAGGTAACACCCAATTACAACAGAGCAGTGTTGACTTACACTTTTCCTTATCAAGGAAATCAGGCATTCATGTAAATCAGAAAAGGATTTGATGGATGTCAGCTCATTTGATTTTCTAGCTGGGACAGGTATGGTTAAACAAAATATAGATTCTTCTTATCTACAGTGGTGACTATTGCTCCGGGTCCCCCCTGCCTCCCCCTACTTCTCCTGACAACCTCTATAAAAACAAGGTTCTTATCTAGAAACTATAATACTTGAGCACAGGCCTCAGTGGACATTAAAGTCACTCTGCCAATGCCACAGGTCAGGCTCAACTGGAGTCATTTTAGTAGACAGATGATCTTTCCTTATCTCTAGTTGTCTTGGCAATAAAATATCTCTCTGTCTTGAGATGCTTGTTTAGACTACCTCTGGCAGCAGAGAGCAGGGAGCAGGTAGGGTGTCTCTCTGTCCCCCCAGAGAGCTCTTTAAAGTTTGGAAGTTTAAAATGGGCTGGGCGTACAATCTTTCTCTCTTGGATTAAAAGCGTTTTGGAGGGGGAAAAAAAGTCTCGTATCTTTTACATGTCCAGCTGGCAGTTTAAGGTCCAGGAATTTTGTGGGGGAAGGATAATACAAATATAATACTGCCAGTAGGAAAATACTGCTGAGCAGCAGGCTTTGGGTTACAGCTATGAAAGAAATGGACTTGGAATCAGGCTCTGGGTTGTAGTTGGGGCCCTGCTATTTACTCCTGGGTAACCACAAATAAGTCACTTCTCTGCTTTGTCTCCATTTTCTCCTGAGTAAAATGAGAAGAGTGGACTAAATGACTTCTGAGGTTCTTTCCACCTGTAAAACCCTCTAGTCCCAAGATCTTAAGTGTCCTAGAGAAAGAATAGGGAGGAAGGATAACTACAGGGAGGTAAAAAGGCAGAAAGGGCAGAAAGGGAATTTAAACACAAGTTTCTGGGTGATTCTGGGTAAGTCATAGGCTCACCGGTTTAGAACTGGGAAGGGCCTTAGAGGTCACAAGTTCAACACTTTAATTTTACAGATAGGGAACCCAAGTCACAGTGATGTTAGATGACTTGTCCAGGGTGAGACAGCTCCTAAATATCTGATTTTTACCAAGGTCTTTCTGGCTCCAAATCCAGCATTCTAACTACCATAGCACCTAGCTGCTTTTCATTTAGAGTGGCATATTATTTCCATTATGAAACCACTTATGACTCATTTCTTCCAGAGAACCTTTCCTTACTTTGCTTTATACCCATTACTCTATAACTTTCTATAGTTTCCAGATGAGAAATTGAGTCTTAAGTGGCTTTTTGAGGGTCTATAGCTAAAAACACCTATAGCAAGAAGTACCAGAAGCACAAATTTATGGTTTCCTTTTATTTCCTGTTACTTGATTCTATTTCCTGATTTCGCTTGCATTTTTTTTCTCCAACTAGATTAGATTATAGATAGATTTTTTTGATGGCCAAGGTGGTCTGCCACTTCTTTTTATATCATCCACTGCGTGAAGTGCTGATATGTACATTCAGTAAGTGCTTAATAAATGTTAGTTGAATGACTGAATGTGTACATTCTTATGGAGTGGAGTAGACCAATCTGTCTAGTGGTCATAGCTAGGAATGTGCTTTTTGGCTTTATGTCTTTGCTGTGCTTGGCTCAGATAGTATCCCAGGAGCTGGGAATGGCCATATTCACAGTAATGGAACCAGGGCAATACTAATCTCCTATTTCTGAACATTTTCTTTCTGCTAACTTGAATTTGGCTAATTCTATGCTTCAGCTGCTTAGCTCCTCTTCATATATGAGATATATTAGCCCCAATCATGGAAAGTTATCAGAGAGAAAAGACTGGAATGACTTCAAGGTAAAAGCATTGAATCCTATACTAACTAGTGAGAATATGCGAATTGTCTCAATTTCTTTTTCTAGGAAGATTTTCCAATTTTCCCCCTACCTCCCCTTTAATGAGGGAGTGTGATCTCCCCAGGGAAACTGTTCCAAAGTTGAACGGACTGCCAAGTTTCTCTTAACCCACATTTCTCATTTTTACTTTTTTTTGAGGTATTATAGAGAAACTTTAAAATCTCCCTCCTTGGAGGTTTTGATGGGCATGGCTCTTGGATGATCTTGCTGGAAGGCTGACTAGCTTAAAATTCTTAAATCATGGAGTTTTGCAGTAGATGAGACATTACATTTTGTATCCCTACAAGAGAATGTAAATATAACAGTAATTTTATATTTAAATATAAAAATTATGAGGACTTCAGGGAGCTTTTATTTTTGTGGGTTATATTTATTGATATTTACCATAAATTTTAAAATATTTATTCATTTAAGATAACAATAATAAATCCATTAAATGTCAACACAAATGAAACATTTTTATTAAAAATAATTATGTTTTTCAAAACAAAAAAATTGTTGGGAAGAATATCATTGTTTCACATATTTTTGAAAGTCTCTTTGCTGTTTGGCTAAAGGAACACAGTTGGATTCTGATACCTCCTCTTGTATTCAATCTGTTGCTATAAATTATTTTGGTTAAAGTATGTGAAAAAAAGTATAAAGTATAAATGACTTTCCCAGGGTCACCCAGGTAGTAATTGTCTGAGGTTGGATTTGAACTCAGGTTTTCCTAACTCCCAACCAAGTACTCTATCAGTTGTGCCACCTAGCTACTCCTCAATAGCCTCATGCAGATATGTAGGTGAAAAAAGCAATATTTTAATATGCAAATAATGTTTTAGTATTATGGTAAAGATAGCTTTGACCTTGCAGATCCCTTGAAAGGGTCTTGGGGACCCCAGGGGTCCTCAGACCACATTCTGAGAACTCTGAATGCCTTAGGACAATGGTTTCCAAAGTGGCATGGAAATACTCCAGAGGGTACACAAGACAATCCATTGCTTTTTTGAGGTTTGAACTCATTCTTTCTTGTCTTCTCCTGGGGATGTATTGCTTACAAAAAAGGAGACTTAGAGGGGATAGCATTACTTTCTTCAAGTATCTGAAGGACTTTCTTCTGTAGATAAGAGAACTAGGACCAGTGTGATTACTTCTTCTATGGACTGTCTCTCGGAGGACTCCAACCTGTTGAGTTTCATCAATAAAGGCCCAGTTCTACTGAAGCCTGAAGACTTCAATTACTAATGAGGAAAAATTTGTAGCTAAGGTACAGGGAGGCTAGTTACTGAGACTGTCTCAAACACAATTCTATGACTCTCTTATGAGTTATCACCCAACAATTTCTCTCCCATCCTTCCCTCCTTTGCTTTTGGCCTAATCTTCTGATCAAGCTTCCATCATCCTTTCTTCTGTCCCAAATAAGGCCATTCAAGGTGGTTATAACCATGAGCTAGGTACCCATGGCAACCGTGTAGACATTAATGGGAAACTTTCCCCAACCTACACACAGTACATACCTACTCTCCCCTTCTTGCAATCTTTTCATCACCTCACTATAGTGCCTATTGGTTGGCTCTGTGTGCCATGAAAGAGAGTGAGAACATTACCTAACTAACTTTCTATTTTTGGTGGGAGGAAATGGTTTTTCAAGTTGAAATTCACCTGCTTGCTAGCTACATGGTTCAAATTAATTGAATAATTGATTATTAACAGTTGTTACTTGTAAGTTCATTTTATCCCCATAATATAATGAAGCCTAATCAGTCATATTCCTCTCTTGAAAAATATTATTATATTCTAGTGAGAGCAAAAGTTTTTTTGTATTAAATAAAATAAAATTATTTTAAACTATTAGTTATTTTATCTCATCCATCAAAATATCTATTTTCTATAATATGTGATGTATATGTTAGTATAGTAATACATGTTTATATTTTACAAATAAATATATACGTATATTGAGGATGTATGCTCAAAAAAGTTTGCTGATAAGAGTGTTTGATTAAAAAGTCTGGAGAATGCTGACTTAGGAGTTAGTGAGTTATTTATCACTAGAAGTCAAGACTAGATGACTGCTTGTGGATCTTTATAGATGAGATTCATGATCTGGAATGAGGTGGCACTAGAATCAAGGCTTTTTAACCTGGGGTCCATGAACTTGTTTTTTTTTTTAAAAGATTCTTTTATTATAATCAATTTCCTTTGTAATCCCATGTTGTTCATGCTATAGATTTAAAAAATATTATTTTGAGAAGGCATACATAGGTTTCACTAGACTGCCAAAGGGGTCCATGGCACACACAAAAAAAGGATAAGAACTCCCGATTAGATGGTTTCTGAAGTCCCTTCCAATTCTAAGTACACAATATAACAATTGATTTTTCTTTCTTTCACGACCAGTGATGTGTTGACCTCTATTTTGTCTTATCTTAGCAGTCTTATTTGACCTACCCATGAGTCTTAGGGCTGAGGAGTGACCATTCATGGAGTCTTGATAATGTTAGCCATTCTAGTGAAGGTGATTACATTGTGATCAGTATCACTTTCAAAAAGGAAAAACAATTATGATTAAGTATGGTAGGAAATTAGTTAAATGACTAATTTATTGAAAATCTGCTCAACTCATCTCTCTGCCCTGGTACGGTAAAAACACAAGACCTACGTGAGGGCAACCCAATGTTTCTACTTTCTTTCACCAAGCCCCTGGCCCCAGTCAAGTCAATGGAGAAATCTAGTAGGAATTAACCTGCAACAGGTTTCTCATCTATCTTACCTGGTGTAGGATAAGTTCTAGCCCAGAGGTTAGCAATCTTTCAGAATCAGTATTCCAAGGATCTGCCTTCTATCCCTTTGTCATGCTGGAGGACACGAGTTAAGTGATTTAGTATGACTTAAGGGGCATTAAGGAGGTACAGTTCACCCAAACTTCCCTGCCCCACCAAATGGCCGAAGCTCTATCAATTAGACCAAAGGATTCTTTATTTTTGTGTGTGTGTGTCAAGGACCCCATTGGCAGGCTGCTGAAGCTAAGAATTCTTTTCTCTGAATAATGTTCTTAAATGCATAAAATAAAATACATAAGGTTACAAAGGAAACCAATTAAATTGAAGTACAGGAAAGTGGATTGAATGCAAAGTTGTTTTAAGACATGATTCCTTCCCTGAATATGCTCAGTAGGAGAAAAGAGACATATATGCAGAGAACTACAAAATTAAATGTGGCAAATGGATAAAGTTTGGAAAGCTATGACAAGAAATACTGTAGGGAATCAACAAGAGATGAATAGATGGATTGTTGAACAGTAGTGAGGGCCCAGTTCATGTCTAGATTTCATTTTAAAATCGAGGTGAAAGGTTGAAATCTTCCCTTATGAAATTAGAGAGCGGGCGGTCTCCTAGCAAAAGGAAGTGCCAACGGCCAGTTGGTTATTTATTTCTTTCCAGCCCTCTATTTTTATGATGGGGTTGTAAACGAGGATGTTGGGGAGCTAATAAAGAAAATGGCACCAAGGCAAATAAATAGCAGAGTCCTTGCCCATGTGGCACCTGTAGTCTAAAGGTGCTCATGATGCAATCGTAAAGCCTATTTGTGGCCCCAGAAGGGGGTGGGGAAGCAAGGGAGTAGAACTCAGGACAGCCAAAAGATAAAGAGAGGGAAGTATTTCTCTCTCTCTCTCTCTCTCTCTCTCTCTCTCTCTCTCTCTCTCTCTCTCTCTCTTTCTCTCTCTCTCCTTCCCCCCCTCACTCCCTCCTTCTTCCGTCTCCCCCCTCTCAATACATGAAAAGAAAGCCTTGAAGTAGGAAGCACTGGGAAAGAAATAGTGTGTGGAAATGCTGTGAAGAAGAGAATCAGAGTATTTAGGGGGCAGGGATGTGGGAGGGGAAGAGGAATGAGGAGATAATCCATAGTCACCTTTACTTTGGAAAAATAGAGATTAACATGGATTAATTAATGCCATTAGAAGATTCTAAAATCAAAACAAAACTGTGAGGACAAGGTCAGCAAACTTCAATGTGTCTAGAGCAAACAAGAATGTACACTTCAGGGATGATATTAGCTGCTAGTGTAAAGTCTTTCCAGAATTAGCTTTCCAGGCTTATATTGTGATGACATTAAAATTTCTCCCCAGATGTAACCAGGAAGTAGCCAACGTTGTCAACAGAAAAATACAAAGACCTTTCAAAAGGTTAAATAGGTAAAAATGAAGAATGACAATTTTGCAATGACAAATGCAGACTAGAGAGTGATGGGCTGCATGCAGAGATATAGGATAAGAATTTGAGACCAGGTCCTGCAAGGTTCAATTTAAGACACCAGAATATGTTGCAGAGATATAATAACCATTTTAAGTACATAATAAGCTTTACATGGAAGAAAAGATTAGATTTGTTCTGCTTTGCCCTGGAGCGTAGAAATAGGAGCACTGGGTGGAAGCTAATGCAACAGGTTTTGGTTTAAGGAAACATTTCCTAATTAGTAGAGCTATTGAAAAATAGAATGGGCTACTTTAAAAGGTAGTGAGCTCACCAAACAGTGGAGCATACCAAGCAAAAACTGGATGATCACTTATTCTAAATATTCTAAATGGGATTTCTGCTCAGCTCTCTGAAACCCCTTCCATCTCTAACAGTAAGTGAATCTCCAGCTCCAATAAGATGCCTAAGTCTAGAGTCTGTAAATCTGGAAACTCTTGTTTGCAGTCATCTGGTTGTTAGAGCTGCATGAAAAACAACTGAGTGTTAGGCAACACACACACACACACACACACACACATATACACACACATATATATATTGGCATTAGCTATGTAGACAACATAAATAAATACATTTCTTAACTTTTCAATTGCGTGTATAAGTGTATAGAAAAGGTCCAGCCTTTTATTGATTAAATCATCTCTAAGAATAGAATTTCAGAGTTAAAAGAGATTTTGAAGATCTTGTCTAAAACTAGGGACCAGAAAGAGGCGGTAATTTGCCTAAAAGTGTTCTTTCTTTTCTTTCTTTCTTTCCTTCCTCCCTTCTTTCTTTCTCTTTCTTCCTTCCCCTTTCTTCCTTTCATCCTTTCACTCTTCCTTCCTGCCTTTCCTTCTTTCTTCCTTTCCTTCTTCCTTCCTTCCTTCCTTCCTTCCTTCCTTCCTTCCTTCCTTCCTTCCTTCCTTCCTTCCTTCCTTCCTTCCTTCCTTTTTCTTTCTTTCTTTCTTTCTTTCTTTCTTTCTTTCTTTGTTTCTTTGTTTGTTTGTTTGTTTGTTTGTTTGTTTCTTTCTTTCTTTGTTTCTTTCTTTCTTTGTTTCTTTGTTTCTTTGTTTCTTTCTTTCTTTCTTTCTTTCTTTCTTTCTTTCTTTCTTTCTTTCTTTCTTTCTTTCTTTCTTTCTTTCTTTCTTTCTTTCTTTCTTTCAGTGGAAATGTACAGGCTGCTTAGGTGATGATTTCATTGCTGACCAATATGGGAGCTGTGAAATGCTCCATTTCTGGCCTGATTTGATGCTCCTTAGGTAAATTGACAGCTGCCTCCCCTACTCTCTTCCAAGGTTTCACTATATTGATGCTGAACTTAGTGCAGGTATTTGATTATCTTAGCCCACTGAACCTTGGAACTCTAGAGCTCAATAGTTCCTTTAGCCTCAGTTTCCCTGGTAGGTTGGATTTCAGTAGTGAGCCACTCACAAAGTCACATAGCTTTCAGTATTTCCTTTTTTGATAGAAGAGATTCAAAATGAGAAAGTAACTATATAGCAACAAGCCACCTCTGAAACTAAACAGATAAAAAATATTTCTAGTAACTAATTTCTGATCATTTTTAGCACAAATTAGTTAACCTGTATAGTAATATTTCTTTGAAAAATATGAAGAATCTATCAGCCCCCAAATTATTATAAACCAATGATCTAAAACTTGGTACACATCAAAGCTTTAAGAGTTCAGCAGCATATTACTGTGGGCATGGTATTAATTCTACTGTTTTGTTTTCCTTCCTGCCAACTAAAGATTATAGCACAAGCCTAGCTATTAGAAGTTTTTATTACTAGGCTTTCCCCCTACTTAATAATAGTTGATGGTAACTGATATGAATAAGAATATGTGTCCACATTCTGATTCAGTGTATGCATTGTACATTGGGACTATAGAGGTCTTGGCTTACAATCTTGTTCATAGGAGTGCCTGGGCTCATTGAAGCATATAAGAATGCGTAGATATCTCCAAGCCGTAGAACCCCTGCGCAGTCTTCTGAGGGATATAATGTAGAGACTCTCCCCTAGTGAATGAAGCTCTAAATGAGATCCTACACTGATATTAGACTTGTGGTGGAAGAAGTTAGTCCATGGGAAGGAAGAAGAGACTAGGGACTTGATCATCTGTCCTCATAAACTCCTTCTTCATAAGTCTAGGATCAAATACTATCCTGAGACTCCCATTCTGGGAGACATGATCTACCCACAACTAAAGAAAACCTTGAGGCAGACTTGACTTGGCTGGTGATTAGAGAGTGAGCCCCTTAAACATAACCTCTATATAACCAACTTGGCTCCAGGACTCCCCTGATCCTAATTGTAACTACCAGGCAGGCCATCTTGTGTTTATTGTGCACTTTCTTTCCCAATCTTTTACTTGGAAATTGATAATCAATCAATATTATCTTTGCCATTATAAAGGAGTATGTAGAGATATACTTTCCTATGACTGTACCCAGAATTTTTCTGCCTAGGAATTGAAGGCCGATCATGCTGAAGCTCCCTTCCCTGGACATCTGAACTCCCTCATACCAATCCACATCACTGTCATCTCTCATGTGTCCCTATTCCCCCTTTCCTACCTTTCAGTTGTGTTCTCTGGCACCCACATTCTATGGTAACAGACTGCCCTTCATATTAGACCTATGTCCTCCCCTCAGAAATTACTTTGTCTTTTGTACTTACAGGTGTACATGTTGTTTCACTCCAATACAACGTGAGCTCCTGGATAGTAGGGACTGTGTCATTTTATGTCTGTATCATCAGAACCTAGTACAGTGCCCGGCACACAGCAGGTATTTAATAAATGCTTACTGAATTGAACTAAATGGAATCATTACAGTTAGAATATCTGAATTGGTATGAACTGATTCAGTATTGGGAATGACAGAGTCGATAAAGCAGCAGCATGGCTAAAAGTCAGGCCAGAACACATGAGGGAATGTCATATGTAAGAGAGTGGAGTGGGAGTACTGAATCTGTGAACAGGGGAGGAGGATAGAGAAAAAGGGGGGGGGGGTCGGGAAAGGAGAAGGAAGGACAGAGAGGTTGAGAGAGAGAAAGACAGAAAGAGACAGAGAAGTGAAATGTAATTTAGGTGAGTCAGAGGATATTCGGTGGGAATTAAGGCTGGGATTGGCAGCCCAGAGTATGCTCTGGGATGCTGTATGAGTAAGAATGTCTGCTATGGGGGGGGGTTGGGATTTTTTTAAGTTCTAATTTTGTTCCCTCCTCCCTTTCTCACTTCAGTGATACCAGTATTGGGAAGTCATGTTGAGAAAACCTAGTTAGATTTTGTGGTATACAAAAAATATATTTAAAAATGGGAAGTTTCTGAGCTCCCTATAGTAGTTTCCTAACGAGAAGGGAAAGTTTGGGAGGAGGCAGGGAATGAGGGGAGACAAGTGTGTAATGTGAATGACAACAATGTGATTGTGGATAACAAACAGGTCTATAACACCCCAAATTTGAGCCTACATAGACCTACTGCAGAGAGATTGGTGTTTGTTCCAAAGAATTAGCAAAGGCTCAGTCCTTGAAGTATATACCATTTGAGATCATTCCTTTACTTCCATCCCTGTTCTTCCATAGAACTTGTTTGAGAAAGCTCAGAAACTTGAGTCAGGTAGTAAGGTGGGAGAGTTTGACTTCAAAGTTGGAGAATGAGCTTGAGCTTCTGCTGCCAGGAGGAGGGTTTGGGGTCAGAGATGGTGCTCATACTGGCTGGCGAAAAAAAGCCCTCCGCAGATTTATGTTGGGGAAACATTACTGATCTTTCTCTTTCTACTCTCTCTCCACCAGTATAGATCTGCTCATAGAATTTCAGACTTGAAGGGACCTCAGCAGCCATCTAGTTCAACCCGCGCTCAAAAAGGATTCTCCATTACAACCTATACGTTTTGGGCCAGGCCTGGCTAAGCCCACTCTAGTGGTTCAGGTTTGGGAGTGGAGAGAAATGAGACACACATATACCATCTTTAGTCCTGCTTTCCCATGACCACTATCTTGTTTCTCTCTTAGAAGCATACAGAATTTTGTATAGTTGGAATTGATTGCTTAAATGTTTTTTGGTGATGCTATTCTCAAGATTAAGAAGGGGAGCGGGAGTGGTGGGAATCCTGAAAGTAAGAATATGGCTGATTATGTTAGAGAGATGGCAATTAATTTGTAACATAAAGGGTTTTGGTTAAACTTTAGGAGAACTCCCTAATAAATAGTGTAAGATATTGGAAAAAAAGTTGAAAAAATTATGAATGTCCTAAACTAAGAAGAAAAGACTTGTAGGGGATGTGATCACTGTTTTCAAATATATGAAGGAATCTTAAGTGTAAGAGAGATTAGACATGGTTTGCTTGGTCCAGAGGCAGAACAAAGAATAAGGACTGGAAATTACAGACAAGCAACACACTTAGACGTGAACAAAGGAGAAAACCTTGAAACCATTAAAGCTATCCAAAATGGAAAGACTTCCTGTGGTTGCTCCCCATCACTGGAGATGATGGCAATGTTTGATATGGGATTTTTGTTCAGGTGTAGTTAGATCTAAATGACTCCGAGGTCCCTAACAACCCTGACATTTTCCAAATATTCTCTGCAAGCTTTAAGGTATAAGTGGGACATTTATATTCTTGTAGCTATAAGAATATATAACAGTTGTTGATACATGCACCCTGGACTGCAAGTATTATTAACTAAAGCTCCAGGGTAATCTGCATGGTACTTTTACTAGCTACTAGCACGATGGGGGTTGAAAGAAATTTACTCACCCCCAAACTGAGTATCAATTGGGCTTATTGGAGTTCCTGCAGAGAGGAATGTAGTCAAAGAAAAACAAAAAGCAAAAACAAAATCCTAACAGATTAAGCCTGAGTAATTCTTGCTATTTTGACTGGATGAGGCTGTGGGTCTTACTCACAAAAGAGCTGAAATAGCTCTGAGGTTATAAGCCTCCTCAGGAATGGGTTGTTATCACTTTATTGGTGGGGAGAAGCTACCTAGCTCTGGGGAAGACATATGGTTCCGGAGAGAAGCAGCTTAGCGCTCAGAGGATAAAGTAGTTCTACAGAGGATATCAGTAGACTAGCAAATATACTTTTGTAGGGCAGCAGCAAGTGGCAACTTCAGAGGCAAAAAAAAAAAACAACCAAAAAAACCCCCCCAAAAAACTTCTAGCTGTAGTGCAACTATAGGAACATGAGTTTGTATCAAACACATTTGTTCTATATCTCGTATGAGTAACAAGGGGATCTTGCTACAAGAGTACATGCTTGTGTGTATTGGGGAGTCAGGGAGGAGTTTCTTTGTTTCTTCTCTTGCATTTGCCTTTTATTAAATGCTTTTGCTTTAAATAAACATTCTATCCAGTTGATATAATGAAAGGGAAGCAAAAGATGGGGTTCATGAGTTGAGATTTTGAATAGTTGTCGAACCAAAGATCACCTTGATCCCAGATACAGCTTTCAAGGATCACAAAAGAGCTGAAATAGCCCTGAAGCTATGGATTAATTCACAGAAAAGTTGTTATCATCCCACTGTTGGGAAGAGGCCACCTAACACCTGCTATTCAGTAAAGAAGTTCCTTGCTACAAAAGAGAAAAGAAAATCTTTTCTCTCTAAGTTGTTTAGGCACAGTCCTTCCTGTATTAGTGGAGTCTGACTCTGTGGCATAAAATAATCCTTGCTATCCTGCAATGAGGTTTGTCTTCCCAGGTGTCCCACTTATATTTTAAAGCTCTCAAAGAATATTTGCAAAAATGTCAAGGTTGTTAGGGACCTCAGAGGTCATTTAGATCTAACTGTACCTGAACAAAAATCTCCTGTCAAACATTGCCAATATCTCCGGTGATGGAGAGCAGCCACAAGAAGTCTTTCCATCTTGGATAGCTCTAATGATTTCAAGGTTTTCTCCTTTTTTGCAGTCCTAGCTCTGCAGCTCCAGACCTTCCTATACCTCCATTGTCTTAGGCATTGTATATCAGGTGACAATGAGCTTCCTTTTGATTTTTGTGAGGTTCAAGTGAGATAATACATGTAAAGTACTTTGCAAAACTCAAAGCAACATGTAAATGTCAACTAGTGTAATTTCCAAGTCCATATTATTCTTAGTAATCACCAAAAGTTAGCAAAAAAGCTAGTAAAGCTTCTTAGCATATGCGCTGCCAGACTAGGTAATACAGAGGTTCATGTTGCTTACAAGATCCTTGTTTACTTCTCTCCAGCCCCCCTATCGCTGAGACATTTTCCTCTTTGACACCAGGTCACTGCTAAGAGTCTTCATTCTTGGGGAAAGAGAACATGGCCCTTTTTCCTCTTCATCATACTACCAAACTACTAGGCTAGAAGGTGGGAGGAAAGATATACCTAACTTGTAGTCAGGAGACATGGATTACAGTCACAGCTCTGTCAGTAACTACCCATGTGACTGAGCCTCCCTTTTTACAACTGTAAAATAGGGATGGATAGCACAATCTGTCCTTCTTATCTCAGAAAGCTGTGATGAGGATCAAATGAGATAATGTATTCAAAAGCCTTTGTCAACTTAACAGTTCTATGCAAATTCAGGGTTTATCATTTTTATTGTACTCACAAAAAAGTTAAGTCTCTCTATGAGAGCAGAGGGCAACTCTAAGAAGGGCCCCAACACAAATATAAATGATCAATCATCCTATTATCTTTATTCCATGTGGTATAGTCAAAAGGATGATGGATTTGGAGTCAGAAAACCTGGCCTCAAATCTCGTCCTTGTAATTTACTGTACAATCTTGGGCAAGGTATGTTATGGTTGTGATACCTTTTCTGTATGTGTTGTGCTAGGCAGTGATGAATTTCCTTCCAATTTTCAAATTCTGTGATTCTGTGAAGTTAACCTCTCTGGGCTTCAATTTCCTTGTCTACATAATTACAATGACTATAAATGACCTCTAAGATCTCTTTATCTCTAAATCTGTGAAACTCCATTCTTGAAGGAAGGAACAGACCTTATGCATCCATCCTCCATCAGCCTCAAGTTCAAAATGATATAGCTAGATTACTGGGCTGGGAATCAGGGTGCTTGGGTTCTAGTCATGAATCTGCCTTTTCACCCCAAAACTTTCATGTTCTATCCTGTCGGCCAAATCATTACCACTCTTTCTGCTTCCTCATTTGCAAAATGAAGGGCTTAGACCAGAGAGTAGATGGCATTCAAGCCCCCCTGTAGCTCCAGGACTCCTTGAGTGCTCAGGGTTAGAGTTCAGAGTAGTTAGAGTAGCAGAGTTAAAAGTTAAGTTAGTGTAAGTTTCCCTGGGACCCTGTTCAGAGACCCCTAATCCTGGAGCCTGAATAGCACTTTCCCTCCTAGTTTTATTTACATTATAAACACAGCAGGGGTAGTGTCAATACCCAGTTTCTGGACAACTGAGACTAGGCTCAACTAAGTGCTTCCTCCAAATTTGTCAAGAGGGAAGGACAGAGGTGAGTCCCTCAGGAGGCAGACAACAGGCAAAAGGGACTGGACTGGACAGTACCCACTTAGGGCTACTTCAGTCTGGGTCCATGCCAAGTGCTGAAGAAGATAGGTTGGTTTGTGAGGGAAGCTACCTTTAAGCTGTTTATTACCTCCCTGAATTACTAAGCAAATATTGACAGAAGGATCCAGTGTCCCCAATGAGCTACCTGTTGTCTCACCTGGCACATCCCTTCATGGGGGTGATAGTGGGACTTGGCTGTCTCTGTAGCCCTGGAGGGGCATTTTTCTGCCAGGAAAGGGAAAAAATGCACAAAAACAGAGACAAACCTGTAGAAGCCCTATGAGCATAGGTAGGTTTGCTTTCCATGAGGCCCAGCAGCCTGTAGGGATGGGCTGATACCAGGTGGCTTAAGGACAAGCAGGAAAAAGTCCAATGGTTCCATGGCACCACCTACGACAAATTGCCCCAATTTTCTCATCTGTAAAATAGGAATAGAGAGCTATTTCCTATCTTTCTCCTGCAAGAGAAGGAGGAAGAGTGAAATGGGTCAGTCCTTGGAAGTTCTGTGAAAGTCAATCAACGAGTATTTACTAAATCCCTACTATGTTCCAGGTACTGTGCTAGGTGCCTGGTATATAAACATAGAAATGAAATGGTCTTTGCTCTAAAGCAGTTTACACTGTAGTAGAGTAAACATCATGTAGATATATGTATATGTAAATACACAGATATATGCAAATAAGTATGAAATAAATAAATTTAAAAAATATATATGTACATGTATACAAAATAAATAAAGTTTTTTTTTTCCAAGAAAGACATTAGCAGCTAGAAGGAGGGGTTAGAGGGGGCATCATGAAAAATTGTTATTTTCATTTGTGTCCAACTCTTCATGACCCCTTTTTGAGGGGTTTTCTTGGGAAAGATACTGGAGTGGTTTGCCATTTCCTTCTCCAGCTCATTTTACAGATAAGGAAACGGAGGCAAACAAGGCTAAGTGACTTGCCCAGAGTCATACAGCTAGTGTCTAAGTCCAGATTTGAACTCAGGTCTTCCTGACTCCAGGCCCCACATTCTCCACCTAGCTGCTCTCATGAGAGGTAGAAGGGGTCATTTGAGCTGAACTTTGAAGGAGGCTAGGGATTATAAAATGGAGAGGCGTTTGGGGGATGCATTTTAGGTATCTGGGCAGTGGAATGTTGTGTGAGGCATAGCAAGACCATTTTTTCTACAGAAGGCAAAGTATACTATGCAAAGGAGATAAATGTGTAATAATTAATGTAGATCAGAGTCTGATTGTGAAGAGCTTTAAATGCCAAAAGAGTATGCATTTGATCTTAGAGGCAATAAGGGGCCCTTGGAGCTTCTTGAGAAAGAAAGTGCTGTGGTCAGAGCTCTACTTTAGTAATGTCACTGTGAAGGCTGTATGGAGAATGGTTTTAGGAAGACAGGAGGCAGGAGGCCAAGTTAGGCTATCGTAATATAGGAAACTTTACATCCTGGTATGCTTGTTTTTCTCCAGGACCTCCAACTGCTTAGACATCCATACTTAGCACCAGTTTTGGACCTGGTTCTGTAGTATGTTTCAATTCACATGCTGTTATTAGTCTTAAACAGCTGCTCAGAGGGGTCAGTCACATGGGTTTGGTTTACCAGCTGAGTTTCCTCTGTCATGCAACAGTTAAAAAAAAAAAAGGAGCCTTAGCTCTTTCTGACCCTCCCTCTTTCCAGTGAAGCATGTGTAGGGCTTCTGTGCTGGCCCCTTTTTGCAAATTTTTTGGCAAAGACAAGACAAATAGCTTCTGTGGAAATTATTTATTTAGTATTAATAGGGCAAAGCTAGACCCTGACTAGATACTTCACGTAAACAGGATCAGTCCAAACAGAGCTGTTTGAAACCAGAGATTTCCAATGACCCCAGAAATTGTACCAAGACCCAGAGATGTCATATTTATAGAAATCCCATTAATTTTACTCCATGTTTAATCCCAAGTATAACAAACCCAAGAATCTCCTCCCATACAGGAGTATTTTTGATGGATTAAACTAGGGAAGGGATGTTACTTTTTGTAGTTGCATTCATGTGTCTGGAGGCCACAGCTGGGAATGGGTGGAGAAGTGGGGACTGTGAGGGTATGGGTGCATGGATGATACTTTCAAGAATCCAGAAACACAGCCAATTAATTAAAAAAATAATTAATACTCAGTTTTCTAGAGGTCTTTTTAAGGGGTTGCTTGGAGAGCTCTTGTGAAGTGTTCACCATCTCAATGTCTTAAGGAATTCTCTATCACTGTTAGAAGTCTATAATCCTCAAAATGGAAGGACACCTCTGGGTTCAGAGGACCTAGATTCCAACCTACCTCTCATACTTAGTGCCTGTATAACTCTGGTTTAGTTGGTTAACCTTTCTGAGCCTCAGTTTCCTCATCTATAAAATGAGGGGATTGTATTAAGTGGTCTCTGAGGTTCCTTTCAGTCCCATGAAAACATCTAGTTCATGTCCTTGCCTCTGGATGGGACTTTATAGGCTAATAATTCAGTCTGAAATATTGAACTCAAGTTGAAGCCTCAGTTGGAAGCAGAAATGCGTTGTTGGCATGGAACCCCATGTGTAAAGGATATGCAATGAGGAAGGGCTCACATCCAAAGATGGTGAGTCTCATTAGAGTCTTGGACAGGAAGGAAGGTCCAGGGGACTTAGGGAAGCACTTACATCATGTCTGGGAACTCTTTGAGCTCTAGGAGAACCACCTGATATTGGCATTGCACATGTGGGTCAGCTACTAACTTTTTGGCCATCTACATTAAGAACCCTCTATTTGATACTTGATGTGTGTCAATGGGGAGCAGTACACTGAATAGAGGATAGGGGGCTAACCTTGGAGTCTGGAAGGACTGTGTTCAAGCCCTGTCTCTCAGACATACTAATTATGGAAACATGGACAAGTTACTTGACTTCTTAGTACCCCTAGGCCATTCTCTAAAACTATTACAGAGTAGGAATTAGTGGAAGGAACTTCTGCCCATGGATTTCTCTACACCAATGAAATCACAAATCCCAATCTCCAAAATTAAAAAGGTAACCATGAAGTGGACCACTGCTGGAAACCAAGGCTGTAGAAGTGGCACAGGGCCATCAATCTTGCCTCTTTTGAAAGAAATTTTGGGCATTTCTGGGCCACAAAGGGAAACAAAACTCAACCCCAATCACCTGTGCTTTTATAAATCACTCAGATAATTAAGCAATTAATACTATCTGAAAGCAAAATGGGCTTTCTCTTGAGAGAGTGGGCTCCCTGCTACTGGAGTCTTTGAGAAGAGGCTAGACAACATCTATTAGAGTTGGTGCGACATCCATCTTTTTACTTTCACCACTAGAATGCAGGATCTCTCTTATTACTAACTGCCTAGACTACCTCAGCAACTTTCTAATAGGTCCTTCCATCTTCAGTATCATCGATGTCTTCAATTTCAGCTCACTGTCTAGTCTACTCTACCTTTCCACCAGCTGCCTTGCCCCATAAGGGGACCTCCCATCCCCTGCCTCCTTCTTTCCTCCTACTTTTCCCTTTATGTTTTGTCTTTCTCTGTTATGAGGTATGGGATAGTTAGGTGGCAGAGTGGATAGAGCATTGGACCTGGAGTTAGGAAGACTCATCTTCCTGAGTTTGAATGTGGCCTCAGACACTTAGTAGCTGTGGGACTGTATTGTTAATATATATTTGCTTAATTTAAAGATCTTTCCCATCCATTAATAGGCCTATGTGACCTGCTTAGGTCACATGGAAGCCTAAGTCATATGAAGTCTGTGGTGGGAGGAGCTTGCTGAATGGATGGAGCAGGAAGGGTGGAGCAGAACAGAGAAAGTTGATTAGAGCAGTTAGAAGTGAGAGAGAGAGAGACAGAGAGAGGGGGGTGGGGTGGGGGTGGGGAAGCAAGCAGCTAGCTGTGAATTTTTGTTTATGGGAAGACCCTGTCGGGGGAGGGTTTGAGAATGGCAGTGCCCCCTGCATTGCTAATGTGTATAGATTTCTTTGTTGCTATGATGGATTTATGGATTTGGTTTTCTGGTGTTGGGATGTGGCTTTCTAGTGTTTGATTAATGTTTTGGTTCTGTCTTCCATACGGAGAGTCTGTTATATTTTGTGATTCAGAACTATGCCGGCATATTCATAGGTGCCATCGGCTCTGTGAATATTGCGTTGGCGATCCAGTGACCCTGGGCAAGTTACTTAACCTGGTTTGCCTTGGTTTCCTCATCTGCAAAATGAACAGGGGAACAAAATGGCAAACCACATCAGTATGTTTTGTCTCAAAAACCCCAAATGGGGTCATAAAGAGTCAGACATGACTGAAAAACAACTGAACAGCAACAAAATTAGAAGGCAAGCTATTTGGAAGAATCAACTATTTTTGTTTTTTTTGTATCTCTAGTATTTAATGCAGTGCCTGGCACACAGAGTATAATAAATGCTCTATTTAACATCGTCTATCTGCCTACCTTTTGCTTATCTTTGATGCAATGGGCAGAACAATTTTTTTTAACAAAATTGTTGTCCGTCAAACTAATGTTACACCTCTATCTAAAAATCTTCAGTAGCTCCCTGTTGCTAATGACTGAAGTTCAAACTCCCTTGCTTTGCATTCAAGGCCCCAAACAATTTGATACACCTTATCTTTTTGACCTTATCTTATATTATTTCCCTTAATGATCTTGAGACTTCAGACAAACTAGAAAACTCTCTGGCCCCTAAAAGAAACCCTGTGCTTTCCATATATTTGCTCACACTTTTTCCTCTGCTTAAAATGCCCTCTATATAGTCCTTTTTGCTTGTTCAATTTCCATACATCCTAAAACGTCTGATGCCACCAAATCACAGAACTATAGAATCTCAGAACTGGTAGGTTTTAGAGGCCACCTGGGCTGATTCAAATCTAAAAAAATAATCGACTCTATGTCATACCTGAGACCATGGAGTTTTATTTAAAGAACTCCAGTGACAGAGAATCTACTATCTGCCAAAGCTTTCTTTTCAGTATGGAGAAGTTGTATCTTAAATCAAGCCTAAATTTTCCCTTCTGCAACTCTACCCATTCTCCTAGTTCTACCCATTTTTGTGATACTTTAACCCTCTTAATGTAGCCTGTATTATCTCAGCCTTCTTTGCTGCCATATTGTACCACTGATTGGACTGATCTTGTGGTTCTTTAAACCCATGATATCTCTTTCAGACAAACTCCTGTTTACTCATGCTTCTATAACATATTCGTGAAATAGATTTTTTGTAAACCAGATGAAAGACGTCTTTTTATAAAGTTTCATCTTATTAGATTCAGCTCAGTGTTCTTGCCTTTCAAGATCTTCTTGAATCCTGACTGTTATAACCAATATATGAACTTTCCCTCCAAACTTTCTATTATCTGCAACTTCGATAAGCATACCATCTTTATTTTTATGCAAATCATTGATAAAAATATTAAATAACATAGGGTCAGGAATAGATCCCTGGGACTCTGGTGAAGACTTTCCAAGTTTGATCCAGCCATTTGACTATTCTATATAGGTACATTAAAATCTCTCCAGGGGTCCAGGCAATCCTATTGGAGGTCTATGCAAATTTCTTCTGGGTCCACATGCCAAAGAGTGTCTGAAATTTCCCCTAATGCTCCCCCTTTTCTCCTTCTACTATAAAACTTCTTTAGGTTTTTTTAGATCCCACATTCTACGTTCTACAGCAGGGCTGTCCAACCTTAGGTTTTATTGAAACAATAGACAATATATTTTGATTTGCCATTTTAGTGAGAGCTCTGCGGTAGCTTGGCATTTATATAAATTTCTATGCTTGTAGGCTGGCTACATATATCACACTGCGAGCCGCATTTTGGACAGCCCTTTGGAAGCCTTCCCCAATCCTTTTTAATTCAAGTGCCTTCTCTCTGTTAATTATTTCCTATTTATCATATATATGTATGTATATATATGTATATATATATATATATATATATCTTGCTTTGTATATATTTGTTTGCATATTGTCTCTCTTATTAGATTGTTAGCTCCTTCAGGGCAGGGGCCAATGTTTGCTTCTTTTTGTATCTCCAGTGCTTAGCACAGTGCCTGGCACATAGTAGGCACTTAATAAATATTCATTGATTGATCTACTAACAAAGAAAACACATTGTACAAATTGACTACAGAAATACAGCCTAAAACAACAGAGAGAAAAAATTTTCCAATAACTATAGTCATGGGTGGAAGTCTCTCTAGTAGGTCCCTACAGATGTGAAGTGGCTGATATTTATCCTAAATGAGACTCCATGTCTAGCAAGGGTCTGGACTTATTCTGCCAATCTACACAAGCACTAGCTAGTCTGGTTCCCAGAGCACAGCTGGCTATATTCCCATGAATTGGGGCACACTGTCCTTTTTATATATGGTTTCTTAGGAAGAGTGGGTTCAAATTTAAAGTGGCTGCTTCCAAACATTTTGCATAACAACTTCACTTCTAAATACAGCCATAGACCATTGATGCAATTGGTCTCTTGCTTATAGGACATGGCTTCTCACTTGCTAGCTTGATTTACCTCAAGGCCGGGTCAAGCAGGCTTGGCAGTCTGACATTTATCTGGTGTCTCTGCCAACCTTTTGATAACACACAGGGCCCTATACCAAAGAAAAGAAGACACAGATTAGGGTGTTCCTATCCCACACAGGCTTGCTTAGGAGTCCATGCACTTATAGGCTGGCTTTTGTGGTGCAAGGAGAAAAGAGGAAGTCACCTTCCCACTGTCATTCCTTCACTCAGAGTGATCTTCATTTCTCATGGACAGCAGGAAGGAAAAAAAATGTTTCTCCACTGGGACGCATGCAAACATAGTTCCAGTCCATTGCCACACGTAAAACAGGAAACAAAATACCTGTGCATGCTTTAAAGGGGAGAGCCAGGGTCCTCTCTTCTTCATCACCATACACTTTCAGAAGCCAGCTCATCAAATATCCATGATCCTAGGACTGGACCCTCATTGGCCAGTGCCCAATGGGACGTATTATCCATACTTTGTGCATTTATGTAGTGGCATCTGATGCCTATTCGTTATGGGATTGATTTATTGTGACTGTTTAAAAAATTTTTCACTTGTGAACTTCTGAGTGTCTCTACTGTCACTCTTCCTACACATTAGATATTCTCTGTGCTAGTTTGGTGATTATATTCAAAGACAGACCTCCATTCTCCTCCTCCCTCCCCTTTCACCTTTAAAATATTTTTGTTATCTGCAAGACACCAGACAAATACATTCTTACCAGCCTTATTAGGTGTACTTCAGCCAGGCCAGGAGTTTCTCATTTCTCTATTCTGAATTGTGGTCCATCAATCCAAATCCCATTCTTAGACATCATCTTCTTAGCCAGCTGATCACTTGGCAAATCTGTCTTTCTTTTCTGTAGCCTTTGCCTTTGATAAGAATCTGTGAAGAATACACCACCTGTGCCCCTTAGGTATTTCTCTGGGAAAAATAAAAGTTTAATCTGCATGATTAACATTTCCTCTATCACTATTGGTTGTCTAAGTCTAGAAATCAATAAAACAATAAATCAAGCACTGATCTGTAGCATTTTCCAATCTCTGAGGCTTAAATGCTCACCTTAAAAATTTAACAATTGACTCCCAAGAGCTGGTTCAAGTGGTTTCTAGTACATCCCTACCTTTAGGTCTTCAGTTTCTTGCTTAAGACTTTATAACCTTTAGCAATGCTTTCTTGATGCTTTCTAGAAGTATCATCCATCAGCAGAAGAGGGTAGTAGTTATCTGGTTTGACAAGTCTTGGGAGGTTCTTTGTCACATCTTGGTTACATACCCTGTGAACATAGCTGTCCTATCTGTTGACATCAGGTCAACAAATAGCTCCCTCATTATCCCTCAGAATGGAATTACCAATGACTACCCATGATCTCTTCATCCTCTAACCATTACCAGATGATATCTTTCCTGAAAATATCTACCGATCCACACCCTCATTACATTACAAAGAAGTTGTGTGCTCTTCAGAGAATCTATCTTCCTTCTCTCTGGAAATAACCCAATATCTGTTTCTTCTCTCTAGCTGTTCTATACTCCTTTGTTCCTTGCTCCTCTCAATGACAAACTTCCATTTCCTACCTCAGATTCCCCTAGAGCTCCTCCACCTCCTCCTCCTCTTCTCCTCCTCCTCCTCCTTCTCCTTCTTCTTCTCCTCCTTCTCTTTCTCCTTCTCCTCCTCTTCCTCCTCCTCCTCCTCCTCCTCCTCTTCTTCCTCTTCTTCTTCTTCTTCTTCTTTTCTTCTCCTTCTTCTCCTCTCCCTCCTCTTCCTCCTCCTCCTCTTCCTCTTTCTGCTCCTCCTCCTTCTTCAATGGCAATCTATTGTCTCTTCCTCTGATACTCCCCCATTCAAAAAGAAAAAAAAAACCCAAAATTCTAGTAAAAATAATACTATTTAATCTTTATGACAAGTCTATGATGTAGGTACTCTGAGTATTATTATGTCCATTTTACACTTGAGACCAGTGAAGTGACTTGTCACGGTCGCACAGCTAGAAAATATAAATTGTAAACACATTTTTCTTTTGACTTCAAGTCTAGTTATCTTTCCACTAGTCACATGGTTTTTTAATGCACTTACTATGTAATTTTGTATATTTCTGTTACATATTTTGCTGTTTACTTATCCCCGCTATTACTAGAAAAAGATTCTCATTTCTATAGTACTTTAAAGTTTGAGAAGGATTCTTGACTAGAACGTATACTCCAGGGGCAGCTAGGTGGCACAGTGAGTATAGCACCAGCCCTGGAGTCAGGAGGACCTGAATTCAAATCCGGCCTCAGACACTTGACACACTTACTAGCTGTGTGACCTTGGGCAAGTCACTTAACCCCAATTGCCCTGCCTTCCCCTCCCTCAAAAAAAAAAAAAAGAATGTGTGCTCCATGAAGGAAGGACTATTTTTTGCCTTTCTTTGTACTTCTAACATTTAACACAGTGCCTTCCACACAGTAACTCCTTTTGGTTGATAGCTCTTTAATTTGGGTAGCACAAGTATTATCACCTCCATTTTTAGGAAAAAAGAAATTGAGGCTCTGAGATGTTAATGACTTGTGTTGCTTATAACTACAAAATGTCAGAGAAAGGATTTGAACTTGAGTCTACTGACAATAAGTCCAGGATTCTTTCTCCTCAGAGGGGGAAGGAGACAAGCTTTTCTTAAGCACCTACTGCATGTTAGACACTGTACTAAGCACTTTATCTATATTACCTCATTTGATCCTCACAACAACACTGACTGTGTGGTTAAGAAAGGATCATAAAGCTAGTAAATGTCTGAGGTCCCGTTTGAACTCAGGGCTTCTTCACTCCAAGCCTAGTGCTTTATCCACCGTTCCACCTAACTGTCTCCAGACAGTAAACTCCATCAAGATGACAGGCCAATATTTTATCTAAACTTTCAATCTACCCTAGCACTTAGCATGGTGTTCTGCACATAGCAAACATTCAAATGTTTGTTGACTGGATGAATACATGAATGAATATTGCAAAGAAGATTCATTCATCATGGTGTAGTAGAAAGAACTCCAGCCTGGCAGCCAGGAATCCTGGATTCTGGTCCCAGATTTCTCATTCTTCAGCTAGATGATAAATCACTCCTCTTCTCTTGGCCTCAGTGTGCCTAATTGGAAAATGTGACCTAGATAGTCTTCTAAGTCTCTTATAGCTCTGAAAATATGATACTCTCTGGCTGGCTGTCACAGCCAGGATCTTCTGCCCAAGGTTAGACTAACTTTCTGATTTCAGGACCCAGAGCAGCTACATGTAAGAGCCAGGTAGGAGTGGAGGAAAGGTGCTGGCAGACTCTGAGTATCTGTAGATTTGCTCTGTATGCTTCAATGAATCCATGTAATGAGAATGGTATTGTGACAACAACATTGTGATATTCTGTTGAAAGGCACTCTCTATACAGCAATTCCAGAGACATTAGAGTGGTAAGTTGGCCATTTCTAACTCCATTCCTATTTCCTCCCTCTTCATGCTTATATTCAAGGTTACTCACCCCTCGTTGTCTGCCATCCCATAATTATACCCTTGTCTCCAATGGAGTCACAGCTGAACACCTTTTGCACCTGGTATTTGTTGAAGTGTGAATCTATTGATGGTTTTATTGTAGCTGGGCAATTTGACTAAATTCAGTCCCAACTTGGTAGTTTTGGCTACTAGACCAGGGACTGTCTTCTTTGGACACTGCTCAAAAAGAGGTCTGTAAAAAATTTTCATAATGCAAGATTCTAACAATATATTCAATCTAACACATAGCACATGCTCGTCAAATAAGAGTCGACAACAACCAGGGACAGTTAGATTCCAGCTTCAATGAGTCCACATCATGAGGCTGGTTTGGTAACAGCAAGATCATGGCATTCTATCAATGGATTTAGTTCAAGTGACTCCAGGAATGGCATCTGTGAATACTACTATGAGGTTGGCAGAAGTAGTGGTGGTGGTGGTGATAATGGTAGCAGTAATTGTGGTGGTAGTGGTGGTGATGGTGGTGGTAGTGGTGGTGGTAATGATGACAGTAGTGGAGGAGGTGGTGGAAGTAGCAGTGGTGGAGAACTAATTAACCCCAGAATACTTAATACTTAAGCAGCAGATGACTACTGAAAAATATGGAACTAGTCAATGCCTCTGCAGAGGCAGAATGAGATATGAAGAAGTTTAAGTGCAAATGAAAGTAGGAAGAGGGGGAAATTTGAGACACAATGAACTTAAATGGCTATTGTGGCTTTAGGGGTACTGGGGTCCCTCATTTTGTCAGTGGAAGCATTGAAGAGTGTATCCTATATTTGTGTTATCTTGGCAGTCTGCAAAGTTACCCAGAGGAGTAGAAGGCATATAGACTTGAAGTTCTTGAGACAAGGACCCTTAGGCTCCAGCTGTATGCTGCATGTCTGAAACTTCTGACTGGTGCCTTCCCTTCCCCCTCTACCCCCTAGAACAGTGCCTCTTATAGAGATCTCTGACAGTGAAAAAAAAAATTGTTCAGCAGTGGGAGATAGGACCTGTTTTACATTGCAACAGAACATTTTTTTCCCCCTGTGATAAAAAGGAAACTCCAGAGGCTAAGTGACAATGCTGTAGCATCCTTTCATTTTGGACTGAATATCATAAAGATTCCCTGGAGCTTTCCTCCAGCATAGCTGCTTTTAACCTTTTTGTGTCATGGACCCCTTTGGCAGTCTGGTAGATCCTATGGGCCACTTCTCAGAATAAATGTTTTAAAAATGCATGCAATAAAATACAGAGGATTATAAAGGAAATTATCTTGAAGTAGTTATCAAAATATTTTTTAAAAAACCAAATTCATGGACCCTAGGTTAAGAACACCTGCTCTTCTATGACTTCTCCCTTAGTTTTGTTGCTGAGTCTGATATTTTACACATGTGGTCTATTTCTTTGGGTTAAAATACTGGCAACAATTGACATAGGCGACTCATGTACCCAGTCAAGTCAATTTAAGGGTGAATGAAATTGGGAGTTTAGGAGCTGGGTTAGGAGAATATAAAGAGGGGGAATATCATAAAACGGGACAGAGATGATTTCACAAGTCAGCAGTCTCCTGCTCAGTGGATAGAATGGTGGGCCTGGAGTCAGAAAGACCTGAGTTCAAATCTGACCTCAGGCCCTTACTAGCTGTATGACCCTGGGCAAGTCACTTAACCTTGTTTGCCCCAATTTCCTCATCTGGAAAATGAACTGGAGAAGGAATGGAAACCACTCCAGTATTTGGCCAAGAAAGCTCCAAATGGGAGCGTGAAGAATTGGACATAGCTGAACAACAACAGTACTGACAAAAGATAAGAGATGCTTTGTTTCCTTTAGCATCGTTTTTTTTTTTTTTAAACCAGTGGGTGTGGATGCTTAGTGCTTCCTGAAAATAGATCTTTGCATACTGTGTTGTTTCACACAGTAGATAGTTTAAAATGTAGAAACCTTAATATGCTAATATATCAGTAACCATTCGAAAGGCTTCATTCTCTCCTAAATAACTGTGTTAATTAGCTACAGGGGATATAAGTTTTTTTTTTCTTTCTGATTTCAGGTCCCATATTTCAGAAACAATCCCTTTACCTTTAGTTCATTAAGAAATAACCAGCACTTTGCAACTCCTACCTTCTTCCTTCTTTCCCCAGTGTCCTTTCCCTCCAAGTCCCAGGGTGTAGGAGATAACTTTTTTAGTTGGATTTATGGAGGAATCAGATGCAGTGGAGAGAACAATCAGTTGAGGGTCAAAAGACTTGCCTGGGCTTTAGCCCTAGCTCTGCCGTGAACCAGCTGTGTCATGACCTCGGACAAATCTCTTACTCTCTCAGGGCCTCGATGAAGGGAGTGGAAAGTTGGATGAGAAGAAATCTAAAGTCCCCTCCCTGTTTCATGTAACATTCTGTGCTTCTATGAGTAGAGGAAGAAGAGACAGCTGGCAGCCTTTATATCTTTCCCTGACATGCTCTTATTTCTCAAAAGAGATGAATGCTTGTTTAGGTTTTACCTGTTTCAAGAAGAAAGTGAGTGAGTCCCCAGGAAAAAAGGGCATATCCCCACAATATAGGTTGTCCTAAATTCTGTCTCCAGCATGGATCCATTAGCTTTATGGTAAAAACCCACTGTATTTATATCCAATGCTTCTGTTAAGCAATTTGGCTTAGTGGCCTATGTATTGTAGGGAAACTGAATATCTAGTAATTTTGTAACCAATTTTGAAGGATGATTTCTGAAAATATTTATTTCAGAGGATTGGGGGACCTGGAATTTAGGCTACTATTATTGAAATGTTTTTATTTTCAAGGGTATTTAAGTTGAATATAATCAGTCCCCTTCTCCCCCAGTACAATTTAAAGGGGGAGGGGCAGGGAGGATGTCATTATTGTGAGCAGTTCCAGCAGGAGCTGTCTTGAAATCTCCCTGGCCCTGTGCTCTGATGAAATCACCCTGTTCTGTGGGTGGAAATGTCTCACAGGAGGTCATTCCTCATAGGATCCATCCACACCTGCCACTCAGGCCCAGCCTTGAGACACCCAATCCTGTGAAAGGAGCGCTACTTTTGCTGCAATTTAAATTTCAAGGCTCTCTAACCACATCAGTGTGGGTATATTGCCTTTATTTTCCAATATATCTTTTTCACCAGAAAACTATTCCTTATTACAAAGAATTTTTAAACATGGCTCAAGAAAACTAACCAACACATAAAAAAGTCTGACATTATATTTAATGCTTTCCCATTAAAGTCCCTCATTACTTTTCTCCAGGCTTCACTGCTGATTCTAAATTTCTTCCATCTCCTCACTGGGAGATGTCTCTGTCGTTGAGGTTTTCTTCTCTGATTGGTGAGTTTCTTCCTGGGAAGCTCCCAGACCATCCATGCTCATTTTGCCCGCAGCTTCACTGCTGACTTTCTAACTCTTCTTACTGCCTGACTCCTCCACCTTACCTTCCTTTATCCCTCCCTCACCCTATCCCTCCACTTCCCAGCTTCTTTTTATGTATTGTCTCCTTCTATTAGAATGTAAGCTTTTTGAAAAAGAGACTGTCTTTTTTTGGCTTGTATTTGTATTCCCGGCACTTAGCGCAGTGCCTGACACATTGTAAGCACTTAGTAAATGCTCCATGTATCTATCTATAGAATGTATGTGGAGTGGGGAGTGTCTTCTTCTATGTCTTCTTTGGGGCTAAGCTTCGTCTTTATAACTTCACAATATTCAGGTTTGATTTGTTTTTTTTTTTCTGTTTACATGTTGTAGTGGCTATGTATTTTTCCAGTTCTGCTTATTTATTTTGCTTAAGTTCACATAAGTCTTCTGATGAGTCTCTGTATTACTTGTAGTCACCGCGTCTTATGGTGCAGCAGTATTCCATTACATTCACTTACCACAATTTGTTTAACCATTTCCCACTCAATGGGTACGTACTTTTGTCAATGTTCTTTAAAACATTTTAAGCACACGTGTTGGGTGCAGAGCCCTGTGCTAAGGGGCAAGTCAGCTGTCCTCTTAAGTCTTGTCCGGCTTTAGCATTCTAGATTCTGTAAAGTGGAAGGAAGGTCCATAGAATAGACAGGGAAAGTTGGAGAGGGTGGGAACAAGGGGGAAACCCTGAACATTATTCATTATCAAAGGTAGTATTGTTCCTAAAGAGTTAAACTACATACCAAGACTGCAATTAGCAGGAATAATGGGGTGTGATTGGTGCACATGGAGGCTGGAACTGATTTTCAGATTTATGCTCAAGGAGCTGTCCTGCTGACTTCCCTTCCTTATTTCCAGGTAACTTGCAACCAGCAAGCTCAATGGAGCAGAAAGAAATCCTTTTGGGGAGGAGGGGGTGAGCAAGCTGTCTTTGAATTATTTCAACAATGTAGCACAGCCGAGCTAAATGGAGCTTATCATGTGTTACACCTCTCAATGCAGCAAGGAGAGGCGGCAGGATATTAATGGGGAACCAGCCATTCCAGAGCTGCCAAGAGAGAACAGGACAGATCTGTTCCCCTTGGCTAAGACAAGAAAGCTTTAGAGGGAAGCAAAAAGGAAGCAAGACAGGGATCGCCTTGGATGTTTGGCTAAATTTGGATAGAAGAGCAGGTGTGTGAGGTTTCCCCTCTCTCCGAGATGGGTAAATCTAAAGAAGACGCTGAGGAAGGCAGAGTTCTCTGCCAGAAAGCACATTCACGAGAGAGAAGGGACTAGAGGTCTAGTTCTGACTCTGCTCTTTAGTTCTGATTCGTCTCTTTACTTTCAGTGGGGAGAGGAATGTAGATGCATCTTGGCAAAAGCAATAGATCAAAAGATTCAGTGGCTATCATTTGGAACTACCAGCATTAAGAGGTCTGTGAGCCACAGGGTCCCAGGAAGCATATAGGGGTAGTGAAAAGCAAGCTGAACTAGAAGTCAGGAGACTCACCCAGCTACCTCCCAGCTCTACCTCTTATTTGTTTTATGACCTGGGCAAGTAACCTAACTTCCCTAAATGTTCATTTTCTCATCTGTATAATTATTCTATTAAACTTACTCTACATATCTCACGGGGTTACCCTAAGAGTCAAATCTGATAATGAATATAAGGTACATGGTTATTGATGTCTATAGAAGTTTTTTTACAATTACTAGGTCCATATTGACCAAATCAAATGGAATCACCTTTTAGGTCCCCTAAAAACATTTGAATTTTCACCCTTTTCCCAACAACAAATTATAGGATCATAGGCTCATAAATTTATAGCTACAGAGGACCTAGAAGTCCTGGAAATCTACTTCCTCATTTTATAGGTGAGGAAACTGAGACCCAGAGTGGTTAAGTGACTGGCCCAGGGTCATGTAGCTGGCAAATTTCTGAGGATGAATTCTGGCCCAGGTTTTCCTCTCTCCAAGTCCAGGGCTCTATCCACTACAGCCATGGATATAGACAGGGCTGCCCTTGGAATCATGAACACTTGGGCTCACGTCTTGTCTCTGACATGTTCAAATTTTGTGTCAACCTGGAGAAGTCCCTTAACCTTTCTGTGCCCCCAGGAAGGCTCTAAGACAATGTTAAGAAAGACTTCTTGACATGTTTCAGGGGAGGCAACTTCTATGTTATCAGTACTATGACATCATTAGGCAATCCCAATTCCAAATCAATTTACTGCCTTTTGTGCAGATCAGTTTAATTGTACTTCCCCTTATAGAGCTATGAGTACCAGTTGGAAGAAATACTGGAGTGGCTTGCCATTTCCTTCCCCAACTCATTTTACAAATGAGGAAACTGAGGCAAACAGGGTGAAGTGACTTGTCCAGGATTACATAGCTAGTAAGTGTCTGAGGGCACATTTGAACTCCTGAAGATTAGTCTTCCTGACTTCAGGCCCAACACTTTATCCGCTGAGTCGCCTAACTGCCTCTTCTGTTATACTGTTTTCAATTTATTTTTGACATTTTTAAAAGCATAGATATAGCTCAGTTGGGCAATGAATGGAGATGCCCTAAAGTATTAGTTTCTAATCAATTTTCTATGGCTTTGATAATCCTTGACATATGTTTCTTCCATGATATTGAATAATGGACAATAAACTGCTCTTACAAAAGTAACATTTTGAGTCTTTTGGGAGCAAACCATCAGGTCTCCTCTGCATGTCTGTCTCCTTTGTCCCTGTTCCAAATATTTTATGAGCTTGTGGAGATCTACACTGTTCTAGTGAATGAATGAATAGGTGAATGAAAAGATTTAGTAAGGGCTTATTTCCAGTCCAAGTTCTGTTCCAGAAGGGCAAGGCAGTCCCTACCCTTATTTCTAATAAGAGAAGGCAGCACATGTAGGCCAGCGACTGCCAAAGAAGGGTGCTTTGGTCTTGGAAGTTATAGGGCTAAGGAGTGGAACAATAGGGCAGTCAATTGGCACACTTTTCAGGAGCAATCGTAGTATTGATTACAGTTCCCAAAGTAAGGAATGGGAAGCAGGGAGAATGGGATGTAAAGCATGATCTGGGGTCTGGGACTGGTTACATATAGTGGACTTGGCTGGCTGATTCACCAGTCAGGACAACACAGCCCCAGAGTAGGGTTTCCAAGGCTTGGTGGTTAAAGTGATCCAGGTCATTCAGGAGATGCAGTGATTTGGAGTGAGCAGTGGTAGGACAGATGGCAAGAAAATGGCAAAAGACAATTGGATGGGATGTGAAGCATGAGCAAAATTAATACATAGTAAGCTGTGAAGGGAACAGCAAAATATATAAAGCAAAGCATTCATCAGGGATATGCAAAAGATGGTTGCCAAGAAGGAGATCCAGTCCAGAGTTCAAGTCACAGAGCTTCTCTTTTTTTTTTTGAGGGGTGAAGGCAGAGCAATCAGGGTTAAGTGACTTGGCCAAGGTCACACAGCTAGTGTGTCAAGTATCTGAGACTGAATTCAAACTCAGGTCCTCCTGACTCCAGAGCCACTGCTCTACTCACTGCACCACCTAGCTGCCCCCACAGAGAGTTTCTTGATAGGTGATGAAGTCCTCCAGTTGCTCCTGTTTGCTGATGACATTATACTGTTTACATCAAGCCTTTGAACATTTTGGAGCCTCCTAGATGAGACTCATAATTACTCAAAAGAATTAGCATAACTACCTACATAGGAAACAATTAAATGAATGAATGAATGAATCAATAAGCATTTTTTGAGTACTGACTACTGTATGTGTCAGATATTGTCAGATGGGGAGGGAAGAAGTCAAAAAATGATGAATACCTATTGCCCAGATTATGCCCAAACTTATAGTTTCTCCATTGGTATACAGTATATCCCTTTTGGATAGACCTTGCAAATAGATAACGATCTGGGCCCAAAATTGAACAGGTGGGGAGTGGGCTGGATTGCCTTTGGGAAACTGCAAAGTCCTTTTGTAAATAATAATTTTCTTAGTATTATGAATTTTCTAAACATCAACAATTACTATTTCTTTATATAATTAACAGATAAAGAGGATTATGTATGATACAATGAAATTCTACTTTTAAAAAAGCATATGTTAAATTTAACATGACATTCCCATTGCTGCTCTGTTTATGGTCCCTTCTGAACTTCCATTTGCTATATTTGATGTATTTTATTTAACATTTCATTGATATTCTTTTTTGTTTTTATTTTTTTTGGTATTACTATGATTCCACCAAATCTCTCTCATAAATCTACTTTGCCAACAAAAACCCACCCTTGTAGCAAATAAGTATATTCAAGCAACACAAATCTTACACATTGACTATGTCTGAGATGTCTCTCATTCTGAACTTCTAGTCCATTTACCTTTCTGCCAAGGGGCAGAAAGAGCAATTCAGTATCAGTCTTCTGGAGTTGTTGATTCCTTATTGCATTGCTCACAGTTCTTAAATTTTTATTGGTTATAATTTTTATAATATTAGAGTCATTGTATAAATCGTTTTCATGGTTCTACTTGAGTCACTCTTCGTCAGTTCATACAAAAATCCTTCCAGGTTTCTCTGAATTAGCCCTTTTGTCTTCTTTATGCTGCAATAAGTTTTGTTTTAGGTCATCATTTTGTGATTAAATGTTTTGATGTTTGTTTCTCAATATTAAGATAAGCATATGTGTGGTATTGGTTGGTAAACAAAATGTTTGTGTTTATAAACATATTGGTAAACACATAGGACCCTCAGATAGGACAGACCATGAATGGGAAAATTTGGTAAACAACCTTATCATTAGTTTATATCATCAGGAACCAATCAAATTAATTGGTAAACAAATTATGTCATTGACCACCAATCAGAATTTGGCTGTAGTCAGCCAATGCACATAGCTAGAACTATAAGAAACCCACTGGAGACTCCTAATCTCCCGCTCGATTTTGAGTAATGATCAAGGCAATCTTGCATTCCCCTGCATTGGAGACTCAAGCATCAGCCATGTTTGCTTGAGTGTAGTACTGATTGACTGAGAATTGCTAACTTGCCAGGCAACCACTCTAGAGAGAGATACATAGCCTCTGCCTAGGCAGAGAGGGAACCTTGTCATTGAGTACCAATATGAGATATGCTTACTGGGAAGCCCTAGGAAATCAGGTTGGTGTTTTGTTCCTAATTGGGTTAATATTTGTATTGCTTACTAGAGAATATGAACTGGTGTTTGCATGTATTTTATTAATCAAGTTTGATTATTAACATTGAGAAGTATAAGTCTAATTAGTGATTTAATTTAACTAGGTAGCAAAAGTAATGATAAATCAGTATTGTGTGTGTGCTATATTCATATATCATAATTTGTTCAGCCATGACCCGAATGATGGACATTTATTTGCTTTGTCTCTAATTCTGCTACAAATATATATTTAAAATTATAGGTCTTTCTCCTCCTTCCCTTTTCTCTTTGGTGTGCAAGTAGTATTTCTGTGTCCAAAGATATGCATGGCTAGTGATTTTGCGGGGTATAGCTCCAAATTGTTTTCCAGAATGGTTGGACCAGTTCATAGTTCTAACACAGTGAATTAGCGTGCTTTGTTTTCTCACAACCCTTCCAAACAATTGAAATTTTGGAGGGTAATTTTTGCTAATCTGATAGGTGTGGGGTGGAACCTAAGAGTTGTTTTAATTTGCATTTCTCTTATAATTAGTGTTTTGGGATATTTTTTTCATATGGTTGCTTGCAACTTGATTGTTTAAAAAATAATTCCATGTTCACATAAATTGACCATTATCTATTGGTAAATTGCTCTTGTTTTTCTATAAATTCCTCATGAATCTTGAATATAACACTTTACTTGAGAAATTTGCTATAAAGATTTTTCCCAGTTAACTGTTTTCCTTCCTAAATCTAGCTACATTGATTTTGTTTAAGTAAAACCCTAAAATTTAAGTAATTAAAAGTTGTCCATTTTATCTCTTATTATCCTCTTGTTTTCTTATTCAGTCAAGAACTCTTCCACTATTTGTAGTTGGGAAAAATATCTCTTTCTTTTGTTGATGATATGACTTTTTATATCTAGGTCATATATTTACCAGGAGCTTGTTGAGGTATGAGTTTTTCTATCTCTTCCTGGGGGACTTTGTTAGTAATAGGCACAAAAGTTGATTATTGTTGTGGGTTTGTTTTATATCCTACTATTTTATTGAAATTATTATTTTAATTTTTAGTTGAATCTTTAGGCTCTCTAAACCATCTCATCATCTGCAAAAAGTGATTTTGTTTCCTCCATTGCTATGTTTACTCTTCCTAATTTTTCTTTATCATATTATTGCTATAGCTGGCATTTCTAGGCAAATCAAATAATAATAAAAACAGTGGATATCTGTGCTCTTCCTTTGATTTCTTGAAAAGACCTTCTGCATTTCTCCATTAGATAGCTAGCTAGATAAAAGCATTTATTAAACTCTTAATATGCGCCAGGTGCTGTGCTAAATAAACACTGGAGATATAAGTATGAACAAGCTATACAGTTACTCCTCTCAAAGGGCTTATATTCTAAAGTGAAAGGACCGAAAAAAGGGGTGATCTGGATTTCAGAGTCTGGGAGGTAAGAGGGATGGTGGTGGCATGATTGGTTGCTGGGAAATGAATTGGAGGACTGCTTCTGAGCAAGATAAGACAAAAGCTTACTTATTAGAGTTCAGGGATATAAATGTTCGAGGGGTAGAGTACAAGGTTCCTGTGGAAAGGAGGTGGGGATGATGCAAGAGCAGAGGTGACATGGTTCAAAGTCAGTAGCCAGGAAATAAGATGGGTCTAGATCTTGGTTTTAGATAGGTATTCTTTATTGTATTAAGGAAACAACCTTTTATTATTAGGCTTTTGAATTAACAAAAAACATAAATGGGGTATTGTATTTTGTTAAAGTCTTTTTCTGCACCTATTGAAATAATTGTATGATTTTTTTCATTATTATATGGTCTATTATGTTTATTGCTTTCCCAGTATTGTATAAACCCTGCATACTTTGGTATAAATCCAACTTGGTCATAATGTATAATCTTTTAAATATGTTGTAATCTCTTTAATCTTTTGTTCAACACTTTTGTATGATATCAATTAGAAATGTTATTATATATTTTCTTTTTCTGCTTTATCTCTCCATGTTTTGGGTATCAAGACCATTATCTCATTAAAAGAGTTTGAAAGGATCCATTTTGGCAAAATGTTTATAATTTTTTCTCTTCTTTCCTTTTCAATTGTTGTGAGTTCTCCTTTTTCATTTTTTATATTGGCAAATCTGGTTTTCTTCCTTTACTCATCTTATCTCCCCCTTCCTCACTGTCATATTTACTAATAGTCTTTTTTAATTTTATTAGTTTTTCCCCTTCAAAGAACTAGCTTTGGGGCAGCTAGGTGGTGCAGTGAATGCAGCCCTGGAGTCAGGAGGACTTGAGTTCAAATCCGACCTCAGACAGTTGACACCAACTAGCTGTGTGACCTTGGGCAAGTCACTTAACTCCAATTGCCTTCCCCCCTCCAAAAGAAAAAATTAGAGCCACAAAGAACTAGCTTCTAGTTTTCTGTTTTGATTCAGTGTGGTTTTCTTCCAATTTTATTTATCATTTCTTGGATTTCAAAATTTTTATTTTTTATTTAGTTTTTTTATGTGTTGTTTTTCTAAGGTATTTTAGTTGCACACCTAACTCACTGATTTGTTCTTTTTTTTTTTTCAATTGATGAAAGTGTTGGGAGTTATGTATTTCCCTTAAGGGCTGTTTTGGCTTTATCCCTAAAACTTTGACATGTTGCTCACCATTTTTAATGAAATTCTTTGATGACATTTTGGATAAAGTTATATATTGTTTTTATGATTTGCTCTTTGACCACTCAATTATTTAGAAGTAAATTATTTCATCTCCATTTTAGTTTTAATCTTTTTTCAAGTGTCCTTTTGATATTTGTTATATTGTTATTACTAAAGGATATGTTTAATATTTCTGTTTTTCTGTATTTTTAATGTTTTTATTAGTACATGGTTAATTTTTTAAGGGGGCCATGTAAACCTGAGAAAATGCATATATTCCTTTCTTTCCCATTCAGTTATCACCAGAGGTGTATTATATCTAATTTTTCTAAAATCGTGTTCAGGTATATGACATTTTTTCTTGTTTCTATTTTTATTACACTTCTCTAGTCCTGAAAAGGCTATATTGAGGTCCTCTACTGTTATAGTATTGCTGTTATTTCTTCCTGCCATTCAGTTATATTTTTCTTTAAATATTTAGATAGCCTACCATTCTGTGAACATACATGTATGTGTATGTATATGTATATGCATATAATGTTATATGTGTGTTGATATTATCTTTTTCATCTATAATGCCTTTAAGTATAATGTATTCTAACATTATTGCTCTAGTTCCATGCTCTGTGGGCCAGGTCTGTTACATTTTAACTCCCCACCACCCCCACCCCCAGGGTTCTCTGGTACCCTGACAGAGTTTGAGAGCTTCTCTTCTTTAATATTGATTTGAACTCTTACTCATTGTGTTCCCTCATTTTAGGGACCTTGTGATTAACATCTTAGTTTCACATAACTATTTAACTAATTTTACAAATCTTCCATCAGTTCTCTAGGGAGAGGAGAGGAATTAGGTTCACAGTTTAGTTAAATTCCTAATTAACATTTGTCCTACCAAATTCAAGTCCAAAAGGTCATTTGCTAAAATTCCTGGACTCTTGCTCTTCAAGGCTTTGATGGTAGACTATCCATAACAACTAAGCTGGATTCCTGGACTTCCAGATCTCCATTGGAGACTCCACTCCCTACAAAACCTAGCATGGAAATGGAATAAACAAATAAATAGATAACCAAATGAATAAGCAAATGAATGAATGGACAAACAAATACATCAATAGATAGCAAGAGACTGAGGCCCACTTCCTGTGACCACATCACCTGGGATTAGGAGATGGGGAGAAGGAGGCAGCCCTCAGGCTATTACTACATGCCATTATTTGCTATCAGTGAAGGAGTCTTTCACCCTGAGATTTGAAAGCAGAAAAAAAAAAACAAACCAAACATCTGAGTTGCTGAGTCGGGTTGTTTTAAAGATGCCATCTTTCTGACTGTACAACTAATGAAAAGGGCTTCTCCAAACCACATGATAGGCAAACACAAAATATTCACACATATTTCAGTCCTCCAGGCTCCCAGCAGCTGGTCCCCAGTGTCTTCCACATGGATGACACCATCTCAGATGGTTTGAGCATGTGTGCCAAGCGTCAATTATGGTAGTTTTACTGTTCATTTCTTTTGCCTATGTCTGTTTTTACTGCTATCTTGTCTGAGATCATGATTATTACCTTGGCTTTTTTGAATTTGCCTGATATGTAGTAAATTCTGTTCCAGTCCCTAATTTTAATTCTATATGAGTTCTTTTGTTTCATGTGTGTTTCTTTTTTTTGAAACAAGTTTTATTCATAGGTTTTACTTTACACATCAAAACATTCAGAGATGTTCCCCATTCTGTAAGAGGACTTGTAACAAAATAAAACTAACAATGATCTCAGCTGAAAGTGTATGTGACATTTCATATCTACAGCACTCCCACCTCTTCTTTTAAAAAATTTTTTTTAAATAACAAATTATTTTCTCCCCCTTTCATTCCTCCCTATAAAAAGGAAAAAAATTATCCTTATTACAAATATGTATAGTCAAGAAAAACAAATTTCTTCAATGGATGTGTTAAAAAATGTATTATATTTCATTCTGTACTCTAAATCTCTCATGTCTCTGGCAGCAGGTGGATAATATGTTTCATCATTGTTGCTTTGGAATCATGATTAGTCCTTTCATGGATTATAGTTCTTAGAGCTTTCAAAGTTGTTTATCTTTACAATGTTGTTGTTATTGTATACCCTGTTCTGGTCTTGTTCTTTTCATTCTTTATTAGCTTATAATAGTCTTCAAAATTTTGTTTTTGTAATATTGATGCGATAGTATAAATTGTTCCTTTGGTTTTGCTTATTTCACTCTGCATCAGTTCATATAAGTTTTCCTGTGACTCTGAAACAATCTGTTTCCTCATTTTTTATAGTAGTATGTTCTCACATTCACATGCCACAATTTATTCAGCTATTCCTTAATAGGTGGGATCCCCTTAGTTTCTAGGGTTTTTTTGGTCACCAGAAAAAGAGCTGCTGTAAGCATTTTGTATATTGTAGGACTTTTTTCCCATTTCTCTCATCATATTTGAGTATAGGTTTAGCAATGAAAAGCTGGGTCAAAGGACAAGTACTATTTAGTAATTTTTGCATATAATTCCAAAATGTTTCCTAGAATAGTTATACCAATTCACAGATCTACCAACAGTCTATCAAGTGCCTGTTTCCCCACATAACTCTCTATATTTATCATTTCCTTTTTTGCCAATCATCTTTGCCAATCTGATGGGTGTAAGAGAATCTCAGAATTGCTTTCATTTGCGTTTCCCTAATTAGTAGGGATTTGGAGCATTTTTTTTTTCATATGGCTATAGATAACCCGGTTTTTTTTTTCTGCTAGAGAATTACCTATTCATGTCCTTAGATTATTTGTCAAATGGAGAATTGCTCTTATTATAAATTTTAATCAATTCCTTATGTATTTTAGAAATGAGACCTTTATCATAGAAGCTTACTACAAAGATTTTTTCCCCAGTTATTTGTTTCCCTTTTAATCAGCCTTATTGGATCCGTTTGTGCAAAATTTTTTAAATTTTATGTTATGTGATGGAAGCTTTGCTGAAAATGCCTATATCACCTAACACAGAAGGACTCTACCTCTGGAAGAGGATGCTTTGTGTTTCCCTGCCATGTGGGGGGAGTGTAGCCTCTGGCTGCATAGCTGGAACAGGCAGCATTTTTTTTTAGTCAATATCTGTATTGCTCTAACTAATAGCAACCATTGGGGAGACTTTGCAAATGCCTGTTGGTTTTGAAGAACAATTAAAATAAAAAACAAAGCAAAAACAAAAGAAAAAACCCGCAAAACTCATTATACAGAAGTGCCTAAAGGTCTTGGCTGGCAACCTCTGATTTCCATCCAGAATGATAATAAAAAGGAAGGCAGTGGGAAAGATGAGTGGGTAAAGAGATGACCAAGGGCAGGAAAGGTGGTCTTCTGGACAATTTCTAGCTAGCCATAGCTTTTTTGATTCAGAATGGCCCTGCAAAGAAAGGGGCAAGAGGACAAGGTGGTCAGGTGGACTGGGCAAAGAGAATGAGCATTTTCTTTACAAAAGATTATTAAAAAGAAGCTTAAGATGGACACCCAACACACAAGTGTCCTTTGGGTTCTCCAAGATACCTTTAAGGCCTACCTCCCCCCGCCCCCACCCCCCCACAGTAAGAGGACAGCTTCACTAAGGCAGAAATAGATGGATTCCATCTTGAGGTGAAGGAAAGACACTGGACCACCAATGCTTAGTGATACTAACACAGACATGCTCCTGTATGTTGTATCACTAATCTATTCTATTAATCAACACCTCCATTTTTTAATCAACATAAAATTGTTTTGAAAATTACTGCTTTGTAGTACAGGGTGTTCCTAAAGTCTGGACACATAGACAAAAATGCCTCTTTTCAAGAAATGAAATAAATGAAGTTTTCGACAACATTTTATTTAATTGGAATATTAACAAATAACATCTTCAATGTGATTTCCATCATTTGTGATGCAAAGGTTGATGCACTTTGCAAGATTCACGTGAACTCGATGCAATAACTCCACATTGCCGTCAATTTTAGCACATTCACTCTTTGTGTTCAATCAAGTGTATTGCATCTGTGATTTTCATTGAGTACACCTTCTCCTTCAGCATACCCCAGAAAAAGAAGTCAATGGGGCTAAGGTCTGTTAAAATTTCATTCGTTTCATTCTTGAAAGTATATATTTTTGCCTATGTGTCCACACTTCAGGGACACCCTGTAGTGTGAGACCTGGTACTGGAGGCTCTCTTCATTCTCACTTTTATTCATTATTTTTCTTGAGATTCTTGACTATGTTTGCCTCCACATGAATTTCATTATTATTTTTCTCATTCTATAAAGTGATTCCCTGGTAGTTCTATTGGTATGGCTTTTGATAAGTAAATGAATATAGGTAATGTTGTCATTTTTATTATATTGTCTTGCCCAACCTAGTAGCAATTAATAGATTTCCAATTATTTAGGTCTATCTTTATTTCTGTAAACAGTAGTTTGTAGTTACATTCATATCATTCTTGTGTTTATCTTGGTAGATAAACTCCCAAGTATTTTATGTATTCCATAGTAATTTTAAATGGAGTTCTCTTTATATACCTTCTGTTGGGCTTTATGGCATTTATAGAGATGCTGATGGTTTGTTTAGATTTATTTTATATTCTACACATTGTCAGAAATTGTTTCATTTTATTTTTTGATTTACTCTTCTTTAAGAGCACCAACATATCATCTGTTTCTTCAGATCATTAATTTTTTTCTTATTTTTTTGTATTTATTAGATTTATCTAGGACTGATAGAGATAAATTGAGACCCTCTTACTATTGTAGTTTTACTGTTTATTTTTCTTTGTAATTCTTTTAATTTTTCCCTTAAGTGTTTAGAAGCTATGCCATTCATTGTACATATGTTATCTATTGAAGTCCAATTTATTTCCTGTTGCTTTTAGCAAAATACAATTGCCCTCTATATCTCTTTTAATTGCTGTTGCCTTGTCTGAAATTATTTCTACCCCTGCCTTTTTCGTTCAGCTGAGATATAATAGATTTTGCTCCAACCCCTTCTTTTAATTCTTTGAGAGCTTTTGTTTCAAGTGCGTTTCTTCTAAATAACATATTTTTGGATTTTGTTTTCTAAACCCATTCACCTAACTTCTTCCATTTGGGAAGAGTTCGTCCCATTTACATTTTCAGTTATTTTATTGGTTTAATTGCTTTCAGTCATACCTAACTCTTCAGGACCTCATTTGGGGTTTTCTTAGCAAAGATACTGGAGTGGTTTGCTATTTCCTCCTCCCACTTATTATAGTTATTTTTAAAATTTTGACCCATCCTATTCTCTTATATTTTTAATCTCTATACTCCTTGCTCTCCGATTATTTCAAGCCATTACCCTTTCTTTTTTTCCCCCCTCTCTCTCTCTTCCTTTTAACCTTCTTTCCACTATTCCCTCTCTCCAAGCTTAGGATTTGTTTTGCTTATGACTAATCCCATTGACTCTACCCCTTTCCTCTCTTCCTCTTTCTCTTCATATTCCCTGTTGAATTGATCACATTAGAGAGGTTTGGAACTCTATCCTACAGTGGGAGTGGGCTTTGAAATTCCGTGTTGCCTCTTTCTGTCTTGGCCTTCATATATGCTAAGACATGCATGATCAGGATAGGGAAGTGAGACGCAATGGGGGCTATGTAGATCCAGTGTGGACTGCCCCTAAAAGGGAATTTGTCCAGTGCTCATTTATCTGACCATGCTTTGAGCCTGTTGGTCACTTTGAGCCCAAGAGCCAGAAAAAACATAAATCTTATCACATCCCCTTTGCTTCACATTCTCTCCTTAAAGATTAATTGCCACCAGTTTGGTCAATTGTGTTGATCTCGAGGTGTCCTGCTTTGTGAGGGCAGTACCTGACCATAGCCACTATCTAATTGACTCTGTTGCTTCTAATGGTGGCTGCTACTATGAAATACATCAACTCCCTTTTGGCCTCCTGATATTCACTCCATTAAGCTCTTCAGCTTTTACCTACCTGGGGTCAGTGCTAGGGAAACTACAGCTTCCTGGAGTTTGGAGATGCTAGCCAGTTCCAGCTTTGCCCAGTTGGGGAGGTACTATTTCTACTTAACCAGGGAAGCCTTTGTGGCCCTGCTGAGTGTTTTGGTTGAGGTGTCCCACACCCATCATATAATGGGGATCTCCATGAAAAGGAGCAAAGATTCAGGGTCCATTAGAGCCTTGGTTTCCAGGAGAGTCCAATAGGCAGCCAAGAACTGGCCCTTGAATGGTGTATAGCACTTGGAAGCAGCAGAGAGACAGTTGTATCAGAACCAGACGGAGAGCCAGCAGCCCTGGTGGATGTCCATAGGTTACTTGGGGCATGGTGATTAGTAGCCAGAATTTCCATGGTTTACTTAATCTTGGGGTAAGAGGACCAGCAGCAAGGCTTATGAGATAGCCCTTTGGACAGCCTCCAAACCCAATGTTGGTAAGGTCCCCATATGAAGGAAGCTGTCCTTTGGTCACCAAGTTGATGGAGTGTAGGAAGATCTGCAGATGGAAAAGGTATTGCCTCTAAAAGCCAAAGGCTTTCTGTAAGGCTAAGGAAGGGTGGTGTTTAGATATAGAAGCTGGTGCACTGCTGGTTCTGGGGTAGCGTGGTCCTAATTGGATTGCACTTGCCTAGAAATTTGACAGAGGTGTCTGCACCATGCAGTTTGTACCAGGCTACCTCTTATCCCCTGGTGGTGAGAGTATGCACTAAGGCTCACAGCTTCTATGCCAGCTCTTCTCTAGATCTTCCTCTGAGTGGATTGTCATCTACATAATGCTGCAGTTGAATCCCAGGGTATAGGGTGATCTGGTTAGTCCCATTGGCATAGGTTGTAGACAATGGCAGGGCTATTCGGATATCGTGTTGGGAGGCAGGCAAAAGTGTATTGGGTGTTCTCATAAGTAAATGTGAATTGGGGTTGAAAGACCTTCAAGATTGGGACAGAATTAAGACATGTTGATCAGGTCTGCTATGGCAAACCAATCTGTTCCTTACTGAATGTTGTCAATATCACTTCAATGATATTGAGGAGCTGGTTCTTAATGGAGGAACCTATGGTGTTGAGATTACAAGTTATTTACTGTAAGTCACTACTTATTCTTGTTGGCATTAGGGACAGGCTAGATAATGGGGAGATGGTCTTGACTAGGGCACTTTCTAATATTGTATTTTTCCCCAGGAGACTAGGGGACTACCAGGGTGCTTTATGGGCAATTGTCTCCTGGAGGAGGTTCCATCCCTAGGGGACTGCAAAGTACCTAGCAAGAAGGTTTAAGGGACCTCCACCAACAGATGTTTGGGGATGAAGGAGGTATTGGGGGGTGGAAGAGGGACAGAGGGGAGCAATTGGTCATTTTGACACTCATTTGATTTTGTTTGACATCCTGAGCCAGGAGGTCCCAGAGCTGGCTGATTGTTTTTGCTAAGATAAGCCAGTTTGGGAGGCATAGGTTTTGGAGCTGCCAATAGAAACAACCTTTTGTACCAGATCCCTGGTTTATATCTTTCTCCTTACTGGAGCTTGGTCCTTGTATGTTCTTGATTTCTACGGGGGCCTTTTGATGCTTTAGTCTCATGGATACACTGTGGAGTTAAGGATAGCCTTGTAGTTTGTCAGTGTTTACAGGGTCTCCAGGGCATCCTGAACAGTTGCAGCTTACCCTACCCTATGAGGGGGTAGGAGGGAAAGTCTATAGGTAAGCAGAACACCTTTCAGAAAAAAATTGGTGGGTATCTACATCTAGGAGAACTTGCTCCAGACTAGCAAAGGCCACTTCCCCTGAGGATGTTTTTCAAAATGGTATTATTCCTGTCATATGCAGCTGGGCCTCACCTTCCTCTAGGGTATCCCACTTTGCTTGAGCCCTGCTGCAGTGGGATGGTTCAGCCTTGAGGCCGTCAAGACCCAGTGAAAGAGAGGAAAGGCTATGATGTTCCTGTCCCCACTCACACAGGGCCCACCACGGTCAGGCTCTCCTAACTATCTGTCCTGATATTCTGAGTTGGGGATCTTGCTTAGCCATTTGGTGGTTATCTCTGTGGGACAAAATGAGTTCCCTGCCATTATTGAAGAGGTAGACTGTCTGCACTATCTATGCTTTTAGCTCCTTTCTTAGAGAGCCTGCTGAGAGTTTTTTGTTAGCTCTGAGTCTCCAGGTGAAATCCTTGTTTCATTCTGGTTCTTGGGTATGGCTTCTCCCCTAGTAACCATCTGTTGAGTAATCATGGGGTAGATGGCATAGTTCCCATGTTCTTTATGGTATATTACTGCTCCTCTTCTTAGGGGTCCACAGAGCAATATCTTGCTATTCTTCTTCTTAGGGGCCTACAAAGGATAATATCTCGCTGCTCCTTTTCACAAGGGTCCACAAAGGTATCCTCCCCTTTCTGGGGGTCTTTTCCCTTCAGAAAGAGTTATTGTTCTCCGACTTTTATCTTCTTTGTCTAGCATAGTACCTAGTACATAGGATGCAGGATGGAAAAAAATATTCGTGACTTTTAATGTTCCAAGTTCAATTCTAAGCACCAAGAACAAAAAGACAAAAATGAAGATATTCTAATAGGGGAAGATAACATTTATAGAGGAGTGGTGGCTAGGGAGGGGTATTTCAGTTTGGAAAGTTTTACTGAGGAGTAGAGGGCAGAGAATAGATTTATACACCCTTCATTTTTAGAAATGGAAGTATTGATTTGATTGTGGTCCCCAGATTTAATAAATGTTTGCTAATTGACTGGTAAATTGTTTGAATGATTGACTAATTACTCTTCAGTTTCACTGATAGTCTTGAGAAAAGTGCTTTGCAAACTTTAAAGTGATAGAAAAATTAGTTATTATTGTTTCTTAATTCACAGAAATAATTTGATAATAGATGATCATATTCTCCCTTTCAAAATTGAGCCACTTAGAAGAAAAAGAGGATGTAATTTTTCTTTCTAAGTCTCCCTCAAGAGAAGGGCCTAGCCTAACAGGTGGAAGTGGACAAGATACTTGTATGCCCCAAACAAGGTCTAAAACGTATTTTTTTCTTTCATATTTTTGCTTTCCAAAGTCTTTGAGCCATCACCACAACACATGCAACTTACTCCACTACTCAATGAATCTAGTATCTTATAGGTGTGGGTATTCCTCCACCGCCCTGTGTCACCCTCTTTCATCTCCTTCCTATGCTTGCTGCAGAGGATACACCCAACACCTCAGTGTCTTAATGTTGCAAGAATTCCAGTGGTTCACTCAAGTTGTAAAAAAGTAATCTTTTCTCTTACAATAATCCTTTTTTGGCTGATATCCTTTATGTGGCTTCTTCTGTGTAACTCTCCACTGATCATGTACTATTACATCCTGAGCGTTCCCACTATGCAGTATTCCATTGAGTTCGAGTGATTCCTAATTTGAGTTCTTCAGAGATTATACTTGTAGTCACTCAATATCACAGAAGGATAGTGGTGATAAAAGATTGGCCTTTGTTTCAGAGAGAACTTAGGGAGTTATTAAAAGAATCTTGGGGACAGATGTCCCCAGGAGCTGAGCCAAAATTGCCCGAGGGGCTACCTGGTTAACTTTTGCTGTGCCCACCTTGTCCCCACCAATCAGGACCCCACCAACCAAAGGCAACTGCAGGTTCTTCCTCCCTCTTTTTGCACCTGCCATACTGCTCCCAGCACAAAAGAGCATTTTAGTTTTAGGAAGACAAAGGCCCTATGGACCATAATCCTCTTTTGGTGTCCACTACATGTATCACCTGTCTCACCCTCATCCCACCAGAACTTCAGTTGTATGGACCAAGTCATGTCAACAAGTATTTATTAAATATCTACTATGTTTTAGGTACTGTCCTAAGTGCTGGGCATACAAAGAAAGGAAAAAAACAGCGTCTGTGGACTGAAGGAGCTCACATTCTTTTGTGGCAGCAGGGAAAATAAACAGATTTAATAGGATGAGAACAAAATAAATTGTTGTTCAGTTTTTTTTCTGTCATGTCTGACTCTTCATGACCCCATACGAAATAAATAGATGGTAGTTAAATAGAAGGTAGTTAATGAGGGAGGGCACCAGCAATTTGGAGGATCAGGAAAGGCTTTATGTAGTAGATGGGGAGTATGAAGAACAGAGAGAAGGATAATTTGGCTGGACCATAGAGAATGGGGAAGAGTATAATGTTTTGAGGCTGCAAAGGTATATCAGGGCAAGATTTTGAAAACCAAACAGAAGAATTTACATTTTATTATGGAGGCAACAGGGAGCCACTGGAATTGATTGATTAGGAGAGTGATGTGATCAGATTTGCATGTAAGAAAAAATAACTATGACAGCTATATGGAAGATGGATTGAAGTATGGAGAGAATTGAGGCAGGAAAAACAATTAAGAGGTCATTACAATATTCCAAGTGAGAGGCAATGAGGATCTGAACTAAAGTGGTTGCCATATAAATAATGAGAAAGGGTTGGATTCAAGAGATATCATTGGAAAGATAGGACAACTGACTGGATAAATGAGGCGAAGGAGATCAAAGAGCTCAGAATAATGTTGAGGTTTAACATGGGAGACTAGAAGAATGGAGATCTATTTGAAAGAAATAAGAACACTCCATAGAAAGGAGGGTTGGGGGTGGTGGGAAGTAATGGTTCTGTTTTGGGTGTATTAAGTTTGAGGTGTTTCTAGGAAATTCTTAAGTTTTATTATCCTCCTTTCCCAGACATATTGATGGAGAAACAGAGGCCCAGAAAAATGACAAAATTCACTGCAGATCACGTTCAGTGTGCTGAAATACGTATGACTTTGGGGTCATAACTGTCCTCTAGCCTTTACACAGAACGGCATGCCACCTTCTTTTCACAAAGTGAGATCTGAGGTTCCTGGTAGAAAATTTTTTCAACTCGTTCCTACAACAGGGAAAGAAGATGGAAGTGGGACAAAATGCATTTGTTCATCCAGTTTTAAATTCATCCATCCATCCATCCATCCATCCATCCATCCATCCATCCATCCATTCATCCATCCATTTACTTGCCTACCCATCTTCCAAATGTATCATCTAGCTCTAGGATTTCTTCCTTGATGCTCAAGGTAAGAAGAAAAGTGAGAAAATGATTATTTACAAGTACTAAAATAAAACAATCTTTGTGTTTTTTAAACATTTTAATGAATGTATCACTTGCTATTGTATATTATTGGTGTCTCTGTTAGGATCTTATTCTCTAGTTTGACCGTGAGATCCCAGAGGTCGCTGAATGCCTTATCTAAATTTTTCATAATGTGCCAAAGTAGTTGGTGCATAACGGCTGATGATGTTATAGTGACATCAGAAGATCATTCATCTAGTTGCTGAAATATAGATATTTTTCCTTTCTTTAAAAAACTAACAATCAAAACATTGTTACTTTCCAGGACATCTTTCCCTCCCCTCCCCATTCTCCAAATCTTCCTTCAACAAAGAAATATGGCTAAACCAATAAAGAATAAACCAATACAATGGCTGTGTCTTACAACATATACTTGTCTGCTGATAGGAAGGAGGGGAGCTTCACACTGCTAGAAGGCACGGTGAATAGAGCATAGTACTGGACTTGGAGTGAGGAAGATCTGAGTTCACATCCTTCCTCAGACATTTACTTTGCCATGTGATTCTGCGCATATCACTTTACCTTTCTCAGCCTGAGTTTCCTCATCTATAAAGTGGGTATGATAGATAGTAGCACCTATCTCATAGGTTTGTTTCGAGGATCAAATCTGCTAACATTGGAAAAGTCCTATATAAATGGCATTATTCTTAATATTTCTCAGAAGTCAGTCGGTTACTTCATTGATTAGGGCCCATTCTTCTTTGTGTAATTTGTTTTTCTAGCTGTACTTACTTTACATGAATTATACGCATCTTTCCAAGGGACTCTGAATTCTTCATATTTGTTATTTCTTATATTATAATAGTATTCTAATACATTTATATACCACAGTTTCTTTGGCCTTTCCCTAGTTGATGTCTACTCACTTTTCTTCTAAGTTTTTATACCATAAAAAGTACTTACAGGTCTTTTTTTTGCATCTTATCAATGTTGGTTGATGAAGTGAGTTGGGAGTTGATGTTTATTAATTCTAGCCTGGAGTCCCCAGTCCTAACTCTTTCCCTCTCTGGGCCTTGGGTTTCTGTCATTTACTTGTGAATTCAGTGTAGACTCCTTAGCTCCATATTTAGGACCCTCCATGATATGTCCACAATTTAACTTTCTAAGCTTAGCTCCTACTACTCCTCTCATGTATTCTTCTCTGCGTTCATGCTAAAGTGGAATGGTCATTGTACATTTTATGGCGCCTTAACTCTCACTTGTCAGTAGGCCTGGAATGCAATCTCTAGCTGCTTCCCCCAGCCTCCCCAACATATACATTCTCTATCTGCTGAAATCCTATTTATTCCTTGAGGCTAGTTCAAATCCCACCATTTCTATGAAATCATATCTGTTCCCTCTAGCTAGTATGAATCAGTAAAGAGAGAAAAAAGAAAAATTTAAGTGCTTATTATCTGCAAAGCACTGTATTAAAGAGAGATACAAATAAAAAAAAACTAGACAGTTCCTATTCTCAAGGAGATGACGTTGTAATAGGGAGAGACAACATACATGAGTGATTTTAGCTCCAAGTCAAATGAAAATATCCCATGGTCTTTAGTAGGTAGCAGCAAAGCAGATGATAATCCATCTTTTTAAATATTATTTTTGCTGATAAAAAACATATCAATTTTTGATGTTGAATAATTTAACAGTTAATAATTTAACAATAATTTAACAATTTAACAAGAATGTTTTGGGAGGAGTCTTCTGATCTCTCATCTTAGAATATATTGTTCTTTTCTTCACATTCTTCTTGTTCTTACTTGTGGTATATTTATTTGCATATGAGACCAATTTTCTCCAGAGATGGTAAAATTTCATGGAAGTAAAGACCATGTCTTCCAGATGTCTAATCCCATCAACGTACAATAATCTAATAATAATATTAGCTAGCATTTCTATATACTTACTTTGTACCAGGCTCCATACTAAGCATTTTAGAAATAGTATCTAATGTAATTTATCCACATTTTATAGATTTGGGAACTGAGGCAGAGAGAGATTAAGAGCTAGATTTGAACTCATGTCTTTCTGATTCCAGATTCAGAGCTCTATGCACTGCGTCACCTAGGCGAAATTGGACATTTAAGGCAATCTTATCTGATTGGTAGTGAAGGACTAGATAGGTTGGATTCTGTAAGATGGGGTACTTGCTAGGCACCTAGTTCGGTCAGTCAAGAAGCACTTATTAAGCACCTGTTATGTGCCAGGCACTGTGCTAAGCACTGAGCATACAAAGAACGGCCAAAGATATTCCCTCCAACAGCAGAATGTGAGCTCACAATTTAATGGGGGAGGGTACGGATGTGAGGTGATTAGGGCTTAAAGAAGACTGTGGAAATGAGATCGTAAAGGAGTGGATGTTTAAAAGAAACATGGTAAAAGTGTTTGATGCCTGACCGTATACAGAGGTTGAGGGCTAAGAGAAACAAAGATGATTTTGTTGGGGCCTGGGTGCCTGGAGAAATTAGGGTAATGCTGACATCATGGGGCAAGTCAGGAACCGGAGCTGATCTCAGACAGAAGAAGAGGACTTTGATCAGGCACAGATTGAGTTGTAGGTATCAGTGGGACGATCAAGCCGACACATCCAGTAGGCAGTTGGGGAGGCAGGGCAGGGCAGGAAGGTAGCGGAGAAGTCAGAGTTGGGAATGTAGATTTGGATGTGTTTCATTTTCTTCTCTTCAATTCCTGAGAGACTTCTGAACAGAATATTCCTGTAAATTCAGCCGACTAAGTCTCCCAAATCCCGTCCCTGTTCTCTCCTCCCTTACTCTGCCCTGGTTGAGGCAGTGGTAAGTCAGCAGCACTGAAAGCCTGTGGGTCGTAAATGAGCCTCTAATTGTATATTATTTCTTGGTCCTTGTGTTATAAGTTTATATTACTTAGAACATGTCAAAAGTGGGAGTCCTACAGTCTTAAGGCAGGTCTAAACTCCCTCAGAATATTTGGAGCATGTCCAGGGCCTTGCTCTCCCTCTCACAGACCAGATAACAATGACCTTGCTAGTAACCTTGTGGTCTTGGAGAAGAGGTACAACCCCTACACAGGCTGTCGAATTGACGGTCTCTCTCTGTGTTGAGATCTCTCCCTGGAAGCACCTGGGGTTTTTTTTGACGTCAGGTTCTGATTCCACACCACAGGAGGTCCATAGCAGTCGAGGAGTTAGTGAATAGAAAGATCTGGCCTTTTGCAGAAAGATCAAAACAACTCAACTTTCCCCTGGTTCTCTCAATCTCTATCTCTCTGTCTATGTCTCTGTCTGTCTGTCTGTCTCTCTCTGTCTCTGTCTCTCTCTGTGTATGTGTGTGTTTCTAAATCTTTATCCCAAAGACTCCAGAGTCTAGAAAAATCCAGAATGCCTTTTATGCCTGGAAGTTACCAGACTCTGTGGTGGGGAGGCTAGATCTTACAGTCATGCTCTCAGTATGTTCTTAACAGTAACTGATGATACTAGCAATATTTATTTGTGTGGGAAACCTCAAAATTCAACACTTCTTAGACCCTCCCTTAGACCATCCCCAGCCACCCCCGGCCTCACTATTGCCAGAAGATACTACAGATACTGCTTCTGCAGAGTGTCTCATCTTCCTTCCTCCACCTACTTTGCTTCCTATAGCCAATCACTGACCAAGCGCTGCTGTTTCTACCTTCATAATGTCTCCTGTGCCCCTCTTCTTTCCTCTGACACTACCATCCTTCTAGTGCATCGGGTCTCGCATCACCTCACGCCTGGATTATTGTAATCGCTTTCTGGTTGATCTCTCTGCCTCAGGGTTCTCCCCACTCCAATCCATTCTCCCACAGCTGTCAAACTGATCTTACCCAAAACACAGGTCTGACCGTGTCATCCCCTTCCCTTCCCCACATTTTAGTCAACTCCAGTGGCTCCCTGCCATCTCCAGGAACAAATACAAAATTCTCAAAGCCCTCCATAACTTGGCTCTTGCCTACCTTTCTGGTCTTCTTACACCTTATAGCCCTTCATGAACTCTGCAATCCAGTGGCAAAGGTCTCGTTGGTGTTCCTGGTAAAAGACACTCCATTTCTCCGCTCAGAGCATTTTCACTGGCTGTCTCCCATGCCTGGAACTCTGTCTCCTCATCTCCACCTCCTGGCTTCCCAGGCTTCCTTCAGGTCTCAGCTAAATTGCACCTTCTTACAAGATGCCTTTTCCAGTTTGCCATCAGGCTAGTGCCTTCCTTTATTAATTATCTCCAATTTACCATGGGCATAGATCTTGTTTGTACATAGTTGTTTACATGTTGTCTCCTCCATTAGACTATGAGCTCCTCAACGTCAGGGACTGTTTTTTGCCTTTCTTTGTATCCCCAGAGCTTAGCACACTGCTTGGCGCATGGTAGGTGCTTAATAAATGCTAGTTGGTTGACTGCTCTTCTCCAACTACTAAGCTCCCATTGGTGTGTTTGTGTGTATGTGTTGTGTTTTGAAGCAGAATCAGGTCAGAAATCTATTGTTCTGTGAGAGACAGTGTGGGATAATGTTAGAGCCCTGAACCGGGAGTCTGGAGGCTTGGATTTTAAAGTTCTAGCTTTGGCACTCCCTAGTTGTTTATCCTGGGGCAACACATCCGTTCTTTGGGCCTTAGTCTCCTCATTAGTGACATTAAATGGTTGGACTGGCTAGTCACAGACAGGTAGGATGAGAGGAACCTTGGAGATCATCTAGGTCTAGCCCAACCTCCTTATGGTACACATTAGAAAAAAAATGAGACCTAGAGAAAGAAAAGGACTTAATTAAGGTCACACAGACCATAGATGCAGAAGTCAGGATTTGAACTTGGGCCTGGAGATGCTAAGAACCTTGTTCTCTTTACTGTCTGACATGATTATTAAGCTCCCCTCAATCTCTGAGATTCCATAATTCCATGATTCCTGCCTTCCCTTCTTTCCCATGGGGCTCATTTTCCTCATGTGTTCAAAAGAACAAAGAACATGTTCTTTTCCCATTTTTATAAAATTTAAATATTTAAACATTTAAATTAAAAATTTAACTAATTAATTTTAACTTAAAATTTTAAATCAAGCTTAATTTAAAATTAAAATTAAATTTTAATTAATTTAAAAATTAAAATAGCTCTCCCAGAGCAGTCATTTTTCAGGACTTCTTTCTATCCCAAAGGAGAGAACAATGCACTGCTGTTTGTACTGAGCAAAGAAGAAGTGGGCAGGTGTGCCAGGTTCCTTGCAACTTTCTTTCTCCCTTCAACTGGACAGCGGGCCACCTATACCAGGTCCAGTCACTAAGCAAACTATGGGAAGAAATCTATCAGCTGGCCCTGCCCACTTTTCTTGAAGCATCTGAGCATTGGTACAGATATTGGCTTGCAAATCAGCTCTTTTCTGCCCCTTCTTTGGGGAGCCAAGTGAGAACTGACCATGGAAGTGTGTTCTGATAATGCTATGTGTTGTGGTTTGTGTGGCATGCAATGAGATTTAGTGTAGGTGTGTAAGGGGGTGTGTGTGTGTGTGTGTGTGTGTGTGTGTGTGTGTACGCTCGGGAGCGTGTTGGGTAGAAGTGATTGGGGGTGGAGAAAAGGGAGCTGTTTGATTAATGGGTGTCCTGTGAACCTGCACATTTGCCCAGTACTACATTCCTGGGGCTTTCAGACCTGGGGCAGCTTGATAAGCTGAGACCAAAGTCCTCTTTCCTCTCCAGACTAGAGCAAACAGGGCTAGCCACTAATCCCAACTCTAGGCTCTGGGCTTGTCTCTCAGCAACCAACCTGACAAGTGGCCTTTCATGGGCCAATCAGCATTGGAGCCAGGACCTGGAGGAGGCCTAACAGCCCAGCTAAGGTAGTGAGAGGAAGGCATGGCTCCCTAGTGCCTGCTTAGACAAACATTCAATTTCTCTGTATGACTTTTAAAGCCCTTGCTAATCTTTGCTTTTCCCAAACTAGATGTATTTCTAACTTGAGAGGTAGCATGGCATACTGCAAAGCGCATCAACTTGAAATAAGAAGATATTGGTTCAAATCCTGGCTCTGCTGGATGACTTTGGGCAAATCCCTTCACCTATCTGTGGATCAGTTTTCCTACCTATGGGATAAAAATTCATATCCTTATTAATATTATCTTATTAGTGAAAGAGAATTATTAACAAAAAGATAACAATTCTTATCATGCCTATGCTACTGGACTGTTAGGAGGAGGTGCTTAGTTTTCAAAAAATTTGATTTTTTCCAATTATATAATTTTTAACATTAATTTTTAAAAATTTTGAGTTCCAAATTCTCTCCCTCCTTCCTTCCTCATTGAGAAGGCAATTTGATATAGGTCATACATGTGCAGTCATGCAAAACATATTTCCATATTAGTCATATTGCGAAGGAAAACACAGACTCCCCCACACCCCAAAGCCCAAGAAAAATAAAGCTTAAAAATAGTATATTTCTATCCACATCCAGACTCTGTCAGTTATTTCTCTGGAGGTAGATAGAATTTTTTACCATAAATCTTTCAGAATTGTCTTATATCATAGTATTGCTGAGAACAGCTGTCATTCACAGTTGATCATCATACAGTATTGTTGTCATTTTATATAAAGTTCTCCTGGTTCTGCTCACTTCACTTTGTATGAGTTCATGTAAATCTTTTCAGGTTTTTTTGGAAAGCATCCTGCTCATCATTTCTTTCATATACATATGTATGTATATATGTATATGGATATGTGGATATTTATACATACATATGTATACATACATGTATTGTATATAGTATTCCATCATAATAATATGCCATATATGCCACAACTTGTTCAGCCATTCTCCAAATTGATGAGCATATCCTCAATTTCCAATTCTTTGCCGCCACTAAAGGAACTGCTATAAATATTTTTGTAAATATAGGTCCTTTTCCTTTTTTAAAAAATCACTTTGAGATACAGACCTAGTATTGCTGGGTCAAAGGGTGTGCACAGTTTTATAGCCCTTTGGGCTATAAACCAAATTGTTCTCCATAATGTCCGATCAGTTCACAACTCCAGCAATAGGGCATTAGTGTCCCAATTTTCCCATATCCCCTCAAGCATTTGACATTTTCCTTTTTGGTCATATTAGCCAATCTAATAGATATGAGGTGGTACTTCAGAGTTGTTTTAATTTTCATTTCTCTAATCAGTGGTAATTTAGAGCATTTTTATACGGCTATAGATAGCTTTGATTTCCTTATCTGAAAACTGCCTGTTGATATCCTTTGACCATTTATCTATTGGGGAATGACTTGCATTCTTATAAGTTTGACTCAGTTCTCTATATATTTGAGAAATAGGACCATTGTCAGAGAAACTTGCTGCAAAAATCTTTTTGCAATTATGATTACTATTTATGTATTTCCTTCCATCCTGTTCCTCATCCCCCCACCCCGTTTAGAGGAGGTGCTTTGTAAGTAATAAAGCATGGCACAGATGTGTGCTAGTGTTCTCATTAATTACTCTACAACATGAATCTTCTGCTCCTGTCAGACTCGTCTTCTCGCTCTTCCCTGAACATACCCTGCTCATTCCTCCCTGTGTTCATGCTATTCCCCCCCATCTGGAATGTCCCCCCTCCTCCCCTTTGCATCTTTAAATTCTTCCCATCTTTTAAAAGGCAGCACAGCATGATAGAATAAAAAAGAATGCTGGACCTGGAGTCAGGAGTCCTGGGCTTGAAACCTAGATTCTCCAGTTACTTGTTATGTGACCGTAGGCAAGTCATTGAACTTTAGTTTACTACCCTGTGAAATGGGCATAATGATACCCTCCACTCCCGATTTCACAGGCCAGGTGAGGAAAGAATGTTGCAACTTCAAAGTTTTGCCCAAGGTTACACCACTAGGGAGTGCCAGGCCCAGGACCAAAATCTAGGTCTCCAGGCTACTGGTTCAGGGCTCTTTGTGCTTCCCTCCCCTGCTGCTCCCCTCCCCATTTGTGATAATGTGCTTCTGACTCAATTCTGCTTAAAAAAAAAAAGGTGAGAGCTTAGTAGGCAAGGGAAGGGCAGTCAGTTACTGGGTGTCCTCCTCAGTCTTTCCCTTCCCTTCCCTTCTTGCCATTGCCTATGCATGACATTCTATTTCCTACCTTTACATATATTGTCTCTCATACCAATGCTTCCTCTCCTTGCTCCCAGCTTTTAGAATGCTTCGCTCTTTTTAAAGTGCCAGGCACCATGCTAAGTGTTAGGGATTGTTTCAACAATTCAGCTGGCAGCTACTGTGGTTGTGTAAAACCAACAACAACCAGCACACAGAATGCTGCAAGCCCAGGTACTTTTGAACTAAGGAAAGCAACATTAAGGGGTTAACAAACTTACTTTAATCCAGCATACAAATATCATTCACTTAGTTCAGGGGGAAAAGCCAGCATCCTGAACTTCAGAGCAAATACAAACAAATTACAAACATTAACAGACAGACCTTGTCTGATTCAAATCTCAATTCATAGTTACCAAAGTTTAACAAAGTCCTAACATTCGGGTTTATAAGCTGGAGGGCTCTTAACTACAGCTGCCCAGTCTCCACATCAGCACACCACCAAGAGTGAGAGCTCTAAGCAAATAGCTCTGTCTTCTCTTTTTATACACTCTTTAGCTGTCATCAAAGGTCATCTGAGTGACCAGAACTTAAGCTCTTACTATTGGCTCTGGTCTTAGCAACCCCCCTTAGGACTCTGGGGGCTTCATGCCCACATAGGCTTAGCACCTAGTAGCTAGGGGTTTTGGGCCTACTTGGGAGCGAAGATATAATCAGACCTCCCTTCATTGGCCCCACCTTAGTTACCAATGCAGGGATACAAAAAGAAAAGTGAACCCAGTCTATACCCTCAAGGAGTATACAGTCTAGCAGCATTGGGGAACCTGTGGCCTCAAGGTCACATGTGGCCTTCTAGGTCCTTGGGTGTGGCCTTTTGACTGAGTCCAAGTTTTATAGAACACATCTTTTTTATTAAGGGGATTTGTTCTGTGAAGTTTGGATTCAGTCAAAGGGCAGCACTTGAGGACCTAGAGGGCCACATGTGGCCTTGAGGCTGCAAGTCCCTCACCCCTGGTCTAGGGAGACGAGATAGCATGTATATATATAGATATATAGGTGACATCTATGAAAGGGTGTCCAGAAGACACCTTTTCCCTCAAGGAGTCTAGGCTCTGGGTTCATGACGATTAGGTTCAGTCCTGGGGGTTCCTGACGCTGAAGATGTTGTACTCTGGCTCACTGCCCCCATCCCAGAGCAGAACTCCAGGGAAAATATCTTAGACATGGCTCATGTCTAGGGTCTTTCCAAAGGAATTAACAGACTCCTTTTCCAAAACTTAGATAATAGGTATAAGTGCAGCTATTTATTTCCTCTACCACATAAGACTTTCTTAAAATATAAAAGGCTTATAAGTACACATACTGATAAATAAATAGAACGTGAAATGGAAAACCATCACTCCTGTGATAGCCTCTTGGGAGGTTGGGTTTGTTCTTCATTTTCAAAGAGGACATCAGGGAAATGATGGCACGACTTGCAGTTGACTTTGATTTGAGTGAGGGAGGGCTGTGCAAGGTCACCAGACTCATTTTCTCCTCCAGAGCCACCTGGGCCCAGTGACCTGATATTTATCAGGATGACTGGAGATGACCCAGGGTACAATGAAAGCCCTTGGAGGCTCAAGCCTTTTCATGTACTCACCTAGAGTGAGGTAATGTCCATTCAGTGAATAGGCCTCTTTAAGAAGTGAGTCAAGGGGGGCAGCTAGGTGGCAAAGTGAGTAGAGCACCAGCCCTGGAGTCGGGAGGACCTGAGTTCAGATTTGACCTCAGACACTTGACATACTTACTAGCTGTGTGACCTTGGGCAAGTCACTTAACCCCAATTGCCCTGCCTTTCCCCCTGCAAAAAAAAAAAAGTGAGTCAAGGGATGACCCCTTTAGTTAGAAAAAAGAAAAAAATAATCAAGCTGTGGGGGAAGAACCTCAGGTCTGCTGTTCCACAAGATAGCCCAAAATTTGTCTATGTTCTTCCTAAAACATGTTGTCCAGAACTGAACATGATACCTGAGCAGGGTAGAGTATAGAATTGTTACCTACTTCACTCTAGACATGTCTCTCTTAATACAACTTTGGATAGCATTAATTGGGGTTAAGTGCCCAGGGTCACACAGCTAGTAAGTGTCAAGTATCTGAGGTCACATTTGAACTCAGGTCCTCCTGACTCCGGAGTCAGTGCTCTGTTCCTGGGAGGTAGGGAGAAGTGGGACTACTGACCAGATTTCAGTTTCATCTCAGCCTACAGTATCCAAACAGCAACTTTTTGGAAAATGTCTCCTCCCTGATGCCCCACTCCCCCATGTACCATGGAGTTAAGGGAAGGTTGTTGAGGAGTAGTAGAAAAAAAAAAGATCAAAGGAGCCATTATTAATGGTGACAATAGTTGTTCAATTCCAACAATTATTATTGGAATAATAATAATAATAAAAAACTAGCATTTATAAAGGGCTGACTATGTTCCAGGCATTGCTGGGAAGTGCCAGAGGCCAGATTTGAACTTAGTTCTTCCTGATTCTAGACACAACACTCTATCTACTCTATGCACCACCTAACTGCTGCTGTAAAGGGGAGCCATGATTGATAGCTTAAGCTTTTGTTAAGTGCTTACTACTATACTAAGTGCAGGGCATGCAAAAACAAGCAAGTAAGGCAACGCCTGCCCTCAAGGAGCTAACATTCTAATGGTGGAAGACAACACATGAAGGAGAGCTAGAACAGTCAGAAGTGGCACAGAGATCTGGGCCTGGCAACAGAAGGCAAAAGCTGACTTATGAGAGCTCAGCAACGTAGGGGCAAAGTTGGGGTTACCTGTTGTTGTTGTTGAGTCATGTCCAATTCTCTGTGACCCTATTTGAGGTTTTCTTGGCAAAGATACTGGAGTGTTTTGCCATTTCCTTCTCCAGATAATTTTACAGATAAGGAAGCTGAGGCAAAGAGGGTTAATTGACTTGCCCAAGGTCACATATTTGAGTTCTGGTCTTTCTGACTCCAGGCCCAGCACTCCATCCATAGTGCCACCTAGCTGCCCGAAAGACTGAAGTGGTGTGTCATTTTCTTCCCTAGTAGATTAAGACAAGTAGAGATTAAATTACTTGTCCAGGGTCACAGAGCTAGTGATTATCTGAGGCTGTAATGCCAAGCAGAGTGGGACTTTTTGCTTTTGTTTTTTCTTTAGGAGTACTTCTCAGCACTGAGGCAGTCAAGGGCCTTTGATGAGTCTTGCCTTTGTTTCAAACAGGAGTCTTTGATTGAATCAAGAGTCTTTGATGACCCGAGTAAGTCATAAGAAAGCCTAAATCGGATAAGTTTGAGTCACATGGTAGTAATGCCCTCTGACCCTGAAAAAGAGTATATGTACTTTGAGATTAGCATTTTGTTTGGGGCTCTCACTCCTTGGAAGATGAGTCTCTGAGTAGCCATTGTCAAGGAGCCCTCTAGCTTTGAAAAACCCAGATGTTGCTTCTCTCTCTGGTAACTATCCATGTATTACTATCGATAGACAGGTTTATGTTACTTGTTCTGTTTATATGATTTCTGCTTGCAACTTCTGTTTGTATTCTCTCTGAAGTTCAGAGCACTGGCTTTCCCCCCTGAACTAAGTGAATGGTATATGTATGTTTAATTCAAATAAGGTTGTTAGCCCCTTAAAGTTGCTTTCCTTAGAAAGGCAGATCAAAGAACCTGTGCTAGCAACCCTCCGGTGTGCCAGTGTGGTCTTACACAGCTGCAGTAGTGGTAAGCAGCATTGCTGTTACAGAGGCCAGAATTGAATTTAGGTCTCTCTGACTCCAGACCCAGTGTTCTATCCACTGAGCCACCTAGCCACCAGGTTGCCAGTGGGAAGAAAGCGGATGTGTTGTTCTTGATAGAGAAGGCAGGAAAGACTTGTGTGTAAGTGCGTAGGGCTCCCACACAGTCATACCCAGGGGACTAAACAGCTAATCAAACTTTGGGATTAGTGGCTTAACACTTTGTTAAGCTAGTTAAAAGTTAGAAAGTTTTAAAAAACCCAACAATAACCAAAGTAGGGCAAGGGGAGCCTGGGTGCAGATAAGCTAAGAGAGCTTTAAGAATGATTACAATAATTGGGGCAGTGATGTGGCGCAGTGAGTAGAGCACCAGCCCTGGAGTCAGGAGGACCTGAGTTCAAATCTGGCCTCAAATATTTGACCTAGCTGTGTGACCTTGGGCAGGTCACTTTACCGCAATTGCCCTTCCTTCCCCCGCTCCCCCCTACAAAGAAAAAAAAAGAAGAAAAAACATTTACAATAATAGCAGCTCATAATTTCCCTATACTTTACAGCTACAAAATGTGCCATTCCCATTATCTCCCTTGAAACTCCCCACAACCTTGTGAAGGACTTCCCATTTCTCTACTTTTTTCAGGTTTGCAAAGTGCTCTCCTCAACATTCCCTATGAAGTAGATGGTACAGGTATTATCAGTCCCATTTTACAGATGAAGAAACTAAACTTAAGGGAAGGGGAGTGACTTTCCCAAAGCTTCCCAGCTGTTGAGTAGTAGGAGCCGTACTTGAGTTCAAGACTTTCTGCTCTTTCACTTCTTCATAAGGATCACTAAGTTCTTGGGCTGAAGGGGAACCAAGGTACCATCTTGTCCATCTTCTTAACTCTCTGGAGGCCTGCCCCTAAGCTGTTCTAGACACATGGTAGGGGCAGATGAGAAAAGAGAGAGGTGAAGGCTATTTCTTTACTAAAGAGAATTAATGCGGTAGTTTATCTTGGGAATCTATTGCCCTGTCCCATCCCACCCCCAGGTTGCCTATTCCCTTATGGATGTGAGGCTACCAAGAACAGCCCCAAAGGCAGCAGCTTGTATCCCTGGTTACCTCTGCCTAATAGCTCCATACTGTTACATACATAGCTAGTATTCCCATTTTTAACTTCTCCCACCCAGCAGGCCACTTGCCTCTCCCTCCATATCTCTCCCCTACCTTCTACCCTCACTCCGTGGCTTTCCTTCCATGTTTCTATGGCTTCTCTTGTTCTAGAGGCCAGGATCTCCTATTTTGCCTTCAGAACATCCAATGCCTTTCATATTTCTTTTGCCATTCTTTCAGGTCCTCTTTGTCCCACTTCTCTTCTCTCTTCCATTCCTCCTCCTTCTCTTTCTCTTCCTTACTAATATAGATGGTATTGCTGAACAATTCCAGACAGGAGTTGAAGGACACAGAATAAAGTGTGAAGCAGAGGTGCCGCTTGCCAAGAGGGCCCAAGTAGTTATTTTAATCATGTGGAACAGCTCCCTTTTCATGGAAAATTTTCTACTCCAACACCTGTGGCCATTAAAGGAGCTCTATTCCACCCTGAGGTCAGGGGTGTCAGCCTTGCAGAACCTGGACAGCAGCCAGTTTAGGTAATTATCCCTGCTGCTTTCCTCTCCTTCTTTCCCCTCCCACGAGCCTATAGTGAGCACAGTGGGAGTAGTTAGTTCTTGATTTCTGCCCTCAGCACTTGTTGGCAGGAATGTCTATGGGGCCACATCTTTCCATCTCCTTTCTTCCCTCCCTACTTCCAGCAGCCAATTGAAATTCAGGGGAACAGAATGAAAGAGCTTCTTAGGTTATAGACATTCTTTTTCTTCAACCCTATAATTCATATAATAGTAATATGCAGAGCTGGAAAGGACCTTAGAAATCATCTAGTCTAATTTCTTCAATTTTCCTGTTGGTCCCTAAAGCTGGAGCATTAAAAAGGAAAATAGAATTAGAGGTCATGACCAAATGGATCACGAAAAAAAGAGAAATTGTCAACATACTATACATTCCACTGTCTCCGAAACTGAATATAATATGTGAAGGAACTAAATGTGAAACTTCATTCTTCTTTTGCTCCTTAGAAAATAGCTAGAGGACATTGAATGTGTTTTTTAAAAATGCTCTGTAGGAGGAACAAGGGGACTTCTCTGATTGTTAACTCTATCTACATCTTTCTTTTATGACCCATGTTTCTTTATCCTTAGCCTTGTCCAACTCAGTCTAGCCCGATATATTTCAGTTTAACTCAGCCCAGATTAGTCTAGCAAAGCCCAGTTCAACTTAGATCAAATTAGTCCAGTTTAGCTCAACCCAGCTCAGCTCAGTCCAGCCCAATCCAGCCTGGCCCAGTGAGGCTCAAGTCAGCCTAAATCAGCTCAGCTCAGGTCAACTTTATTTAGTTTAGTTAAACTCATCCCAGATCAGATTGGATCAGTCCAGGGCTTCTTAAACTTTTCCTCTTGAGACCCCTTTTCATGTTTTGGCAGCATTGGTTGGTGTTACATGGTGCAGTGCAAAGTGCAAACAAGGCTGCAATGAAGTTGTATGACGCAATACAGGCAAGGACTGCCAGAAACACCTTGGGTTCATTATGAATTTGATTTTTAATTAATTTTTTGTCCCTGTACTTTCAGAAATTTTTTACTGTTGCCAAATTTTTCATCACCCTGTATGGGTCATGACACACAGTTTAAGAAGCACTGGCTAGTCCATCCCAACTTAGCTCAGTTCAGTTCATCTCAACCCAGTTCAGTGAAGACCAGTTCATCCCAGCCCCTTTCAGATAAGCTCAGCAATGGCTAGGAAGTCCATTCCGATAATTTCCTACTATTTTTTGGACTAGCAAGAGGAAAGTTGGATACTGATGGAAACAGGGACCTAGAAAAAGTGGTAATGACTTGGATAGGAACAGCTTTGGTGACTTTGTCCTCTGTACATGTTGGTTTTCACAAACGAGCTATCCCAACCTTACTTTTGCTATAGCTTAAATTCATTGCAAGTCAGTCCAATTTAGTAAACATTTATTGAGTGTCTGCTTTGTGCAAGACACTATCCTCATTGCTGAAGGAGATATGAAGATAAATATGACACTGGCCATTATATATATACATGAGCAGCTTCAATGTGAAGGAGAATAAAAGTACATGAGAGAGGTACAAAGTAAATGCTATGGGAATTATTTGGAGAGAGAAATCACATTCATGTGTCTTAAAAGGCTCTATGCAGGAAGTAATATTTGACCTGGGTAGTGATGGGCAGATTGCAATATTCAGAGGTAAAACAACATAGTGGTAAGGGTGATGATGGGGAGTGGTATTATGTGTGTTTATTGGAGAGTAGGGGAGGTTCTAGGTATAAGGCGTATTGGGAGAAAAATGGTACAAGGTCAAGAAAATCGAGGACATGTTTGGGGGATGGCAAGGGGAAAATATGGCAGGAGCTTTGAATAGGAAGAAGGGACTATGGTTAAATAAGGGCATCAAAGCAGAAGGTTTTCAAATTGTGAAGGGCCTTGAATGCCAGGCTAGAGTTGACACTTGATTTAATTTGGAGCCAATATAGAATTTTGAGCAGGGCAGCAACATCAGAGCTATACATTAGGAAAATCAATCTGGCAAATGGTGTTTATGATAGACTGGAGAGGGGGATGGAGAGGAGAGAAGCCTTCTTTTTGGAAGAGGGGAAAGGGAAAATAGGTGGTCACCATCTTTTGTGTAATTACACTTTAATGGTTAAATGTCCCCTTGACATTCTTTTTGAATTGACAGTTTTATCTGATCTTTTTGTTATTTGCATTGAGTTTCAAAGCTCATCAGAGCTCAAAGGACCCAGCAAGGGGATAAAACAATGTATTCATAAAGATTTATTAATCTCCTGGTGATACAAAGAAAAAAGTGAAATAATTCCTGCCCTCAAGGAGCTTACATTCTATTCGGGTGGAGACAACAAGAACATACTGTATAGTATGTATAGTATAGTACTGTATAGTACTGTATAGGCACATATAAACTGTGTAGAATATAGACATAAGGCAATTGGGTGAAGAATTCATTAGCTGCTGGGAATTTCAGGAAAGGTGTCATGTAGAAGGTGGTAATTGAGTTGAACCTGGAAGGAAATTAGGGATTCCAAAAAGTGATGGTAAGGAAGGGGTGCATTTCAAGTATGGAACACAGCAGGGACATGGGAGATGGGATGTCATACATGAGAAACTGTAAGAACTTTAGGTAAAGATCTGGAAAGACAGCCTGGTAGAGTTCAAAGTCTTCTGGTTCTGACACAGCAGCTGAGTGACCTTTTCAGGCTCAGTTTCTTTATATGTAAAATAGGGACAGGAATATTTGCACTAGCTACTTGTCAGGGTTACTGTGAGGGAAGTGCTTTGTAAAGCAATACAAAGATCTGAGCTATCATGGGCTATACCAGCATGTTAGAGAGGAAAAAGGACTGGATTTGGAGTCAGCTCAATTCCTTACTCCTATGACTATGTGACCTTAGGGAAATGATTTAGCCTTTCCAGGCCTCAGTTTCCTCATCTGTAAAGGGAGGAAATTGGCCTGGATGGTATTCAAGGTCTCTTTCACCTCTAAATCTATGATCCTAAGGTATTTTCATTGGAGGATTATTTCAATCCCATAAACCAACCTTGTTCCTAGATGAGAGGAGAACAGGCTTTGATGTCTTGCCTCTGGACAGAATTGATTGAGTAGAGAGCCATGAAAAGCCTCTCCGGCTGAGCCTATTGTTGTTCCAGAGTTAACTGCAGGAAACAGAGACGATATGGATCAAGCAAAAGTCAGGAATTATCTGAAGGGCTGGCTGGGGCAAGGGAACCAATACTGACTCCTGCAACCTGGGAAATCTTAGGTTCCTGGGTGATTCAGGGCCTTTCAGATCATTTAATCTACTTTCCTGCTTCTGTGTATGATGATATCCATAGCAGCTGCTTACACCCTTATTTATTTTATTTTAAAAATGTTTTATTGACTTTTGTTTTTGCATAATGATTATTTCTACATATTAACAATCATCCTCTTCTCCTCAGAATCAAACTCTCCCTTGTAACAAAGAAAAAGTTAAGGAAGAACATTGTGCCTGACAATGTGTGTAAAATTCTGCCTGAGTGGCATTCTCGTTATCTATTCTGTAGTATAATAATTGTTTTTTTAAAAAATTGTTTTTAAATTTAGATTTAATTATTCTGAACTTGACAAACACAAATATAAATATTTCCATAGACAAAGAACGGAAAAAAATTGCATATGAAACTAAGAATTTCATTGTGTTCAACTCATTTTTAAAATGTGTGTGTATCTATAGATATAGACACACACATATGTATATATACTTAGTATACATACGTATAAATATGAATGTGTGAGCATGTCCACACATGTCCATACTCAATTCATCACGTTGATTCCAAAGTTTCCTATTTGTGTTGCCCCCTGAACTTTCTTCTGATCTTTTTTATATATTTTCTTTCATTGAAGCTTTTTTCTTTCTTTAATTTTAGCATCAATACCACTGGCTTCCTTCTTCCTCTAAATTCTCTCCTCCCTTCCCGCCCCTGCCCCGAAAAAATTCTGTCTCTTATAACAAGTCAGCATAGTCAAGCAAAACAAATCCACAATTGGCCATGCCCAAAAATGTATGTCTCGTTCTGCACTTTAGTCTGCTACTTCTCTGTCAAGAGGAAGGAAACATGCTTCATCACTGGTCTTTTGGAATGTCTGTTATTCATTACATTGATCAGAGTATGTAAGTTTTTTAAAGTTACTTTTCTTTACGATGTTTTAGTCATTGTATAATTTGTTCTCTTGGCTTTACTCACTTCATTCTTCATCAGTTCCTAGAAGTCTTTGCAGGTTTCTCTGAAGCTATCTCTTTATTTCTTACAGTATGATAACATTTCATTACTTTCATATACCGTGATTGGTTCACCCAGTCCTGGTTGATAGATACCCATTTAGTTTCCAGTTCTTTACTATGACTGGTTTCCTTCAAGACTCGTCTAAAATCTCACCTTCTATAAAAATCCTTTTCCAGTCTCAGTACCCCTTAATGCTTAATCTCTTCTCTCTGAGATTTTCTCCAATTTATCAGCTACATCTACATCTGTATCTGTATAATTATCTATCTATCCATCTAGCTATCTTGCTATATCTATCCCTTGTTTGTATATAGTTCCCATGTTGTGTCCCATATTTCATTATGAGGACCTTGAGGTCCAGTGACTATTTTTACCTTTCTTTTTATCCTCAAAGCTTAGTACAGTGCTTGGTACATAGTAGGCACTTAATACATGCTTGTTGATAACGAAAAATGATACTATGAATGTTTTTGTATATATGATCCTTTCCTTTTTCTTCGATCTCATTGGTAGATACACCTAGTAGTGGTATCCCTAGGTCAAGGGGTATGTAGAATTTAGTTCTTTGGGGTCCAATTCCAAGGATTTTTCAGAATGGCCCACAAAATTCATGGCTACACCAACAGTGCATTAGCGTGCCTGCTCTTCTACTTAATAATAATTGCAAAGCTTAAAATTTGCAAAATGCTTTATATAGATTAATTTATTTTTTAATTTTTCCTCTAAAAATTTTTTCTTTCCTTTGTTAAAATCTTTGCTAATCTGATGGTTACGAATTAGAACCTCAGAGCTAATTTGATTTGCATTTCTCTTATTATTAATGGAGTATTTTTCAATGTAGTCATTGATAGTTTATTTTTCTTCTTTCAAAAACTTCCTGCTCATGTCTTTTGAATATTTATCTATTGGGAAATGGCTCTTAGTCTTATATATTTGAATCCATTTTCAATATGTCTTAGATATCTGGCCTTCATCAGAGAAAATTGATATGAAGATTTGTCCTACTTAAATGTTTCCCTTCTAATTTTAGCTGCATTGATTTTGTTTGTACAAAAACTTTTAAATTTCAATTAATTAAAATTATACATTTTACCTTCTGTAGTCCTCTCTATCCCTTGTTCGGTTATGGGCTCTTTCTTCCCTTACTCATAGTTGTGAAAGGTATTTCCTTCTTTGTTTCTCTAATTTGTTTATGGCCTGTGGTGTATCATTTTTTTAAATCTGTCATAAATTCATTTGAAACTTATCTTTGTACATGTTATGAAAGGTTAGCCTGCCTATATTTGCTAGTTTGATTTCCAGTTTCCCCAACAGTTTTGTTAGTTAGTCCTTGCTCCAGTAGTTGGGGTCTCCGGGTTTATCAAGTAATATGTTACTATGTCTATTTGTTACTCAATGTTGTATACCTAATTTGTACTACAGATCGATTTTTAACAAGTACCAAATAATTTTGATGATTACTGATTTGCAGTATAATTTGGAATCTGATACTGTCAACTACCATTTGTTTCCTACTTTTCTTTATTATTTTCCTTGAGATTTTTGACCAATTGTTCCAGGTGAATTTTATTATTATTTTTTCTAGATCTATAATGTAATCCTTTGGCAGTTTTAATGGTGTGGTCCTGAATTAGCAAATTCCTTGACTTGGTTTTCAACTATTATTATTTTTTTTTTTTTGCATTTTCTTCTGTTTTTTTTTTTTTCAGTCTTCTGATTTTGTTCTAAAGTTTCTTGTCTCTTAGAGTCATTGAATCTTGTTCTAATTTTCAGAGAATTCATTACTTTTGCAAAATTTTCTACTTTCTGTTCTAAACTTTGTGTTATCTTTTCCATTATAATTCCATTAAAAATATCTCTTGCTTTATTTCTTCCAGGTCCTTGTATTTAAGCCATTTTTCCTCCTCTAAAGAACTGTTTCTAGTTTTTCTAGAATTTTCTTCTAGGATTACCTCTTGGGTATATTTTATCCCATAATATTTCTTCAAAGAGCTCTGTCTTCTTCTGTTTACTTACATTTAGGGCATCCGGTGGTACAGTGGACAGAGCACTAGGCCCAGAATTAGCAAAACCTGAGTTCCAATCCGGCCTTGAACACTTACTAGCTATGAGAACCTGGGCAAATTACAACCCCTGTCTATATCAGTTTTCTTATCTATAAAATGGATGTGGATAATAATAGCATCTACCTCCCAGGGTTGTTCTCAAGATAAAATAAAATATTTGTAATGGGCTTAGCATGGTGCTTGGCACATAGTAAGCACTTAATAAATGCTTGTTTCCTTCATGTCTTCATATTGTCAGCCTCGATTCCTAATTTAGGTTTTTGTGCTGTCAGGTTCCACCCCTTCTTGCACCCTTGAATAAGGTGGTCAGACCCTTTTGGTCTTGACTTTGGTTTCCTGTTAGTGGATTCTACGGCCTTTCCTGATACGATTGCATTTGGAGCACTGGCAGATGTCAGCATCCCTGGACAGAGTTCCACAGTAGGCTTTCTTGAGTCAGGATGCTGATGAATGCTTCTGAGTTCCTTTTTGGTGTTTGGCTCCTCTTCCTCTGTCTTTGTTATTGGTTTTTCAACTATTCAATTCAACTTTGTCTTAGTGATCTTTTAATTTACATTGTTGTATCCATGTGGGTCATTCTTTTGGTTCTGCTTCAAGGGGAAATCATTCTGCATAAGTTCATATAAGCATTTCTCTGCATTTCTTATATTTCTCATTTCTCACTGTGCAATAATGTTACTTTATGTTCATATACCACAGTTTGTTCAGCTATCTTCTAATTAACGGGAGCCCACTTGTTTCTGGGTTGGTTTTTTTTTCTTTTTGCCACCACAAAGATATGTCTACAAATACGTTGGTGTATATTGGACCTTTGTTTCTATCCTTGTTTCTTAAGAAACTTCACACCTGGATTATTTCCTGGTTGGGTTAGTTTGGTTGGATATTTAGGGGAGAACCAAAGGATTTAGTGTGTATTGGAGTCCTCTAATAGCTAGGCCATATACCTCAGAAATACAACCAGTGAATGGTGGAGGACAAGGGGAAGATGGAGGCTCTCACTGAGCCCATGAAAGAATTAGCATCTTTGTAACCTAGGAAGGGCATCTGACTATGATATTCCTAAACTCAAGCTACTTAGGAGAAGCTTCTCAGCTTATTCTGAGTTGTACTTTGCAGTAGGAGAGATTTTAGTTAGAAATTGAAAAGCAGACTGGAATTTCATTATAACGCTATCTCCATGGTCCCACTGTTATGGGTGAAACCAGGTTAGAACCAAGTATTTACATTAATTTACACTAATAAGCCTGCTTGGATTGAGGTGGATGCTTTCCAGGAATGCCTGCTCCTCATATATTTGCCTAGTGAAATCCCACCCAATCTTGAAGTTCCAGCTCAAAGGTTGCCTCTTACATAATGTCTTCTCAGATCTTCGTTGGTAACCATGCTCTTTGTCCTTCTGCTGACTGAAAATACTAGCTTTGTACTTCTTATTTGGCATTTGTACACAGATTATGACAATAAAAAGCTGTATGTGATGTTACTTATCTCCCAGACTAGATTATAAACTATTTGAAGGCAAGAATATATCTCACACATGATTATAAAAATACAGACCATTTCTCACAACAGACAACTAATAAATATTTACTGAATGAATATTGGATGCAGGATTATAATAGGTAGTATGATAATGGAGTCCCACTATATTGTCTGCTAATAAGGCTTATCTTAATTACTTACATCTCTCTGCAGCACACTAAGGTTACAAAGTGCCTTTCCTCTCAAAAACCTTGTGAGGGAGAGAGTATAAGTACTATGATTTCCATTTTATAAGTAAGAAAATTGAAATTCGGAGACTTAAAGTCATAGCTACCATCAGAGGAAAGATTCTGACACAGATCTCTTGACTTCAGGTCCAACAGGGCTCTTCCCATAGCTCTATGTTTTCTTTTTAAGCTTCAGAAGCAAGTTCTGACTGTCTCTAAGATTGGCAAGGTCTACCTTAAATTCCATCCTTCTCTCCTCTATCCAGGTGTGATCACTTACCTGTTCTAAGTGTGTCCTTTGGGCTGCCCCTGTCCTGGTATTAGTTCCTGCTTGAATAGAGAATAACATGAGAAAACTCTCACTGGGCTAGAACTTCTCCTGGGTATCATACTCACTTTACTGTATTCTGACTGCTCACCCATCGATCCATGAGTATTTATTAAGCACCACTATCTGTGAGTCACTGTGCCATGTATTGAGGATACAAGGACAAAAATGAAACAATCCTGCCCTCAAGGACCTTATAGTCCAGAGTGGTAAATGATGTGTGGAGGCTTCCCTTACATGATTGATATCTGATCACCACACTGCTCTGACCTCTGGTGGCATCCCTTGTTTTGTCTGCCTTGAGTTTATTAACTGCCTGCTTTTGTAACCATCTGGTTCTCTTTGTTCTCTTACTTGCCTAGTGTGTTCACTACATCTGGATGTTTAGGGAATATTCTTTCATTGGCCTTGCACTGTTGCCATAGCTACCGAGAGATTATAAGCCTCATTTCTTGTTATTTAGAAAAATGGCTTTGATTGATATGAATGCTCTCTGTTCTCCTCGAAATTGGAAATGTGGTGAGGGGAAGGGACCGTGTCTTTTTTTGTTTGTTGTGAACAGTATTCATAGCATACTGCGGGCATTTAATGAACGTATCAGCGAAAGGTATGGATACTTAGTCATCATAGGCTTTGGGGCATTTGGGGACAGGTGCCAAGGGAGAGAGGTGAGGAAGGACCAATGAAAACTCCGGGTTTGCTGAATCCTCCTCCCATTCCTCTGTTTCCTCCTGCCTCCTCCCATTCCTTTGTTGTTTTAAAGCAGGAGTGGGGTATATATATATATTTAAAATAGAGTCACTAATTCATAGACAAAAAATCAATCAAAATCCAATGATAAAAAAGCAAATGAATTTAAGATTTTTAACTATAGATATAGTGCTTGTCCCCTTTAAAAAATTAAGATCAGAGTATGAAACACCAAACTCTAGCCACTGAATACAATATAACAACCATATCAAACATTTATCAAGCACGCACTGTGTACAGAACTCTGGGAAGAGATATGGTTTAGATAAGATAGAGTAACTGTTCATAGAGCTTATACATTAGTAGATCTAATAAATAAATATTCAATCTCTTTCTATTCTACTTATTTCTATTCTGGTTAATTCATAGAGGGAAATAAAAAAGAGAAGGGAGTGATGGAAATGCAGTAGACACAGAAGAAGGAAATAAAGAGGACTTCATTAATTTTAAGTATTCATGACAGTGACAGAAGTGCATCTTAGTGGGCACTTAGTAGGTTGCCCAGTGATTAGAGTGCTATGCCTGGAGTCTGGAAGACTCCTCTTCCTGAGTTCAAATCTGGCCTCAGATGCTTACTAGCTGTGTGACCTTGGGCAAGTCATTTAACCCTCAGTTCCTCATCTGTAAAATGAGCTAGAGAAGGGAATGGCAAACTATTGCAGTATCTTTACCAAGAAAACCCCAAATGCTGCCACAAAGAGTTGGGTGTAACTGAAAAACAACGGGAGGTTTTAGCAGCAAAGTCCAATCAAAAAGTCAAGGGGCAAAATATCTTTTAAAGATTTTTATATACACATATACATATATACACATGTGTGTGTGCATACATGTGCATAGCCAGATAAGTTATAAAATGTTTTGATTCCCCTCTCAGATTTAGAAGCACCGATGTTCTTGAAACTCTCTTTTTCTCATTTTCAGTGTAGAAAATCCTCAGTTAACTACTTTGGCAAGGGAATCTCAACTATTTGAAAAAGTAAAAATATCTACTATGGAATAATTCTTCCATTTTATGGCCCTTTATGTTATGGCTAGTAAGCACTTAATGCTGTGTTGCAAATTTGCAACTATAAGCATAAACAATGACAAGATTTTAGAGCTAGAAAAAACTTTTAGAGAACATATATTCCAACCTCCTCATTTTATAGATAGGAAAACAGATCCTTAGAGGGAAGCAACTTATACAAGGTCACATAGCTAGTAGAAGGTGTGCTAGAATTAGAAGCCAGGCCTTCTAACTACAAAACCAGCATTTTCCCATGAATACATCTTGGAATTTGCCTCACAACCAGATGGAAACAAGGCAAGGCCATATTTAACTTTGGGGCTGGAGATTTCCCGCCCCTGTTGAATTGTGTTGATGTAAATTGTAATTTAATTCAATGAACATTCATATTTGTGCCTACTCTGTACAAGGAAATCACGGTATAGTAGATGGACGGATGAATTTGGAGTTAGGAAGAGCTGGATTCAAGCTCTTCCTCTGACACGCTCTAACTGCGTCATCGTGGGCAGCTTAATCTCTCGGTGCCATCAGACAACTTACAGGCTATAAGTTGCTGCTTTGTATCAGTACAGGGGGTTTCCATGTCAGTTGTTTCTTACACTAATGAAATTGTAGGTCTGTTTAAAAAAAAGGCTAGGGAATGCAGGGTGCTGTAATAAGCACTGAACAGTGATATTTCTCCGACTGAGATATGATCGAACTTGATGGCAAGATAGGATTCATCTGATATGTCACAGTTAACTAATATGATGCTGGTATTTATCAGTCTTCAGTGTGATTTAGAAAGCATAATTAGACCAACCTGATCTTTCTTTGTAAACTTTGGAACATGCTATAAATGCAAATGTTTCTTACATGATCTTTAAACATTGAATTCTGAAGCTCCAAGGCAGCTTGGACCAAGGATTAGGGATGGATGGGGGTACATAGAGAAAGTCAGAGCCTAGAATAGGTTCCAGGTCAGAAATATTCCATTCAGCTTAACAAAGGAATGTAGATGGGACAAAGAATCCCTAGAGAGGACCCCTAGCTGAAATCTCAGGTTTGGTGTTGTTGTTTAGTAACTTTTTCAGCTGTGTATGACTCCTTGTGATCCCATTTAGGGTTTTCTTGGCAGAGATGCTGCAGTGGTTTGCCATTTCCTTCTCTAGCGCATTTTACAGATGAGGAAACTGAGGCAAACAGGGTTAAGCAGCTTGTCCAGGATGATACAACTAAATAAATGTCTGAGGCTGGCTTTGAACTGATGAAGATGAATCTTTCTGACTCAGGGCCCACTACTCTATCCATTGTACCATCCAGCTGACCTGAGATCTCTAGAGAGGATTGGTAAGTAGGTCATGATCATGTACTCAACATTTCTTTGTTTCTCTGCCACTAAGACATTACATTTAAATAAATCCTTATTTTGTCATTAAAATTTACATACTCACTTAGACTGGAACATACAGGACATTATGGAGAATAATGTGAAATCAGATTGGTAAAATAGAATAGGTTCAAGGCAGATTATGAAGGGCTTTCAATGCCAAACAGAGGACTTTTGTTTTTTATTCTAGAGACAATAGGGAGCCACTGAAGTTCCTTGTGAAAGGAAGCAATGTGGTCAGATTTATGCTTAAGGAATATTAATTTAGTAGCTGTATGAAGGATGAATTAGAAAGAGGAGAGACTTGTATCAGGGACATAAAAGTGGAACTGTTATGTTAGTCAAGGCAAGAGGTGATCAGAAACAGAACCAGATGGTCATTTGAGTGGAAAGGTGAGGATGGATGTGAGAGATGTGGTGGCAGTAGAATCAACAAAACCTTCATTCATAGAGTACCGGCCCTGGAGTCAGGAGGACCTGAGTTCAAATCTGGCTTCAGACACTTGACACACTAGCTGTGTGACCTTGGGCAAGTGACTTAACCCCAATTGCCCTGTCTTTCCCCTTCAAACCACCCCCCAACCCCTTCATTCATTCTATAAATATTTATTAAACACCTACTGCATGTAGAATACTGTACTAGGAGCTGGAGAAATCAAGAAATGGTCCTTGCTTGTAAATGAATAGGCAGAATATCAGAGAAGTGAATATGGGGTTGGATTTGACCATAGGAGTAAGGCAAGAAGATGACTGGGGATTTAATGAGGCTGGAACGATTTTCCACTCAATTGTTCTAAACTGAGGATTCTGCTCAAGACACCACATAGAATGGGGATAGATGCTGGTCAACTCAATCCTCCAGAAAGTTTTCACTAACTCATAGTCTAAATCATCCCTAACTAGTCCCTTTTCATTTCTAACTTTGCCTAATCTAACCTGACCTGTTTGCCCTTTTGTCTCCAGAGGCCCTGGGCATATACCAGACAGCAGAAGCTGAAGTTATGCTGTGAGGAGTTTTTGTCCTCCACTTCTCAGAACAGGGAAATGAGGCAGAAGGAGGGGAAATTACTTTCCTGAGGTCATCCAGTCAATGAATGGGCAAAACCAAGGCTGAATCCCGAGCCCTCACCACCAAGACCAAGAGTGTATAGAACTTTATTTGATGACCAAATAATTGCTTCCCTGAATCTGAAGGCCGGCTGCCCAAATCCTATAGACCCTCCTCCTTTCATTCAGTTGGTGTCTGGAGCCTAAAATCAGAGGTGCCTGCAACAGGACCCTTACTCCTCAATTCATAGATCCTAATCTTTCTATGGATAATCTGCTGAATCAGACACCCTATTTCCCAATGGATTGCTCTCCTTTACTATCTCCACCCTCTTCTTGCACTAGACTCTTCTTGGTTCCTGTTGGTTACATGTGAATTTCCTGGGAGCCAGGGGATGTAGGGGTTCTCAATTTCTATTCAACTGGTTGCTCCCTGAATGGGCCCACATTTTGACCTCACAGTTGCCTGTTGCTGCTAGAACCCTCTATCACCCTCTGACTCAGCTGACAGGGGGACAGACAATGGCATTTTACATCAACCTGGGATATCAGGAGCCGGCCTTATCCAGCAATGTTTTTCTATTAGTCTAACACTCCATTGTGCATCCCCTTATCAGCTGAAATGTTGATGTAATGCCTGGCTTAGAAGTGGTTTTTGCTTCAGCACTTGAGTAGCTCATCTTATTGGGGGAGGGGGAGGGGCCCGGAAGAGCCCATTTATCAGGATTCTCATGAGAATTGACCCCTTCCCTCCTCCCAAAGGGTGGTGGGGAGTAGAAAATTCCCAGCCAGTCCCTGATGCTTACTGTTCTTTCTCTGACCCAGTGCCTCCCCCTGGCCCCTATTCCCCCTCCCCCAAGCACTTAGGCCCACCATAAGTAGTGGGCTGTCTTATAAGCCTGGTTTGAATTCGTGGGTCCTAGCTCTCTTGTCCTCTTTGGGGTTTCTACAATACCCTTCTACATTACATAGATGCAAGGAACTTCCTTAATGTTTTTGGTTAGAAGGAATATGAGTGTCTTTGTTAAGAGCATACTTGGAATTTCGGAACTACTCTGTCATCATGACATTTTAAAGCTTTATCTTCTCACCAAAATTTCCATAGCCATTTGCATTGCTATCAAATCACTCAATCAACAAGCATTTATTAAATGCTTACAATGTGCCTGGTACTGGATGGATGGCTTATCTTCTCAGCTGGTCCTTAATGGTGGGGACTGGGTCTTTCCTTATGGCTCCCAAAGTGCCTAGTATAGTTTAGTTACTTAAAATAATCCAATCATCTTCTAATAGTCCTCTAAGGGAAAGCAAATGATCATTGGGTCCATTTTACAGAAGGGCTAACAAGTATAAAGAGAAAAAGGATATCCATAAATGGTATTGTTTACTGACTTCTTTATAATGTCCTAGGCAATCCATAGCATGGGCAGCTAGATGGCAAAGTGGATAGAGTGCCAGTCCTGGAGTCAAGAAGACTTGAGTTCAAATCCAGCCTGAGATACTTATTAGATATGTGACCCTGGGAAAGTCACTTAATCCTCTCTTTATCTGTAAAATGAGCTACAGAAGACATGGCATGGCAAGACATGGAAACCATTCCAGTATCTTTGCCAAGAAAATCCCAAATGGGGTCATGAAAAGTCAAACACAGCTTACAACAACAACTCCATAGCAAATCAGACAATCTATGCAATGTCAAACTTTAAGGGACATGGGGCCATATTAGTCACTATGAATGGATGACTAGCTACTATTTACATAGAATTTAAAGGCTTACAAAGCACTTTCCTCATACCAGCTAGCCTAACTTAGCATGACTGGTTATGTGACTAGGTTTATGGCCCAGGGAAGCTTCCAGTTATTGGTAATCCCATTTTACAGATAACAAAATAGGCTCAGAGATGTTAAGTGACTTGTCTATGGTCAAAACAGAAGAATAAAACAATGTAGTCTCTGCCTCCTGCCTCCCTGTCTCCCCCACCCCCCAGTAAACCTGGGACCCAATTTTCCATGAGTACACACAGCAGAGGGAAGAATAGGCACATATGTAGAACATATTATTAAAGAGGCATACACATGGAATATACAAGTGTGAGACAACTCAAGTCTCCAGTGCTGAAGGACCCTTCAATACTTTCTCTTCTCTTGGTTTTCTCACACTGATATCTATCCCCTGGACACAGTGTTTCTGCTGGGCAGGTTGCTCAGGAGGGCTCCCTGGCCTAGTCGCTTCTGCAGAGTAACCTGACTGTAAGATGCCATAAAAATCAGTGGATCCAGAGTCCCCTGATCAACCCCATACATACGCATATACACGTACATATATATATATATACATATATATATATATATATATATATATATACCTACACATATGTATATGAGTACACATCCATGGACATAGATACAAGATAATTTTTTTTTAATGAGAAGGGAACTAGCAACTCAGGAGGTGGGATAAGGAAAAGTTTAATGTAGAAGATGTTATTTGATATGAGTGTTGAAGGAAATAAAGGATTCTAAAAGGTAAGGGTAAAGGGAGAGTGTGTACTAGGCATGGGACATGATCAATATAAAACTTGCAGGTAGAAAATGGAGTGTCATGAATGAAAAATAGTAAGAAAGGCCAGATTGAATACTTGTTGATTTATTTACAGAATCATTGAGTTCAGGAAGGGATTAATGTATAATAATAGAAAGATTCATGATATATTTTGAATACCAGTGAAGCCTGCTATCCTTTGCTATCTCTACAAGACCATCCCACTCTCTCTTTTAATCATACGGCATATACCATTGATGATGTATTTCAGAAACTTTATGAGCTGAGGTCATCATTGGTAAAATATGGCTGCCTACCCATATCCTTCATGTAGCTTTCCATTGCCTTTTGGGTCACCTGGGATTGTGATTCTTCTGGGATCATGATATTCTCTGATTTATGGTCATATAGGATAGACTCTAGGCTATCTCCAGTAAATTCTAGTTTATCTATAGTGAAACATGAGACAATTCATGCAAGCTTGCTGGAGCCATGCATAATGAAGTGGTATGATAGGCATGTGTTAGCTAGACTGGGTTTGAATATATCTGAAACTTGCTTTTGCCAAAAGCAGGAAGACTTCCTAGAGAAGGTCAGCTTTAAAGCAGAGTAATTTAGGCTGGACAATGAAAAGAGATAGGGTATTTCACCTATGAACTAGGAAGGTCAACCCCAGGGCCTCAAGAGAAATTAGCCAGGAAGGATTGAAGGGAGTGAGCCATAGAAAGAGGTGGTCCTCTTCTTCTGAATTATCATCAAATGAGAGATTATATGTAACATGCTCTGTAAATTTTAAAGAGATAAACATGAGCTATTATCATTGGTGTGGGCAGAGTTCAGGGCTTGGCCTCTGATCCTGGCTCCGTCTCTACTAATGACTTCCTGAATGACTTTGGACCTGTCAGCTTTAGTTCTTCATCAACTTTAGTTTAGAATTATTTTAAGAGAACATAAAGAAAAATAATCTTAATGTAACACCAGTGCTCGGTGATATAAACAGTATTTTCATTGAACCTTTACTAAGACGATTTTTCCTTCTACATGTATGTGCTTCAAGATTTATCACCTTTTCCAGTACTGGGGAGCATTTTCTTTTATCCCTTCAGATACATTGGACCAGAATGAATGAATGAATATAGCATTTGTCAAGGGGTTACTTAATCAATCAATTAATAAACTTTTATTAAGTGCCTCCTATGTGCCAGGCACTGTGTTAAGCACTGGGTACCTGCCCTCAAGGAGCTTACAATTTAATGGAGGAGATAGCATGCAAACAAATGTATACACAGCAAGCTATACACAGGGTACAATTGTGTGTTTGTCCTTCATCTTCAAATAGAAGCAATGACATCATGGGGTACCTTGAATTGTAAGTGAATTGGATTTATGTGAAGCAGAGTTGCACAAAGTCAACAGCTTCAGTCTCTCTTCCAAAGTCATCAAAGTCTGGTAGCAAGACAAAAGTCTTGATGACTGACAATGGCCCAGTATGCAAAGGATGACCTTGGAATTAAGAACAGTTAGGGAAGACTTCCTGGAGAAGAAGGCATGGTTTTAGTTGGGATTTAAAGGAAGCCAGGTAGGTCAGTAGTCAGAGTGGAGGAGGGAGAGCATTCCAGGCATGGAGGACAGTCAGAGAAAATACTTGGAGCAGAGACACTTGTTACATATGTCCTAATGGGGCTTCTAGTGCTGTTATGGATTAGGCTAGATGAACACTGAGGTCTCTTTTAACTCTGAAATTCTGTAATTCTGTGAATGTCTACACTTCCTGGGACAGTGATTAGGAACTGGGACCTTGGAAGATAGGACATAGTAGGTTTTTGTTGACAAGTGCAAGATGAAGGTAGACATGGGAAGGAAGATGTACTCCAAAGCTTACTTGGTGAGGGAAGACTTACTCTGGGAATGGATAGATGACCATAGGGCACCTGTGCTTCTTCTGAGGGGAGACTGGGTCTGGGACAAAAGTAAGGAGAAATCTAGGGGAAGATCTGGGAGATCTAGGGAAGAGATAGGATGTGATGAGGAAGAGAAATTAAAGATGATGTCTCCATGCATCATACTAAGAGGGCCTTGGAACTATAAGCTTTATCTCTGCTCTTGCAAAAGGCTTTTCTGCATCTTTTCTTGCTAGTTGATATGGGGGCTCAACAGTCACTGGGGCCAATGTGGGGGGAAACCTATAAGATTTGACTTGGTGACTGTTTTCTGTCAGCAGCTCTGCTTTGGTTTTCAATTCCGTGACCTGCCCACAAGGGAGGACCAGTTACCCCTTGGTGGCTCCCTTCCTCTCATGCTTTTTAGCTTCCTTTTGTGTGTTGTTTTCTCTTATTAGATTGTAAGCTCCTTGAGGGCAGGGACTTTCTTTCTTTCTTTCTTTGAATCCTTAACATTTAGCACAATGACTGGAACATAGCAGGTGCTTCATAAATGTTTATGGAATGAAATTTAATTTATTGAATCACCCTATCACAACTGGGTTTGAAGAGAGCCTGTACACTTCCATTCAAGGAAGGCTTGCCTAAGTCTCTCTCAAAATGATTGATTAAAAAATCAAAGCCATTGTGGGAGGGACTTCAACCCTTCTCCTGCCCCTCTTCCCCCACCCCCACCCTGCCCCAGGAACTTTGGTAAAAAGGAAGAGCTATTTTAGAACCAATAGAGTTCGAAGGATCTGGAACCAGAGAGGAGGGAATGAAATCATTTAGAGCTGATCAGGAAGGTTAGACTGAGACTAGGCAGAGAAGAGAGATGTCCAAGGGGCCATTGGCTCTATAGGCATTGTGGAGCAGAAGACACCAGTTGTACCCACCTGCTCAAGGACTGACTAGAGTGCCAAGAAAAAAGGTCTGTTCTTCTACTATGTTCCCATTCTCATGCTTGCCCATCCACTGTAATATAACCTGCCATTTTGCTACCCAAATGTTTCCAGCAAGATGAATTTTTCCTCAACCACAAAGAAGACAAGAGTTAACTGATGATAGATACAAATGTAAATTAAAGCAGAGAGCCAAACCCTTCCTATGTTAATTTTTTTTACTTTTAACTTTTTTCAATTAACAAGCATTTATTTTTTGTCGTTCTTTTCCCACTAGAAGGAAAAAAAAACCCCTTTAACAAATATACGTCATCAAGAAAAATATTGGCCATGCTCAAAACCTCATTTTCCATCTTGAGTCTATCACCTTTTTATGGCTAGGGGTGAGAGGTGGTGGCATGTAGTGTGCGACTGCATATATGGTCCTTTATTACCAGATGACTGGTCACTGCACTGATCAGAGATCTTAAGTCTTTCAAAGTTGTTTGTCTTTACAATGTTTACTAAATTGTTCTCCTGGTTTTGTTCAGTGACACAGTGGATAGAGTACAGGCCCTGGAGTCAGGAAGACCTGAGTTCAAATCTAGCCTCAGATACTTCCTAGCTATGTGACTCTGGTTAAATTATGTAACCTCTGTTTGCCTCAATTTCCTCAACTGTAAAATGGAAATAACACTAGCTCCTACCTTGCAGGTCATTGTGAAGATCAAATGAGATTGTATTTCTAAGGTGCTTAGCACAGTGCCTGGCTATATATATATATATATATATATATATATATATATATGAACTATCATTCCGCAACATTCATGCAAGTCTTCCTAGGTTGCTCTGGAATCATCCCTTTCTACATTTATTACTTGCACAATAGTATTCCATTAGATGCATATATCATACTGATGAGCGTGCTATAATTTTCAGTTCCTTGCCACTACAAAAAATGAGCTGCCATGAATATCTTTGTACAGAGTGATCCTTTTTCTTCATCTTTTTTGGGTCAGTGATATCCCTAATAGGGGCTCAGAGTGATTGGACTTGTACTAACTTTTCATCTAAAATGGTCCCATAAGCCTTGGTATTCTACCTCATCACTACCCTCTGCCCTTCTGATTAGAGTGTGGTGCCACGAACTTCAAAACCTGCATTTAAGGTGGGAGTTCAACTTAGATATCGCTTCTTATCTGGCTGCACTCCTTTGGGACTTTCAAACTGACTTCACCAAGCCTTAGGAAGACATTATTGGGACAACCTTCGTCATCATCCCATCTGATTGACTTCAGCACTATGCCTCTATGATGCCTCCCCCAACCTTTTAAACTTCCTTTTGTTACAATATGTAAACTCCTTGAGGGCAGGGACTGTCTTTTTTCTTGGTGTGTATTTGTATTCACAGCACTTAGTACAGCGTCTAGAACCTAGTAGGTGCTGAGCAAACGATTATTGACTGACTCACTGAAAATAAATTCCCTGAAGCCACCGAGGAGGGAATGGGAATGTTAGGGGTCATTATGTTACTCCCAGGCTTGAAATGAGCTCATTATTATAATAGGATTTTTTGCATGCCTTTTTCTCCTATGCCTATTTTTTTCTTAGAGTATGTTCTCAATGTCCTAGAGATATTCCTTTGAATTTTTTTAAAAAAATTGTTCATACCAATATGACACTAGGGCTGTTCTATCCATTGTTATTTAGTCTTGATACCTAATTCCCCACCCCTATCCCCCGTTTCCCAATCCTACATGTATAGACAGACCTGGTGATACATTCTACAAATATCATTTGTATCATTTTTGCTACTTTTCTTTCTTTTCCACCCCTTTTTTTCCAGCCAAGCAAAATAACATAGAAATTGGTGAAGGTAGATGACACCATTTTAGTTGACCTTTGTGAGCTCCTTGAATAGACTGTAGAGTTTTCATCCTTTATTCAATATTATTGTCCTCCTGGAGTGAGAGGATGTGCGCAGGTTCATTTAAACATTTCTTTATTGATCTTTTATGACAAGGCCAGCATTGTTTCGAAAGCTGTGAGGAAGAAGGCATGAAAGGCACAAAATAAGATATAGTTTCTGCCTTCAGATAGTTTATGGGATAATTGGGTGGACAACATATGCTTGTGAAATAAAAAAATCAACAAGGCTGACTCCAAACAAATGATAATACGTAGTGGAGACAGTATGTGCCTCATCACTACTTAATAAGGGGAGAGATTTATGTGGTCCTGAGTTGTTGAAGAAGGCTTTTTCAACAACTGTGAATTGAACTGGGTAAGAATTGGTGGGAAAGACTCGGATAGACCAAGCACATTGCCTGGAGGTACTTAGTGAATAAATGGATGAATGAAAAAGCATTTATTAAGCACTTACTACATGACAAATATTGTGCCAAGTTCTAGGGAAATGAATAATAACTATTATTCTATTCATAGAATAATTATATTAATATAGTGCCAGGCACTTTTATCCTTACAGCAACTCTGAGGAGTAGGTGCTATTATCATCTCCATTTCACAGATGAGGAAACTGAGGCCAACAGGTTAAATAACTTGTCCAAGGTCACACAGCTAGTAAGTATCTGAGGCTGGATTTGAATTCTGCTCTTCCTGGCTCCAGAACCAGCATTCTATTCATTGTACCATCTAGCTGCTTATAGTCCCTATTCTCAAGGAACTTATCCTCTTACAGGAGGAAGCAACACATAAAAAATCTCAGCTGAAGTACATATGGAAAGGCCTGGACATTCTATAAAGGCCATGACATGATGGATAGAAAGGCCTAAAGTTCCTTAGGTTATATCAGTACACCAGATAATGATGCTAGGGGTCTGGAGGGCATTGAGGCAAGGCAGATGGCAAGGCCTAAAGATCTCAGGAGAAAGCAGAGGGATAGATGGTATTTAAAGGGAAACTACGATCAACCACCTAGTTTGCTGCATTATTATAAAAGTCCTATTCTGATGCTTTATGTGGTACAGAAGTGATTCTTGAGGGCTATGTTGGCAGATTTCAAAATGCAGAGGCTTCTCAGATGGTCTTGGGGACAAATAGAGTGGGTCTGCTGTTTGAGTACTCCTTGAACTAAATATGGACAAGCTCAGCATCAGGTAATGAATTGTCTGGTCAGGGCAATGTATGCAACAAAGGAAACTAGGAATGACTCTCAGTCACTCGTGCTCCATTTCACTGGTGGCTGTAACGGAGTCATAGAAAAGGGGGTATTGGGTGTTAACAATAGTGCTTGTTAAATATTAATTTAACTGGTAGTTATTCTAAATGTGAAATCTTTGTGCTATGACAAATAAGTTAATAGACTACTGGAGCAACTGAATCACTTCCACATGGACATTCTTGCCATGAATGAAAGATTACACAGGAGCTTGCAGCTAATTGAAAGGAAGACCCATCAGTCTAGAATCAGAACGATGTCATCTGCAACCAGAAGCACTTGGAGGATTTCACCATCTATAAGCAATCCCTTTTCCAATTAGATCCTATGTCAGACGTCCTCTAAGTTATCCCTTATCTCTGATACTTTTGGCAAGCATATGTATCCCTCTTTTGCATCTTAACTCATATTCATACTCAAAGGGTCATCAAAGTTATCTCTGCACTTGCATCTTTTAAAAATCTTGTGTCATTTAACACATTCTTGAGAGACCTTTTATTGAAAGAGAGATTTAAAGATGGTGTTTTGATAAAGTAAAAAAAGTTTTTGTTTTGTTTTACAGTGAACAGATGGTAATTGCAGCATCGTACTATATTTTCTACTTCTTTTGGTGAATTGTGCAACTGTAAAGTTGTGGCCTGCTATAGGCTTTGCAAAAGCCTACTTTGTCCCTTTCTTTTACCTTCATCAAAGATATCCTGACAAATAATGTATAAATTGTTATAGACATTTTGTGAAATTAGGTGTTTGTATAGATCAGCATTTATGGTTATTAATATTTTTTTGTTTGCCTTTTTTTGACAAGTTACATTTCCCAAGTACGAGGTATCCTCTCCCTTCTTTCATATATCTTCCAATGGTCCCTTAAAGCCTTCAAAACCGCATTGCCCCCAGAATAGACTTCCGTATGTTCTTGGCCTTATCCAGCTGCTTTTCCCATAAGTTGGTTTCTTTAGGGCCATTTCTCCTATGTGATTCAGTTCATTGGTACCTATAATGTTACTGTCCAAATGTCATAGCTTGCTGTCATTGATGTAGAAATTAGTTTGTTAATAGAAATCTTGACAGATCTTTTCCATTTCTTCTTTGGCTTTATGTCCTCTTTTGTCCAGTTTCCTCCCTAAAAGCTTTCAGGATGCTTGAGCTTAATTTAGTCTTTCGCCATGCGTTCTGTAAACTTGTTTTTTCCCTTCTACCAAGTTTTACTGTCTTATGTGAGGTGATAGTGCTTATCATCTTACATCATCCTCCTCTATGAGATTTTTATGAATGAGTTTATACTCTAAACTGACATAACATTTGACCGTCACGTCTTTCTACTTGGCAAGTGTTTGCTGGCTGAGGTCATTTCTAGGCTATTTTGAACTTATTATGTTGATTAACTTATGTCAGTTAAATTTCCCTAGAAAATGGTGATAAGATCCATTTCTCCCTTTTAATTATTAATTACTTGTTTAAATAAATCAGATTGGAGCTGTTCTATTTGTATGTCATATTTTTTCCCTCATTTTTAGTCTTCCAATTTTTTATTGGTTTTGATCTTTGCTCTAACAAGACAATGGTATGACTAAACTCAGATAGTTGGTTTAGAAATTATTCTCATATCAGTAAGTAATCATTACCTCTAGACCAAAATAGAATAATTTTCGTTTGTGAAAAGGAAAATTCATTGTGTGTGTGTGTTATTATATTAATTGTGTGTGTGTGTGTGTGTGAGTGTGTTATTTGCATGCTTGCATGTCCTCCGACTACCAACTTTATTTTGAGATGCTAGACTCATGTGTATTCTACAGGCCCTTTTCATTTTGTAATCAAATCATATTTTCTGACGTATTGTTCACTCTTCTCTTATGGTCACCTTTATATTGAAGTCCTCAAGTATTTTCATAGCTCAATATGCTATGTTGATTTAAATTGAAAAGTGTTAAGTTACTTACAAAATTTCTTTCCCTCAAGGATGTGGGAAAATTGGGACACTAATGCACTATCTATGTCCATCTGTGGGATTGTGGGATTGTGAACTAATTCAATCATTCTGGAGAACAATTTTGGAACTATGCCCAAAGGGCCATAAAAATGTGCATATCCTTTGACCCAGCGATACCACTACAAAGTCTGTATCCCAAAGAGATCATAACAAGGGGGAGGGGGAGGACCTACATGTATAAAAGTATTTATAGCAGCTTTTCTTGTGGTGGCAAAGAATTGGGAATTGAGAGTATACCTATCAATTGGGGAATAGCTGAACAAGTTGTGGTACATGATTGTAATGGAAAACTGTTGTGCTATAAGAGATGATGAGCAGGCAGATTTTAAAGAAACCTGGAAAGACTTACATGAACTGAGGCAAAGTGAAGTGAGCAGAACCAGGAGAACATTATACACAGTAACAGCAACATTGTATGATAATCAACTATGAATGATTTAGCTCTTCTCAGCAAGACAATGACCCAAGACAATTCCAAAGGACTTAGAATAGAAAATGCTATCCACATCCAGAGAAAGAACTGATGGAGTCTGAATGCAGATTGAAGCATACTATTCCATATTCTTTATTATTTTTAATGGGTTTTTTTGGTTTGTTTCTTCTTTCACAACATGACTAATATGGAAATATGTTTTACATGTTTGCACATATATACTATACATGAAATGCTTACCCTTTTGGGGAGAGGAAAGGTGACAGAGGGAAGGAGAACATTTGGAACTCAAAATTTTTAAGAAAATGCATATTAAAAATTGTCCTTACACATAATTGGAAAAAAATAAAATGCTATAAAAATTCTCTCTCAAGACCATTTGCAACAGGTGTTGGTGCATAAGCTGCAATAGAAGATGACCAATAATGCCTTTGCACACATAATACAGACAATTCAGGTGATTCTTTTATTATTTAATCAAGTAGGACATTAGTACCATCTTTCCATTTAGCTGAAAATTATTTCTATCTTTTGGTTTTATTTGTAGTGAAAATGTCAATATTAGTCCTAGTCGACAGTGTGTCATTAATAAGCATTTATTAAGCACCTAGTATATACAAGACACTGTGTTCACTGGTGGGGTTACAAATACCAATAATGGTCCTAGGTCATGGTTCAATTCCATTATGATTCATTAGATGAGGGTCTTATGTTTGAGTAATGTTTATAAATAATCTAAACACTGCATAATTTTTAGTGTACTTTTTGTACCACTTGACCGCTATCATTGTAGATATAGATCTGATGTCCTGTAATTTTAATATTCTAAACAACCAAATCATCTCTAGAGGTAGCTTACTCACCCATCTGTCAGATCAAAGAACAGTTAAGTTTAGACATATGTTGGAAGCTGCTTACCTCTTAGTGAATTTTTCCCACGTCGCTAAGAGGATTTCCAACACATTTCCTCACTATTTGTCTTGGGTTTTAATTCTGTCTCTGCTGTTTTGTTGTCTGTCCTTCCTAGTTTTCAATTTATCTTGTCTCCCCTATTTTCATTGTTATCACTACACTAATTCCCACCCTAGACAAACCAGGAAGCTGGCCCCCGACTTGGCTTTTCTCCACTCTCCATCCTCTTCCTTCTCTGAAGAGACAAAAGCAAAATCAGTCCTTTAACAGATCTGCTGTTTCCCCTTCCCTCTCGTCTCTGACTTCCCACTAATTTTTTTTTTCAGTGTCTGATTATCTATGTCCATCTTGAACTAAAGGAGAAAACATTGCTTTCATTAGTCTGGGTCCCTCTCTGTGATCTGTCATTTCCTCCAGGTCTGCCCGTGACAATGTGGCACCAGAGTTACACCCTTGCCTGTCTCCCCAGGCAAAGTGATGGACTCTCTCTTATCCTGAGTGAGATCAGCAGAGGATCTAAATGACTGGCTGGCTGTCAAAGGCAGGCATGGTGCTGAAGACAGTTCTTTCACTAGCTGTGGCCTCCAATCGCTTCTTTTCTTAATATTTTTTTATTATTATCCTGAATTTAAACAACAAATAGAATAGGCTTTGCATTTACATAGCAGAAAAAGAAAAGAGGAATGTACATGAAATTGCAGACCCCTATTTTGTACATAGCTGCCTTTTCTTTTTAAGTATGTAGTAAAATCAACCTATACCTTTTAAAAAGCTTTCCTCTTGTTTGGCCTTCTAATTACTTCTTTTCTCCATGAATGTGGTGGTGGTAAGTGGTTGTTACTGTATTTGCTGTCTCCATTAAACCATGAGTTGTTGTTTATTGTTTATTTCTCCTCCTCTTTCTTTTCTTTCTCTCTCCCTTCCTCCCTTTCTTCTTTCTTCCTTTCTTTTTTCTTTCTTCCTCATCCTAGCCTCTCTCTCTTCTTTTCTTTCCATTCTTGTTTTTCCTTCCTTCCTTTCTTTTTTCTTTTCTCCTTCTCTTGCTGCTATTGCTGTATTAAAGATGGGATAGCATTAAGCCAGCCACACCATTCCTATGGATTTATAATTTGTAAATAGTTAAATGAACAGCATAAAGAATCTATTCCATAGATTCACATAATGTTATCTTTTCAAGTTAGCTGAAAGACCATTTATTCCAACCAGGTAATTTTACAGAAGAGAAACCAAAGTCCTGAAGAGGAAGTCTTGCTCATTAGTGACAGAGCCGAGACAAGGATCTAGGACTTCTTACTCCCAATCTAGTCAGTTTTCACTTGGCCATGTACTCTTATGTAGATAGTGTCTACCTGATGCCTAAACGATCAGTTGATCTGACTAAATCAATCAAATAATCAACCAATTCAATGGGAAATTGTTTGATAGAATGAACAATCATTTCAGTAAAAATTGTCAATACTGGTAGCTTCATATAGATAAAGATTATGTTCCCTACTCTTTCCCCCCACTCTCCGCTTCTAAGAACTGACATTTAAATTCCACCGTATGATTACAAAATTACTTATGCATATTACATTTGTTCCTAACAACAGTCTTCAGAAGCATTTAATGCAAATATTCATGATGTTATCAGTCAGAGAGATTAAATGATATAAAAAAGCCACCTAATAATACTTTACAAATGGCAAAGCCAGAATTTGAGCCCACTAAGCCCCTGACTCTAAATTCAGAGCTCTTTCCATTTTATCATGCTGTCTCTTTTCCTGGAAGGACCAGCTACTTGGGAGTGAACACAAAGCTCTTTGTTCAAGGTGTATATTATTGCATGGTATCAGATCAAAGTCTTCTAGGACAACGGAATATCAAGCTGTATCTTGGGAAAGTGAAGTTACTGAGGGAAACTCTGGTGCCCTGAGGAGTTAAATCACCTCCTCCTTGTAGTCAGGGTGTCCTTTGCTCCAAGAAGGGCCATTACTCATCCTGGCATTCTTTGATACCAGGCTCTGCTTTGGGGCAAAGTGCTGCTCCCATTCTCAGCGCTCAGAAAATCATAAATCATCCTTATTTCAACTCTTTAAATGCTCCCTACTTGCAGGGAGAGAAATTCTCCTCCCGTCCCTTAGCTTTTCATAAATAGTTCTGCTTTAGCTAGCAGGGATGCATAGAGACAGAGGATCATGGTGCCTTACTCTCTGAATATCCCCATCTCAGTACAATCTAAAACCTTTCTGAAATTGGCCCTAAAGAGTTCTGATTTTCCCTATAACTTCCGCATGAGACAGTATGATTTCAGAATCTGTCATTTTTATATTGCTTGCATAAAAACTAGTAGTCAGAAGAGTCAATATGTTATACTAGTTTTGTCATTAACTTACTTTGTGACAGTGGGAAATTCAATGCACAATTTACCTCTTAGACCTCAATTTCTTCATATTTAAAATGAGGGAGTGAGACTAGAGGAAATCTAAGGTTGCTTCCAGTGATAATATCCTGCAATTCCATGAATATCAAAGTCTCAGAACTCAGAATCAGAAGTTTAAGGGTCAGAATTTTCTGTCAAATATGTTTAGCTATCTTAAGTAAAACTGTGGATTGACTTGCCTGTGCTACCATTCACATCGGAAGGAAAGATAGCTCCAAACCCCTGATTCCTTGGTTTTCCTATGAACATAGATTTAGAGCCAGAATGGGCTTTGGAGTTCATTGAGTTCAATGAGACATGAAGAGCTTTGTCAAGGTCACACATATAGCAGAGCTGGGATTCGAACCCAGGTTCTAGAATAGTTTGAGAACTCAAAGTTACCTCACAGGTCATCTGGTCATAAGTAGATGCAGAGCAGGAAGGGACCTTAGAGGCTATGCTGTTCAACTCTCACATTTGACTGATGCAGAAACCGAGGCCTAGAGGGGTTAAGTCACTTGCCCAAGGTTACAAAGATAAGTGTCAGAGCTGGAATTTAAATGCAGGTCCTCTTTGTCCAAATCCTATGTTCTTTCCATCCTGCCATACTATCTTTCACACTTTACTAGAATATAGGTTCTTAGGAAACATTCAGATACTCAAATGGATTTGTGAACTCAGATTCAGAAGTTTCCTCCTGTGATGTAACTTGCTTGCCTGTCATGTGTGACTCTTGTCCATCCTCTTGCCACAGGGAGTTCAACCAATGCACCAGTTGCTGTTCAGCCATTTTCTTGGCAAAGATACTGCAGTAGTTTGCCATTTCCTTCTCCAGCTCATTTTACAGATGAGGAAACTGAGGCAAACAGAGTTAAATGAATTGCCGTGGGTCACAGCTAGTAAGTTTCTGAGACCAGATTTAATCTTTACAACAACCCTAAAAGGTAAATGCTGTCATTATCTCCATTTTACAGTTGAGGAAACTAAGGCAAGCAGAGATTAAGTGACTTGCCCGAAGTCACATAGCTAGTAAGCTTCTGAGACTGGGTTTGAACTCAGATCTTCTTGACTCCAATCCTAGAACCATATCCACCACACCAGCTAGCTGCCTCAATTTCCCCTAACATTGCTGAGCACTCTGATTGCCCACCTGTCATCCCTCACTTTTGCCATGTGACCAGACCATCTTCTTTTCCCATCTTACTTTTCCTTGATCCCTTTTATCCCTGTTTTTCTTTAGAGCTTCTCATTGGTTATATGTTACAAACTGCTTGTACCCACTATGTTTCTCTTTCTTGTTCTCTGTATGATATTCATTTTTAATTCTTCTGAGACAATTGTGTTCCATCTCTTGTTTCCAGAGTAACATTGGTAGAATGTTAGTATTAAAACCAGGGGCCTTTGCTTTCATGAGAAATTTGGTGTCAGTAAGGGGGTATTACAAACTCTTGAAAGCAATACAATCTGCTGTCCTCCTCCTGTTTAATCTTGAGTCCAACTTGTTATTTGCCTATACCGTCATGTATGTATGTATGTATGTAAGAACAGGTTCTATCTGTACTGATGGTCAAGCTCTCAGGAAATGCCATTGGAAATGATGCATGAATCTTGTATGTTCACATATGCGTAATAGATGTAAAAAAAGTGCCGTTTATTACCAGACCCATGAGTTACAATGAACAATGATACAATAAAAACAATATGGTATATGAGAAATGGGAATTTCCTGAATGATTTTTGAGGTAGCCAAGTGGCACAGTCAATAGTGTTTTGGCCTAGGAGTCGGGAGGACCTGTGTTCAAATCTTTCCCGCACACTTACGACTCTGGGACATCTTTCACTTCTCCGCCATGCCCTAGAAAGCTCATTATTGGGAAAACCTCAACGCCCTGCAAGATCTCATTAGCCTTGGTACCCTACCTCAACATTTCTGTCTCTCTAGTTGGAAGGTGGAGCGATGGACTGTAAAAGCTCCATTTAAGGAGGGAGCTCAGCACAGAACATCTCATTTCTCATCTGGCAAGCACTATCCTGGGGCATCTCTGACTTTTCCACTATGCCCCCATGAGGGGTACCTTCCCCAGCCACCTCCACTCCATCTTTTAGCTTTTATCTGTGTGTTGTCTTCCCCCATTAGATTGTGAGTCTCTTGAGAACAGAGATTGTAATTTTTTTGGATCCCCAGCACTCAGTACAGTGCCTGGCACGTAATAGTCATTTAATAAATGTTTGTTTACTGAATACTGGTCAAATTATGCCAGTTTTTCAATCCAGTTGTCAAGATATGGCCTTATTTTCTAGGGAAGTCAGACCCTCTTTGACTTTCTTGTGACTCTTCCTCTTCCTCATCCTTAGGCTTATAATAAGAACCGATGTTTATGTCATTCAAATGGCTTTGTGCTATGCCTGTTTATTGTCTGGGTGAGCAATTTCTGAATTCCTGAGAGAAGATGCAGATTAGTGCTTTGTTAGAAAAGGAAATGCCCTTGGCATGAGATGCAAAATGACATCTGTCTAACATGTTTGCTGTTCTACCTTTCCAAGGTTCAACACACACCAGAAGGATTTCTGTGGCAGGTTAGCTCAGTGGGTCGGGATACAGTGCTGAGGAGACTTTGGACAGAACTTCAGTCCTTGTACAAGGCTTTGCTCACTTCCAAGGTCACAGGCTACTTTGTGAATGCAGGAGAGATACGACTTCTATCCCTGAATTCCTATGTCCATTGGTTAATTTTTAAAATAGATTTTTATTGATGTATTTTATTTTCACATCACCTACGTTTTCCCCAATATTCCTCTCATTACCTCCCCCCACAGAGACAATCCTTACAACAAATAAAGAGAAAAAAGTGGAGGAAGAAAAAAATTCATCAAAACTAATCAACACATAAAAAAAAATCTGATTTTATATGAAATGTTTTACACCCATGGATCTCTAACTTCTTCATGTCTCTTAGGGGCTTAGCTTATCCATTATAATTTCCCAACATTCTGTTTCAATTGCTTTGTGATGGTGACTTTTCCACTTACATTGCCACTGTTATTTTGTAGATTTGTTTTTCTGGACCTGCTGACTTCGCCTTTCATTAGCTTGTATCGATCTTTCCATGCAGTGGTGATTTGAAAAATATGTTTAGATTTTCAGTGTTTTGAGGTTCTAACTATTCCTGTCCAGTTTCCATTTCATGCTCAGGCCCAGGTCCACATCCCTATCTTGGAAAAGATAAGAATTTTAGGGTATGCACTCTGATAATCAAAGGAATAATGGTACCCTTTACTCTAATCTGAATCAGCCTCTTACCCTGGAGGACTTCTTCTTTTTTTAAGGATGTAGAGGGCCCCAAGAAGTCCAAATCAGGCTGGAAGATGTGATCGTATTATCCAACCTTAATATCAAAGATTTCTGGGTGGATATAGGTGAATCCTCACTTCCAAGTGACAAAGTTCATCACAATGAGACGAGGTCCCTTTAATACACAGCAAATCCTCTATACGGTGTGAAGGGGCTTCAAGGATAGAAGCTGTCCAGTAATCTTCGTGTGAGCCTCCAGTGGAGCTATCCAAGGTTTTAAGATTCTCGAGTCTCACTATGGACAGCTATACAAGACCCTGGAATTCCACAAAGCCCTCTTATAGAGCTATCTGAAATTTAGGGATCACTGAGTCCTCCCATGGAACTATCCAAGGTCCTGGAGTTTCTCCATCTTCAAGCAAATCTGAAATCATACTAGAGTATTTCACTGAATCACAGAATTAAGAATTCCACAGTTTGAAAGTGGTAAAAAAACCCAAAAAAACCCATACCTGAAACATCAGTGTACAACATACGTGGAAAATGATCATCCAACCTTTACGTTATGTGAAGGGGGAATCTAGTGCCTCCCGAAGCATCTTATTCTACTTTTGTCCTAAATAGAGAGACTAGGTTCTAGCTAGATGGAAATAATTTTACTTCCCCCTCTCCTATCTCACCTCCCCTACAGTAATGTCTTCACACTAAGTTACTCTAAGTACTGGGCTTATTAAGGATATAAAACTGCTTTATTGGCCTGAATGATTTGTATTGAATCAACTAGGTAATACAGTGGATAGAGCTCTGAGCCTAGAGGTCAGGAAGACCTGGGTTGAAACGTGACAAATTACAACCTGGGAAAATTATAACCTCTATCTGACTCAGTTTCCTCATCTATTAAATGATAGCACCTACCTCTTAGGGTTGTTTTGTGGACCAAATGAGATAACATTTGTAAGGTACTTAGCACCATGCTTGGCACATAGTAGGTGCTATGTAAATACTTTTTCCCTTCCCTCCCTCCTTCCCTAGTACGCTGCTCCTTGTTATTCTTATACCTCTACAAACCTTTCTTGCCCGATTCCAACCACTACCTTCTACTATTATCTTTAACCTCATTAACCTTAGCCTGCTGGAATCTGCAGTCTGCCTGGCATCTTGCCTTTGTGGGCCATCTTGGACAGCTTCTCTCCTATGCTCCTATATCTACTAATAATTGCTAATCTTAGCTAGCCTGTCTTCCTGTGTTTGTGCATCACTTGATCCTTTGCCTCCCTTCATAAAATGCCCTGCATCTTGGCAAAGACTCACCAGGTTCCTAGTCCAGTTCTGAGCAATGGCCAAATTATTCAATTTAATTCAATAAATATCTATTAAGCAACTACAGATAGCGCACTTTGATTGGTGCTAAGTTTCCAAAGAGAAAAAAATAACATGGTCCTGACGATCAATGAGCTGACAAATGATTTTTTTTCCCATTCCTCTTTCCTCTGGGTGCTAGGAATAACCTTTTTCTTCTAAGCTGTTAGAAGACATAGCAATAAGGTGGTTAACAGAAAACAAAATGAGGCCCAAGATGCAGTAGGCCTAGACCAGCTTCTTGACTCTGGTGCCATCTCACTATCTGATTGCACAGATTGCTTTCCGTCTCTCTGTTTCTTAGTCTTTTTTTCCCCCATTCATTCAATGAGATTCATCGTATTATGCAGTGGCCTTTGTTAGAGAGAACTCTTTTAGTAAATGAGGTCAATTTCAATGGGCTATTTTGTTTTCATTTACCTTTCTGTAAGGGATCAGTGAAGTTCAGTGATGAGGAGGTATTAATAGCAGCAGAGGAGGAGATATAATGGGGAGAACACTGGATTTGGAGTTAGAGAAATTGGTTTCAAATCCCAGGCCTGATAATTTGGCAAATCACTTAACCTTTGGGGGCCTTAGTATCTTCATTTTTAAAATGCCGTGCTTATTCTAGATGGCCTTTAAGATACCCTAAAGCTCTAAAATCCTATAAGTACCGACATCTCACAGAGCCTTCAGGATCTTTAGAAATCGATCACGGATGTGGATTAGAGAAAACCTGACTCGAGGTTCATGACTCACCTCCCTTCGTTTTTATCTCAGCATCTTTACTTGTCATCTTGACATCAAGATCTAGCTTCCTTGTCTTCTCTGAAGCCTCCCATAATTCCACCCCCTCCCCCTAAGCTGGAAATGAACTGTCTCCCCTCCAGGTGCATAGTATATTGTGCTTTTATTCACTTATCCTATTCCGATTTGCATTTGGTTCTTTGATGGTTCTGTGAGCTCCTTGATGAGCAGTTCCATGCTTGCCCAACCTGTGTAGCACTTATCTGTATTCTTCCCTACATATTCCACCCACAGGGTTTAGATAATCTAAAAGCTGTGTTACATTTAGCACCCTCTGCCCTCTTTCTCACCAATCTATTACATCACTGATTTCTATTCTATTATTTACCAGGGCATTCATCATATCACTCTAATTGGATTGTAAGGCAGTCAGCCAGGTGGTGAAAAGGATAGAACCCTGAACCAAGAGTCAGGAAGACCCCAGTTCAAATCTAGCTAAGACACTTAATAGTTGTGTGACTGTCAGCAAGTCACTTGACCTCTATGTGTCTCAGTTTCCCTATCTGAAAAATGTCAATAATAGCATGTGCCACCCAGGCTTGTTATGAGGATCACATGAAATAATATATGAAGCACTTTGCAAACCATAAAGCTCTATATAAATGTTATTATTATTATTGTGAGTCAGGAACCTTGCCTCCTTTATCTGTGCCTCTCTCACAATGCCTAGGACAGGACCTTGTACTTATTAGGCTCTTAAATATTCGCTGGATCAATGACTGAGTGAATATCAGTGACCTCAGAATGTGAGTTTTCTTTCTGCCACCTCAATAGGTAAAGCTGCTCCAAGAGAATGATGAGACCTTTGTAACCCTAAGGCCAGAAGGAAAAATGTCAAGAGTCTTCTGAGCCCAACTTGTAGCTTCAGGAGGAGAAAGAAGCACCTTCTTTGCTGAAAAAAAAAACTAGGAAAATATGTCAGTAAGAAATCAAAGAAAGAGAAAAAGGAGCCATATATAATAGAAGGGAATAAACTTTCATATAGTATCCGCTATGTGCTAGGTACCATACCAAGCACTTTTAAAATTTTTTTCTCATGTAATCCTCCCAATAACTTTGCAGAGCAAGCGCTATATTATTCCTATTCCTATTTAATTTCCTATTATTCCAGTTGAGGAAACTGAGACAAACAGAGGTTAAGTGACTTGCCCAAGGTCACACAGCTGGCAAAGGTCTGAGGCTGGATTTGAACTCAGTTCTTCTTGACTCCAGACCAATACTCTGTCCACTATGGCACCTAAACTATATGTGTGTGTGTGTGTGTGTGTGTGTGTGTGTGTGCTTATGTGCATGTGTGCATTTGCATACTGTTTTTTTAAACTGGGAAGATAATAGGAAACTAAGGGCAAGAAAGAATGGTATAAAGATATAATAATATCAAATGAGATAAACTTTTGAAAGCACTTACTACAGTTCCTGGCAAATAGTAGGCACTTAATAAATGCTTGTTCCCCTCCCCTAATGAAATACTGTAGCATAAAAAACGATGAATAAATGTATTTACAGAAAAACAAAGTGATGTAAAATGAAGCCAGAAGAACCTAGAGAACAATTTATTCAATAACAACAGTATTGTAAAAGACATGAACTTGGAAAGATTTAAGAATTATGATGAATGCATTGACAAAGGACCAGTGATGAAGCATACCAACTCTCCTCCTTACTCAGAGGTGATGCACTTAAGGTGCAGAATGAGACGTAACACTTTTGGAGGCAGCCAATATGTGGATTTGCTTTCCTCAGCTATGCATATTTGTTACATTTAAGAGTGAGGGGTTGGCAGGGAGAGGCAGAATAGCAGCAATAGAGCTGCTAAAAAAATGAGGTAGAGAAGAAAGAAAATTAGATTATTTAAGCATTTTTTTTAATGCACAGAAGGAAATAGGAGAATGGCCAGTAGGAAACACAGACAAGCAGGACAGCTTTGAAAGTTACATTTACATTTACAATTATTTTACACCTAGGAGAAAGAGCAAGTTATAATAGAAATTTGTGGTTTCATTTACAATCCTCATTCTACTTTGTATTATAAAAGGGCACATTTTATTTGTCACTTGACATTTACATTTAGAACAATAAAAACAATCAAAGAAGAAAATCAGAAAGATGGGGAAACACACAGTATAACAGCTATTGATCTTACATTAGAGACCAACTTCTAGATGCCCTTATCTGAGGCCTGGAGTTTGTGGCTGCTAGCATCTTACTTTGTGCCTGGCTATATGGAGTTGGAGTTGTTTTTCTTTAGGACTCAAGGCTCAGAAACATAGATTTTGCTGTTTTCTTTCTTTGCCTGCTCATTCTAATGGAAACCTGAAGTTTGTTTTGTAAAGTGGAAAGCAGCCTATGTTCTTCAGAGCATTCCCTTTGAGAGGGATCCTGCTTCCTCAGGAGAACAATCAGTTTTCTCTTGACGAAGGAAGGGCTTTTCAAGGCAGTTTGGGGAATCATTTCTTTCCAGCAGCCCTGGGTTGGAGGGGGGAGGGTAAGGGTGTGGAGGACAGGCAGGTCAGGGCAGAGCAGCAGCACCACCCCCAGCTTACAAGGGACAGCCAGTAACTCCCCCAAGGCCACCCAGCTCTGTGATGGCAGGTCTGAGGTTAGAACAGCCAGCTCTTTGCCTTGCTGGGGTGGGAGGAAGAAGGAGAGGTTGTTCCTACTGCTGAACTATGGAGGACAACTTTCTTTCACCTCTGCCCCCCTGTTTCCCATCAGTTACAGAAAGGAGTCAGATGGACTTTGGGTTCCTCTCTACCCTTGCCCACCCACCACATACATGTGCACATCCACACACACACAAGCATCGTTAGGGAACGAACCCAAGTGTTCTGATATCCAAGCATCTGCTCAAACCACTAGCATACACCAAGACCTTTGAAGGCTTATAACAACACGAAGGTTGACAATGGAGGTCAGACCTGCCCCTCCAGCTGGATATTCTGTGACAGGACAAGCATAATCATTTATGTGAATATTATATTTGTGCCTGAGCGCAGAACTCCTAGATGAAAGTCCTTCATTCATGTCAAGATCCTTAAGGTCAGGGATTGATGGAAAGGATGTAAAGAATACATATTGGAAGGAAGATTTAGAAAAGATATTTTTCTTCACATTATCCAAATTTGCCTCTATGTGACTTCTATCCAACACTCTTAGTTCACATATCTGTTGCCAAGGAGACATCTATGCAATAAGCTTCTGGTGTAGTAAAGGTAAGGTGGGCCTGCTTTCATTTTCTTAAATTATACCAATTTTTTGAAATTAAAAAAAAATAACCAATCAGTTAACTAGTGGATAGAATTTGAACTTGGAGTCAGGAAGATCTGAGTTCAAATCCTACCTCAGAAACAAGCTGTGTAATTGTGCTGTGCTGTTGTAAATGAGTCACTTAACATTTCTAAGCCCTCATTTTCTCTTCTAATATGAGGATAATAATAGCATCTCCCTTACAGGATTGGCATAAGGATCACATGCGATAACATTTATAAAGCACTTTCCAAACCTTGAAGTATATGAATATAGGCTCTTATTACTATATATTTCCTTTTAATGTTATTTGGGGGTGAAGACCAGATAATAGAGGGTTATGCAGAAAACAATGTGATTCCAATGAATAGAAGCAAAGAGGGTGAAGAAGAGAATTTGAAAAATCTTGAGTGCTAAAACATTTTTAAAGACATTCTAGTCTTCCTACTTTCACGTGTATGGGGTAACTCAAACCAACAAGATATTGCTGAACAGAAATCCTGCCCAGCTGGTTTGAATGAAGCTAAGACTCATTTGTAATTGACACATGAATTTTTAGCATAGGAATTATTTTATACAGGTTGAGAATTCACCCCAAATTCTCCCTTATGCCCAAATCTTGTCTGCTCTAGTAATTTGCTTTTTTTGTAGAAATAGGAAGATTAAACTCCAACATAGGCCTTGGCAAATGTTCACAACTTCTGAAATCATGATTGCTCAGCCAGTCGGTGATCAGCACTTATTAAGTGCTTACTGCATGCCAGGCAAGTTGGTGATCAAGTGTTGGCCATTGCCTTGAAAGCCCTTCCTTTGTTGAAAGAAACAGGATTGTTCTCCTGAAGAGGCAGGGTCCCTCTGGAAGGGAATGCTCTGAAGAACAGAATACTGTGGTGCTTCCTACTTTACAAAACAAACTTCGGTGTTCTGTCAGAATAAGCAGAGGAAAAAAGAAAACAACAGAACCAAAGTCTAGGAGTACTGGACAGGGCTGGGGATGAGAGACAGCAGAACCACTAATTAATGAGGTTTCCCTGTCTTGCAACGGCAAAAGTCTCAGTTCAGCTCCTGGGCCTGCAAAGGGGAGCTGAGGGATAACAGTGGGAAGGGAGATTTGTGAATTATGGTTAAAGGTCTAAATGGCTAGAAAATCAACAACAGCCACAACCACAACAACAGCCAGAACAGGAGGTGTCACTGGTAATTTGTCTGATAGAGTTTGGTGTTCGAATGTGCATTTCAAATGCTTTAAGCTCCATAGATAAAGATTCAGTCCCAGCACAGAGGTTTGTATCAACTCTCCAGGACCCTTTGATGAAAACATTCATTGCCCATTGACTTAAACAACCTGGTGATTCCAGAAACTTTCTTCATTCCTTGAGAAGCAGCTTTGCATTTGGGTCCCTGCTGCCTTGACCCTTGGTTTATCAGTTGAGCTCTGTTTACCTCACTGCTTTTCTCTTTTTCCTTTGCTCCTCTTTCTGGCCCGCTGTTGCTGCCTAGACCAGCCCACACAGAGCTTTCTCGCTTGCTCCACATGGCCAAGGCCACAGGCTTAGCTTGCAGGGGAGGCCTAGGAATGGAATTTCAGACTAAACTTTACTTTTGCACACTCTGCTCTCAAGGGCATGAGACTGCTCCAGCTGAGGCTATTCTCCAGGGAGAGTTTGAGAGGTTCTAGTTGGTGTTAATCAAGTCAAGGACAACTGCCTGAGGAATAGGCCAGCTCAGAGGAAGGACCTGGAAACTCTGATTGATGCGGCTACCATGTTCTGTGTGGGTCCACATAAGAACCAATGAGTGAATGAAAAAGTATTTATTGAGTTCTTACTATGAGAAAAGCGTGCTAAACTGTTGAGATATGTAAGACAGTCTGTTGACAAGGAGCGCACATCCTAATAGGGAGAGACCACATATAGATTTCAGTTGCAAGTCAGGTAGAAAGGTCCCACCATAGTCCTCAAGACCTAGTGACAAAGCAGATCACTATCTTTAATGGCTTTACACTGACAAAATCATCAGTTTCTGATGTTGAACCATTTGACAGTGGCAGAACCACGTGGTAGCAACAACTGGTAGTCTGGGGGTTGTTGCCATTACTGGGGATTTGGGGCTTGCCTGCCAATAATGGCAGGTGGGCAGAAGATGGTGTTGGTGTAGAGGAAGGTGGGCCATTTCTCCCTGGTAATTTCTCCTTTCAATGATGGCTGCAGGACACAGGCTGGAAGCACAGTTGATGTGCTTGGCACATGCCACCACTTCTTGTGCTAGGGGCACCTTGGTGCTTCAGCTAAGGTAGGTTTGCCTGCTCCCTGTGTAGCAGTTGGTCAACAGTTGGTGGAGATGAATAATCCTTTTTCTACAGATATTTTTCTCTAGAGGTAAAGTACATTAGATAGTAAGCTCCTTGAGGATAAGAACTATCTTTTGCCTCTTTCTGCATCCCCACTACTTAGCATGTATCTGGCACATAGTAGGCACTTAATAAATGCTTATTGATCGATTGATTGAATACTATGCCTCTTCTTTAAAACTGTCAATTACTCAATCAACAACAACCATTTAAAAGTACCTACTTATGCTGGACACTCTGTAAGGCCCTAGGAATTAAAAAAGAAAAACAAAACAGTCCTTTTCCTCAAGGAGCTTACATTCAGCTGGAGTAAATAATATATACACTTATTAAAAAGTTTCCCAGGGGAGGGGAACGTATAGCCTCAAGGCCACATGTGGCTCTCTAGGTCCCCAATTGAGGTTCTTTGACTGAATCCAAACTTCACAGAACAAATCCTCTTAATGAAAGGATTTGTTCTATGAAACTTGGACTCAATCAAAAGGCATACCCAAGGGTGTGGCCTCGAGGCTTCAGGTATACCACTCCTGGCTTAAGTTAATTAAAAATACACACACACATATGTGTGTGTGTGTGTGTGTGTGCATGTGTGTATGAATGTATATACATACATATATATAAATACATATATAAAAATAGAATAATTAAAGAACATTAAGATGGGCACTGAAAAAAGAATACATATGTATGTGTGTATATGGGCAGCTAGGGTGGTGCAGTGGATAGAGTGCTGGGTCCAGGAGTTAGGAATACTTATTTCACTAGTTCAAATCTGTCCTCAGACACTTACTGTGACTTTGGGCAAGTCACTTAACTCTGTTTGCCTCAGTCTCCTCATCTGTAAAATGAGCTGGAAGGAAATAACAAATCACTCCACTATTTTTGAAAACCCCAAATGGGGTCACAAAGAGTTGGGCACAACTGAAAAGACTGAACAAAAGTGTGTGTGTGTGTGTGTGTGTGTGTGTGTATTTGCACATATGTGCTCATACAGAGGTATGCACGTATGAGAGTCAGAAAGTGTGCCATATTACTGGAGTTTAAGCTAGGAAAACCTGGCTTTAAATTCTACCTCAGACATTTATTAGGAGATTGGACCTGATAACCTCAGAGATCTCTGCTGGCTCCATATCGATGATCCTTATAAAAAGCAGATACGAGGCAGGGTTTTGGGTTTGTTTTGCTTTTTTTTAATTCACAGACAGCCTTCATAAATGGAAGGGCATCATGAAGAATCTCATAATTGAACTGAGTGGAGTTTTGAAGGAAGCTAGGGATTCTGAGAGGCAGGACTGAGAAGGGAGTGGATTTTAGCTATAAGGGACAACCTGTGTAAAAGCAGGGACTTCACCTGACTGTTCTGTGCTGAAAGAGGTCACCCTCATCCACTCAAGACTCTTTGGCATCCATGTTGGCCTGCTTCTCAAGGAAGTGATGGTATGACTCATGTGTGTGTTTGAATCGGGGTGAGTATGAGAATTCAAATGGGTCATGTAGCCCCAGAATGAGAAGAAAAGTACCTGTTCTGCTCTGAGGTTTGCCATAGTTCCATACTCTGTACATGCCTATGCTTCCCACTACAACTGACCATTAACTGCCCTTGATGACCTTGATCTGGAATGGAAGGAATAAGCCTTTATTAAGCACCTACTATGTTCCCGGCACTGTGCTAAGTAAGTACTTTACAAATATTATCTTATTTGATCTGGTGGAAGATGGAGGGGCTAGAGCAAGGCTAAGTGGAAGGATGAGGGCATACAATGCTCTCCTAACTTCATGTAGAAGAGCTCTCAGATGTACTTAGGAACAGAAAAATGGAATAATTATAGAACATTAGGGTGGGCCCTGATAATTTATACTGCAAAGAGCAGCAGATAGGAGATTTGGGTGCTGGCTCAAAACTCATCCTTCCTGACCTCTTTGTGGCCCTTAACACTTCTGATCACCCTCTACTCCTCTGTATTTTTGTGACACTACTTTCTCCTGTTTCTCCTCCTACCTGTCTAACCACTCCTCATTCTCCTTTGCTCAATCTTCATCCAGATCATGCCCATTAACTGTGGTTATACCCCAAGGCTCTGCCCTCTTCCGTTCTTCTATACTATTTTGTTTGGTGACTTCTTCAGCTCCAGTGGATTTCATTATCATCTCATGCAGATAATTCTTAGATCTATCTGTCCAATTCTAACCTCTTTACTGACCTCCATTCTTGCATTTCCAACTACCTGTTGAGCATCTCAAAGTAGATATCTCATGAACATCTTAAATTCAACATGACTAAAACCTGAGCTTACTATTCCTCCTAAACCTTTGCCTCTTCCTAACTTTATTATGATCAACTATTATTATCATCCTCCCAGTCACCTAAGCTTGCAACCCGGGTATCATGCTTGACTCTCTCTCTGTCTCTGTCTGTATCTCTCTCTCTCTCTCTCTCTCTCTCTCTCTCTCTCTCTCTCTCTCTCTCTCTCTCACACACACACACACACACACACACATACACACCTCCACTGCTACCACCACCACCCCCTTTCGATCAGTTGCCAAGACCTGTTGTTTCTACCTTCTTACATTTCTTGTATTTGGTCCCTTCTCTCCTCTGGCACTACCACCCACCTGATGCAGGCCCTCATTGCCTCATGCCTGGATTGTTTCCAGGCATGCTAACCAGCTGGTTGGGCTTCCTGCCACAAGGTTTCCCCCACTCCAGTCTATCCTTTACTCAGCTGTCAAAGTGTTCTTAAAACGCAGATCTGACCGTGTCACTCCCTACTCAGTAACCTTGAGTGGCTCCTTATTAAGTCCAGGATCAAATATAAAATTCTCTGTATGACGGTCAAAGCCCTTTACAACATTCTTTCCCTTCTTCTCCCTTTCCAGTCTTCTTCCACTGTACCCGTCCCTATGTGCTCTTTGAACCAGTGACACTGACCTCCTTGCTGTTCCTCCTTGACCAAGATACTCCCTGGAGTTTTCCACGGCTGTTCCCCATGCACAGAACTTTCTCTTTCTCCTCTCTACCACCTGGATTTCCTGGCTTCCTTTAAGTCCAGGCTAAAATCCTAACTTTTATAGGAAGCCCTTCCTGACCCTTCTCAATTCTAATGCCTTCCCTCTGATTATTTCTAATTCATTCTGTATGTATCTTTGTACATAATTTGTACATAGTTGTCTACATGTATCCTCCATTAGACTGTAAGCTCCTTGAGAGCAAGGACTGTCTTTTGCCTTTTTTTTTTGTACCCCCAGCATTTAGCACAGTTACTAGCAAATGGTAGGCACTTAATAAATGCTTTTTTGACTGAAATGCCACTGGTATAAATGAGTTCAGATACATATGATGCTTAAAAGGGTTTGAACATATGGTAATATCTGACCTCCCTTTCAGTGTGTGAGGACCATATGCCTCAATTACTAATACAAGTTTGGGTTTTGGGTTTTTTTTGGAGGGGGGGAAAGGCAGGAGAGTGTAGCTCTCCTTGTGACCTTATCTTCAAGTTCCTCAAAATTCTCTGGCATTATTCAGAGAGCTCCTTCCCTTCCTACTCCCTTGCCCATACCAGGAGACTTTGGGTAAGTCATTTCCTTTCTCTGGTTTCAATTTCCTCATCTGTGAAATGAGCAGATTGATTAAGTAATCTCTTAAGGTCCTTCCAGCTCTAACAATCTGGAGAGAAGCGTTTTTGATAGCAGAGCCAAGAGGCCAGCTGCTGCAGTAATGATGGTAGAAGCAGCAGATAGGAAGGAAGTTAGCTTGTGACTAGATCTCCACCCTGCTTTGTCTCCCTGGGACGTTCTTTCGTACCCCACTAAATGTATTCTGTTGTCCATGAGTTCAGCTCAAAGGTCCTGGCCGAATGAGTGAATCTAGACATTATCCAGTCCTTTCTTGGCTCTTTCTCTCTCTTGGATAATGATTGGAGGTGATAATGAGAACATTATGATCAATCACTCTGACAACTACAGCTACTAATTGTGAGATGCCCTAAGTGTCTGGGTTGAGTGCAAAACAGAGTGTCTAACATCAGTTCTTTGTTGGCAAAAAGATCAGAGATCAAAGAATTTAGAACTGGGAGAGCCCTTGGAAATCACAGAGTTCTCTCCTCCCCCTCCCCATGCTAATTTTAAATATGAGGAAACAGAGGCTCAGAAAGAAGTGACTTGCCCAAGGCCACAAGTGGTAAATAGCAGAGAACTGGGATTTCTATCCTAGCTCAGGTCCTTATCAAACCTTGTCTGGATTATTGCATTAGCCTCCTATGGGGTCTCCCCTCCTCAATCAAGTCTCTCCCCCTTCCAAACCAACCTTCACACATCTGCCAAAGTGAAATTCCCAAGGCCCAGACCTGACTGTCACTCCTCCTGGTTAAGAAACTCCAGTAGCTTGGCCTTTGTACAACCCGTCCCCCACATCTCAGATGTGCTGGCTCCTTCTTTTGTCTTCTTAGAATCTCTAGCTTCCTTCAGAAGCCAGTTCAAATGCGCCTCCTACACAAGGCCTTTCCTCATGCTCCAAGCTACTGGTGCCCCACTCCCTTGTTTATATTTTGTATATAATTATATGTGCATGATAGAATGGAAGCTCCTTCAGGACAGGGCCTGTTTCGCTTTTGTCTTTGTATGCCCAGCACTTAACACATGTAGCAAGAATTTAATAAATATTGATTGCTTTTTTTTTTTATCTAGGTGTTACTCATCTTCAGGAAAGACCAAATGAGAAAATATGTCTTTAACCTGAAGCAAGAGAGTTCAGTTTAGATACCAAGATGACCTCCCTCCCTATAATGCTTAGGAAATGTTAAAATAAGTTATTTAGAGGTAACTGGTAGCACAGCTCATAGAGTGCTAGGCCTGGAGTTCGTTTAAATCTAGCGCCACATACTTAGCAGTGTAATCTTGAGCAAGTCACTTAACTTCTGTTTGCCTCAGTTTCCTCATCTGTAAGATGAGAATGATAAAAACATTATCTCCCAGGGTTGTTGTAAAGACAAAATAAGAAAACAGCTGCAAAGCCCTTAGCAGAGAACTTGGCATATGTGCAATACCAGTGTTAACTATTTTTTATTATTATTTCCTCAAATGGAAAATCGAGATAATCATAGTGCCTAACTTCCAGGGTTGTCATAAGGATCAGATGAGATGATATTTGTAAAAAAAAAAAGTGACTGTCACATAGTAGGCACTATATAAATATGTTTTCCCTTCCCTTTTACCACCCATTGAAAGAAGTTGGGATTCACATCATAGGGAAAATGGAGCCTCTTCAAATTCCCGTGAGACAAGGTAGTTCTCTCTGAGGACACAGGGCAGTCAGTATAGCAAACAAATGTATTAATGAGAAATCCCTCTGGAAATAGACCTTTCTGTTATGACTTCAGGCCATCAAGGCCAGAGTTAAAAAATAAACCTCCAGGTTTGGGGATTAAAAGGAAAAAATCTTTTGAGCCTGTGGTATTTCTGCTTGTCTTTTTCTCCCAATTCTTGTCTGCCTCCTCGTTGTCCTCCCTTTTAGTCCTAGAATCTGAGGAACTCTCAGAAGCTTGGACACGAAGCAGAAGCAGGACCATCTATCACTGGCCTTGAAGAGTGCCCAGAGGCAAGATTTGGGCCTGTACTGGAGGGCTGGGGGTGGGGAGAGACAGGGAGTCCAGTTATTTCAGAAGGGAAACATTCATCCCAGAAGGCCCTAGTGTCTCTCTCTCTCTCTCTCTCTGGAGGGAGGGTGGGAGGAAGGGCCTCTAGGGTAGGGGTGGAAAGGGAAAGTGGGGAGGAGGAAGAAAAGATAAGCCTGCACTAATTTATCTTTTTTAATTGGCTTGGAATACTTGAAGGAAAGCTGTTTTGTTATCCACTAACTCTGGAGTTGGCCCAAATCCAGGATCCAGTGCAGCAGTCAGGCCCTTGAAGAGTGCAGCTTCTACGAAATTGAGCCTGGCTCTGCCATTTTCTAGAGAAGCTGTCTTAAGGGCTGTGGACTCATTGGGACAATGGATTCAAGGAAACTGGGTGGGAGGCAATCATCCACCCTCAGAAGTGGCATTCATTTCCTGGGTAGTGGAGAAAAAGACAGCATTAGTAACTGAGCTTTGACATTTATATTTTATAAGGAAATCATAGAATACAGAATGATTCTTCTGAGGTCATCTCATGTACCCTTCCACCCCAATCTCCCAACCCCAGGCAGGACTGTATAATTATCCCAGACTGATAAGGATATGCTGGGTTATCCCTACAGCACCTTCTCCCACATTTAGAGCCCTCTCTTTTTCTACTACGAAATATGTGAAGTGTTTGGTGGAACTGACTTACAATATTACAAATGGTAGATAGATTCCCAGGCCAGTCCATAAGAGTGTGTTTAATCCATGATTGCATGATTCATCTGCTAGTAGGATTAACTTCCATATGTGCCATTATTTCTAAGGGAAAAATAATTCCAAGTTCTACCTTAAATGGCAGGAGCACATCTTTCTATCAGCGACCTTGGATTCAGAAACCGGTTTGATTCTTCCTCAGTATAGTGGAGGAGACTCCAAAAGGAAGCTAAGTTCCCAGATAGGGCAGCCATTTTTCTCTGAGACCTTTGTAAATTGAGAGCTACCTGCTTCTGGTTCTTATAGCTCATTAGGCTTGGAGATTTAAGGTAAGCCCATGCTGTTTTTGGACAGTTAGACTTTAAAATAAGCCTCCCAGAGGAGGGGCAGGAATTCTTTGCCTATGGCAAAGTGGAACATCTGCACCTTGTAATCTTCATTTCTTCCCAGTCATTTCCAAGGGAATTCAGTGTCCCTGAATTGTGGTCTGAATTTCTTAACTGTGAGAACATGGCAGATCGTCAGTGGGCCGAAGCCAAGCAATCTAGAGCTAGTCATGTAACCTCTCTGAGACTCAGTTTCCTCAACCACAGAAGGAAGGCTAGGCTCCATGATCTCTGGTCCCTTCCAGCTCTGACATCCCCATGTTCTAAGGCCTTTCTGTCTCTGACAATCCATGTTCTAAAGCCCTTAGACACTCCATGTTGTAAAATCACTTCTAGTTCTGAGGTCTCCTAACTCTGACATTCTGTGTTCTAAGCTCTGACGTTCTACCATTTCATGATTTGGGAAGGTCATCACTCACAGTCATTTACCAAGCAAAGGTCATCGATTCAGTTCAAATCAGCAAATATTTATGAAACACATAAGTGAAAAACATTCTGTTCAGTGTTAGGAAACAGAGACAACAGTGGAATAGCCTCTCCCCTCAGGGGGCTTACATTCTATTGCCGCTGGGTGGGAATAGAACATGTTATGCAAATAAGGACAGTGCAAGAAAAACCGAGGAGGGAGAGCACTGGGAAAATCCGAGAAGGCTTCTTGGAGGAGGTAGTACCTGTACTGAACTTGGAAAGGTGATTCTGAGAGGCACATTGAGAAGGGAGCAGAGATGTTTGGGACTGGAATGTAGCATTTATGAAGAGGAGTAGTACAAAATAAGGTTTGGGGCTGGATTATGGAAAACCTTCAATGCCAGCTCAAGGAATTGTTTCTATTTCATCTTAGAAGCACTACAGGGGAGTCACAGGGGCAGACTTATGCTTCAGGAAGTTGATTTTGGCAGCTGTGTGGAGGATGGGTTGTAAGCAGGGAGAGACTGGAGGCAAGGAGACTGATCGTGAAGCTATTGCAACCATCCAGACGAAGGCGATTAGGTCTTGGACTAGGATGACAGCCACCTGAGTGGACAGAGAGGAACTGAGATGAAAAATGGGATAGAAGTATAATCAGCAGGGCTTGTCAGCTGACTTGACATGGTGGTGTAGAGTGAATGGGGTGCGGGAGGGAGACAAATGGGCACTTCCACATCAGTTTAACAAACATTTATTAACTGCCTATTATGTGCAAGGTACTATATTATTGGTGATACCATATTACTGGGGAAAATTGTGCCTACCCTCGAGGGGCTTATATTGAACTGAGAGTAATATGATATGATACAACACGAGAATATTATATACACAGACATGATATATTATTCAATATTATATTTTATATATACCAATAAGAAAACCTTCCATGGCCGTGAAAAAGAAAAAAAATGGAGAAACCAGCTAGACATCTTTGATTAGAGGCTGAGGTAGCAGCTAGGTGGCACAATGGATAGAGTATTGGACCTGGAGTCATCCTAGGTGACTTTGGGCAAGTCACTTAACCTCTATCTGCCTCAGTTTTCTCATCTGTAAAATAGGGGTAGTAACCTTACCCACCTCCCAGATTGTTGTGAGTATACAATGAAATAATATTTGTAAAGAGTTTTGCAAACTTTAAAGCACTAAAAATAATTTTCTTACCCCATTTTGCAGCCGCAGGTTACGTTAACTTTTTTGGATGTCTCATCGTGTTTCTTACTTATAGTGAGCATTCCACTAAAATCCCCTGGACCCAAATGTATGGGCCAAGGAATGGAGCCTAAAGAATGGTTTCCAGTGCTGGCCTCATTCATACCTATGGTGGGCCAGTATTGGTATCTTTACATGTGATAAGCAATTAAGTAGAAGAAGGCTTGGACTGGAAATTAGAACAGCTGAGCTCTATTTCATTTCCTTTATTAAACTCTTATATCAAATTATTTATCTTTTTGTTTGGTAAAATGGAATCTATACTTATCAGTCTTTCAAAGAGGAGTTGCATGATACATACAGTGTTTTGAGCTCTGACAATAAGAATATTGTGTACTCCAATAGGACTGATTTGTGAAATAATGGGCTGGTGTTAATGGTCTATTGAGCTCTGTTCATTCAACAAACATTTATAAGGTGTCCTTGTTCAGAGCACTCTGTTAAGTTCTGGGGAGAGGGAAAAAATGAAGAGGACATAGTCCTTCCCTTGGAGTGAGTGTGGTATAGTGGAAAGAATACAGGCTATGGAGTCACAAGACCTGGATTCAGATCCTGCTTTTACTGCATACTGTGTGTGTCACCTGAGACTTCATTTCTCCATCTATAAAATGAAGGTGCCAGGCTAGATGATCTCCAAAGTCCCCTGTAGCTCTGATTCTCTGGTCCTATGATCCCTCGTGGAGTTTATAATCTAGTAGGGGGCATTAAGCACACATAGAATATGGGCTAGACTAATACTGTAGGCCTGGTGTTCCAGTATTCCCTAAGAGAGGGGAAACAAAAGATCAATACTGCTCACTCCATGGTGTGTATACTCAGCCCCCATGTGAAACTCATCTACGGTAGGAAGATATCAGGGCAGGCAAACCAGCCAAGCCGAGGCAGCAAGCTACCCTGGGAGAGAGGCCAGAGGCACTGCTTTGGCTGCCATGTCCCCTCAGACTCTCATGAATTCAGTCTGGGATCCTGAACCCAAGAGCCTCAGGAATGACAATGTCTCCAGTCCACTGCTCTCAGCCATCATCCTACTAAGCAAACCCGGTAGACACACAGCCTGGCAACAGCTCCTGAAGGTGCTGCAGCTACATTTATTGAAGGCCCAGCAAAGAAAGTTCTTGTCACTCAAGCCATTAGCAATGTCAAATACTTCAACATTGGATACTATCTGATTTTTTAGTGGAAATGACATAAAGAAGAGGTGTAACCATCTCCTCTGCCACTATACCTTAAGAACCATGGGACCTTTTCTTCTGACTTGCGACTGAAGCCTTCTACATATGTTATCTCCCCCATCAGAATGTGAACTCCTTGGGAACAGGAACTTTTCTATTTGTGTTCCCAGCTTAGCACATAATAAATGCTTACTAAATGCTTTGTTCATTCATTCTTTATGCAGTCACAGACAGCTATAATACAAAATAACACATGTATTAGAAAGAGGCAAACCAAGTGGTGTGTGAGGACTCTGCTTGGAGGCAGGTCACCAGGAGGAATGCATCAGGCTTACTGGATTACTAGGATTTGAGCTGGGTCTCAGAGGATGGGTATGAATTCAATAAGTAAAGAGTGAAAGGGAAAGAATTTTAGGCATAGAGAATTTTTCTTTTTTATAATTTTAAAAGCAAGGAAATTATGAGCAAAGGCCAATGTGGGAAAGCACAGGGCACATTTATGGAGATTTCAAGTATGCATGAAACAAGTTTGGAATCATAGAATGGTGCCAAATTGGGGAGAGGGGCAGGAAGAAGTGAATTAACTTTATTTAATAGGCATTTGGGAGCCACTAAAGGTTTTGGTTTTTTTTTTTTTAAACAGAAGAGTGACATAACAAATGACATAATGTGTGTAAGGAAGATTAGTATGGCCACAGTGGGAAGATCAAGGTGGAGGAGGCAGAGGGAAATCCAGCTCCCAGGAAATTGTACATGGGAGCACTGCATATCTCCTGAATTTGAGACATCAGAGGGCCTTTCCAAGATCCAATAAAGATTACAATAGTGACAGCCACCCAAGCAGTTTAAACAGTGTAGGCGAGGGGAAGTAGAAAGTCCAATGGCTTGAGAAGTCAGTGTCATGGTGCTGAATTCCTGCCTGATAATAAGCTGTCCTCGTTATCAGACCAATATGACACTTTTTCATCTAAGAAGGAAATGGCTTTATATGTGTCTGTGCTAGTGATGCTGCCTTAGATAAGTAGCTTCTGGAGAGCAGCGATGGATCTGTGCTTTGAGGAAGTAACCGTCTGTCTCTGAGCTTAGCACCACACTTTGGTTGCTCAGTTCTTTCAGTTGCATCCAACTCTTTATGACCACATTTGGGGTTTCTCTTGAGGATTTGGGGATTTTCCAAGCAAAGATACTGGAGTGATTTGCTTTTTCCTCCTCCAGATCATTTTACAAATGAGGGAACTGAGGCAAACAGGGTTGAGTGACTTGCCCAGGGTCACACAGCTAGTAAGTGTCTGAGGCCAGATTTGAACTGAGGTCTTCGTGACTCTAGGCCCAGCATGCTATTCACTGCAGCACCTAGCTGCACATATTTGAAGACAATGCCGTATTACTAGCCAATGAGTGTAGTGCAACTGTCTGAGGATTATTACGTGTACCAGATGCCTCATGACAGGCATTTGGAACTTGCTTACTTCTTTACCTGGAGATCCTTTCCATTCTATCCCAGGATGGCACCACGAATTGGATTACTCGAAAAAGAAAAGAAGGATAGAGGAAGGGGAAGGAGGGATGAAGGGGGAGAGAAAGAAAGGAGGGAGAGAGAGAGGGAGGAGACACTTCCACTGATCTTACCCTTCATTCAAGCTTGTAATACACTGGTGGCGCCTTCCTGAATGCTCTCTTTTTCTGTATGGGGACTACTTAGGCCTCAGCATCGGTTCCTGCAGGGATCTACTTTTGCAAGCGCTTTGTCATCATAACCTCCGAAAGGCTGAGGTTGCTCCATGTCAGGGCCCCTTGATACAATTTAGTTAACTGCACCAACCTCTGCTTGCCAAGTACTTACTCTTTTTTCTTTTTCTTTGTAATGAAACTGACAAACTTCAACAAAAAGAATCTAAAAGAGGTTCATATATGATACCACAAATCTCTCCTGCTCGTCTGTGATCCTGACCTTTCTTCTGCTCTCTTCTATTCTCTCTCTCTCTTTGACTCTCTCTCTCTGACTCTCTGTCTCTATCTCTGTCTCCCTTCCTCCCTCCCTCTCTCCCTCTCTCTCTGACTCTGTCTCTCTCTCTGTCTCTATGTCTCTGTTTCTGTCTGTGTCTCTCTGTCTCTGTCTCTGTCTCTCTCTCTCTCTCTCTCACACACACACACACACACACACACACGTTTCATTCCACAAGCAGTGTATGTTCTTGTTTTACTTTATTATACTTATTTGTTTCAAGAGATGGGGTTGGGGAGGTGGGGGGGGAGTGGAGAAGAACGTTAGGGGCAATTAGTTGGGCGGTGGTAGTGAGCCCAGTATTATGCTCTTTCAATTCAAATAAACAATTCTAGTTTAGCAAGTTTGTGCACGATGGATAGAACACTAGGCCCACAGTCAAGAAAACCTTAATTCAAATTCCACTTCAGTTACTTACTAGCTATGTGACTCTGGGCAAATCACTTGACCTTTGTCACCTCAGTTTCTTCATCTGTGAAGTGGGGATAACCTCAGCACCTGCCTCCCAGAGTTGTTTGTAAAAGGCTTTGTAAGCCTTGAAGTCCTATATAAAGGCTAGTTATTATTACTAAGGGATAGCTAGGTGGTGCAGTGGATAGAGTACCATCTCTGGAGTCAGGAAGACCTGAGTTCAAATTTGACCTCAGGTATTTACTAACTGTGTGATCCTGAGAAAGTCGCTTAACCCTGTTTGCTTCAGTTTTCTCATTTGTAAAATGAGCTGGAGAAGGAAATGGCAAAGCACTCCATTATCTCTGCCAAGAAAACCCCAAATTGGTTCACAAAGAGTCAGACAGGACTTAACAACAACAACAAATCATTAAGCCAGTTGAACCATTACCCATCTAATGCCCATTAGGTGCAAAGCTCTACCCACTCTTTCTTGGCTTCCACAGTCAAACCGTAAGTTCTTTCCTCTGGGGTTGCCTAAACCACTGGCCCTTCCTTCCCTCTCATTTGTCGCCTTTCCTCGAATACAGGCCCTGATTTCACAGATATTCTGTACTCATCCTCAACTCCATTCTGCTTCCCATAACCAAAAATTTCACCCTGCTTCAGCAAAATCGCACCCATCCGCTGAAGCTCACACTTCCAAGGGAGAACGATCTCACCAAGGCCTGAGAATGCATTAATGCTCTTTTATAGAGCAAGGGGATAATGAATGATAGCGGACAACTTGAGAGGGAGAATTATGCGTTTGCATGCATAAGTAAGTACATCCAAAGTAATTTCTTTTGGGGGAGGAATCGAGAAAGAACTAGCAATGTAAGGTTCTGGAAAGATCTCATACGGCCTTAAGCTAGCTGGACCTGGAGTCCGGCAGACCTGAATTCAAATTCTGCCTTAGATATTTTTCAGCTGTGTGACTTTGGGCAAGTCACTAAACTTCTCTCAGTCTTAGATAATCTTAAAGGTTTATATATGTGTGTGTGTGTGTGTGTGTATACATATATATACATACACATATATAAATGTTAGCTTTTGTTGTTATTCTTTTCTGTCTCTCTCTCTCCCTCCTTCCCTCCCTCTCTCTCTCTCTCTGACCTGTCTCTCTCTCTCTGTCTCTCTCTTTTTCTCTCTGTGTCTGTCTCTCTCACACAAACACACACACACACACACAAAATCTAATTGAACATCCTTTTCCCCAGAGAATTGGACTACATTCTCCCCGCCCCACCCCCAACCCCACCCCCTGCTGGGGGACCTGATGAAGATCCAAGTGTTCTAAAAATCCCCCCCCCCCAAGCCTCTTACTACCTGCCCCACCGCAAGCAATCGTCTGACAGTAACCATACCCCACCACAGTGTCAGTCAAAAAAAAAAACTTGGCAAATGTCAGCGGCAGTTCCCTGTAATCTCCCAGGAGGTAAGGCCATGCCAGAAGTGACAGATTCCTTTATCCACATCTCTTGGATATAAACAATATTGTAGAATAATGACAGGGGAAGCCTTCTAACCTAGTCTCTCGTAACCACTTCACCCCAGGCTAAGTTACCTAGAGGCTTATGTCCTTAATAGCCCCAGGGCTTCCCCCCCTTTTTTGGGCTTATTATCCTTATCTATTGGAGGCAAAAGCACCTCAGTGAAAGACCTTTCTGCGGTACCATGTTCTGAACGTCTCTGTAATCCTCTCATTTATGTATGCAGACAAGGAGATCAAAGTCCCCCTTCCCCCCATCCCCAGAATGCATAAAACATGTCAGGGCTGGAAGTTTTACATCCATTAGAGCTGACATACACCTTGTCCAGGCTGATGGGACAACATAGATATCTTTGAGAAAAAATGAACTTAGGACCCATGGTCTAGTGTGGTCCATCCATGTCCCCAGGTGATGGACAAGAGACATTAAGGAGGGGGAGGTAGAGAAAGGCAAGAGGCTACAGGAGGCAAGGGGGAAACTGGGATAGTAATGAACAATTTAAAATAATAATAAACATTTCTATGGCACTTTGAGGTTGGCAAGTTCCTTTGCATGTACTTATTGCATTTGACCCTCCCAACAACACTGTGAGGTTGGGACTAATATTATTTCAATTTTACTGTTGTGGAAACTGAACCTGAAAGAGCTTAAGTCACTTGCCCAGAGTCACTTACCCAGTAAGTGTTTGAGGCAGAATATGAGCCCATATTCCTGACTCCATGTCAAATATTCCGTCAACTGCTCTATATGGTTTCTTCACTTTTTAGACTGAAACTGCCCATGTAATAAATAAATACAAATACACAAGAAGACCTAATACGGTGATGTTATTCAGATATAAATATATGTGTGTATATATGTATGTATCTACATATACATATATATACACACACACTACTATATACTATATAGTGTGTGTGCATGTGTGTATATGTATATGTAGATGTGTGCGTACAGTTAGTCTTCTCTAGTAGTCAGTGCCTTGACTCTCAGCCATGAGGGGGAGGTATGTTTCCGTATATATTCTCCAGGGCCATTGCTGGTGTTTTAATTATCCAGTTTCTTTTTTGGTGATCTTTTCATTGACATGATTCTAGTCACTGTGTCTATTGTTCTTGGATTCTCCTTATTTCCTTCTGTAATCCCGGTGAGTTTGAACTGTTCATCCTCCCGTGTTTTTTAAATTCCTCATATACATCATTTAGTACTCCAATAGTGACTTTGTGATCTCATCGTTTGGGGAGTTCCCTACAGTGCTGAAGGTTACAAACACCTCCATGTCTGGCCTTCCAGAGGGACCCTTGTCCGTGTTTTCCCCAAAGTCTATAGGTCTTTGTTGTTTTCTCCCAATGTTGAGAGGTTGCCAACGCACACTCTGGATGCGCAGCTGTCATACCTTGCTCTTTCCATATAACCAACACCTCCTCTCCTTCTGTCATACATTTCTTTGACAGTATCCTTTATTTCTGTTCTTAGAGTTTCCGATCAGTTGTATGTTATACATCCTGCTCACATTCACCACGCATTTCTCCATTGCCTGCTATGTGATACTTATCTTTCATTCTTCAGAAGCAGTAGTGTCATATAGAAACACTAGGAAAATGTTTGCATTACTTTTTTGGGAAACTCGATGTCTGTGAAAGTGCAGATTTCCAAAAGCAATCCAACTCATTCTCTTCTTTTTCAAATAGGGGTTAAGCTCACTATCCACCTGTACTTCGTATCCTAGACCACACACACACACACACACACACACACACACACACACACCACACACACACACACACACAGTTGGACAAGCTCTATAGTGTGCCCATCCAAATGCATGGTGAAATCTGGACAGTCTTCATCCACTTGGTATTTCCTGTGTAAGTGGATAGACCAAACTACTTTGAGTGATCACAAATTTCCAGGAGGCTCTGGCTTAGGGCTTGAAATGAGCAAAATGTCATAGCAAACAAGAATATTAGGAGAACTTCACCATCCACAAGGAATCTTCTTCAACCTGGACCCTGAGCTAGATCACCTTCATCACATGGCAGATATTTTTGGTGAGCATACATCTCCCTGTTTCATGTCTAGCCTGATGCTTATTATCAGAGGGTCATTGAACAAGGTTATTTCTGTACTGTTCTATAATGATAAGTATTTTCAAAAAAACCACAGTGAAAATAATTACAGCTTGTGTACCAGCATCAGTGGCTGAGGATGAAGTAATGGAAAAGTTGTATGAAGAATTTGATAAGACTCTCCAAATCAACACACACTCTGATATTTGGTCACCTCAATGCAAAGGTGGGAAAAGGTGAAGATGGGAAGAAATATATGGGAAAGTGTCCTTTAGTAGAAAAGTCAGGAGTAATTTTTCTGCCCTTTCAACACCAAACTACTCCAGCACTTTAAAGAGTAACTAACAAATAATAGAAATATTTCATATAGCACAATATTTTATTATATCATCATATCAGGGTTTTTTCAGTCTGTCTTTTATCAATGGACATCCATTTTACTTTTAGTCATTTGCTACCCCAAAGAGTACTATTATGAATGCTTTGTTGTATGTTGAGCTCTTGTTTCTTTGACCTCCTTGTAGAATATAAGTAATATTAGGATCATTGGGCAAAGATTATGAACAGTTTAGTTGTTTTCTTGTATAATTCAAAATTGACACCCAGAGGAGTACGTACATTGTTTTGTGTCAGGCAGCATAGTATAATGGAAACTACACTGTATCTAGAGTCAAATGACCTAGGTCCAAAAACCTGTCTCTACCAGGTTTGGGGCAAAATTTGCCCTAAATTTGGGCAAGCCACTTAACCTCTCTGAGCCTAATTTTTTCATCTGTAAAATGAAGGGTTGGAAATCTATAATCCTATAATCCAGCTTGAAATCTATAATTCTAAAAGTTTGGTGTGATAGGAACTTAATGAAATATTATTGTACCCATTTTTCAGATGAGGGAACTGGGTCTCAAAGGGGTTAACTTATTTGTTCATCACAGTAAATATCAGAGGCAGGATTTAAGCCTAGGTCTGTCTTGACTCCAAGTTTAGAGGGTTAATGTACTATGCTGCCTCTATGGCAGGTGTTGTGACCTCTCTGGGTCTCAGTTTCCTCTTTTATCAAAACAAAGGGCTTAGATTTGATGATTTTTATGTTGTGTCCCAACTTTTTTATTTTATGATTTTGTGATTTTATGAACCTATGAGCCCATTTTCAGAATTCGTTGGAGAACACTGAGTATACAATATTTTAGACTCTCTCTAGATTTCAATGGTCAGTTGATAAGCAATTACTAAATCCTCCCCTGTATTTGCACTGTGAGAGGTATGGAAGTATAAAAACAGTCCATTCCCTTTTGGTTCTTTACAGTCTAACTGGGAGAAAGTACAAAGCCCATTTCTACTAAGTGGAGAGCAATTCCAATTTAATTAAACCATGTGTTGTTGTTGGTCCTTCGTTCTTGAAGGAGACCATGACATCAGGGAGGTGATGTCATGACATGCAAGTGAATTGGATTTAAGTGAGGGAGGGCTGCGCCAAGTCACCAGCCACACTTTCTCCTCTAAAGCCATCTGCTCCAAGGGCCAGATACGCATCAGGATGATGGAGATGGCCCCATGTGTTGTGATAGAGAAATAGGATCCCAGAATATGGAGAACTTACCTTGGGCTAGAGGAGCCAGGAGACGCTGAATGGAGGACAAGAGCCTCGAGCTGAGCCTTGAAGGACTTGGATGAGTAACAGAAGAAGGGGGCATCACCGTCCTTCTAGCTACTCAGTGTTGCACCTTTGGTTTCATCCTTAACTCTTCACTCTCACTCACCCCACCTCTACCCACTCAGTCGTCGAATTGTCTTTTCCCTCTCTAGAACATTTCTCAGATGCATCTTCTCCCCTCTATTCTTTACCGTCCTTGTTCAGATTCTCACCACCACTTGCCTGTCCTACTGTAATAGCCTCTTAATTAGCCACATCTTTTATTGATCTACATAGCTGTCAAAATTTCCTAAAACACAGATCTGACTATGTTAACGCCCCCCCACAACTCAATAAATTTCAGTGGCTCCAGGCCCAAATGGAAACATTTGTTTGGCATGTAAAGCTCTCCATAACCTGGCTCCTTGCTATCTTTCCAGCATTCTTAATCTTTCTCTTCTCTACACATTCTGTGGTCCAGATATACAGGTTTATTTGCTCTTTCTCACATGTTTTATGTCCTATTTCCTTCCCTCTGCACTGGATGCATGTATTCTGTGCCTGGAATGCTCTTCTTCCTCTGCCTCTTAGAATCTCTGGCTTCCTTCAAGTCTCAGCTCCAATGCCACCTTCTATGGGAGACCCTTCCCACCCTGCCCCACCCCACCCCACCACCAAGCTGCTAATATCTTCCCTCTGATGTTACCATGTATCTGCTTTATATGAATCTTGTGTGTATATGTGTATACATACATATATACATACAGATCTATCTGCATACACCTATTTACATGTATATTATTTCCTCTATTGAATGTGAGTTTCTTGTGGCAAGAGACTTTTTTGCCCTTTTTAATTTGTTTCAATAGAACTTAGCACAGTGTCTAGTATGTAGTAAGCACTTAATAAATGCTTGTTGATTTATTGATTGAGAATCATTATGAGCCAGTTACAGAGGTGAGAATGAGCATGGCCATTCAGGATGTAGAGGAAATCAGCTTGATTGGAGCAAAGGGAATGAACTGGAGAGTACTAGAAAGAAAAATGGATAGAGAGGATGAGGCAGGTTATAGAAGTCCCATTTCACGTATAGAAAAGTCTCTACTCCTCTCTCCCAACTCCACTCAGACTAGACTGAGTTCCCAGGACATGGTTGCTAATTCTTCTCTTGGTGTTCTAAGTTTGGAGAGGGAGGAGGCGTTTCTAATGTTGTTAATCATAACCCTCCCATCTATTACTTTGCCCTCGGCATCATTTGACTAGTTAATACCCCCAATATTAATTAACCATTTAATATCAATTATCCTTTGCAAATGTATATTTACTGAGAAGATTAATAAGGACTGAAATATAGTGACATCCCAAGCCAGAAGTACACTCCTCTTTATATACCTTGGTCCCTAGGGAGAGTGGACTCAAACTTAAAGTGATTACTACAGAACCCTCCCTCCTGAGATCTCTTTCCTCCTTTCTCAGAGTTCCCATTAAATTCATTTGTGGGTATTGCATAGCCAATGGACAAGTCATTCCCTTAAGCAGCAGAGCTAAACACTTTTCTGGGCCTGGTCACCAGACTCAGCTGCTGTGGCTACTAGCAGACTGCCACTGACTCCAGTTGTCATTTCTAATGATTCTTTTCACTTTTTAAATCTCACAAGATTGTAAGCTGGTCTGTTCCACCTCTGAAAATTCATTCACCTAAGACCAGAAAAGAATGAAACACGAGTCTGACAGAAAAACAGAGGTGCCGTATTCTCAAAGCCACATAGCAGCCTGATGGGAAGATGAGGAATCTACACTAGGCCTCTGCCATTGTTGCAACTGCTACCTTTTTGCTCATGCAGACTCCTGTAGAATTTTTCCTCAAAAGCCACCAAAGAAGAAAGCAAGAGTTCAGAGAAAACCTGAACCTATTCCAAGGCAGGCAGGGAAAGGCCTGTCATCACACATTTCTGGAAGCAGGTCCATTAAGGTTCCAGTTCACTGGAATTCCATTATGCATGTTCTAAGGACTGGGGCCTAGTAGACTCTGTTTCCCTGAAACAGGCCATTCAGCACTAGGGGAGGGGTAGGGCACAAGGGGAAGTGGCCAATCTTCACTATAGTAATATTTTGTAGCCCTTATTCTCTTTTTCAAAACGTGACAAAAGAATTTTCATAAATCAGTGATTGCTAACCTTTTTGAAAATATCTCGTTTTGGGAAAGCACCCCTTTTTGATTTCAAAAAGATTTCCTAGACATGCCTCCACCAGATAGTAATTTTTTTAATTAAGAAGCTAAAATAATGACAAAAGACTATTATAAACTTGGTAGCATTTTGAAATGTATTCATATTATTATCAATCACATCAGCTTCTATATTCATTGTAAAAAGTTACACATATCTTATAAGACATATAATCCATTTACAGAATTTGTTTTTCTTTTTTGTTTGTTTATTGTACTGTCACTTTTTGAGATGGTTCCATTGCAAGAACTCTGTGGCCTTCCAGGATTCTTTGGCCCATAGGCTGGGAGCCTCTGACCTGAACATAGTGTATCCTGCTTTTAACAAAGTATTAACAAAGTGTCTTATAATTCTTAGGGATACATCAAGTTCAAGGATATGAGATTTCACTGGCATGGGCTCTCCTTTCTATTGATACTGATTGCATACCTTCAGTAGACAGTATAAGGATTTTCTGTGGCCAAAAAAAGAAAGAACAAAATCATCTTGGAGTAGGGCCCAGAAGTCTGAGGTTTATTCACTTTTTCTTTCTTTCCTCCTCTTCCTCCTCTCCTCTCAGACCGCTTCCTTGCTTTAGAATTCCCTTTATTCCACACGATCACAGATTATCAGAGCTGAAAGGGACCTTAGAGTTCCTCTAGTCCAATCCTCTCACTGTAATGAGACCTAAAAAAGGAAAGCAATTTGTGCAAAGTGCTGCTATGAATCAGTGGCAGAGCTAGGATAAGAACCCAGGACGCCTGACTCCCAGTTCACATCACTACCATGTCCTTAACCTGCCCTCAGCCCTCAGAGAGACCTCTTTTGTGGAGGAAGCTGAGAGTCAAATGAACCATCCTTGACCCTCACCATCCTCGTCCCCATCCTGTCCTTCTGTCCTGTGTAGGGTAGAAAAGTCAAGGTCCTGCAGAAGGACCTGTTGAACCATCCCCCTGTAGCATACAGAAGCAGAAGGCTGAGGAGAGGACACAAGTCACCACCACTCCAGCTTCTCTCTTTTCCTTTCCCAGCATCTAGGGAGGAGGCAGTCAGCCACTGAAAGCTAAAGAGGTGGTACAGTGGGAGGAAGGGGGCAGAGGAGCACAAGAACTGCTATTGGGTAGTGAGAAAGAGCTCCTCATGTAGATGGATCCCACCCATGGCCTTCATCTGAGGATTTATATAGGTGGACTAGGTAGTAGAATTTCTTTTTTCCTCTTCACCAAGCCCCCTCTCTAGCAAGTTGTTTAGTTTATTTTTAATTTTATTGACAGATTTTTTTTGTTTTTACATCACTTTTATTTGTACCTTTTCCCTCTGTCCTACCCAGGGAGCCTTCTCTTAGAAACAGAGAATTAAAAAAGAAAGGGAGTGAGGTGGGGAAAACAGTTCCATAAAACATAACTAACCTATCAACCAAGTCTGACACTATATGCAGTACTCCATCCCAATAATAACAACTAGTGTTAGGCACTATGCTAAGTGATTTATAATTATTGTCTCATTTTCACAACAATCTTGGAGGGACAGGTGCTATTATTATCCCATTTTATAGACAAGGAAACTGAAGCAAATAGAAGTTAAGTGAGTTTCTCAAACCATATGGCTAATAAGCATCTGAGTTTGGGTATGAACTCAGAACTCTCTGATTTCAGGCCAGGTGCATATTTCACTTAGGTGTGTTTCTATAGGGAGTCTACTCAACTCTTCTCCAACTAATTCACCTACATTAATCAATTAGTGAAATATCATCTTTTTGGGTTTTTTTTTGGCAGGGCAATTGGGGTTAAGTGACTTGCCCAAGGTCACACAACTAGTACGTGTAAAGTGTCTGAGGCCGGATTTGAACTCAGGTGCCCCTGACTCCAGGGCCGGTGCTCTACTCACTGCACCACCTAGCTGCCCCATGAAGTATCATCTTGAAAGGCTCAGAGAACCAGCCCAAAGGATATGAGAACCCAGGCAGGTGAATTTCAATGGGAAAGGGGAAAACAAATGAAAAGAGAAAGGGGGACAGCCTGGACAAGATCTCGAATTGCCTCTAAGTACTTACAGCATAATAGCGACACAGTTGTTATAGAATCACAGAATTTAGGAGTTGAAAGGACCCTCCTATCATCTCTTAGCCTTCATTCCACTGAAATTACTTTTCCCAGAGTTATCAATCATCTCTTAATTGCCTATTTCAATGGACTTCTCTCAGTCCTTGCCTTGCTTGACATCCCTGAAGTATTTGCCAGTATTGATTACCTTTTCTTATTGGCTATTCCTTCCTCTCTGGGTTTTCATGACACCGTTCTCTTGTTTCTCTTTGGACCTGTCTGATTAGTCCTTCTTAATGTCTTCTCCTGGATTATTATTCACATCTCACCTCTAACTGTTGGTCAATAAGCTGATGAATTTTTTTTAAAGCTTCTAATATATTCTAAGTGCCTTTCTAAACACTAAAGTATATATCAAAGAGTTGTCCTGTTTCCCCTTGTCTTTTCTCTCTACACTTTCTTGGTGATTTCATTGGCTCTCATGGTTTAAATATCTTCTCTACATGGAGGACTTCCAGATATATCTATTGACTCCTAGTCTTTCTCCTGAGCTCTAGTTCAGTTCTGAACCATCAATTGCCTACTGGATGTTTCCTAATGGATGTAGGCGTCTCAAACTGGACATATCCAAAACAAAAATCATTATCTCCCTAAATCCACCCACCTTTCCCATTTTTGTCCAAGGCACCAGCATCCTTCCATTCACACAGGTTTGCCACTTTGGAGACATCCTTGGAGTCATCTTCAGCTCCTTATTCTCCCTCACTCCCCATATCTAATCAGTTGTTAAGTCTTGTTGATTCTATCTCCACAACATCTCTAGCATCTATCCCTTTCTCTCCATTCACACAGCAACCACCCTAGGTCAGGCCTTTATCACCTCTTATCTGGCCTATCGCAATAACCTCCCAATTACTCTCCAATCCATCCTTCGCACAGTTGCCAAAGTGACTTGGCTAATGCACAAATTTGGCCATACTATTCTTCTGCCCCAGAGGTTCCAGTGACTCTCTATAGGTCCTAGAATAAAATTCAAATTCTTTTGATTGTCATTTAAAAGGCTCCCACAATTTAATTCCAGACAACCTTTTCAGACTTATTCCATATGACTCCCTTTAATGCATGCTCCAGTCTAGCCAAATTGATGTGCTTGCTGTTCCTCATGCATAACACTTTAATTTCTTGACTCTAAGACTTTGTCCAGGTTGTCCTAGTGTCTGGAATGCATTCGCTCCCTCCTTTCCTCATCTCTGCCTCTTAGAATCCTGAGTTTCCTTTAAGGCTTGGCTCAAGTACCACCTCCTACATGAGGTCCTTCCTGATTCTCCCAGATGCTAATGTTTCCTCTCTTCAAAAAATTACCTTTTATCTGTTTTGCATGTATTTGCTCATGTGTACTTTTATTTGCTTCCACCCACCACACCCATTCCCCCAACAGAATGTAAACTCCTTGTTAGCAGGAACTCTTTCGTTTTTATCTTCCCATCTTTAGTGGTTAGCCAAGTGCCTGGCACACTGGGGACTTAATAAATGTTTGCCAATTGGCTAATTGACCTTAGAGGACATTTAGTTCCACTTGTACCTGAGAATCCTCTCTACAACATCTTCAAGACAGCCCATTCTATTTGGGGATATCTCTAATTGTTAGAGAAGTTTTCTCTTCTACTGGCTCCAAATCTGTCTCTCTTTACCATCTACCATTGCTTTTTGTTGTGCTCTTCTGGACCAAGTAAAACAAATATCCCTTTTATGTGCCAGCCCATCTACTTCTTGAAGACAGCTATAATGTATCTGCCAAATCTTTTCTTCTCTCCTTTCTTCAGCTGAGCCTTATATAGGGCATGGTTTTCAGTACCTTCACCATACTGATTGCTATTCTCTGGGCATACTCCAATTTGTTAATTTCCTTCCTAAAATGCAGCATTTGGAAAGAAACCAGGCAGAGTACAGTTGGACGAGATCACCTGAGACTGGGTTACTTAGACTAGGTAGACTGGGGACCACAATGAGTGTACATTGTAACACCCAAAGAAGTGTGGATGGTGGGATGTCCAGGAGTAGTGAATGGTGGTGGCAATTGAACAGGATTCTGGAGGGCCAGGGAGCTCTGTTCCACTTCATAGGCCACCCCCTAATGCTTCAGAAAAGGATGGAAACTCATTTAGACAGGATCTGTCAGTGCTCAGCCTCAGGGGCTAATGCCATTAAAGCCTGAAGCAAGGCAACCTAAAACTATAACTTTCACCATCTGGGCTGGGGAAGATGGGAAGAGGGAAAGAGCTGATTCTCCCCATTCCCCAATGATGCTGTTCTCAGGCTTGCAACAGACCCCATGGATATGCTGCTGTGATCATCCATATGTTTACAAGGGGCTGCCTGCTTCTCTAAGACCAGAGCATGGGGAACTTTAAATTCATTCCCTCCCTCCTTTCTTTGTGAAGCTTGGCAAGCTTGCCTGATCCATAACCAGCTGCCGGCCCCAAGCTGACCCCTGTGATCCATGAGTTATCAGGTGGGGAGACAGCCCTGTGGTGGGTCCTGGGACCACCAAGGTTGCAGTGTTGTAGCCAAAGAGATGGAGTGGGGAGAAAAGGAAGAAACTACAGGGAAAGCTTTGAAATGACATACTCCTAGTCCTGTACTAAGCATACAGTAGGTGGTAAATATATGCTTATGATTGAATCAAAGAATGAACATATATGTTGAGATCAGATCCTCAGAAGAAGCATCTACATATAGTTTCCAGATGGAAAATTCCCCACATTGAATACCCCGTAGCAAAGAAAGAGTTGTTCAAAGAGTAGAAAGTCGAAGGAATGTGAATTTCTGTTTCACGCCCCCAGTTATGTTGATTCCTCTTGACAATGACCTTTATAATCTTACCTTGGGTGGGGGGAAGTGGGGAACGCTACCTCATAGAAGGGTCAGAGAGGGGTAGGAGGGAGATTGGAAAACAAATTTAAAAACACACACACAACACAAACACACACACACACACACACACACACACACACACACACAAAAGAAGGAACTGGAAAATCCCCAGCTTTGACAGGAGCTTTAGAGGTCATCTCCTCTGCCTATGGAAGACTTTTTAAAAATTGCAGGATCACAGGATTTAGAATTAGAAGGGACCTTAGAAGTCAACTATTCCAGCTCATTTTACACATGAGGAAAGTGAGACCTGGAAAGGATTAATGGTTTGCTTAAGGTTGGATAGTAAGTGCCAGAGCCGGGGTTTGAACCTCAGTCCCCATCAGATATCCTCCTAGAGTGCACCTTTCCTGGATGTTGCTTGAGAGTTCCAAATTGGCCTTGGTTGTACTTGCCTCCCCAGGGGAGGGAGAACAGACCCTTCCCAGTCATATTTTCACTGAGTTCTTTTCACCTCCCGTCCCTTCAGTTCTTAGAGAGATTCATTTCAAGTCAACATTTTTCTTAGAACAGATTTTCACCAAGAAAGATGATTAACTCAGAAGAGTCCTAGTTTCTTCCCAGCCTCAGTGCCTAGAACAATTGCTACAGTTTCAAAGCCGTCCTCCACCCTCCAGAGGGAGAAGAGTGAAAATGTAGAAGAAAGGGCATTGAACCTGGAATCAAAGAACTTGGGTTAGAATCCCAGCTTGACCACTTTGTTATGTTTGTGACTTTGGGTGAGTGCTTTCTCCTCACTAGGGCTCAAGGTTTTTATCTGTGAAAAGAGGGGGGCTATACCAGAAGTTCTTTTAGGCTTTGTCTAGCCCTAAATCCTAGTGTAAACCTTATGTTATAGCACCCTCCTGAAATAAACAGGAAAAAAATTGCAGAGGAAGGAAGTCCTCTCATAAAATATCCCTGGATGTTGATCTACCAGAGAAATTCTGGCATGTCAGTCTCTGGCTCATTTGGCTTTCTCCAAAAGAGCCTTCACATTCCCTGCAAGCATCCAGGCCTACAGGACATCAAATATAGAACAGCTTTTATTAAACCTAACAAAAAATGGGAAATGACACATTATTAAGAAAACCATTCTCCCCTTTTCTGTCATGTCAAGTGGGTTCCACCTTTTTCAGGGACTCATTCTGCCCTCATCACTCATGGTACCAGTGGCGATTGGGGTCTGCAGGTTTGCTCCTCCATTTTGTGACTCTGTATTTTTTGATTCATAGATGTTGCCAAAGAAATATTCAGCCTAAGGACCATTTATTCAACTGCTCCTAAGTACACACAGTTAGTTCCTTGTCCTTTGCCCCAATTCCTGGTGCATGCTCATGACACCAGAATTCTATATGTGTATGTGCATTGCTGGTGGCAATCCTACTGTATACAACATTTTCTTTCATCTTTTCCTCTTCTTCCCCCTTTTCCCCATCAGTTAGCCGATAAGCATTTATTAAGCACCTACTATGTGCCAGGCACTGTGCTAAATGCTAGGAATTTTTTTTTAAAAAAAGGAAAAATAGCCCTTGCTCTCAAGGAACTCGTAGTCTAAGGAGGAAGACAACATACAAATGGCAATTTGCAAACAAGAAATAGGATAAACTGGAGATAATCAACAGAAGAAAGGCACGAGCATTAAAGGGGAAGGAGAAAGGCTTCTTGCAGAAAGTGACTTTAGCTGCGATCTGCAAGAATTCAGGGAAGCCAGCAGATAAAAATGAGGAGGAAGAGTATTCTAGGTAAGGGGGATAGTCAGGAAAAATGCCAAAGAGTATCTTGTGAGAGGAACAGCAATGAGGCCAGTGTCTTTGCCCATGGCTTGGACTCACCAAGAGTCCCCAGGGCCATTGCTTGGTGGTCATAAAGCTTGCCTATCCCTCCTCTTATCTGTGTTTCCAACTATTTTTCCCTAGTCCCCTCACAAAACCAAACCAAAGCAAACAATTGTTGGAAGATTCTGAAGGCAAAAATGTACCAAGATCATTCCATGATGACTGAGAGAACAAGGAAGTCTGAAACTTTCTGGAAGTCAGGTTCTTCCAGATCCTGAAAATAATTTCCACAGATGTTGGAAATGTGAAAGTCCATCTGGAAAGAAAGTACTTTTGCCTTAAATTCAGCTTCAGGAAACATGACTTTTTGAACAAAATTAAAAAAGTCTGGGAAGGTAATGCATGTGTGTTTGAATCTCAGATGGCGAGAGTTTGCTTTCCATCCTATGATCTCACTGTGTTCCATCAATAAAATGGGCCTATCAGAAGACTGACAATAAAACAATTTGCTGTAGGCTCTATCTTTCAAAAATGGTTTTATTTTTATTCTTCCTCATGTCACATATAAGCAAACCAAAGCTCGAAGCTAGAACCAAAAACGGCCAGAGCCAGAAACAAGATTAAATTCTCCTCTACTTTTCCATTGACCTAATGGCTTCATGCTTCTAACAATCATCCAACCACCCAAGAACTACTTCTTCCAGAGAATGTTTCTGATATTTTTGAAACATCAAACTTCTTTTGCACTTACTGATATGGAAGGGACCTTGAAAGGTCACTGAATTCAACGCCTTAATTTTATAGATGAAGAAACTCAGGCCCAGAGAGGTGCAGTGACTTGCCCAGGGTCACACAGCTAGTAAGTGCCTAAGGAAATATTTGAACTTAGGTCTTCCTGATTCCAAGCCCAGCACTTTTATTTGTCTACTCTTCTACCTAACTATCCCTTATGGTGAAATTGAGCCCACAATTAGAAAAGTCCAACCAGAGTTGTTCTGTTCTTTCTGTACTCCGTGTACTCCTGCCTGAGGTGCCTTCCCTCTACAGCTCTGCTGCTAGAAATTGTTTTCTTTGTAGTCTTAGTGGAGACATTTCTTCAGGGAAGTCTTTCCTGATCCTCATGGGTAATAACAATAACATAGTGGGGCAGCTAGGTGGTGCAGTGGATAGTGCTAGGTCTGGAGTCAGGAAGACTCATCTTCCTGGCCTCAGACCCTTACTAGCTGTGTGACCCTGGGCAAGTCACTTAACCTCGTTTGCCTCAGTTTCCTCATCTGTAAAATGAGTTGGAGAAGGAAATGGCAAACCACTTTGACAAGAAAACCCCCAAAGGGGGTTGATGACTGATGAACAATAGCAATTTACATAGTGCTTTATTAAGGTTTTCTAGTTGCTTTTCAATTATTATCTCCTAACATCCCTTGGAAGGAGGCGCTATTATCCTTATTTTACAGATAAGGAAGCAGAAGTTAAGTGACTTGGCCAGGGATCACACAGCTAATAGGTACGTGAGGCTGTATTTGAACTTGGGTCTTCCTGACTTCCTGACTCTGTGTCCAGAGTCCACCGAGCTACCTGCCTACCTGTAGGCACGTTTAGGTATCTTTTAGGAACCTTTTATCTGGCTCTCTCCTTCGACCCTTTTATGCTCTACTTCAGGATCGTAGAACCACAGATTCAGAGCCGGAAGTGATCTTAGAGAGCCTCAAGACCAATCCCTTCCTTTTACTGATAAGGGAACTGAGGCCCAGAGAGGTTAAGGGTCACCAGGTAGTGATAGAAGTGAGGTTTGAACACAAGTCTTTCTGGATCCAAGTCTAGGACTACATCCACCACACCACACAATCTCCGATGCATCATACTTTTGTTTCCTTATTCTTAGATCATAAGCTCCAAGAGGGCAGGCATGGTCATTTGTCATCTTTCTACTCCCAGAACAGAGCACAGTGACTAGTATGCATAATTTAGTGTGTTGGAAGACCTATGATCTCATGGAGCTAGGTACCTTTCACTGGTACAGATAGCAAACCATCCAGGCCTTCCCAAGAAGCATGAAGGTGTCCAGATCTACCTGCTGTGCTAGAAGCCTGTTTAGATGGCTTTTGTCATGTTTTGTGACTCTCATTCTTTCTCCCTATCTCATCCTCCCACCTCCTTTTCTGGTCCCACACAGGATCATAGGTAGATTCAGAGCTGGACGGGAATTTGAAGGCCATCTAGTCTAAATGAGAAATTCCATATACAAGGACACTGAGAACTAGAGAGTTCTAGAGAGATCTAGAGAGGCTAAGCTAGTTGCCCAAGGTTACATAGGTAGTAAGTTGTAAAATCGGTATTCCATTGCAGTTTGGCCAAGGCAGTGAGGCAATGAGGAAAGAGCCTTGGCTCTGAAATCAAAGGACTTGAGTTCAAATCCCATCTAATATTTGTGACCCATTTGACTTTGGGGTACAGCTAGGTGACCCAGTGAATAGAGTGTAGGGCCTGGAGTCAGGAAGACCTTGGTTCGTATCTGGCCTCAGCGATTTACTAGCTGTGTGACCCTGGATAAGTCATTTAACCTTGTTTGCCTCAGTTTCCTCATCTGTAAAATGAGAAGGAAATGGCAAAGCGCTCAAGTATTTTTGCCAAGAAAACCTCAAACAGGATCACAGAGAGCCAGACATGACCGAAACAACTGAATAACAACCGGTACGTTGGTTGGACCCACTGTGTCAAGAGGACGTGAACGAAGAGTCCCACAAGACAGGCAAGCATGAGGAGTTGCAAGTTACATCACAGGAGGAAACTTCTGAATCTGAGTTGACAAGTCCATAGTTATAAAGCACTTAGCATAGTGTCTAGCATGTAGTGGGGCTGCTAGGTGGCCAGTGGATAGGGTACCAGACCTGGAGTCAGAGAGATGCATCTTTCTGAGTTCAAATCTGGCCTCAGACACTTACTAGCTGTGTGACCCTGGGCAAGTCACTTAACCCTGTTTGCCTCAGTTTCCTCATCTGTAAAATGAGCTGGAGAAGGAAATGGCAAACCACTCCAGCATCTTTGACAAGAAAACCCCAAAAGGGGCCACAGAGCAGGACCTAACTGAAAACAACTAAATAACATGTGACTTTGGGGAAGTTACTTCACCTCTGGGGGTCTCAGTTTTTTCATTTGTAGAACAAAAAGGGTTTGACTAGAATGGCTCTGAAGATTCATCCTGCTTTGTGAGCCTCCATATCTAAACCCGGCCTTCTTTCCAGTGTATTGCCTTATGACCTTGATGTGTTTGAGGTATCTTCTCATTTACAAGGTAAGGTACTGGAGCCTGCTGACGATCATCAGGTGCCCTTCCAATGGCCTTTGTACTACTGGAACAAAATAAGCACTTAATAAATGTTTATTGATTTGAATATCTTGCTAATTCAGACTTTGGTGTTTAGAAGAGAGGTCATTAGTAATAAATTTAGAGCAAAAAGTAAAGTATTTTTAAAGGAATAGAGTTTTATTACTTCAAAGTACAAAAGCTAAGCAAACTAGACTGACAAAATGTTTCTAGGGAACCATAATGAACATGTAAAAACTTGTTTTTAATGAGAATATCAATTATATGCAAATGATGCTTTGGAAACATTTGGTAACAGTTTGTTCTCTTAAGTAGTTTAAACATGCCGCTTAAAATCTTGTTTACACCATTAACTTGTTTAGAAAATCCTTTAAAAAAAAAAGAGGAATTGCCAAAGAAAACCTCAGAACCTTTTGATGAAGATTTTATAGCAATTCATGGGGGGTTTGAATTAGTGACATTCTCTTATATGTTCCCTAAATGCACTGAGATAATCCTTTGAATTACCCCAGGAAGAGGAGTAAAACGTTTGTGGAGCACAATCAATGTAAGAGAGAGGCCACATTGGGGCCCAAACTGTACCCTTGAAGTAGGAGGCCCTCTTCTAGGAATCCTAGCCAGTTTTGAAAAGAGCCAACCTAGATTTCTCACGCTTCAAACTAGCGGGTTCACCAGGATCTGTGCTTTCCACTAGGTGGAGAGAAAGCCCTGCAGGAGGTTTGCCTGGAGATATCCTCACACCTGAGGAGCCCCCAGAAGGATAGAGGGTCAAGGTCCTACCCCCACTCCGTATTCTGTGCTGTGCTTGGGAGCTGGTCCCCTAAGGGCGCAGTGCCCAGGGATCTTCCCGTGATTCTGCTCTCCCTGCTTGACGTGCTGCTGACCTCCCACACCCCTCTCTTCCCTCCCCGGTGTTTACGCCCCACAAACACTTGTATACAGTGTTGATAAGCAGAGTGATGGACGATCTGGAGAGCAGCACGGGAACAGGAAAGATTAAAGGCATTCAGGCAGTGCAGTTCCACTAAAGGAGTTAGCTGATAACGGCCTACATATATCTCCACGGCAAGAGCCCACAGAGGGAGAAGGATGAGGTTACCTGGAAAAAGAAGCTATCAGGAGAGGAAATGGGATGGAATTAAGAGAGGGGAAACTTAGACCAAATATCACTAGCCTCATAGACTCCCAAAGCTGGGAAAGGACCCAGAGGTCATCTTGTTCACTCTCAGGACTTTGAAAGGATTGTGCCTGACCTCTTAAACAAGGGAAGGCTGCACAGGCGAGAATCTTCTTGTTTGGAAGCCTTGAACTGCCCTCTGGATAATGACATACTTCCCGAAGCATCTCCTGACTCCTTCCTATTGTGGTCCAAATCCATTATCTTTCATTCTGTCCCAATCCTGGGAGGCCAAATCATGGTAAACCAAGCCCAGAAAAAGTGATCGGTTTTAACTGGATCTTGAGAGGCCGACTAAGAGGCCTGGCTACGGCAGCAACACTTCCCCTTTGGCTGACCTTTCATTTCATTCATAGCACCGTATTCTAGATTCGAGGGTGGAAGAGAACTCAGAGGTCTGGGCAACCAGACTGAGAGCAACCTCTCCAGTCCGACTCGTTCACTTTACAGAAGAGGGGGAGACTGAGACCCGGAGGTTAAGTGGCTTGCTCAAGATCATAGAGGCAGGATTGGAACCCAGGTCTTCTCACTCCAAATCGAACACACTCGAGTAACTAGTAAGTATAACTCCAGATGCTAGGTGCTCAATTGTCCCTTCAGTAACATGGGGAAAGGTCAGTTACCTCCTCCTCCGTAAGAATGCTGTGGATAGGGTTAGAGGAGAGTAAGATTTTACTCCTGACTCATACAAACCCTTTGGATTTTATTTGGATTGAATTAAGTAAAGAAATAAAAGAAATATAGTCATTCATAATTGCAATATATTGATTTTGTATCTCCCCGGATCCCGTGATTTGATGCTGTCAACACATACACACACACACACACACACACACACACACACACACACACACACACACACATACTCACTCCACTGCACCAATACCACACCAGCACTAGCTGACAGAATACAGTTCATTCCTCGTCCTCTCCAGGGATCACAGTGCGCAGTTTCAAGCCCACGTCTCCCCGTGCAAGGCCAGGAGCTGGGAGGATTATGAGAAATCAGCAGTCCACAGTCCAGAGCAATGAGCGTGATACTAATTTTAACTGGGAGAAGGGTGACCTTGGAGCTGGGAGGGAAGAAGCAGAGGCCAGGGCTGGGGGGCTGAGAGCCCCATTGCACCCGATGAGCCTGCCAGCAGAAACTCAGAGCTACACTGTCCCCATGTGGTGCCAGGTTCATTTGGCTACCTGGCAGTGCTGTCTGCTCATGCAGGAAGCTTTTGAATCGACCTGTGGTTCTCCCTGGGTCCAGTTCAAGACACCCAATCTTTGCAAACCTGAGGGATGAGGCCCAGACAGACAGACAGACACTTCAGTTAAGGAATCCTATTCTCCTCATCGACTCTCTGTCAGCTCGTAGTAAAGAAACCCTTTTCCACCTCATTTGTTTTCAGTAATCTGCTTTCAGTCTTCATTGAGGGGCTGGCTCCCATCAGCTCCCTGTCAGTCTCTGCTTCCTAAACAGGCCAAGTGACCCAAGGAGCCAAGCAAAAGATTGGAGCTGCAGGGGGCAGGGGTTTCTGTCCTGTTTCTGTTCCCCAAGTGCCCCCTCCTTCTCTCCCCAGGAAACCGCTGGGCTGCCCTGGGCTTTGGACAACTAGTCTGGTCTTCTTCATAAGCTTTACAAACGTTCCCTTTTCAGACCTTCACTATAGCCCAGTGAAGGAGGCTAGAGGCATGTCAAGTATGGTTAACTCTTAGTTGTCTGTGGCTGTGGGGGCCTGGGTGGGCCAAGGTGACTGAAATCCACAAGTCATTAATCCCTAGGACCTCTTATTTCATAGTTTCAACATCTTTTCTGCCTTCTCTCCCAACCCGAGCACTCCCAGAGATCTCTTAAAATTGCTATTCAGCCAACAATGTTACTTTTCCAGGACTATGAGTGGTCAAACAGAGGAAATAGGAAGAGGGAAGTGCCCAGACATTTTGGATAATCCATAAACCAGATGCCAAGCTCATAGATATCTGGAAAAATTGGATCCAACTAACAACCAAAAATTGGAAAAGGGCTCTTAATTTCCTATCAAGAAGTATTGTTAGAGGCAGCTAGGTGATGTAGTGGATGGAGCACTGGCCCTAGACTCAGGAGGACCTGAGTTCAAATCTGGCCTCAGACACTTGATACTAGCTTTGTGACCCTGGGCAAGTCACTTAACCCCCTTGCCTCACAAAAAACAAAAAAGATGTTGCTTTCCTTTCTTGGACAGTTCTGTCATTAAAGTGACCAATAGCCCCCCTCCCCCCTGCCCAGGAAGTAGGGAAAAGTTGTAGAATCCATATTTAGTTATGATTATCTCTCCCCAGCATCACTCTGACTTTAGGGAATTTGGTGCTCATTAATCTGGGCACCATTATGATCTCCAAAGGGTTTTATTTCCCAGCAGATGTCCACAAAACCATTCCTGCTCCATTTTCTATCTGTAACATTTGTTCACCTTTCCTATGCGAATTTCCCTGAATGAATTGATTAGTCAATTGGTCAGTCAGCAAGCACTTGTTAAGTACCAAGATGTGCTAGACACGGTGCTTGGTCACTGCTGTACTTAGATCTCTCCTCATCTCTTTCATTTCTCAAGATATTTTAAAATTTAATGCAATTTTCCAAGGCACACCTATATAAAAAGAATGCTCCTGAATCTGCCAGCTGAATAATTAAGAACAACATATGCAAATAGAAAAAGCCTAGGGTTAATCTTTGGTGAACTTCACTTGATCGTTTATCAACAGTAGAGCCTCAGCCTTTGAGAACAATCTTAAGTGAAGCTGATTACATTCCCCTAATTTCTTGATGGGTATGTGTGGCACAGCGTGGCATCGTGGATAGAGAGCTGGCCTTGGAGCCAAGAAGATCTGAATGCATGGCCTGCCTCTGATAGATGCTACATATGGAAACTTTCGAAAGGAATATAACCTCTCAGTGCCCCTAGGCAACTCTTTTAAGATCATAAGGTGTAAAGTAAGTGCCAATTGGTATCAGGAAAGGAAATCCCCAACACCAATGAAATCACACATCTGAACAAAAACATACCCGTCAGTGGATGACCCAGAAGACTATATCATTAACCTACAATCAAGTCAGAGCATACTCTCCGCCATCTACTGTGATTTGAGCTAATTAACTCTTATTGGCACAGTGCACTCAAAACCTCTCTCTGTCTCTATCACACACAAGCTAGAACCATGAAAGATTATGTGTTGGAGAAAGAGAGCTGGATGACTTACTAAACTGCCTGATCCCAAAACAGCATGGCTTGTTAAAGCAGGGTCTTTGTGATTTCATGGTGGGATTTGGTTAAGATATTATCATTAATATTAATTAATGGTTGACTAATATTAACTAATTAATGAGATTCTTGGTATTGTGCAACAGGGATGGGAGGTACATTCCAAAGTTGCCCAGTTAGTAAGTGTTAGGGTCAGGATTCAAATCCAGATCACCCAATTCCAAATCCAGGGCCCTTTCCGCTGCACCAGACTGCTTTTCCCAGGCAGAATATAGCAGTGGCCTAAACGGATTACTGATTCTATTCAGTCCAGCATTTCTGATATTCTTAGGTTCTCTTCGAAGCTCAAATCCAAGTTTTGTCAAAGCTAAATGTTCAAGTTGCTTCTAATCCAATTGGAGAAGGACCCTAGAGCAATTCCTAGAGTGCTGGCCTGGAATCCAGAAGGCTTGGCTTCAAATGCAGATATTTCTAACTATGTGAATGTGGACAAGTCTCTTAACCATTTTCAGCCGTGCCTTCTTCATAAAACTGGAATAATATTAGAGGTTTTCTCACAGAGTTATTGTAAATTTCAAATGAGATAATAGATATAAAGTGGTTTGCCAACCGTCATATGGATGTGAGCTATTATTAATTCTTACATTCTCCAATCCTATTCTACCCATCTCCATCCATAGCTCTGACTCATATCTCTAAGGCCATGATTTTCCATACTCATTTGGTCACCAAGCTTTTGGGACTTGAAGCATATTGATGGAACCTATAAATTTCAGACTAGGGAATCTGGGTGCATGGAATATTGTTAGGATAAAAGAGGGGTAATTAGGTGGTACAGTAGATAGAGCGCCAGGCCTGGAATCAGAAGACTCACTTTCCTGTATTCAAATCTGACCTCAGACACTTACTAGCTATGTAACTCTGGGTACTATTTGCCTCAGTTCCTCATCTGTAAAATGGGGGCTCCTTGGAGAAGGAAATAGCAAACCACACCAGTATCTCTGCCAAGAAAAGTTCATGGACAAAGTCTGTGGTGTCAAGAAAGATCAGACACGACTGAAAAACAACAAAAAGAATAGGAGGGGAGTCAGAATTTTGGAGCATTTCACTATTTCCCCAAATGACACATGTATTAAATATTTTGATAGGTGTTTGACTTCCTGTTTGATATTTTAGGAAGAAAAGCATTGTAAGCATTGGTATTTTCTCTTGGAACCCCTATTCATATTTTGTTGGACACATTTCTAAAAACATTGCTTTTGGACTTTCTTTAATCCTTAGCCTGTCTCCAGTATTCTTGACTGACAAAGATCCCCTGCCCTCTCATGCATAACCTGAGAAACTCTTCTTTGTGGTCATCATCCAGAAAGTGGAAGTTTTTTTCTGGTGAAGCCACCCCAGTTTTGTGATATTATGGAATACACAGGAGACAACATGGTATGGAAGAAATGCAGCAATGATTGGATGTCAACGGTATATCTTTAAAAGATCACAAGATTTAGGGCTGGGGGGTTATCTAGTCCAATTTGTTCATTTATTGATAAGGAAATGGTCGCAGGGAGTGACTTGTCCAAGGTCACACAGCTAAGTGTTGGATCCAGTGTTAGAACTAAGGTTTTCTGACTCCAAATCCAGTGTATTTACCACAATGTTTGGCTGCTTCTGAGGACACACCCACACCCACCCACACACTCATATGGTGTGTGGGTGGGGGTATGTATGGGCATGTAGATGTGCAGGTAGGTGCGGGTGTGGACAGACAGAGAGAGAGAGAGAGACAGAGAGACAGAGACAAAAAAGACAGAGAGACAGAGAGATAGAGACAGAGAGAGAGAGAGACAGAGAGAGAGACAAAGACAAAAAAGACAGAGAGACAGAGAGATAGAGAGAGACAGAGAGAGAGGCAGAGAGACAGAGAGACAGAGAGAGAGACAGAGAGACAGAGACAAAAGAGACAGAGAGACACAGAGACAGAGACAGAGACAAAAGAGAGAGAGACAGAGACAGAGACAAAAGAGACAGAGAGACAGAGAGAGAGAGACAGAGACAGAGACAGAAAGACAGAGACAAAAGAGAGAGAGAGAGAGAGAGACAGAAGCAGAGAGACAGACAGAGAAATTGCATACAATTATTTCCTCCCTGCTAAGATAAGGCTGATAGAGTCCTGATGTCCTCTTTTTGGAGCTGCTGAAAAGAAGAGGAGAATCCTTGTGAGTCATTCTGCATATAAAATAGGTTGTTATTGCCCTAAAATTACAAGTTCCATCTAGAGAGACACAGAAATACCGTTTAAAGGGAGAGTGGGTTAGGAATGAGGATGAGAACAAGCTAGTCTCTGTAGGGTAATAGAGATCATAGGAAATTAACTCTTCCTTCCTGGAAGGGCCCTTACACATCATTTGGTCTGGTTAGTAGTCCATGTTTAACAGATTAGTAAAAATATTTTCAAAACTTGGAAACCTCACTTCTCTCCATCCTATTGTTCAATAAAATAAATACTACGTAAGACTATTTGGAACACCAGTCAGAGGCCCCTGGAGTCCAATTAGTGACCCCAGGCAACATTTTGAGGCTACTGTCTCACAGGACAGGATAGCAGCACTTACAAATTGGCCACCAGGATGATGAAGGGCCTTGAGTTCAGGACATATAAGAGCCAGAAGAAGGGATAGGGGATGTTTCACGTGGAGAAGAGAAGACTCAATGGAGATATGATAATTATCTTCAAATATTTTAAGGCTTATCATATAGAAGAATAATTGGACTTTTTCTGCTTGGCTCCAGAGGCCAGGACCTAGGAGTAAGATATAAAGAGGTGATTTAGGCTTTTCTACGGAAAAACTTGTTTAACAATTTGAACTAGGGGCAGCTAGGTGGTGCAGTGAATAGAGCACCGGCCCTGGAGTCAGGAGGACCTGAGTTCAAATCCGGTCTCAGACACTTGACACATGTACTAGCTGTGTGACCTTGGGCAAGTCACTTAACCCCAATTGCCCTGCCAAAAAGCAAAAAAAAAAAAAAAAAAAAAAAACAATTTGAACTATCCAAAATGTATTAACCATCTTGGAAGGACTGCAGGCAAAGGCCTATTGACCACTTGTTAGGGATGCTATAGTAAGGGTTCTTTTTGAAGGGGATATTGGTTGAACTACATGGCTATTGGAGGCCCCTAACAAGTAGGAGATTCTGTGCCCTGGGCACTGCTGTCAGCTGTGGATTCTGCTCCTTGTCCTAAGTGTCTCTGTCTCACCTTTTTTTCCGGCTAAAGACCTAGTCTTTAGATCCTAGGTAGGCCATACAGGAGTGACAGTTTCTCCCTCCTAAACTTAGGATAGGACAACATCACTGATGGAAAGTGTCGAATGCCCCAGCATTCTCCTACAGCTTTTCTGGGCTGCATGGGCTCTGTGGGCCATCAGTACATATGACCAACGCATCATGTAAACACAGGGTAGATTTCACAGAACTAGATCACGTTGATTAGGAATCAGGTGAATTTTGGCTAAAGGCAGGTCTGAATTCCTTCCCAGAATTTATGCTTGAAAGACTCTTTGAAATCATCTAGTTGAACCCCTCCTTTTACAGACGAGGAAATTCAAGGGCTAGATGTGGAAGGGACAGGTAGCATAATATGGTGGGGAGAAAATTACCACTGCATGACCTAGGCTCAAATCCTACTTCTAGATGACCAGAAACATCACTAAAATGCTCTGGCAGTTTCTTCATCTGTTGCAGTGAGGGGGTTGGAATACACAACATGACCTCTATAATCCTATAATAAATTAAGAAACAGAAGATCCAAACAGGTCTTCTGATTTCAAATCTAATGCTCTTTCCTATTCCATTGCTTTTTCTCTTTGTTTCCCATTTCTGCCCCATGATTTTAACTTTTCAAGAAGCAGAGGCTGTTTAAAGGGTTATTCGTTATGATCCAGGGTCTGAAAGAAATCTGATCTCAATTCTTACTTGCCTTTAAGTTAAATATTCTTAACTTGGGATCCTGAGGTTAGATTTTGTGGGGTCAATGAACTTGGTTGTGAAAAAAAATTCATCTTTATATTCACTAATATTTTATTTCATATGTTACCCGAAATATTTTATTTAGAAAAAACACATAATTTTGAGAAGGGATCCCTAGGCTTCACCAGACTGCCAAAGAGCATCATGACATAAAAAAAGTTAAGAACTTTTGGAAGAGTCTGTTCCTTCTCAGATGGAGGCCCCACTCCTGTATGAGCTGAGAATATCTGTCTTGCACGAAGAAGGATGTTTTGTGCTTTGGGAATATCTCCACGTGTAGGCTTGTGTCTCCTTTTATTCAGCTGAGACTTAGAAGCTGGCATCCCTTCAGGATAATTTCTAAAACCTGGATGCTTCATGGGCTAAAATAGTTCTCCTCCACTGATTAAAAACCTCCATGCTTCTTATAACATATGATGTAATTCAGAGAGCACTGTTCTTGGAGCCAGGGGATGCCAGGTTCAAATCCCTCCTCTGACAGACACTGTGTATTTGGCCTTGGGCAAATCACTTAACTTCTCTAATCCCACCCTGTTGTGTTTGTCCTTCATTTTCAAAGAGGACCATGACTTCAGGAAAATGATGACATGACTTGAAGTCAACTTTTATTTGAGTGAGGGAGGGCTGTGCAAGGTCACCAGCCTCTCTTTCTCCTCCAGAGCCATCTGGGTCCAAGGACCAGATATTCATCAGGATGACTGGAGATGGGCTAGGATACGTTGGGAGACCCTGGCCCTTTTAGGCTAAGGCCTTTTCAGGTTCTCACTTTGAGTGAGGCAATGCCCATTCAGTGAATAGGCCTTTTTAAGAAGTGAGTCAAGGGATGGATGGACCCTTTAATTAGAAAAAAGAAAACAAATCAAACTGGGAGGGGTAGACCCTCAGGGTTGCTGTTCCAAAGAGAAACAGTTACCATTGACATTCACTAAGAAAGAAGGAAAGAATGAATGAATGAAAGAAAGAAAGAAATCTAGCCAGTAAACCCCAAGTTAACTGGGGAGCTTCGGGCCATCAAAGTTTACCTTCCTTTGCAGAGGAGGAGAGGGAGAGGGAGAGGACAAACTGAGTTACCCAACTGGCTGGGTCCCCATTCAGGCAGCTTGGCCTATTCACAGATTGTGTTTGTCCTTCGTTTTCGAAGAAGACCGTGACATCAGGTTTCCTCACCCTGTAGTGCCTACGTCACAGAGCTGTCATGACGCTCAAATGATGTCCTGGGTGTGTAAGAATGCTTTGCAAACTTTCAAGTGTACACAGAAACCACTGTTTTGTCAATGGTGTGTGCTGTAGTAGCCAGACATAACCTTTGTTTAACCACCTAGGCTGGCTCAATGGGGACAATAATAGGTTGGGGGAAGTGTGCCTTTGGCCCTTCCCTCTCCCCAGGCCTATCCCTATCCCCTAACAGAGACACCACACACAGAGATCCCACCAAGAACTTCCCTTCCCCTCCCCCCAGCTTCCTCTTGCCCTTCCTCACCCCAGGGGACTATTAGCAGGAAGGATAGGAAGGAAGAATTAATTTCCTTCACCCCATGACCACCACCACCCTAAGGAAATCAGTTTGTCCTTCTCCCTTCTTCCCGGCCCCCAGTAATTCTCTTCCTACTGGCAATCCTATCTGGACTGTCTGATTAGGTCTTTTTTCTTTTTGGTCAGCAACAATTTCTTATCCTCTTGCCTCTACACTGTCTTTCCCATCAATTGTAAATACCTTCTCTGAAGAATGGAAATTATGGGAATGATGGGCAAAATGATTGCCTTAAGTCTCAAAAGGGAGGCTCTATGTCCCTAAGTTTTTTCAGCAATAGACCTTGGGAGAAGGAAAGGCCTTCTCCCACTTTTCCAAACCTATTACTACCAAAGATAGGGACTGATCCTGTGATTTTCTTAGTATAGGTAACTTCCAATAAGGAAATGCCCTGTACAGATGCAGATTGTCACCATATAGCACTGAGGGGTTCAGTAACTTTGCCTAGGGGGTCCCACAGCCAGTCTGTGTCAGAGGTGGTATTTTAAACCAGATTGTCTTAGCTCCACAGCTGATTCTCTAATCCTTGAGCTTTTTCTGTAATAATAATTACAAAAATGCATTTCTGTCATTTTACAGAGCATATGTCTCATAGCAATCTTGTGAGGTAGAACAAACATTTCATTTTGCAGGTAAAGAAACTAGGTCTCCCAGGTCATTTTATAAATTCAGAGGCCAGAAATTGAACCCAGAATTAGGATTTGAACTCAGAATACTTAACTTCAAGCCCAACGAGTATCCTTACTATGCAAGTTTTACAAAGCACTTTCTTCATACACCTGTAAGGTATGTAGTACAAGTATTATTTATGACCATTTTACAGATGGAGGAAACTGAGGGTCAGGATAAGTGAAGTGATTTGCCAGTGTCAAAGCTGGAAATTGAACTCAGCTGTTGAGGCCTATCACACCATATTGCATGGTTTTTCTCCACCAAGTTCTGATATCTGACAGGGTAGCATATGGAGAAAAAGGCCCAGAAGACTGTGAGCTCCAGATAAGCATCTTATTGTTGTCCAGGGTCTTTCTGTTCAACCTGGAAGGGCTGATTAAAGAGGCAATTGAGAAGATAAGGGAATGAAGACATTTCCTAACATGGTGCTGGGCTTCACAGAACAGAAGGCTAACTCTGTCTATGGGGATGCCCCTGAACCAACCCTGATTCAGACTAAGCATCTAGGAAAGGAGTTGATCCAAACAGTCTTTTAAGTTAAAAAAAAACTTTTCCTGGGTCACAGATACAAGTGTATATACCCCCAGAGAACTGGTGACACCTGGGGAGGTGGAAGGTGCGACTGTAGAAAGAAGAGGAAGGTAGGCCTAGCCTGACTCTGCTGGATTTTATAACCTTTATGACTACATTATGACCCCCTGATCCTCTTCCTAGATGATAAGACCAAACTTATCAGCCAATCTAGATGTCACTATTACGGTAAAAAGCAGTGGTAGTTGGAAAAGCCCAGTATTTGGGTCTGAATTTTGACTGTACTACTTAGTCTAGTCACTCTTGGATCTCTGGGCCTCAATTTACTTAGCTGATAATCTTTTGGGGGGGGGGGTAGGATCATTGGCGAAAGCAGAATGGGTATAGATGTACTTTTCTGAGTGCAGGAAGAAAGAACAGGAAGTGTTGGCAGGTTGTGTGTATGTGTGTGTGTATACAACATACATATATACAACTATATTTCTTTTCTTTAAAAAAAACCACCCTTATTTTTAATAGTAATTTAAAAAAAAATTTGAACTCCAAATTCAATCCCTCCGTCCAGCCCCTCCCCCACCCATTGAGAAAGCAAATAATATGATACCAATCATACATGTCAAGCCATACAAAACATTTCCATATTTGTCATGGATTTTTCCTTTGCAATCCTCTGTATTTTATGCAATGCATTTAAAAGCATTATTTTGAGAAGTAGTCTATAGGCTTCACCAGAGCACCAAAGGGGATCCGTGACACACACCAAAAAGGCTAAGAACCTCTAGGCTAGAGGGTCTTCAATGTCTAGATGGTGTCCAATGTCCGGAGCTCATAGCTCTGACATTTTGTGTTTCTAGCCTCAGAACATGAGAACCTCTGCTGAGGATTCTTGAGGCAAGATCGCCACCTGGCGTTCTACTTAAGCTGCTGAAAGCAACATGAAAGACGTGTACCGGGGTAAAAGGGAAAGGATCCCAACTGGAGGATGCATTTATTTATTCATTCATTATGCATTCATTCAATAAGCATTAATTGAGAGCCAACTATTTGTCAGGCACTTTGATAAATACAGCAAATAATTAAATATTTACAATATATCCAGTGTATGTTGCTGGTTGAGATACAAAGATAAATAAGGTGTAGTCCTTGCTTTCAAGGAATTTAATTGAAAAATAATCCATTTCATATAACCATAGGTTTTTAGGGACAGAAAAAAACCTAAGGCAAGATCATGTCTGGCTACTTCTTTTTTCAGTAAAGGAAACAGGCCCAAAAAAGGAAAGTGACTTTCCTAAGATCATCTAAGTAGTAAATGGCAGGCAAGATTTGAACCTGGGTCTCTTGGATGACTCTTAGTCATTGGTCCTTCCACTATAATACTATGCTGCCTTTGGGTTTCCAATTAAGGAAAACAATCCAGTCCACGAGATTCAACTCTATATTCTCTTTTTATTTTCTCATATATTACAGAATATAAAAAGGTAACATATATTACATTTTTTTTTTTAAAAAGAACCTATTGCAATTATGAAGAAATGGCATTTGTTGGACAAGATATTCCAAAGTACTTGAGGTTAAGGTCAAACCAAGACCGTGGGCTACTCATATGAAAGCCCAGAGAATCTCAGTTCCGCCTGGGTTCTTTCCAGGACAACGGAGACAGCTCGCTGCCTATCTGGTGCTATCAGGGCCTTGGAATTGGCAACTCTTCCTTTAATGATGACTTTATTATAGTGAAGCCTTGGTTTAGGCTCAGTAACTACCATTTAGGTTGGCATCTTCTTTCACTTACCTCCCCTGTCAGGCAAAGCTATTCATCTCAGAAACAATTTCTTCTCTATAAATATTTTGATCCTAGTCCCTCTATCCTTTTGAGTCAAGAGGACAGGAATTATGTAGGTTTTAGGAGGCTGTCAAGAGAAGTCTGTGGGACTCAGCTGAAGAACCTCTTCAAGGTCTGCTAAAAGGCTAGGATTGAGGGGGAGGGCAGTGCCATCTTCTAGGGCTGTAGTTCATACTGTTGCTCCGTGGCTGTGTAGAAGTCCTCAAGCACAGACTGTAAATATTCGAAGGTGGGCCGCTCCTCAGGCCTGCTGCGCCAACACTTGCCGATGATGCTGTAGAGCTCAGCTGGGCACATTTCAGGGCAAGGCATTCGATAACCTCGTTCCAGATTCCGAATGACCTCCGGATTGGTCATGCCTTTAGAGGATAAGATTGGAGGTGATAGGAAAGATGTTGTGGAAAGAGAAAAGAGACTGAATGAGTTTCTCAAACCCTGGGGCACCAATTGAAGTGACTTGCAGCTACTAAGTTAGAATCATAGCAGACATATCTGGAATTAGAACTTAGATCTTTGACTTCTAATGAAATGCTCTTTCCACTACTGTCCCTTGCCTTCCTATCACGCAATTCAGCACTCAATTACATACTGTTTTATATTGCTCATTAATTATTTCATGTATGTTTCTTATATTCCCAACTAAAATATCTGCTCTTGGATGGCAAGAGTCATATTTTATTCACATCTAGCCTGTTGAATGTAGGACAGCATCAAAGAAAACTACCAAGTCATTGAAAGGCATCCTGAAGGAAGTGATAGAAATGTCTTCACTAGGATGGGGTATTGAAATGATCAGTTGGTTTCCTCTGCTTAAAATCAACAAATAAACGGTTAGAGTGATCCTAGACCTAGAGCAGGAAGGGACCTCAGAGTCCAAGCCCCTCATTTTTCAAATGAGGAAGCAGTTTAGAGACATCAAATCCAAGGTCATATCGGTAGCAAGTGGCAGAACTAGGTCTGCATTTATGTGTTGGAACTTGGGATACCAAGAGCAAACAAACAACAACTAAATCTGCTGCTTTGTCTTTGTTGCCTTCATCTGATCTGAATTAACTCTTCATTGTCATCCATCAAGTTCCAGGTAGAAGTCTGGTTTTCAGATCCAAAGGGTTTTGATGGAAATGAAATATTGCCATCTAGTGGCTAAGAGACAAACTGCAGGCTTTGCTAACCTATTTAAACGAAAGGAGTGGTTTACAAAATGCCATCTGGGGACTATGGGGGGTGGGAAGTTTGAGGGGACCCTAAGACCTCTCTGAAGGTCCACAAAGTGAAAACTATTTTTATAATAATACCTCTGTTTTAATTTCTAATATGGCAAATATAGATAGACATCCTCATAAACAAAAGCTCTTTGGGATTTTCAGTAATTTTAAAAGTATAAAGGGATCTTGAGACCAAAACGTTTCAGAATTTCTCCTTAGAACAAGAGCACAGAGAAATGCTGTCCATCTATAATGACTGTGCCAAAAGTATGGATGACCTGTTATTGGAAATGAGCTTTAAAGTTGGTCAGTCAATAAGCATTTATGTGCCAGGCACTGGACTAATTGCTAGCAATATAAGAAAAGCAAAACAAAACAAAAAAAAAACCCTACCCCAAACAAAAAAAAAAAACAACAGTCCCTGACCTCAAGGAGCTCACAGTCTAATGGAAGAGATGACAAAAATGTGTACAAGCTATACAGAGGATGAATAGTAAACAGTTAATGGAGGGAAAGCACTAGAGTAATGAGGAATTGGAGAGAGCTTCCTTGTAGAAAGTAGGATTTCAGTTGAGACTTAAAGGAAGCCAGAGAGGAGGTGAGGAGATGAGGGGGAAGAACATTCAGGTGTCTCCAGCAGACATGAAGAATCAAGAGAGTGTTCCCAAAAAACTAAAGAGAAGAGTGTATCAAAGAGAGGAGGATGATCAACAGGATCATAGATGGTAGAGTGGTCAAAAAGAATGAAGATTGAGAACAGGCCATTTTTTTGGCCAGTTAGGAGATCATTAGTAACTTTAGAGAGAGGGTAGTTTCAGTGGAATGATGAGGTGGGAAGCCAGATCATAGGGGGTTAAGGAGAGAGTTAGAGGAGAAGTGGAGGTACTTGTTGTAGATGGCCTTCTCAAGGAGTTTAGCCACAAAGGGCAAAAGAGAAGGGATGATAGTGGGGATGGGAAGATTAAGTGAGACTTTTTTGAAGATGGGGGAGACATTGACATGTTTGTAGGCAGTATGGAAAGGAGCTAATAAGACAGGGAGACATTGAAGATAAATGATAGAGTGGGGATGACAGAAAAAGTTGTCTCTTAGAGGAGCTGGGATAGAATAGGATTGCTTGTTCAGGTAGAGAGATTTACCTTGACAAGGAGTAGGGCCACCTCTTTGTTTGAGACAAGGGTAAAGGAATAGATAGTACAGAAGGTATCTGAGTGATATGAGATGAGAAAGAGGGGAGAGGAGGGAGCTTTTGGTAAATGGCCTCCTTTTTCTGTAAAAATAGGCAAGATTTTCAGGGGGAAGGAGGACCCATGAGAGGTTCCAGAAGAGATGAAAAAGTTTGGAAAGATTGCTGTGAATAGTGGGGATAAGGAAGGTGTACAAGGATTGCCTAGTGGCAGTGAGGGTCCATTTGAGGCTGTATAACATAAATTTGGGGTGGACTCAGTCAGAATGGCTGCGTGATTTTCTCCACCATTGTTCAGCAATATGTGGGAGTGAAGGCAGTGGATGGTGGGAGTGAACCAAAGCTGAGGGTTAGCAGGGAGAAATCAGTAGACAGTGTAGAGATGAACTGGTTTACTAGGGGATTGAGATGGAGAAAAGGGGAGAAAGTGGCTAGTGCAGGGGAAGAGAACTGAGGGGTTGAGGGATTATATATATATATATATATATATATATATATATATATACATATGTATATATATATATCACATCATGGATAAAGAGTAGAGGTTGGCATGGGAAAACAGAAGGAGAGGTAGAAAGACAATAAATTATGATTAGAGTTTGTGAATATGTAGATGATGCATTTGTGGGTGATGGCAGGTCAAGAATATGAACATTTGTGTGTGGCTGAGGTGTAATGGAGAGTAGGTCATGGGAAGGAGCTAAATGATTAGAGTTTTAAGGGAGTGTCAATATGTATGTTGAAGTTCCCTAGAAAGAAGTCAGAGGCTGGGAAAAAGAGAAAGATTGTAAATCAGGTTCTGAACACATTGAGGAAGAACATGTCCTGGAGGTCTATAGGTGACAGCTACCAGGATTTTGATTGAGTAGGAGATGTGGACCTTAAAGGAGGAGAGCTTACTGAGTGATGGAGGTAGAGGTAGAACCTGGAAGTGGTAATGGGTATTCCAACCCTCTCCCCCACTTCAGCCAGTAAACCAAGGGGAACGAGTGAAAGTGCATCCAGTATAGGAAATGGTGGCCAGAGAGGCTGTGTCATCAAGGGGAGCCATGTCTCACTAATTGCCAGAAAATGGAAGGAATGTGAGAGGAAAAGATTTAAGAGGGAGGTAAATTTGTTGTCTATGGAATAGGCATTCCAGAGGGCACAATGGGAGGCGTAGGTACCATTTGATTGGGACTTTGGGAAAGAAGGATTGAGGGGAATAGGAATAAGGACTCAGGCCATGGGGAATGGGGACTAGAGTTTGGATGATAACTTACAAGATTTTGGAGTCACTGGGATGTGTAGGGTAAAAGGTTGTAAATGAAAGGGGTTTTCTATCTTGCCAAGGATGAGTTAATTCTTATCCTTCTTTGGATCTTCATCAAATGACAAGGTGAATCCAGTTTATCTTTATTGTAACTAACCTTGTCCCTGACCTAATGACATTGTCAGGAATTTTTCAACTGAGATACAGTTGGTATGAAGGAGCCATGATTTTTCCCTTCAAAATACTCTCCTGGTTAGATTAAAAAATAGAAGACATGGTTAGCTAACTGAAGCTTCTAAAGAGTAAAACTCTAGCAAGGAGAGAGGGAAGCCTGTGCTGCACTGTGCTGCTGGGCTAAACTGTGTACCTGGGTAAGGAATCCGTCCATAAGTAACAATTTCCGTCAGGAGAACTCCAAAGGACCAAACATCTGATTTGATAGAGAACACTCCAAAATTAATGGCTTCTGGGGCTGTCCACTTGATGGGGAACTTGGCACCTATGGGAGATGAGAGAGAAAAAAAGCACACAAGCCCCATGAAGCAAATTGTTGAACAGGCTCAACTTGGATATTTCTTTCTTTCTTTATTGTATTTATTTAGTATTTAATTTTTCCCCAATTGCATGTAAAAATAATTTTTAATATTTGTTTTTGAAACTTTAGTTCCAAATTCTCCCCCTTCCTCTCTCCCACCTTCCCTCATTGAGAAGGTAAGCAATTCCATGTGTAGTCATGCAAAACATATCCATAGTAGTCATATTGGGAAAGAAAACATAGACAAAAAGTACTTGTAGTAGGAAGGCTGAATTTATAATCTCAAATATAATCATGTATATGTTTGAATGGTTCAAAATCGCAAGGTATGAGAGATTCTCTAAGTAGAAAACAACAAAAAAATTTATTTAGGCCCCACCGCAGCTTATCTGTGAACCAGCCTCCCCATTCTGACATCTTGACAAAAAGACTCCAGGCCCAGAAAGCCCGCCTCGCAAGAGTAACCAGGAGGCCACAGAAAAACAAGATAGTATTTAGCCAAATCATTTTTACTGGCCTCAAGTCCTTGCTCGCACTCCTGGGTCTACACACGGGTCAGCTCTGCTTCCGCAGCTTCCTACCTCCGCAGCTTCCTGCCTCTGCTGTAGTTGTCTCTTGCCTCCCCTTGGCCTCAAGGAGCCTCTGGCATTCTCAAGCCCCACCTCAATGATCAGAGACCATTGGTTCCCGAGTTGGCCCCTCTTAAGTCATTAATCTACGCCCACACAGGTTTCACACCTGATAGGGCTTCGGGCCTGGGGCTTAGCACTTAACAGCTGAAAGTACTTCCACTCAAAAGAAACAAAAGCCATGCTAAGGAGACAATTTTGCTTAACAACACAATACTCAAGAAAAATAAAGTAAAAAAAAAGTACACTTCAATCTGTGTTCAGACACCATCAGTTCTTTCCCTGGAGATGGATAGCATTTTTCATCCTAAGTCTTCAGAGTTGTCATGGATCATTAGATGGTTGAGAATAGCTAAGTCATTCACAGGTGATCTTCTTACAACATCGCTGCTACTTTATACCCTGTACATTTCACTTTGTATCAACTCATGCAAGTCTTTCCAGGTTTTTCTGAGAGTATCCTGCTCGTAATTTCTTACAGTATAATAGTATTCCATCGTAATGACATACCACAACTTGTATAACCATTCTCCAATTGATGGGCATCCCCTCAATTTCTAGTTCTTTACCCCCAGAAAAGAGCTGCTATAAATTTTTTTGTACATATAGCTCCTTTTCCTTTTTGTTTTTTATCTCTTTTGGGATACAGATCTAGTAGTGGTATTGCTAGATCAAAGGGTATGCGTGTCAACCTGGGTATTTCTTTTCAGAAATGTAGCCCACATTCTTGGCAGTGCTCAGCCAACAAGGGCACTTAACATATGCTTATAGTATTGTAGTTTTAGGGCTAGAATGGACCTTAGCAACCAATAAGTCCAAACTTCTTACTTTAAAGGTGAAGAAATTGAGGCCCAGGGAGGTTAAGTAATCTTATTCAAGGTCACACAAGTAGTAAGCACTAGAGGCAAGGATTGAACACAGTTCTGATTCCAGAGCCAGTTTATTACATTGAATCAACCTTCTTTGTCTCAGTTGTCTATGGATGACTTCCAGTCACCCAACAAACATTTATTCAGCGCTTATTATATGCCAGGTACTGTGCTTAGTACTAGTTATACAAAAAAGGCCACAAAACAAACTAAAACAAAAACAGAGTCCTTGTTTTCAAGCAAACTGTAAACTTTTGTTGTTGTTGTTCAGTTGTTTTCACTGTGTCTAACTCTTCACGACCCCATTTGGGATTTTCTTGGCAAAGATACTAGAGTGGCTTGCCATATCCTTCCCCAGTTCGTTTTACAGACGAGTAAACTGAGGCAAACAGGGTTAAGTGGCTTACCCAGGGTCACACAGCTAGAAAGTGTCTGAGACAGGATTTGAACTCAGTTCTTCCTAACTCTAGGCCCAGTGCTCTATCCACTGTGCCACCTAAGTGCCCCAACATGTAAACTACTATGTACAAGATTGGCCTGCCTATCTATCTATTTGTTTATCTGTTAAATTAGAAATAAATCGACAGAGGAAAAGGCTTCTTGTAGAAAGTAGGAATTTTGTTGGGGCTTAAAGGAACCAGAGGGAGAATTCCAGGCATGGGATGACAGCCAGGGAAAATGTCTGGAGTAAGGAAACCAATGTCACTGAATATCGGAATATGTGGAGGGGAGTGAGGTGTGAGAGGGCTAAAAAAGTCAGTGGAATCTGGGTTATAAAGGGCTTTGAATGCCATACAGAGGAATTATATTTGATCCTGGAGGTGATAAGGAGAGAGAGGTGACATAGTCAGACCTGAACTTTAAGATGATTGATTGATAGCTTGAGTTTAAGAAGCACTAGAGTAGGGAGAGGCTTAAGGGAGGGAGACCAACCAGAAGGCTTTGAAACAGTTCAGGAATACCAAAGTATAGAGGACAAATCTGGCAAAGGATTGGATACAGTGTGTGTGTGTGGTGTGTGTGTGTGTGTGTGTGTGTGTGTGTGTGTGTGTGTGTGTGTTTGTGGTCAAGGTAGATACTGAAGTTGTGAGCCTGAGTGACTGGAGGAATGGTGGTTCCTTAACAGTATTAGTTAAAGGGCGGGGGTGGGGAGAGCTTAATGAGTTCAGTTTAGGACATGTTGAATTTGAGGTGTCTACGCAATTCTAATAGGCAGGTGGAGACGTGAGACTGGTGGTTAGGGAAAAGATTAGGTCTAGATGAGTAGATCTGGGAATCATCAGCATAGACATAACTGAATCCATAGTACAGAAGAGGAAGACAGTTGGTCCAAGGATCAATGTCAGAGAAATCTATGGTTAGTGGGAATAACCTGGAGGAAGACCCAGCAAAAGTGTCTGAGAAGGAGTGGTCAGATAAGTAGGAGGAGAACCATTGGAGAGGAGCGCTATGAAAACCTAGAGAGAAAAGAATATCAAGGAGAAAAGGGTGATTAACAAGGCCCAAAGCTTCAAGGAGGTGAAAAACGGCGAGGATTGAGAAAAGATCATTAGTTTTGGTGATTAAGAGATCACCGGTAACTTTGGAGCGAGCAATTTCAGTTGAATGATGAGGTTGGGAGCCAGAATACAGACTTAAGACTGAGCAGAAAAGAAGGGAGAGAAGACAGCGATTAAGTGACTATGAGAAGTGATACAAGCCAGCGATGCTACAGCTCAGCGGCATGGTGGATACAACGCTGGACCTGGAGCCAGGAAGGCCTCACACGCTTCCTAGATGTATGACCCTAGGCAAGTCACTTAGCCATTGTGTGCCTCAGTTTCCACATCTATCAAATGACGATAACAATAGCACCTACTTCCTGGGGTTGTCCAAATGAGATAATATTTGTAAAACACTGAATACAGTGCCCGGCGCATAGCAGGCACTTGATACATGTTTGTTCCCTATCTTCCTTAAAGCACTCAGTTTCCAGTCCCCCAAAGGAACCCCACTACCGAGGCCACATTAGAAGTTGGAGTTGTGCACTAACGTATTGTACCCAACTGGCATTGATCCCAAAGATAACATTAGGAAGCAATTAGTGCTAACAAGAGCACATCTTGCCGTAACTATGAAACCTTTGCATGATGACTTTTCCGCACGGATGACGAATGGACCAGAAACGACCCCCCAGGTTTTATACTATGTCTGCGGATGTCCATTCAAGGACCTCTTGTACCCGCTGATGCGCTTTGGAATCTACGAGGGTAAAGAGATTGTGGACGTTTGCAACCAATACATTCTCCCAGCTGAGAAACTGAAAGAAGTTTACTATCTAGCTATAACTTCTTAGAAAAATACTGGTAGAAACAAATAATGATATGATTCCCAAATTGTCAAAACCTTAAATAAGAAGAAAAGTTTTAGCTAAGAAATATTGCTGTTCCTGTGTTATACAAGTTAACAGGTCGATAGAAAGTTACCCTATATTCCATGTGGCAACCAGTTTCTCTAAGCTGTGACATTTTTGGTGCTGGATATAAAGACAGGGGCTTTATCTCATAGTCTGGACCTCTCTCATCAGAAATTACTCTAAACCAAATTTGTTACTGTCAAAAAGTATAAGCATGTTTGTGTATATAAAAATGAAAAACACGAATAAAAGATAAATAGCCTGTTAGGATTCTTAGCATAAAATGTCCTTCAATAAAAGACTTTGCTTTTTACTTATAGAATATCCCCAGAGATTGATGGAGAACAATTCATGAAAACCACTTATTGTCTATTAGGTACTTAGTTGGATTCCCTAATGAACTGTTACCTCCTCAGAATCTAAACAAAAGAGACTGCCTACCAGTTATGCACAGACTGTCAACCAGAAAACAGCTCAGAAACATACATTTCAAGTGAAGAAGAGTTAGTCTACTATTACAGAACATCTAGTACAAATTAGGGAGAGGTCTAGACTCAGAGGTCATGCCTTTCCTGCCTAGATCTTTAGCTATAGAGATACCCAGGGAAAAAGAGATAGCACACAATGTAGTAACTCAACAGTTAGGGCACCTCACCCCCTGGCCTCATCTAGGGATATAGGACTACAGTACTGAAGATCACTATGATCAACCTATACCATCAATTACAGTTATCCCTTCCACATCACGACTTCCCCCATTGCAGGTTTCCATATATCACAGGTTGGCATAAGAAACTAAATAGGAATTTGGGGGGAGTTTTGTGGAAGCCACAGATGATATGTGAAGGCCAGCAGATGAGACAGAAAAAGTTTGGACATTCAGAAATAGATAAAATATATGTATGGTATTGTATAATATCAACCCAAATTTTACAGTAAGGTGCTATAAACACACTATAAAAGAAAAAGAAAAAATTTTGACTTCATCTTTGGTACAAAGGGAGGGTCAAAAAATTTTATGCAGATTTTCCAGATCTCAAGGGCACCACGCTCCTAATCCCCTCGATATGGAAGGAATAACTGTAGTTCAGTTATAGAGATAGATAGGTCAGCAGGTCTCAGAAGAAGACTAGGGCTTAATCTACTCATGACCAGACTGACCTATTATGTTACAGGGGAAAATGAAGAAGTGGTTACAAATTTAGCCAAATGACAGTACTAATATATATGTGCTTCATATATAATTACATATGTTCATTGTTGCACTTGGTAATTACTGCATATTTGTATGCCACAGATATATTTGCCTGTTAGTTACACACAATTTTACTGTAACTTCATATCTATTGGCATATAATATAAGCTGTTGTCTATGTATAATCTGTTATTATGATGTTATTATTGCATTGCTTTATTTTGTTGATTATATATGCTTTCTTGGATGAGCATAACCTGCATGTAATTTGGAGCTGAAATAACTAAAGAGCAATATAGAATTTGGGACTGTGGACAAATATACCCAGTTCAGTCATTTTTCTTTTTTTCTTTCCTTCTTTTTTTTGGTGCAAATAGTTTAATCTGTATTCCAGAAATTCTATTGTACTTTATATCTTTGCAAAATAGATTTAAAACAATTACTTATTCTAAAAATGTAATTCTGAAGTTAAGCATTTCAGAACAATATTTGCAATAACTTATATACAAGAGGTACAGAGTACCACTGGCATATGAGCATTCTGTGGGGGAAGAACTTCTTGCAACAGAAAAATGGTGAAATGAACAAGATGATATTTTCTACAAGTCATTTGTGGACTAATTCTTCCATAAATCTAATGGTTCTCTCAACAGCAAATCCCCAATAGCTTAAAATATAACCTTTAACATATAAACAATGACCCCCAAAACCTCACAAGGCAAATTATATACTAAACTCCTATTGAAGTATTTGGCGAGACCTGTAGATTGCCATGGAGAATCCAAGCCAATTCATTGAGATTTTCCTCATCTCTATTTTATAAAAAACCTTCACTCCATTAATACTTCAGTACGCTATAGAGATTTCAGTAAACTTTACTGATATAACCATTGAGCTGCAAAAAAACTGTAGCTCACTTTTTGACTTGGGCGTTTAACCGATAAGATCCCAACTGAAGTAGGGCTTCTCATGAACAAAACCACTCAGTTTTAAAAATGACAAAACCCAAAACCAAAAAGCCCTTTGTATCCCTAACCGTAAGATTCCATGGGTTTACAGAAATTCACCCCGTCCAGTAGATCGATTAGCTATTGATGCACTTCAAACTTTCATAACAAAGTTAAGTCAATAAGACACATTTTCCTTCTTTAAAGCAATGTTTGGAAGAATAAGTGAGGAGAAAAAAAGTCATGCTTCCTAAAATGTTATAGATGAGAAAGTAAAGAAATGGTCTCTCTACTTTGAATGCACAAAATTGAATAAATTACATTCCAACTGAATAGTTGTGTTTACTGTTGCTGCAGTTGTAAAATGATTAACTTTTTGCTCCCAGAAATACTTCAGTTCACTCAAGAAAATATACACACTTATGAAGTTTTTCAAGGTTGATGCCATCCACATCTTCCAGTCACATTAACGTTACACGAAAGCATGTATATTTCTCAAATCGCTGCTGCTGAAATAGAACCTTTTCCAAATGTGTCTTTTCCTTGAAAAATCTAATCAAGTAGTAGTTGTCTTCTAAGTCTTGTTCTCAATAGCTCAGTGGTTTATAGCAGGCAAAAATGGTGTCAATATGTAAAAAAAAATGTGCATGTATTTATTTCAAAATGATAGGCACTGAGCACACAGTACCTCTTTTCCCATGCATTTATCAGCGGTTTGGTTTGGGTAGGTGTCCAATCAGAAAATGAATTATCTGGCAATCAGCATCTAGAGTCGTATAGCCATAAACCTAAATGTTATAAATAATTTGGTACCAAGAAGCCTACTTTAGGCCACCATAATATTTAGAATCTCAACATACTAATTAAAAAATTACATGAAAAATTGCAAGCAAATTATTGCTTACAGTAGAATAAAGTCACCATCTGATTCCCTCTTTATAGACAGATATATTTTATACAATTTAAAGGAATGACCCAACTGTTCTTTTCTTGCATTTTTGCTGTATTAAGAGGTAAAAAGAGAGAAAATGGATCTGTTCTCCCTGCCAGCTTCTAAGAAGAGGGCAGGGCATGGAACCAACTAAAGTTCTCATAGCGAAGCTCTGGTTAGGACTGGTACAGACAACATTACCGCTGTCACAGCTACCAGGGCTGGCAACATGGGCATCCAAGGCCAGTGTATCTTTCTCTACCACAATGGACTGTAACACCAAAACAGGAAAGCCAGGAACAGGCTGATGAAAACGTCTGGGACATCTGGGTTGGAATATGGATGGGTTGTTTTCTTTTTCTTGTAGCTGCTTCAGGTTGTCTTGACATTGTCTGAGCTCATTGGTGATGGATTGTTTTCCCTGCTCGGTCATTTCAAACTTCAACTCTGAGAGCTAAGTCTGTGTCCTTTCATATTTGCTTCATTTTCAGCTTTATTGAGAAAGATCTTCCAACTTGCTCAATCCCGAAGATGATGCTCTTTCAAGGATCCCACCTGATTCTCCAGCTCTTTCTGGTTATTTCAAGGATGCTCAGATCACTGGTGAGTTCTAAGCTCTGCTTCTGAGAGCTTTGCAATTCTTTCTCTTGTCAATGAAGTTCTGATGAAAGCGAAATATTTTCCTTTTTTAAGAGAATGGCATTCTGCTTGTAATACACTCTAGTCTTTCCTCAACTTTTCTAGTTCATCTTGCAACCTTGAGGATTCCTCTTTCTGCTGGTCTTCACATTGCTGACACCAGAACCGAAAACTGGACTGCAGACTGAGAGTTTCCTTCCCATGCTTTAAGGCTGCCTTCCGCCACCGCTCCAGCTCCTCTCTAACCTTCTGAAGCTTAGTCATTTTTAATTGCGTTCAACTCTTTGTGACTCCATTTGAGGTTTTCTTGGCAAAGATACTGAAGTGATTTTCCATTTCCTTCTCCATTCATTTTACAGATGAGGAAACTGAGTCAAACAGGGTTAAGTGACTTGCCCAGGGTCACACAGCTACTAAGTGTCTGAGGCTAGATTTGAATGCATAAAGATGAGTCTTCCTGATGCCAAGCTCAGTGCTCCATCCACTGTGCCACCTAGCGGCCCTAATTGCTTGGTTGACTTTCTGGGGAGAGTAAACGTCTGAGGAAAAAGTATAAAGGAGTTGGTCCTTGAAAGTCCAGGACCTAATTATAGAGAACCTTGTACAAATGCGGCCATGCCAGGTAATCCCTTATGAGGCAGAACAAGTACTTTGAGTGAACTGCAAAGGGAGAAACCTGACAGGAGGAGCAATGATTTGACCACAATTCCCTGGGTGACCTTTAAAAGTCAGGTCAGTCAGTCCAGGCTAAAATTAGACCAAGAGAGAAGCAGCTCCTGACAAGACCTGTAGACAACTCACAGACCTGGCTACGATGAAGCCCTGACAAATCGCACACAGCTAGGATATGGAAGCATGGTCAGAGGCAGCTGCCACAAAGAAAGGGATCAGAACTCTGGGACTGAGGTTGTGGGGGCCAACTGGGTGTGCGGAGTATTAGACCAGTTGCTTGGTTGCTAGTGAATTTGACTTTTTTTTTTAAAAAAAAACATTTATTTTGTGTTTATTAACAGCGTTTGCTGGTCTGGGTGTACTTATTGGGAATGCCACTGAGAGGAGGCAATCGAGGAAGGAGATCTAACACTGAGATGGTTTTCCAGAGTATTGTTTCTGGCTGGAGGTTTGGAGTTTTTTTTTTAAAGACAATTAAAAGCTTATTGATTGATTGATTGACGGAGAACTGTAGATCCTTTGACATGACTTCTCAAAGCAATAGATGATTTACACTTTTGTTGTTTAGTTGTATCTGACTCTTTGTGATTCCATTTGGGGTTTTCTCAGCAAAGATGTGGGAGTGGCTTGCCATTTCCTTCTGCAGCTCATTTTACAGATGAGGAAACGGAGGCAAATAGAGGTAAAGTGACTTTCCCAGAGTTTCACACCTGGTAGGTATCTGAGGCTGGATTTGAAATCAGGTCTTCCTGACTCAGCGACATGTATTCTACCCACTTTGCCACCTAGCTGTCTATGTATTCATACTAGGAAGTCTATCTAAGCCATGAGTCAGTAGGAGGGTGAGGGTGAGGCAAAAATGTACGGTTGAACAAGCCTACTTACCACCCTGCCCCATTACTGCTAGATATGTAACAACTGAGGCCAAGGCAAAGTAATCTTTGTCTTCTATCATGCAGTGTCCTAGAAAAATGAAAGTGGGTGTGTGAAGGAAGCATAGGGAAGATACAGCAGGCAGAGGAAGCTTCAAGTTATCCACAAGGTTGTTTTGCATATCTTCCTTGTACATTGAAGCCTATGGAGAAATTAACTCAACTCACCTTCATGGGCTGTGTATTCACTATCTACAATCCTGGCCAAGCCAAAGTCAGCAATTTTGCAGCACAGACTCTCAGACACCAGGACATTGGCTGCCCTCAAGTCTCGGTGGATTGAATTTCTTTGCTCAATGTAGGCCATCCCTTCTGCAATCTAAGAGGACAAGATGGAACACTGTTAGCTCTAGGTCCCTCCCTCCCTCTGCCACATACCCCAGTAGATCAGAGGATCCCCTGGCTCTGAATCTCACCTGCAAGAGAACCTAGCAGCAACTTTCCAACTTCATTCCTTTCCATCGGTAGGAGCCAGAGCTCTCTCTGACTCTCTCTCTCTCTCTCTCTGTGTCTCTCTCTTTCCCTCTCTGTCTCTATTGTCTCTGTCTCTCTTTCTGTCTTCCTCTCTCACTCTCTCTGTCTTTCTCTTTTTCTCTGTTTCTCTCTTGGTCTCTCTCTGCGTGTCTCTGTTACTCTCTCTTTCCTTTTCTGTCTTTGCCTTGGTCTCTTTCTGTCTCTGTCTCCCTGTCTCTGACTGTCCTTCTGTCTGTCCCTCTCTCTCTCTCTCTCTCTCTCTCTCTCCTTTTCTCTTTCTCTGTCTGCTTTTGTCTTATTCTGCCTCTTTATCTCTGTCTATCTCCTTCTCTCTGTTTCTTGCCTTCCCTATCTCCCTACAACACACACACACACACACACACACACACACACACACACACTCTCTCTCAGTGTTCACAGCATGTTTTTCTTATAGCTCACTGCCTTCTTGACACAAAACAATTGCTCCAGCAGCAATGAAAGGCCTGGCAAAAAGAATGATCAGGGTTTCTGTAAAGCTCTCAGAGATGGAGGGGGGACTATCTTTGGATTTTACTACCTCATTTTAATAAATGGTTAACAGCTATATAGCTCTTTAAGATTTACAAAATGCTTTTGCATTTATTTTCTCATTTGAACCCTTCAATAACCCTGTGAAGCCAGTGCTGTCATTCCCCCCTTTTTACAGATGTGGAAACAGACACAGAGACATTAAATGACCTGCCAAAGGTCAGTGTCTGAGGCAAGATTCAAAGCCAGGTCCTCCTGACTCTAATTGCCACACTGTTACCACTATGTAATACCAGTTCTGTAGTAACTTCTCTGCTAGGTGCATTGTGGGATTTAAATACCAGCCAACTTCCAGGGAATGGTTTGCTGAAGACCTTTATCATGGTTTGATATATGACTCATCCTCGATAGGCCTCTGGAAAATTTGAAGTAGCGGGGGAAAGGGAATGGGAATTTGAACAGCACCCTACTTAAAAACACTCATTTTAGGAATGACCTCATAGCAACTTCCTGAATAGTACTGAGAACACCATCATCCTCCCAGTCACCTGGACTTACCAATCACATGTCATACTTAACTCCTCACTATCTTTCACCCCCAAATCCAATCTGTTGCCAAATATCTTCTATTTTTACCTTTGTAACAGTCTTATAATCACCTTCTTCTGTCCTCTGACACTGCCACCATCCTGGTGCAGGTCCTCATCATCCCACACCTGGACTACTGTAACAGCCTGTGTGTTGGTCTCCCTGTCTCATGTCTCCCCCAACCCCCCTCCAGTGATCCGCTGTTTCTTGGTCAAATAATTTTTCTAAGGCATAGATATGATTTTTAAAAATCCTCTGTAGCTCTCTGTGACCTGGTCCCATCCTAACTTTCCAGCCTTCTTATACCTTCCTCTTCCCTATACCCCACTGCGCTCCCTCCAGCATGTACTCTGCCATCCAGTGACACTGGCCTCCTTCGTTGTTGTTCCTTGTAAAAAAAAAAAGCCAACATTCCAGTACCTGGTACATATTAGATGTTTGATAAAAGTTGGTCTCCTGACTCTACCTCAAGATGCTGGGCATTTTCCCTGGAAGTTCCCCATGCCTGGAATACTCTCCCTCCTGGCTTCCTAGTGTATGAATCGAGTGAGTCATGCTGAGTCCATATTGTGACTCAATTCTGGACCTAGCTCAGCTCTTTTTCTATTCAGTTACGAGTCTGGTCCAATTCCTGTCTTGTGTGAAAACTTTATCCAATTATGGGAATTGTGAGAAAATTGTATTGTGTTTGAACCTAGCCCCGTGTGGCTGAGAAACTGGACCAACGCTAACTGCTGCTAACTGATTCTAGGTTATGCTGACCAGAAACCTAGTCAGATCCGAAGACTGATGCAGAGTTTTGTCACAATTAGAAATCTCAAGCAATCCATATGTCTTATCTAAAAACTGGAGCTGTACTGGTTAATCGGTCATTGTTGCCATGTTCCTTTGATTGAATACAGACAACTGGGGGGAGTAGTGGGACACCTCTTTTCCTGATTTCAAAGAATTGTACTTGTTCGCTCTCCCCCTCCCAATTTGGATAGTCCTTAATCTTTCTTCCAATTAGAAATCCGATTACCCAATTTTGCATCCTGATTGTTTTCTTTTAATTAATTGGTCTTGTTTGGTTAACTGTTTATAAATGCATAAAAAATTGTCTTCCCTTGTATTCAGGGTCCAGTGCCAAAGCTGAAGAAGCATAGCCTTGATTTGTTATGCAATTGGCATGCATTGCTTAATAAATTGATATGCTCAGAAGCTTGAACCTTTGTTTCCTCAGTCATCAAACATGTGTCACACTTGGTTAAAATTGGTCGACGAGGCACCAAGTGCTTTTTCAAAAATTTGGGCAATGAAAGAGAAGAGAGAAGTAAGATGGTAGCTGAGTGGAATAAGAAAGTCAAAGAGAGGGCCTTTTTTTTTTAAAGACTGGGAAGTACTGACTACATTTTTAGGCAAAAAGGAATGAACCAGTGGATAAGAGAGTAAAGATATATGGGGGAGAGGGGTTGGCTGCTGGATGGAACAGGAATAATGGACACAGGTGGAGGAGTCAACCTTGACAAGGAAGAGAAATATTTCTCCTCCATTCCTGGCTCTGAGACAGAAGGAAGACAAAGATAGAGATACATTTAGAGTGCAGAGGTGAATACCTTGAAGCTACTTCTTTCTCATTTTTCATATACTCTTCTCTTTCACTGTCCAAATTCTTGAAAAAGCATTTGATTTTTCTACTATCTGTTTGTCTCCACTACGCATTTTACTCTTCAATCCTTTACAATCTGGGGACTCATTTCACCAGAGGGCACTTTCCCAATGTCTGAGGTCTCTCTGCCCGTCTAACTGCTTACCTTAGGTATGTTTGGGGTGTGTTTTTATTCTAGCCACCAGAGCAACTATTGTTTGCCAACTACAATTTTTATAGAAAAATATGTTCTAAGTTTCAGATAGCTGACTTAGAAACTTGGTCATGCTACAAAAAGTTTTTATCTAAATTAAGAGTTGCCTATAGCTCAGAAGTACTATTTAGAAGAGTTTCTATTTCCATTTTTAATATAAACTATGCCAGTTCACAATTAATAAAAACTTAAGCACTTTTAGTTTTTATCTCCTTTAAAATGATTCCTCTAGACCTGAAATAATACTATGGTCAAGTTAAAATCAGTTGCTCATTATGACCTATTGAAAAATTAAGGTCAATTTAAAATTAATTTTAAAATTAAGGGTTAATCCTTTGACATAAAATATTTTAAAGCTTTTTTTTCTCCTTTCAGGAGCTGGAGAAAGGGAAATTATAGGAAGCCACAAGGAAATCAGAGATTAGAACCACAGGTAGAGGCAGCCACCACAAAGAAAGGAGACTCTAGGATCCAGTAAGAGGAATGGAGATGATAGAAAAGAACCTGTGCTGTCGATGCTCCCACATCCCCTTCCTGCTCCTCCTCCCCCACACCTTAAGCCTTAATGATAGGCTGAAAACTTTTCCTTTTGCTGGAGGAGAACGGTATTCATTTACTTTTTTTTTATTTATAATTTTCAGTTTGTCTTTATACATAAGGGTAATTACCAGCTGTTGTCAGTAGGGGTTGTACTTATTGACAGTACTGTTGGGAAGAAGCAACTAAGTGGGGAGAGAGAAAGAGAGAGGGAGGGAGAGAAAGAAAGAGGGAAAGAACACAAGAAAGAGAGGGATAAAGAAGGGGGAGGGAGGGAAAGATGGAAGGGGAGAGAGAGAGAGAGAGATAAGGAGAGAGAGAGAGAGAAAGAAAGAAAAGAAGGAAGGAAGGAAGAGAAAGAAAAGAAAAGAAAAGAAGGAAGGAAGGAAAGAAAAGAAAAGAAAAGAAGGAAGGAAGGAAGGAAAGAAAAGAAAAGAAGGAAGGAAGGAAAGAAGAAAGAAAGAAAGGAAAATCAAGCCAGTAAACCCCAAGTTAAGAGGGCAGCTTCTGGCCATCAAAATTTACCTTCCTTTAGAGAGAAGGAGAGGGAGAGGATGAGTTGAGTTACCCAACTAGTCGGGTCTCCATTCAGGCAGCTTGGACTACTCACAGGTTGTGTTCGTCCAAACTCTGAAGCTCATATCTTGAGGGCAGAGCTTTAGGGAAAGCTTAAATTTGATGAGTAGGATGATCCAGAGAAATTAACAAAAGAAATTTTTAAATGAGTAGTGGTAGAGGTAGGAGGAGAGTATAATTCCACAGAAATGAGTGAAGGAAAGAGTTTCAAAGAGATGAAGGTCAATGGTGTCAAATGCTATGGAGAAGTTGAAAAGGATAAGGACAGTGCAAAAAACCACTGAATCTGACTATGAGGTGGTGACTTTGTGATAGTGATGGTCATCTGGGAGGTAATTTAATCCAGTTTCATTGTTCTACTGATAAGAAAACTGAGGTTCAGAGGGAGGAGGTTACTTATTCATTATTATACAGGTGGTTAAAAATCTCTAAATTGTGTTCCTGCTCTGATATTATCTTTTAATCTTGTGTTCTAGCTTGCAATGGATGACCTTGGGAGTCCTTTTCAACTCTCAGAATCTTCTACTTTCTATTTCACATAGGAAATTACTTATTAGAGAAAGTGAGGGAGGCAAAAAGTCAGTGAATCATTTTACTACCAAACCTGTTGCAGCAATAAGTCAGGATTAGAATCTTTGGTCGTGACCACTAGTGCAGATTACCTTCATTCAATAAATTTGTTGGATTTTTAAAAACTTGTTTCCTGTCCAATTATTTTATCCATTCATCCAACAACTATGTTAACTATCTTGATTTTTTTCTTTTTTCTAATTAATTAGAAATTAATCCCTTGACTCACTTCTTAAAGAGTACTAAGTGAGTACATGAAAAGGCCTTGGCCTAAAAAGGCCAGAGTCTCCTACTGCATCCTAGGTCATTTCCAGTCACTCTGATAAATATCTGGTCACTGGATTTAGATGTCTCTAATGGAGAAAGTGAGGCTGGTGACCTTGCACAGCCCTCCCTCACTCAAAACAAAGTCAACTGCAAATCATGTCATCATTTCCCTGATGTCATGGTCCTCTTCAAAAACGAAGGACAAACACAACATTGACTATACAACCACATCCTGGTCTTGAATGTGGGTGCATTTTTATGCTTTTTGCCTCTAGGTGGCCCTATAATTTTCCAAGAAAGTGTGGTTTGGACAAGCTTGACCCTAGCATTAATTTTCTGAAATTAGTTTTATCAGCTCTAACTCCACTCTCTGCTCTGTGCTCACTTCAGCGGAAAATAGAGAAGACATGACATCAGTTCCTGTCCTGATACTAATAAGAGATAATATTCCATGCCATGAATGTGGGGGTGTGGGTCATGTGGTAAGTTGGGGGTGGGGGGAGATGAAAGAGGGCTTCCATAAATGGATGTGTGGCTGTGTTTTTGTGTGTATCACAGGCTGACCACAAACCAAACACCCACACTTCATGGTTGTCAAATGTGTTTTCCTAACAGTCACGGGAAGGGCATTTAGTCTGTCAAGCTTTCTTTGAGTTCCCATTTAGTAACCCCAATGGAATAAATTTTCCTCTCCTAATCCTTACTCTCTTTCCCTACCTGGGATGGGTAAGTTCTGAATAGGACTCCAAAGAACATCAAGTTCCATCTCTATTAGTTTTGGTACTGCAATGTCCAGGGCAAAGTGGGCTTGATCTCTTCAAATTATATAAAGATATTTAAAGCTGGCTTATTTCCTGTCTGAGGATGGAGTCCGAATGCTTCATGGCTGTTGGAATTCATTCCTGCCCAAATGTTTCGAGAGTCCCAAACACTGAATCACCACTGGGGTTCATAGAAATTGAATAACTTTTTCATTTTAGGAACTGTCATAAGATAGCGGCACAATGGATACATCTGACCCTGGTATGGAAAGAGCCAGGTTTGCATTTGACACATGCTGGTTGTGTAACTCTGGGACAGTAACATAGCCTTTCAGTTCCCCAGGCAGTCTCTGAGACTACAAATTACAGAACAGTTTGCTGATCTGTTTTGGTAGAAGGAGCTTTTTTCCCTGGGAGCTCTCTATACCAAGGAAATTGGAGGCCTAGTAGCCACAGCATCTATCTTATGGAGAGGTGAGATCTGAGGGAGCCATATTACCAGTGAAGAGCTTGCTTGTAGACAATGACTAAAGATGTTATCAGAAAGATTTATGACTGGGAAAAGAGGTGGGTGAAGAATGTAGAAGAACACTGGGAAAAGAGGTGGGTGAAGAAGGTAGAAGGATACTGGGAAAAGAAGTGGGCAAAGAATGTAGAAGGATACTGGGAAAAAAGGTGGGTGAAGAAGGTAGAAGAACACTGGGAAAAGAGGTGGGTGAAGAAGGTAAAAGGATACTGGGAAAAGAGGTGGGTGAAAAAGGTAGAAGGATACTGGGAAAAGAGGTGGGCGAAGAAGGTAGGGAGTAGAAGGATAATAGATGGATAGCTTGTACATTAGGAAGGTATCCATGTATGCCCATAGCATGTTGGGTGGACCAGCCCTCCTTTGGGGGGTTAGAGGAGCACAAGGATGGTAGTCACACAGAATAAAAGGGTTGTAGGTGCCTTGTGAGACACTGGTGGAGAGAATGACTGCTTAATTAGACCCACTGAAGAAGAATTACTTTACATGGAAGCTCTTTAACCCTGTATGTTTAGTGCATAGTTACGACCATGTTGCTCTTCTGATCAAGAAGACGCTATGGCTCCCCCTTGCCTTCAGATTAAAATAGAATCTCTTCTGTTGGGCATTTAAATCTCTTCTTGATCTGACTCCAGCTGATCCTTCCAAACTGATTGACATTATTACATCAATCAGTAAGTACCCATTGAACACCTATGATGTGTTAGGCACATGCTAAAAGGTGGAGATAGAGAGGTAAAAATGATATAGTCTCTGATTTCAAGGAGATACCTTACAAGGCGATAGTATGTACGGAAATAAGTGTACACAAAATGTATTCAAGAAAAACACAAGGTAATGGTGTGGGACACTAGAAATTGGAGGGAGCAAGAAAGGCATTATGTAAGAAGTGGTATTTGAGCAATTTTGAAGGAAACAATGGATTCTAAGAGATCTGTTCCAAATATAAGAGACAGTTAACACAAAGTCATGAAGACAGGAATGACCTGCACGAGGAATGAGTTGGTCTTACTCACCCTCAGGTGCTGTTTCTTCTTGTATGTAAAATTCCATTTCCTTCCTCTGGCCCTGCCTGGAATTGTCTCCTTCCTGATCTCTACTTCAGGGAACTCCTAAATCTCTTGAAGACTCAGTTCAGGTTCCACCTTTTATGGTTTCTTTAGATGTTACTATCTGGCCTCTCATCAATTCACTGTGCATTTACCATGTCTGTCTGCCTATTTGATTATATGTGAACCCTCTAGCAAAATGTAAGCTCCTTGAAGGTAGAAATTATTTTGTTTGTTTTTGTATCCTTAGTACCTAGCACAGTTCCTGATACATAGTAGACTATTAATAAAGGCTTATTGGCAGATTGATTAATACCCATCAGCATTCCACTCCAAGAAAATAAGTAATGCTACTCTTGTTGATTGGTGCAATTCCCTCTAATCCTCAAGATAATTGGTCCAATGACTATTCTACTGAATCCATATCAATCTTTGACCTCTCAGATTTTGTCTGTACTGAATGGCCATGTAACATAACGGATTCATCACTGGATCTAATCATGGGTCCTTAGTAAAGGATTATTTATCCTCTCTGTGGTCAAGATCAAATGAGAAGATGTGTTATATGATCTATATCAAATTGCTTGCTATTTTAGGGAGGAGAGGAAAGGGAAGGAGAAAACTTTGGAACTCAGATTTTTAAAAAATGAATATCAAAAATTATCTTCACATGTAATTGGAAAAAATGATTAAAATATTATTTTAAAAAACAAGAAGATTTGTGTTAAAGTATTCTGAGAATGGTAAGCATTGAGTAAATGACAGATGGGATCATTATTATTGTTACTGGTTATCCCTGGCTCACAAACCTGGGCCATTATGTCAATCAGTCTTGATAACGGCAGCTTACAACCTTCTTCTGTCTTTAGGAAATCCAATAAGCTCCCTAATAAGAAAGAAATTAAAGCACTGTTTCAGAAAAGAAATGACCTGGCACCTGGTCTTGTCAACTTTTGTCAACTAGATTCTCCCAGAGCAAGGTGCTCCTGAAAGTAAACCAGCCAAATAAACTCTTCCAGATCATTCAGGGCAAAGAGAGAGTAGTTTGCTAAGTGATAATCAGTATAGTCTCCCAACACATCTAACATGCCCTGGCAGTATGTTGTATGCCCAAAGAGTTGTTTCTTGCTCTTAAGATTTGTTTAGAAGAAAGCTGGCTGCATGAAATAAGTTTTAAAATAAGTCTCTTTGTTAATCTTCTTTCCTTGCTCAGGTTCTCCTAATCTGAAGCATTCCATTCTAAGGGCCTGGTGCTTCAGAATAGAATCCATGGCATGCTGATGTCTCATGAATAGTGGGGAGAGCAGCATCCCTGGAGGACAGGTACAATAGAGACAAGAATGCTCCTCTCTCCTCTTCTCTCTTTCCTCCCTTCTCCCATCTGTCCTACCCTTTTCTCCTCCCTTCCTCTTTCTTCTCATCTCCTCTCCCCTATCCCATCTTTCCTTTTCCCTTTCCTCCCAGTCTTGCTTCTTTATTTCATCTTTTCTCCCCCCATCTCTCTCCTTCCTTCTCCTTTCTTTTCTTTTCCCATTTCCTACTCCCTTATCCCCTCTTTCCCTCTATCTTCATCTCTCCTTTTCTCTCCCCTCGTCTCTCCTTCCCTCCACTCTTATCCACTCTTCTTCCATGTTTTTCCCCTTTCCCCTTTCTCTCCTTTTCCTGTTCCTCTCCATTCTTCTCTTCTGCTCTTCCCTCATTTTCTCTTTGTCTTACTCTTTCTCCCTTCTTTTTTCATCCCCTTTTCTCTTCTATTCTTTCTGCTCCTGGCCCCACCTCCTCTCATTCTCTCTTTCTCCTCCCTTTCCCTTCCTTTATTTTATTTCTCCTCCTTTTCTCCCCTTCCATCCCTTTCTTTCTTCTCTTCTCTTCTCTCTCTTCTATCTCCTCTTTCCCCGTGAGGACCAATGGGCTATAAAGTTTGTCTTCCTAAACTCAAGGGGAGAGCAGCCTTTATAGATAGCACTTACTCCTTGTCTTCCTGACCCTTTCACCCCCCCAGAGAGGCCATAGATTGACTGCTTACTTTAACTCATTCTTTAGGCTTTGTTTCTTAGAGACCTGCCTAACAAGCACTCAATCAATACTCGGTGAAGTCCATTGAATCTAAACTTTTACCAGCCTGCATCCTCCATACCTATACCACCTCCAGCCCTTTCCCACCCCCAGCCTCAATCACAGGGTCTAAATCTTGTCACCTTTGGCCATGTACTCTGTGACAATATAGATGGGTTCCTGGGTTACCACTGCATAGAGACGGACCAGTTTGTCATGCTGGAGGGTTTTCATCATATTGGCCTCAGCAAGGAAGGCCTCAGGAGACATGCTGCCCTCCTTCAGGGTCTTGATGGCCACCTTTATGTTGTTTTTATAATAACCTGTGCCAAGGGGAGGATCAAGGAGTCTATTAAGGATACAGATGTTCTACTTGGAAGCAAGTCCCTTTCACCATAAGGCAACATGAGGTAGGGGGAAATAGCATTTGGACAGGAATCAAAAGACTTGATTTCTAATCCTAACTCTGTCACTAACTATCCCCATTTTACATATGAATAAATTGAGATTCAGAAAGTTAATTACTTGAAAGTTTGTCATGTGGAAGAGGGATTAGACTTGTTTCATTTGGTCTCAGTTGGCAGAACCAAAGGCAACAGATAGAAGTTGGGAAGAGGGCAAATTTAAGCTTCCAAGCACATAGAGAGTCACTGGGGATACAAAGTCACAAAGTGCCTCTCCTCAAGCACCCATCCAAAAAGGTTCAGGAAGAAGGTCTCCAAATAATTCAAGGGAGAAAGTGCCAGCATAGGGATCATCCAGAAAGGTTCAGAAGGAATGCCTTCAGATAACGTAAGGGACAAAGTACCAGATTAGGGATCCGGATCCTCTGGTTAGCCTTGCTACGTTCCTATAGTCACATCACTTTCCTCTGTATCTCAGCTTCCTCTTCATTGGATGGAGATAAGAAGTCAATCAATCAATAAACATTTATTAAGCATCTGCTGTGTGCCAGGCACTATGCTGGGTATGTGAAAGGAAGCAAAGACAGTCCCTGCCCTCAAGGAGCTTATAATCTAAATGCTATTCTACTTGCCTCAGTATTGTTTTGAGGCCCCGAAGAAAGCACGTATAACAGCATTGCAAGGGATTGCCCCCCAGAAAGTCCCCTTCCTCCTTGTCTCTGCTTCATTTCCCCCTCACCATACTGTACCCCCAGGAGACCCTGAGCAGCGTGTACTTACCCATCCAGACTTCTCCAAACTGTCCAGCACCAAGTTTCCTCACCAATTTCAGTGACTGCCGGGGTACTTCCCATTCATCCTGGGCCCAGTGGGTCTGAGGATCCAGAATCACACAGGGCAAAGTCAGCTTCTGGCATAAACCGTCCCTTTTCTCTGTGTTATGGTGACAAAAAGATGTGGACAGGTCATTACGGGGGCAGCAAAGGAACCATGCTGTTTCCTTCTATTTGGAACATCCTAGTCCCCGCCCCTGCCCCCCAACCTGGTATTGCTAATCTTTGCTCATTAACATTCCCAAAAGATACAAAAATGAGAGGATGGGGAGAACTATTTGCTATGCTCTCTTCTCTCTTCTTCTGCTATTATTTCTGCTTTATTTGAATAAAGCACCTAACATCTTGTTTTTCCTGTAGTAGGTGCTTGACATTTGCTTTTTTTCCTTGCAATTTTATGAATGTAGAAAGCTTTCTGGTGAGGAAACCACCCTCTACTAGGGCAGATAAGCAGATAGATAGACTGCAACCTCAACTTAAAGAGTTGCCCAGGGCACTGAGAGGCTGATGACTTGCCCCATAGCCAGTATGTTTTAGAGACTGGACTTATACCAAGGTCATTCTGACTCCAAGACTGGACTTCTGTCTACTATGCCACTCTGCATTAGACCAGCATGAAGTGTGCATTCATCTGTACTCTTCAAGTGCACTTAGATTAAATTTTGCTCCTTTTAAAGCAGTCATACAATGAGCCTGTAGGTGGCAGGCTTGGGATTGGCGAAGGCATGGCCACCTAATGTCACTAATTGCCATGGGGAAACACTTTGGTGAATTGGTAATTTCCATAGAAATGGACAATTCTATGGAGACAACATTATAATAGAATAAACGGCCTAATCATCTTTATTGGGGGACTTTGCAGGGGTATGCTGGAGTCAGCTCTAATTGGCTCACAAAAGCTGATTGTTAAATTTTCTGTGCGAGCTTTTATACCTCAAATCCACAAATGCATCAAATCAAGGCTTGAATTATCGCCTTGTTGATTGTTTAGACGTAAGAAAGTGATAGAAAATAAGGGTAGTAATGTAGATTAAATGTCCTGCATACATTTTTTTCTTCTAAAGAGCTACTTGTTAAACATTTACCACAGCATAACCTTAAATATAACTCAGATTCAGTTATGTTGTTGATGATGTTGCTATTGTGAAATTGTTGATTGATGCTATTGTGAAATAACTGTCGAAAGATCACAGAGGAATTATAAAAAGGCAGTGTGCATGGTAGGTGCCAGGAAGCACTCGGCATATTATCAGTAGTGATTTGTAAGCAAGAAGTGGTATAAAGGACATCCTTGGTGAAATGTAATGATGGCGGAAGAGGCAGGCCAATTGGGCAGTAATAGTGAGACATGGGCAGATGGGAAGCCCTAGTTTTGCACTGGTGCCCACAAAATATTAAAAGAACAGGAGTTCTTTATCATTGTCCATGAACTTGTTTTTTGATAGCCATATTTCAATATAATTGTTTCTTTTGTAATCTTATGCATTTAAAATATTCTGAGATGTCTATAGGGTTAATCATATTAGGATCTTGTTTTGTCAAGGGGGTCAATAGCACAAAAAGTTAAGAATCCCCATCTTCCAGGAAGACTTCCACCACAATGGATAGATACTCTATGGAAAAACAAGGAGAAAAATGGGGATGGAGACTGGTGAATCTATGATGTACATGTACCAGGATAGAAGACATTATAAATCTATCCAAGTGTCTAAGTATTGCTTGAATACAATGTCAAATTGGGTAATGCCTATGTTCCTATTAATGCTATATCATTAATGTCATGAACTATAGAACTATACAATGTCAGAGGAAGGTTGTATCTCAGAGATCATCAAATCCAACTCCATACGTCCTAGATAATATGATACAACTGTGAAAGCACACTAAGGGCTTTCTTCCCAGCCCAACTCTTTCTTTAAGAGAAATATTAATGAATAATATTATTTTTGTCTGAAGTCCTTTGGAAATTATCAGAATGAAATAAACCTCGTCAGTACTTAACCACATTCCAAGGAGACTGGGCTAGGCTAAAATCCTTTGTTTCATCCCTATCAAAGGCCCAACTGGTTTCAAATGGGAAACTCTTAAACTCCAGGAAAATGGATTGTGTGGTAAGCACAGTTGTAGGGGGAATATCCTTTGATTAATCTAATCAAGAGCAGTATCTCTTGCTCTGCCTTGGGCCATCATTGACATAACAGGAAAATTATTCTTCAGGTCATGCTGATATTTAGAGTTATTTCTCTCTTTAAATAAATAAAAAAACTCTAAGCTAAACTTTGTATCTCTTTAAAATGTTGATTGTGGATTGTCGTTTTGTTTCATGATTACTATACAATTGTTAAGTAAGAATGGTTGTGACAAATTTTCAGTTAATGGGGATGTAGTGGGAAGGGGAACATTGACTTTTTTGTTTCTCTTTCTCTAAGAGTTGCTTGGATTTAGGTGATTTGTTTCTGACATACTTGTACCCAATGAGCAGAATCCATGCAGCTGAGCCCAGAGAGAGGGAGAGCTAGTGAGCACCAGAACTGGGACTAGGATCCAATTCCCCTCGATCCTAGCACAGGGCTCACAGCCACCAATTAAAAAGCCCAATCTTATTTAATATATCTTTCTGCATAAGCACAAGTGATTTCCCTAGAACCAAATTCAGTACCCAGCTCTTACTAGAATAATGTTGAACCAAATCTTGTAGCGAAGAGAAGGTAATCCTGGGAGAAATATAATATCCTCCTTCATCTAAGGACCGGATCTTATAATGTTTGATCACATCCCCAGCAGAGGTGGTGTCCTTCACAGACAGGGAAAAGGCACCTAGAGAATTAATTAACAAACAAACATATGGGAGAAATAAGTCATCCACTCAAGGAAATTAAATATCTAGGCAAATGAAATGGGGTTTGGGTTTCCTTTAAATTACTTGGGTGGGGAGGGGGGAGTGGCAGCTAGATGCCACGGTGGTTAAAGCACCAGCCCTGGAGTCAGGAGGACCCGAGTTCATCCAGCCTCAAACACTTGACACTTACTAGCTATGTGATCCTGGGCAAGTCACTTAACCCCAATTGCCTTACCCCTCCCTCCCAAAATAGTGTAGTTTTCCAAATATTTCCCCTGCCTACCTGAGCTCTGCCTAGAGTTTCCCCAGTTCTGTCAATTCCTCAAAACTCAGCTCAAGACCCTAGCAAGATTTCCCTGTCTGACAAATCACCAAGTGTTGATATCCATATCTTCTGAGCACTTATCCTAGAAGGATTATAGTTTTAGATCTGGAAGGGACATTCCTTGATCATCTGGTCTAACTTTCCTCTTTTGACAGAGGAGGAAACAAAAGCCAAGAGAGAACAGATACCTTGCCCAGAGTCCCACAACTGGTGGCAGAGCTGGGATTTGAACCCAGGGCTTCCTCTGATAGTGGGCAGTCTCCTACTTTTAAAGGGTTGCTCCAGGTATTGTTGACACCCTGGGCGTGGGTGTGAGGAAGATGTTTAGGCTTCAGTGTTTGCCACTCAAGACATCATCACAGCCAGGCTGCTGGAAGCAGGTCTTCGGCTTTCTCCCCATTGTCTCCATCCCAAGTTCTCCTAATTGGAGCCCTCACCACTAGTCTCACTCTTAGCCACATTCACACTCCCTCTCCCCCCTCCCCTTACCAACCGGAGTCCTCCTTTTCCACTAGAAGGAGAAGGGAATGCAGTAGTGCCATCTCTATTCAGGAAATGCTTGTGTCAGTCAAGAAGCATTTGTTAAGTGCCCACTATGTATCATGCACAGTGCTAAGTACTGGGGCACAGAAAAAGGCAAAAACATGGTCCCTGACCTCAAGGAGTTTACAATCCAATAAGAATGTCAATATACAAACAAGTACGTATTATATATGTTCTGCCAACATATATAGGTATACACAAACACACACACACACACAAAAGGGAAAGATAATTTCAGAGGGCTGACACATGGCTTTTACTCTGGCCCAACCTATTCCCTGGCTTCATGTGCCTCCAGGTTGACAAATGACATCCAGGATCATGGAGTGCCAAATCTGGGAGGGATCTTAACATCACCTAGTTCAGCTCCCCTCTCTTTCAGAGAAGGAAACAGAGAAGTGATTTGAGCAAGCTCTCCCAGAGTTAAGGGCTGAGCTAGGCCCCAGCCTCTGCAGGTCTCTTGGCTCCCAATGCCATGCTCTTTGCCCAGCCCTGCTCAGAAGGGCTACTGTGTCCTTACCTTTGTTTGTTTCACTCTCTCTAATAAGGAATGCACCAGCCCTGTTGACAGGGGCCAGGAGTGTCCTTTCAGCATCTCTCCGGCTGATTGTTTTGAAGAACCACCTGGAAGAGAAAGAGAAGGGGGGAGGGGAGGCCCCATCAAATGGTAGCACAATCCTCCAGGACCATGTCCTATATACCCATAGGCAAAGGGGGAAAAAACTCATAAAACCCTAACACTCATGAGTCTATGTAATACTTTCCTGCCTCCTAGGATAATATCAGCCCTTGAAACTAGCTAAAATATAGTCACAGCTTGATTTGAGATGTACATTCCATGTACAGGAGCTTTGTCAACTTAAAGGCACATGAAGACAGGGAAAGTGTTGAGCCAGAGCTATATGCCTGCTCTCTGAGCTTTGTGTGCGTGCGTGCGTGCGTGTGTGTGTGTGTGTGTGTGTGTGTGTGGCTATATATGTTGGCAGTGCATAGATATGTATACTAACACTCCTAGTAGATTGTAAGCTCCTTGAGTTGCCTGGAACAAGAGGTTAAGTGTTTGCCCAGGGTCACACAACCAGTAGATAGACTTGAACACAGATCTTCTGGATTCCAAGCCACAAATCTCTATCTACTACATCACATGTCAGGCATTCAGTAAATCATCATTGAATTGAATTAAGCCAAACCTTTGTTGCCCAGATTTAAAGTTCTGCCAACATCAGTATTTAGTACTGTAATTGGTCCAAGCGAGTACTTTATATGCTGGTTGTTCATCTGACTTCTCCCACATCTGCAAATGTGCTGCCCGAACATTCTGGTGTATACAACACCAGTCCAGTAGGATTTTGAACTAGAAGAAGCTGGATAGAGGAAATTAGGGCCCCAGCTTGAACCCAGGTCTTCCTAAGTTTAAATCTATTCCTCTACTACATTCTACTACTCTAAGGGCCGCTAGGTGGTGCAGGGGATAGAGCGCTGGGCCTGGAGGGAGGAAGACCTGAGTTCAGATCTGGCCTCAGAGACTTACTAGATGTGTAACCTTGAACAATCTACTTAACCCTCTTTGCCTCGTTTCTTCATCTATAAAATGATCTGGAGAAGGAAATGGCAAAACACTCTAGTATCTTTTCCAAAAAAGTCCAAATGGCACCACAAAGAGTCATACATGACTTTTCTACTACTTTTCTAGGCAGGGATAAGAGTTCAAATTGCATGGAAATGACTATTCCAATAAGAACTGCCTTATGAAGTCCCAGGGAAGCTTTACTATGACAAGATAGTCCACGCTATAGCCTCACACCCTAAGTTAGGTCCTGAATTTCACAAGATCTATCCTTTTCAGGAAGGAAGGGGGCAGGGACAATTCTCGTTCCCTATGGCTGGGCAGAGCAAGGTGACTTGTTAAAGATCACAGTGAATCATTGCTGCTATCAAGATGGTAAAAAAAAAGATTCAAAATCCAAATGGTCAAGCAATTGCTCCCACTTCTTCCATCTAGCACCCCTGCCATGCCACAAATGTCAGACTGTGTTAGTATCAGTACTAAAGTGCACCTACTTTTCAATTTCCAGAGTCTCTACTCGAGCAACAAAGTTGCTAGGGACATAGCCTTCCCTTCCAGTGACAAGTGATTTGGCCATCCACCAGTCTCCATTTCTGAGAGGAGAAAAAGGAAAAATACAAATATAATAAAAGTCCTACGTTCAAGGCTTTCCTATGACGGAGCTCAAAGCACTTCACGTGAAGAACATGATCTCAACCCTAAGAGACAGTGAGAAATCAATAGAAGAGAAATGACAGAATCATGAGCTGACTTTGTATATTTCTATTATTTCTGATTTACTGGGGGAAGGGGGGGACATCCTGACAATTACACATATGTTTGGTACTTGTCTCTTCACCTGTTAATGAGGAAAGAAGGAAAGAAAGAAAGAAATCTAGCCAGTAAACCCCAAGATTTCTTTCTTTCTTTCCTCCTTTCCTCTCTTCCTCCTTTCCTTCTTTTCTTTCTTTTTTTCTTCCTTCCTTCCTTCCTTCCTTTCTTTCTTTCTTTCTTTCTTTCTTTCTTTCTTTCTTTCTTTCTTTCTTTCTTTCTTTCTCTCTCTCTCTCTCTCTCTTTCTTCCTTCCTTTCTTTCTCCCTCCCTTCCTTCACAAAACCTTAAACGCAGTTCACTCTGAAGCTCATAGATTGGACCACAATAGGTCCCTGCCCAAGCTCTACTTAATAGCTGTATGTTGGGCCCTCCTGGCTTAGAGTGAATGTCAATGGTAACTGTTTCTCTTGGCAACAGCAACCCTGAGGGTCTTCCCCTCTCAGCTTAATTTTTTTTTCTAATTAAAGGGTCCATCCCTTGACTCACATCTTAAAGAGGCTTATTCACTGAATGGGCATTACCTCACACTAAGTGAGTACATGAAAAGGCCTTAGCCTAAAAGGGCCAGGGTCTCCCATTGCATCTTGGGTCATCTCCAGTCATCCTGATGACTATCTGGTCACTGGATCCAGATGGCTCTGGAGGAGAAAGTGAGGCTGGTGACTTTGCACAGCCCTCCCTCCCTCAAATCAAAGTCAACTACAAGTCATGTCATCATTCCTGATGATGTCGTGGTCCTCTTCAAGAACAAACACATCTGTAAAGTGAGCTGGAGAAGGAAATGGCAAACCATTCTAGTATTTTGCCAAGAAAACCCCAAATAGGGTCATGAAGAGTCAGATACGACTGAACCACAAAATCTGGGTTTGAACACTCACCCTGCCCCTCACTATCTGTGTGATCTGAGGTGGGTCACTGGACCACTCCTTGCCCCAGTTTCCTCATTTGTGTACTGCTGGGTTTGTACCAGATGATCTCTGAGGTTCCTTCTAGTTCTAAATCTTGAGTCCTATTTTTTACTATAGAAGTTGACTGATTACCTTTTGCATTGGTAAAAAGTAAAAGCAAAATTTGAAAAGGATAAATGAGCAAAAAGGTCAGATTGTTTTATTTTTTTAATTAAATTTATTGACATACGATAAAACATGCAATCCTTTACAACTTTACTTTTAATTTTTAGGTCAAATTGTTTTAAAAAGCAAAAGAGATTCTGTACAAACCAGACATGTTTGTGACACATTTTTGTGAAATCATTCACGAATATATGTGAGTCAGAAACTTCTGGCCTGATTCCAGATAATTAGAGCAAAACTGTGGGGAATGGGGGAGAGCTGTCTCAGGAGTTCACCAAACACAAGCATGCCAGGCTAAGTGAGACCTGTGGTACATGGGATGTAGTACAGTGGAAAATGATTAAGTACTCTGGAGCTGACCTTAAGATAACATGGATGTTGCCTCTATAACATCCAGGCTGTTTATTCTCACCTAAAGTGGATGGGGAGAAAAAATAGTAACAAAGCTTATTTGGAAGAACAAAAAGTCAGGAGCTTCAAAGATACCAGGAAAAAAGATATAAAGGAAGTAGCAGCATCAGATATTAAACTGTGTTATAAGGGAGAGCATTGCTGAAGTGTAAAAAGGATAATTTTGATTATGTTAAATTTTTTATATAAATAAAACCTACGTAGCCAAAAATAGAAGGAATGCAGAAAATTGGGGGAAAAGTTTTATAGACAATCTCTTAGATAGGATGCGATTGGGTTGGAATCGTGCTGTGGTGTAGGAAATGTTGAGCTGGTTGATATAGAAAAGCATGGAAAGACTTAGACTTATGAAGGAAGATGCTATTCACCTTCAGAGAAACAGATGACAGGTAGAAATGAGCATAGTATTGTCATATGTGTGTGTGTGTGTAGGTATGAATATGTGTATGAGCATATATATATGGATGAGTGTATAGGTGCATATATTTGTAAGTCTATAGATATCTAAGTATATGTATATTTATCAACTTAACCGTGCTGTTCTTTAGGGTGGAGTAGGGGAAGGAAAGGAAAAAAGTAAAAAGCACAGCAGGGAGCAAAAGAAAACTATCAAGAAGGCAAAGAAAAGCTGGGTAGCTTTGTGTAGTATTTATTACATAGGTTTTCTTGAAATGGAAATTTATTGTTTTATATTGAATCTTTTCTTATGGTCTGCAATGTGCATGGCAATGGTTTTTTTCTTTTCTCATTTTGTATTTAAGTTTAAAATTTTTAAAAATTACAAAAAAAGTGGATGTGGAACAAGGAGAAAATTCAAACTATAGGAGGTAGAAACGAGTGAATGAAAACCAATCCCCCAGCAAGACTCTGGAGGACAAATGGTGGAAGATTTGGACAACATTGGAGGAGTATCCCCCACCCCTCACCCCCTGCAAAGGTAGGGTAGGCCAGTAGGAGACTCCCTGTGTAGAATGGCTTTCTGGGAAACATACTTCATCAAGATTCGCAGCTTCTCTCCCCTCATCACCTTCAGGTCCCAATCATTCACAGCATCATAATCCCACAAGGCAACCACATAGTGTTCCTCTGCAATAAAGAAGAAAAAAATGGCAGCTCTCTAGAGTTTCTGGCAGGAAGAGAGAGCGAGCCAACTGACACAGGAAAAATCAGGAAAAGGGGCTTATAAGCAGAGTCATGGTCAGGATTAGGCTTCAGGAGATCTCTTTCAGAATTGTGATAAAGATGAAAAGAGTTTGCAACTAGACTGGGGTGATTAGAGCTTTTCCCAGGGTGCTGAATTTACAGGTTGATGAAATTACTTGCATTCTTTTAACAGAAAAAAACATCACAAAGTTAAGAATCTAGATAGCCTGGCCTCCCTCTCTCTGCCGCCCGCCATCAACTCAGCCCCCCAACCCCCAAGAAAGTAAAAAATACAAGCAGGAAGTTACCAAATGGCTTGCTGCCTTTCCCACCCCTGAGACGCATCAGCCGAGTTCCTCCCTGGCATGGCCTCCTCTTGCCCACTTCTTTGTACCCTGCTTTAGAATTGGCCTTGCTGTGTCCAAAGGCTCTCTGTCCATTGAACTTCCTAGTTTGCCTAAAACTTACACCTTCCTTTGTGCCCTGTGCTACCTATTCTATCTGACCCATTAAGAAGTTTCTGCACCTGACTTATACCGGTCTCTGATTTGGGCCGGCACACATTTGGTCAGCTCCATTCCTTTTGGCACCTGATGGATGTTTTTCCCTAATGTACTCTCAGCCTGTTGTGTGCTGCTCCCTTCTGGAGAAACCAAACCTTTTCGGAATACAAATTTCCCACTGTCGGAGCTGGATTACCCACTCTGACCTTCCCCTATGAGGCCCAGAAAGTCCTGGAGAACTGATTTTCCTTGACCTTAGAATAGTATCTCTTCTTAAAATAAATCAGAAATCCCACAATGAGAATTTGTGCCTTGGTCACAAAAGGAACCTTAGGAAATTTGGGGGATTTGGGTCAAATCAAGCACTGAGACTCAGGTTGATATCTTCCTCTATGCTGACTGCCAAAAAAAAAAAAAAAGAACAGCAGGGCAACACAGCAACCATGCTACCAAAGCCAAGATCTTACCTTGATCAGGACTTAGAACAGGGGTTGGCGTAGTAATGTGATTGAAGACAACCTTTGACAGAAACACAAAACCCAACAGTTAATTCACTGTTCAGCAGCTTGAGCAAGCATTTATTAGGCGCTTACCGTGTTTCAGACACTGTGTCAAGCACTGAGGATACAAACAAGGCAAAAACAGTTCCATCCCCTCAAGGATCTCACATTCTAATGGATAAAAGAACATGTACACGATACATACAAGATATATACAGAGTAGATGGACAATGATCTGATAGGGGAGGGCACCAGCTACTGGGAAAATTGGCAAAAGACTCCTGCAGAAGCTAGATTTGGAGCTGGGTCTTGCAGGAAGCCACAGAAGCTAAGAGGTAGCAAAGGTGAGGGAGGGAGAGCATTCTAGTCTTGGAGCACAGCCAATACAAAGGTGTGGAGGGTGGAGATAGAATTTCCTTTTGCTTTGTTTTTGTGAGGAACAGCAAGTAAAGTCCAATGACTATGAGTTAGATTTTCTCTATGCCTCAGTTACATCCTGGAAATAAGAAACACACTTCACAGAGATAAATGACACCAACAGTAGTACAGTAGAAAGAAATCAACTCTGTAGTCAGAGGACCAGGATTCAAATTTTGCCTCTAACCCTCATTCACTTCTGAGACCTTGGGCAAATCATTTAGCCTACCTGAGGCTGAGTTTTCTAAAATGAGCAGGCTAGACTAGATGTCCCTTCCAGCCCTAGATCTATGAAACTACAAAAGTGGAAATGAAAGACATGAAATAGCAAACAATGAGAATAAATAGTTGCCATTTATATTCCATCTCCTGCCCTGGTGTCACCCATTAATCCTCAGGGTCACAGGGAGATGATCCTGGGATCATCAAGGCTCTTCTATTCACAGGCTCTAGCAGGTCCTACTAAGCTAAAAAGGCTTTAAGTAAGGAATGGGTAACATCTTTTGTGTCTGTCAACTGAAGACCATCCTAGCTCAATGTAAGGAGATTCTCTTCTACACCAGCAGGTAAATTTTTTGGCCACAGAAATTCATGTGGACTGTCTATTAAGGCACAGAAGGTTTTTGTTCTGCATCAATGGAGAGAGAAACCATTCCAAAGCAATCACAGATCTTTGGAAGCATAGTATGGAAGTAATGGCAGATATATATGCATGTACGCATGTATATAGAGACATGCATATGTGTATGTATGCATATGTATATATACACATATATTTGTGGATTTTTGAAGGCATAGTATGGAAGTAATTGTAGGTATAGATATATATATATGGATGTATGCATGATATATATGTAATGGCAGCTATGTGTATATGCATATATATATACATACATTTTTGCCATTTCTGCCATATTATGCTTCTAAGGATCCACAAATATGTAAGTATATGTATATATGCATGCATATATCTATACTTTCTCCATATATACCTATATATCTGCCATTGTTTCCACACAGTGCTTCCAAAGACCCACAAATATCTATACATCCTATGTATATGTACATGTATACATTCACATATAAATATAACTGCTCCTGGGGATACTCCTAAAAGGAGGGAGAAAGATCCTTGGTCTTACTAAGAAATTCCAGTGAGTATCACCATAGGGTTGGAGAGAGCTGCTCTTCTTCCATATCTCAGCCTCTGACTTCAGCTTGAAAGTCAGGAGATAAGTAGCTCACTCACCAATGGAGGCAGAGGTGGAGGAGGCTTGTTTGGGAAGGCGATCTGAGGCTCCTTCTCAAAACTCCACCAATTCTTTCCTTTCTCCTTAGCCAGTTTTCTGCTGCTCACTACTCCCATCCTGTTATGGTAGAAGGGCAGATAACAAGAATGTTAGTCCACTGGGGTGGGTGCTCAGTATTTCTGTCCACATGTACTAACCTCCCCCAAAGATTATCCATTTAAGATGTATCACTGAGCTGGGAGGGATTCTGTAGGCCAAGACTCAAATCCTGGCTCCATCTCTTTCAAGAGCAGAGAGAACTGAGGCCCAGAGAAGGAAAATGACTTGTCTGTTGCGACAGAAAAGCTAGAAAGAAGAGTCAGGAATTCACTTGGAAATCACAGTCACATTGTGTCTGGGATTGACCAGATGCTTTCCAATATAAAATATGGGAACATATATGTATATATGTGTGTATATACACACACATATAACAATACACACACATATACACACGTGTGTATATGTATATATGTGTATGTGTACATATGTGTGTATATATACATATACATATACATGTATATATGGTCTCCCTTGGAAGGAGACTCCATAATTTATGGAAAGAGCATTTAATACTGAACTGGGAGTCAGGAAGAACAGGGTCTTAGTTCTTGACCCTTCCACTAATGGCTATGAGACAGTGGACAAGCCACTATCTCTGGACGTCAATTTCTTCTTCTGTGAATTGAGAAGGTTGGATCCGATATCTAGCAAAGATTCTTACTCTTCTAAATCTCTTATCCCATGAACCACAAAGTTTAGCCTAAGCTTGTTTATTTTGGAATCACTTTTATTATTCATGCTTTTCAGTATGCTCTTTTTTAAGGGTAAGGGTGGTTGGAGCACACTTCACCAGGATTATACATGTTCATTTAAGAATAGGATGATTGTGTATACTGGAGAGAATAATATGGTCAGTAGCAAATCCCTTTGAACATATGTTTACTCTTTGAAAGCCTCGGAATAAATGTCAATATAATCTCATCTATCCCTAAACCACGACTTTGAAGTTAGATCAAAAGGCCAAGGATTATTTTCCTTACTTCACAGATGGGGTAATGGAGACACAAAGAGTTAGTCAGAAAGCACTAATTGAGCATACTATGGAAAGAAGAATATGATATCTGAAAGTTTACACTTCTTGCATTTGTAAATACTACTACTACTACTATATCCACAGATACAGTAGTATATCTATATATATAGATATACTATATATCTATACCACTACTATCACCACCACCATACTTTCACCACTACTGTACCAACTCCACCCATTGTCTCTTAATGTGACTGTTATTCCTCTTTTATATAGGGCTTTAAGGTTTTTCAAAGCACATTTCATTCTCACAACAACCTTAGGAGGTAGGTGCTATTACTATTCCCATTTTACAGATGAGGAAACTGAGGTAAAATGCATTAAATGATTTGTTCAAGGTTATTCAGCTAGTATGTGTCAGAGGCAGAATTCAAACCCCGGTCTCTTCTAGCTCCAGGACCAGCATTCTTTAAACTTACGCTCGTCTGCCTCTGGTGAACAGGAGACTCACCACCTCACAAAAGCAGCCCATTCCATTTCACAGGCCAAGAGTTCTGAAGTGGGCATGTTCTTCAATAATAGGAAGGCTTGGGTACAGAACTTTAGAGAAACAGTCAAGTAGCAGAACCTGCCAATAGGCATTTCTTCATTATCCGTTTCCCCTTCACCCTCTGCCTGCTGTCCTGAATTCCTGGTTCATAGTTCCTTAGCTCGTAGGTCTGGAGCCAGAAGGAAGCCCAGACCTAGTCTAATCCTTTCATTTTACAGATCAAGAAAGTGAAGTCTAGAGAAATTAGGTGACTTGCCCACAGGCACATAGGTGATTAATTGGGACTTGACCTTCTCACTTCAAGTTCTTTGTTCTTTCCATTGAAGCGCACTCCATAACTAGGGCTAATAAGCCGGGAGAATCTAGGCTTTTTAAAACTCCAGGTTCAGTGCCACAAAGTAGTGATGGGACCTAGGACACATTATGTGGCACCTTTGCGTATCATCCACATCTGTAGAATGAGGATAACACTACTTGGTACTGCTCACCTCACAGAGTTAGTGTAGGAAGGTGCTTTGTAACCAAAAGGTCATACAAACGTTATTGGTATTATGACTACACCAGGCTTCCAACCCTTAAAGGGAAGTGAGCGACGCCTAGCTGCCCCTAAAATTAATAATATCTATCTCTGTTCAATTGTTTTCAGTTGTGTCTAACTCTCCATTTCCTTCTCTAGCTCATTTTACAGATGAGGAAACTGAGGCAAACAGGGTTAAGTGACTTGCTCAGGGTCACAAGGCTACTAAGTATCTGAGTCTGGATCTGAACTCGGGAAGATAAGTCTTCCTGACTCCGGGCCCAGCACTCTATCCACTAGTACTTACAGTGGGATTGTTTAATTGCATAGACAATGAATGAAAGACCTAATATTGTCATGTTGTATGGCATAGATAATGTATTTTATTGTTCTTGTCTGTAAGTGATATTGAAATTCTAAGAAGAAAGTAATAATTAAAGGCTGGAATAGTCAGAGAATCTATCCTCACTGTCCCACCCCACCCCTGCCCCCAACCAGGTCATGAAGAAGGCCTCAAAGATGATGATGAGAGTTCTGTTTGGCAGAGAGACAGTGGGATCAAGTTTCTGGGAGGCAGGACAGCATAAAGATAAGATGAAGGACGTGCCTAGGGCCACGGGGAGCTATGAGTAAAATAGACGCTAGAACCAGGATTGAACACTTGTCATTCCCAGCCCTGTGTTCATTAAGTGCTGCCATCAAGGTGATTATTCAGACTCCCTGAACCTTAGTGAAGTTCGGAAGAGTCAGTAGAAGTCTGTTTCACTAATAAGGAATTCTCAGCAGAGATAGCCAGGATTGGTGAGAGGAGTCACTTGATTAGGCAGGTCCTTGGAATGTAGGTCATTGTCTTCCTCATCCACATTGCTGCCATCAATACTACTGACTCATACATCAACAATGTCTATTAGCAAGTGGGATGAAATAGAGATTCATCGTTTCATATAGAATCCTTTTTGTATCCTTCTGTGGATATAGAAAGGTTTTTTAAAAATTAAATTGAGAATAAAATATGAAAAATCAATCAGACCAAAAAGTATTTATCAAACACTTACTATGTGTCCTAGGCATGCCTACGTGTCTTAGCTAATGAAGATACAAATGCAAAGAATGAGACAGTTCTTAACTCGAAAGAAACTTACATTCTAATACCATGGTCATCATAAACATGCTCATGACTGGAGCTCAGTGAAGGCATGGATTATGTCTTTTTTGTATAAACATAATGCACTGCATATGATAGACAGTTTATAAATGGCTGTGGAATGAATGACGCCCCTTTGCTTCATACAGAATTTTTTTTTACTGAGTATGATGTCTCATGATGGAAAAAAAAGCAGTTACTGAGCAGTCATACCAGCTCTAGCTCCCCTGCTTCTTTATACTTTATCAGTTTCAGACTGGGTGGGACCAGGAAGCATAAAAATAGATAGAAAAAACAACAACAAGGTTGCCTCCCAAATTTTAAAAATTTTCATAGTTTTAACCACGGCTGTATCCAGAAGTTAATAATAACTTCTCACAGTAATAATCACATTTTATATGCATCAAAACGCATTAACTCATTTGGTCCCACTCACAGTGAGTATTCCCCAAGGCTCTGTCCTCTATCCTATTCTCTTTTCTATTTCGTTTGGTAAATGCATCAGCTCCCATGTGTCTAATTATCTTTTCTTTTACTTTCAATCTTTCTTGATATATATATATTAATATATTATATAAGTAATTATAATTGTATTATGTCTTATAATTAATATAATATGTATTGAGAGACAGAGAGAGGATTTTATACCCATATATACATACATGTATATAAGTATATATAATGCAGATATGTATACATACATACATATGTATATATTTGTGTGTGCATATGTGTATATACACATACTATATATATATGTATTTATGTGCTATATATACATATATGTAAATATATGTGTTATATGTGTGTTTTATATATATGTGTGATATGTGTGTATGTAAAATCATCCTTCTAGTTACCCACGCTTGAAACCTCAGTGTCATCATCAACTCCTCATTCCCACTCATCCCCTATATCCTAGTGTGCCAGTAAGGCAAAATGGGCTTAGTTTAACGGGTGCCCTTGAGGAGTTTGGCTTTTGTTTACGGTGAAAGTACTTTCACCTGTTAAATGCTAAGCCCCAGGCCCAAAGCCCTATCAGGTGTGAAACCTGTGTG
>CM053625.1:205927860-205969867 GCA_028646595.1 Phalanger gymnotis
GAGAACGCCAGAGGCTTGGCTGAGAGGAGAGGCAAGAAAACTACAGCTGGAAAAAAATCCGAAGCAGAGCCGACCCCTGTGTGGACCCAGGAGTTCGAGCGAGGTCTTGAGGCCGGTGAATATGATTTATGCCATCTTATTTTTCTGTGGCCTCCTGGCTACTCTTGTGAGGCGGGCCTACTGGGCCTGGAGGCTTGCGTTCACAATACTGGAATGGGGAGGTTGGTTCGCTAATTTGTTGCTCTGGGCCCTGAATAAATTTTTTGATGCCTTCTGCTTGGAGAATTCTGTATACCCAACGATTTCGAACCATTCAGATATTTATATGATCCTTTCTGAGATCATAAATTCGGCCTTCCTACTACACCTATTCGTTGTAAAATCTTACTGTTACCCTTTGACCCAGCAATACTACTTCTAGGGCTGGCTCCCAAAGAGATCACACAAATGAGAAGGGGACCCGTATGTACAAAAATATTTATAGCGCTCTTTTTGTGGTAGCAAAGAATTGGAAATCAAGGGGATGCCCATCAGTTGGAGAATGGCTGAACAAGTTGTGATATATGAATTTTATGGAATACTATTGTGCCATAAGAAATGGGGAAGATACAGACTTCATAATAACCTAGAAAGACCTACATGGTATGATGCTGAGTGAACAGAGCAGAACCAGGAGAACATTGTACAGAACCACAGACATACTGATTCTGGGATGACTAACTTTGATAGACTTGGCTCTTCTCAGCAATACAAGGTTCAAAGATAGCTCCAAAGGTCTTATGACGGAAAGATCTATCTACATCCAGAGAAAGAATTACAGAGTCTGAATGCAGATTGAGGCAAACTATTTGCTCTCTATTTTTTTTCCTCTTCTCTTTTGGTTTTGTTTCTTCTTTCTCATGATTCATTACATTGGTCATAATTCTTCTTTACAACTTGAATATTGTGTAAATAAGTTTCATGCTATGTGTGAACATAGATCAGAGTCCATGCTGTCTTGTGGGGGGGAGGAGGAGAAAATTTGGAACTCAAAAACTTGTGGAACTGAGTGTCGTAAACTAAATAATTATCTCTATTTGACAGATGATTGAACTGAAACTCAGAGAGGTGAACGGCTTGTCCAATCCAGTTAGTAACTCATATAACCCAAATCCAACACTTTTGGCTTTGAATACTTAGTTGTTGTCTCTACAGCATCCTCCTCAATCATAAACCCTATCCCACCAGCCCCCAGCCCCCAAGACACATACAGCAGCTCTTCTACCTTAACTTCCAGATCATAATTAGCATCTGCTTAGCATGATGTAATGGAGAATATGAGAGAAACAGCTATTTTGAGCCCCCGTCCTAGCCTTCACTGGGAGTAGTAGGATCAGCACTAGTCCAGGGTACTAGATGAAGAGCCAGAAAAAAGGTATTTGGGATGGGAAGAGGGGAAGGGTGCAGCCACTAGGAAACACTAGGAAGTCACTAACCCTTATGCTTCTTGAAGCTCTGTATCCCTTTTTAGCAACTGATATTTCTATAGTACTTTGCGGTTTACAAGTTTCTTTACATTATCTCACTTGATCATCACTTCAACCCTGGGGGAGATTATACCTTCATTACTTATCTGTAAAACGGGAGCTGTAAAATAGCAATGACCTGTGCCAGTTTAGTTGGGAGAATGGAGAACAGAAATGGAAAGGGGTGCCAAAGATGCCTTAGAGAGTCCACTGGAGTTTCCTCCTGGATGTTCCCTGTCCTTTGAGGCTATTCCCATAGCCTCAGGGAATGAAGAATGATGGTATTAGCATGTTCATTAGAGTCTTTAGGGGTGCCAGGCAGTAGGGATAAGGCAGGTGTGTCACTACGTGGGCCAGTGCAGTTATGGCAGGGAGTGGAGCCTGTAGTTAGAAAATGCGTCATCAATGTAGGCAGAGAATGCCCATTGAGGAAGGGAAGCAAGAACAACTGTGGACCTTTCTCTCCTTGCATAATGAATGGGAGGGGCTACCCACAGGTGTCTCTGTTGGGCCTAGGGTTAAGGTTTGAACTGCTTCAGAGCTAGAACATGAGGTGCACTAGTAGAGGAGAAACAAGACAGAACTACAGTCGGTGTCAGCCTAGAGATGCCCATCTTAGTAGAAGGGGCTGAGCTCTCTGTCCTACAGTAGAACTGCCCAGCAGCATCCTGTTCTCAAGTACTTTACAATTTAGGTGGGAGACACAACTGAGATACATATCATTCTGATACAAGATTGCATATTCCAAGTGCTTTGACAAATCTAAGGAAGAAAGGGTGACATTCAAAGGATGTATTCACAGATGTCTATCTTGGCCTATAGCTAAGGATTAAGCTGTTCCGTGGTTCTCCAGGTCAGATCTCTGGAGGAGGTGATAAAGCTTGAATGATGGGCACAATTTCAATAGGCAGAAATAAAAAAAGAGGGTGGCCATTCTACAGATAGGAAAAGAAAGTATTTTTTCACATGGCTCTCATTCTTATCGCATAGGTAAAACCTCTCATTTTGATAGCAAATTCAACAAGATCCACTGGAAAGAAAACACTAGAAAGGATGAACAGTGTGTGTGTGTGTGTGTGTGTGTGTGTGTGTGTGTGTGTGTGTGTGGTATAGATGGAGTGGACAGGAGGAAGAATCATAATCTCTCCTTACATTGGCTAGAAATCCCTGGTCAGTTCCCTTCAGGCCCAGCCTCCCATTTGCATTCTTTCTAGTACTAAGAACCAAAAAACGCCCCTGAAGGCAACAACTACATGCTGTAAAATGAAGAATGGTGACAGAGAAGACAGATAGAAGTGAGTACTGGAGAGATGTTTGAAAGGGAGGAGGGAGTTGTTTATGAGTAGGTCCCTAAGAGAAAATCAGGTTTCAAGATTCAAAGAATATTAGTATTAGAAGAGGGCTTAGGGAAAAATCTAGTTCAACTCTCTCATTTAACAGAAGATTTTAAAAAGGTTAAATGATTTATTTACCCAGGGACACACTACCAATATGGCAGAACTGAGACTAGAACCTTTGTTTCCAAACTCCAAGGCAAACATCCTTTTTACAATTTCATGTTACCTGAGAGTTGGGTGAGGAAGCTGGCTCTGGGCTAAGAAAGGAAGCAAACCTTAGGTTTACCTTCTGAAATGGAGGAAGAAGTTGGGTCAGACTTTGTCAGAGTCACTAGCAATGCTCAGGCCTTCATGTGTCTTAGACAAGATTTAGAAATTATAGTCCCTACTCTATGGCCCATCGGCCTTAATTGTATCAGAAGAGACTCGGATTATAAACCAAAACAAAGTGCCAAGGACCATAGAGAACAGAAGTTTTAACATTAAAAATGTACATTCCTTCTGTCCTTCCTTGGAGAGTTGGGGGACTTAGGTGTAGAATCCCATATATGCTGTCAGATATGGTGGCTTTGGCAGACTAAGGTGCAAGAGCAGTGGTAAACCCACAAATGACTATGATATGACCTAAAAATGTCATTAAACTTTTTAAAAACTACATTTATAAAATGAGGTGTCAAAATGTCCTTTGGTTATATCCTCCTCAGTTACTTATTAGCTCTGTGGCCCTTGACAAGTCACTTAATATATCTGAGTCTCAGTTTCCTCATTTATAACACGGAGATGTTAGATTTGGTGACCCATAATCTATTCACAGATCTATAATCTATGAGGATCTATTTGATGACCCCCCCAAGTCCGTGATCATGCATCCTATGATCATATGATCCTTCCCTGCCCCTCATCCCATTCCCACCTGGTTCTGTGCTTAGAGAAAAGAAATTCTGATCCATCTCATATTTTCCACAAAGAATGGGAGAAGATATGGTATGATAAAGGCACAGTTTTATGAACCCTAATTTTGTTTATTTTGTAAATGTAATTTCTTGCTCTGTTCTTATTCTCTTTGTTTAATGGCAAGCTTTGAATGGATAAGAACCAGGAATAATGGGGAATGCATATGTTGTTTACTCTAAAATGTGAAGCCGGATGGGCCTCAATGTTTGAAATATTCTCCACTATACTGCAGAGCACCTTGGGGACCTATGGTTAGAGAAGCACTACTTTTTGGACTGCCTGCAGAATCACAGATTGTTCAGGGTTACAAGATATCTCAGTGGTTATCTAGTCTAACTAATATCCCTAAAGGAATCCCTATGATTTCATACCTCACCAGTGGTTATCTAGCTTCTGCCTGGAGACCTCCAATGAGGGGGAACCTCCCACCACTTGAAGCAGCCCATTTTCTTTTGAATAACTCTCAATTGTCCAATTGTCTATTTTTAACGTCAAGCCTAAACTTGCATTTTTCCATTTTTACCTGCTGCTCATGGTTCTACCCTATCCATTGTGAAGGATACAGCAAAGACAGTGAAAGATTACTGACCACATGCCAAGACTACTCTTAAATTTCGGAGGTTCCTGTTCTCTCAGACAACAACAGAAAAGTCAATCAGTAGCTTGGGGCCCCTTTGGAAAACATTACGCTTGGTTGTATGAAAACACAGTAACCAAAGCATTAGTGGGTTGTTCCTCAGATGCACCATTAGGCACGTAAGCACTGTGTGTATTTTGAAACCTGTCCCTGTGGTGGAGTTTTTGAGCTGGTAGGAACCTTAGAGTTCATTGAGTTCAAACTCTTTAGTAGAAACTGCATGATACAGTGGGAAGGTCACTGGTTTAGAAGCAGGAGGACATGGGTCCAAGTCTGCCTCTGGCACTTATTAACTGTGTGATGGCGGGCTCTAGATTTCAGTGTTCTCATATGTAAAACAAAGGGTCTCCCTTAGATGGCATCCAATATCACTTTTAGATCTAATCTATGATACCTCTTTTTATAGAGGAGGACACTGAGATTGAGATTTGCACAGCAAATTAATGAATTTTGTTCCTTAAAGAATTATGTTGCATTGAGAAAATTCAAGCTCATCTAAAATTAAGGGAGAAAAACAGGTTGAATTTGTTAAATTTCCTTTTTATTCCATAGGCAAGTGGCCTTCCTCACGACTATTCCAAGTCTATTCCTAGGGCCAAGACTACTTGGCAGGGGTATTTAAGTTTGGTGCATAGCCCCAGGACTAATGTATAGTCATATGAAGGTTTCAATTGAAGAGATATCATCAATAAGGTCAGAAAACTTGGTACATTACCTAGCTAATGAACCTCCAAGGATATCTCTCTTCCTCTACACTATGTACTTTATGTCTCCTACCATTCAGACTGGATTCCTTGTTGTTGATGCGGGTGAGAATTTGCCCAACCAGCTGAAGAGCTGTAAGAATGCCTCACTCTCTGCTAGACTGTGAGCTCCATTTCTTTTTGTGCCCACCATAAGACCCTCCCTCCATACTGCCCATGCATAATCAGTGCCTATGGAACTGAACTGAACCAATTCCATTCTTTCAAATTCTCAGTTCACTCTGCAAGTAGTCATTAAATTTTATAATGAGGTTTGAATCAAAGTGCTCTGTCTGACTATACCAGAGGTATCAAACAGCCAACCCATTGGTTGTGTGTCTCCACGATACTCCTGAGGCCAAATCAGATTAAAATGTAATTGGAATGGCTCTTAGGGAGAAGGGAAGGGAAGGAATTGGGGATACTATGGTGATGTAAGAAAAATAAAACATTAACAAAATTTTTTAAAAAATTAATTGGGAAATATTTTATGGAATGAATAAAAAATACAATAAAACATAGATAACATTACATTTTAAAACTAAGTCACTATGCAGCCCATAGGGATCCTTATGTATAGGTTAGTGGCCTCGTTTCTATTTGTATTTGACCTCACTGGACTACGCCAAGTATAAATTTGAAGACATAGTTCATCAGGAGACTTCCTGCCTGGTCCCTTTTTGTCTTTTTCCTTCTTTTCATAAAAATTCCATATATTCTATTCAGTTAATAAGCATTTATTTTCTTCTCCCTCCCCACCTTATCGGGAGAAAAAAAGAAATAAAAAAGAAAAAATCCCTTGTAAAAAACATGAATAGTCAAGAAAACAAATCACCTCATTGACCACGTCCTACAACATAGATCTCATTTTGCACCATGACTCAATAATCACCTCTCTGCCAGGAAGTGGGAGGCACTCTTTACCACTGGTCTTACAGAATGGTGATTGGTCATTGCATTGATCAGAATTCTAAAGTGTCTCAGAGTTGTTTGTCTCTACAAGGTCATTGCTATTGTAGAAACTTTTCCTGGTTCTGTTTATTTCATTCTACATCACTTTATACAAGTCTTCTTATGTTTCTCTAAAACTATCTGTTTCATCAATGCGTGTAACATGATGGTATTCATTACATTTATAAACCATAATTTGTTCAGCCATTACTCAATTCATACACAATCCCTTAGTTTATAGTCCCATGCTATTACAAAAAGAGATGCATCAATGTTTAGTACATATGGGTGTTTTTCCTCTTTCTTTGATGTCTAAGATCACTGGTCAAAAGATACGAATGGTTTAGTAACTTTGTAGGCATAATTGAAAATTGCTCCCCAGAATGGTTGGATCATTTCACAGCTCCATCAACAATACATTAATGTGCCCTACCTACATTTGTCGTTTTCCTTTTTTTTTGTCAACTGTTAATTTGATGAGCATGAGACAGAAACTCAGTTGCTTTAATTTATGCTTCTCTGATTACTAATGACTTGGAGCATTCCTTCCCCCCAGCCTCCAAGTTATGACTATGTATAACTTGGATTTCTTTCTCTGAAAATTACCGGTCGTGAGGTTGTATCTCCCTGGAAGATGGTTTTAGAAGTTGTACTGGCCAGTGATCTGGGGGACGCTGCTATTTCTGGGGCTCTTTGTTTCAGGGTCTTGGGAGAGATAATGGTCACAGGGTGGTGGTATTCCAAATATTAACGTTTGTTTTTATTTCATAAACAACCCACCTCCTTTTCTGGTCACACATCTCTTTGCTGTTAGCTTTTTTGCAACTTTTTTTTTGCATTTAGTCTGTCAGTAGTAGTATAACTTATTTATCTCTACAAAGGATCTTCATACTGCTCTTTGAGTAACCTATAATTTTGGTTTCACGGAAATCATGATAGTCTATGATTTGCAGCTATATTATATCATAAAAATATATTAGTGTTAAATAAGCTATTTTTGTTTGTTTCAAGGAGAAGATTGGGGTCACTGAATATCCAAAACAATTTCCTAAACATAGTTTAGTCTCTTTTCTTCTTCCTATTTAGTTCTGAGCTCAGTTCGTTGACTATTATCAATGTTTGTCTTAGATCTATGCTCTGACAGACCAGCTCTATGAGATATTTGTGTAACTAGACATCACCATCCTGATAATAGGGATTCTTCATTTCCTTGGGGTTTTTTTGTGGCCAAACCCTTAAGTGACAATAGATTTCATTTAGGAGACTCTGCAATGCTATAAACATAATGCCATTCACAAATAGGACCATGAGTGCTGTAAAAATCTTGGAAAATTTTTTCCATTTTTTATCTCTTTACTGACTTGCTCCCAGTTTCATCCACCAACTTTTCTATAAACTTGTTTTTTTCCCTATATATTTTTGGTGTTTTATAAGATGATACTGCTCATAATTTTTACTATCTTCTGTCGGATTTTTCAGCGAGTAGACATTCTAAACAAATATTATTACCTTGGCAACTGAATGGCTAGTGGATAGCACCTCTACATCTGTAGTTAGGAAGACCTGACTCCAAATATGGCTTCAAGACGTTTCCTAGCTATGTGAACCATAGGTCCACATGAACCATAGGTCCAGAGCTAGAAAGTACCTCGAAGGCCATCTTGTTCTATTCATCTTACAGATGAGTAAACAAAAGCTCAGGAAGTTTAATTGACTTGTATAAGGTTACACAGGTAGTAATCTAATTATCAGAGGGAGGATTTGAACTTAAGTTTCCTGATTCCAGAACCAATGATCTCTCTACTGTACCACCTGACCTCTTTGATGCATTCTTAAGGTAGACATTGTTATATTCATTTCACCAATGGGAAAACTGAGGTCTCGTGACTGAGCTAGGTGGTTATTTTTGTTGTTGTTGTTTTAAATTAAGAGGTATAGGAGTTGGGATTATAACCTGTATCTCCTGGCCTATATTTGGACATACAATTGACTAGATTACTTCACCTTTTTCTCTGAATCCTCATTCTCATTAGAGTTTAGCTGTAATTTCAGCTACTGCTCTGCCCCCACTTCATATTCATATTGAATGCACCCTTGTAACAAAGAAAAAATTGTACAAAATTAAGCAACATGGCGACTTCATCAGAAAATATGTGCAATATTCTCTACCCCAAGTCCTCTGCCTCTCCACAGAAAGGAAGGAGGTGAATTTTATCACCTTTTCTCTAAGACCAAAAGTGGTTATTACAGTTACTCAGCCTTTGACTTCCTTTCAGCATTCTTCTAATTTATATTACTGTAGTCGTTGCATATATTATTACATATGCGTATATCGTTATTATATTATGGCACATATTATTTCACTCCACATTAGTTCTTATGAGCCTTTCATGTTTTCCTGAATTCCTCATATCTATTGTTTCTTATGGCACATAATATTCCTTTACATTCCATTACGCCATTCAGTCATTAGTGAATCAATTGGTATCTACTTTGTTTCCACTAATTTGCTGCTCTGGTGCTATAGACATTTTGCTATATGTGATATATGTGTGTGTGTGCATGTATGTATGTGTGTATATTCCTATATATACATGCATACATATGTGTGTGTGTATGAAGTCTTTGACCTCCTTGGATGTATATGCCCAGTAATAAGATTACCCAGCATCTTTTCCACTGCACAATACTCCTAATCCTTACCCCACTGAGCCATTGATTCTGGATAGCTAACATCTCTTATGAATGCAATTCTTTAAGCCTATAAGCAGCTAAAAATGCATAACTGTGTATCGTCTTTTGTGTGTTTTCATGTGAAATAAATCTAATAAATCTAATAAATTTAGATTTAATTTTTATTATTAGAATTAGAATTATTAGAAATAATAAATAAATAATAAAGCTAATAAATCATTCTTTTAGATTTGACTATGATTCATCTGCATCTGGATTAACTGACATTTCTTTGCACTGTGTGATGCATTCATTATATGTGCATATTCTTCTGCATACAATTGTGGGGTATATGTGGCAATATCATCATAAATGCCATCTCCTTGCTTTGCAAATAAAACTCCTGAATGGGCCTTGAATTTATTCCCCCTAAATATGCCATCACTCATGAGATCTTTCAGACTATCTATCTATTGATTATACTTCCTACAGGCAGAGTTTATAAAAGGAAAGATAGATTCTGAGATATTTAGTGACCTATATTAAGTTTGAGGAACCCAGATGGAAATTTGGGCTGAAAACATTAACTCTACTTTGCCTTTCAAACCATACCAAGTTTTTAAAATGGCAAAGACAGAAAAAGAAAATGATAACAGACCTCTGACATTTCTGGGACAATTATATAGCTATAAATACAGATATAAATCTTGCTCTTTTGAACTTTTGCTGAGAGGACAGAGGTTAGAAATTTATTTGTACTCATTTTGTATGTTTGTAAGGACACAGGAAAAGGTTGTTTATACTTGAATGATCTAGGACTAATGACTATGTCAGTCCAGAAAACTTAACATTTGCAGATTTCCCCCTCATATATAAATTGAGTATATCCATCATTTCCTTTTTTTTGTTTTTTTAATATTAATTTATTTTCAATTTTCAACATTCACTTCCATTAGTTTTAAATTTTCTCCCCTTCCCTCCCCCCGTCCCTCCCCAAGACAGCATGCAATCTGCTCTACATATACATTCCTATTAAACACATTTTCACATTAGTCGTGTTGCATAGAAGAATTATAACGAGTGGGAGAAACCATGAGAAAGAAAACAAAACAAAACAAAAGAGAAAAGAGTCTGCTTTGCTCTGCATTCTGACTCCACTTCTCTGGATGTGGATGGCATTTTCCATCATGAGTCCTTTGGAAATGTTTTAGGTCTTTGCATTGCTGAGAAGGGCTGTCTATCAAAATCAGTCCTTGCACACTGTGGCTGTTACTGTTTATAATGTTCACCTGGTTCTCTCACTTCACTCAGCATCAGTTTATATAAATCTTTCCATGTTTTACTGAAGTCTGCCTGTTCATCATTTCTATAGCACAGTAGTATTCCATTACATTCATATACCACAACTTGTTCAGCCATTCCCCTATTGATAGGCATCCCCTCGATTTTCAGTTCTTGGCCACCACAAAAAGAGCTGCTATAAATATTTTTATACATGTAGGTCTTTTTCCCATTTTTATGATTTCTTTGGGATTTGCCTTAGAAGCAGTATTGCTGGGTCAAAAGGTATGCACATTTTCATAGCCCTTTGGGCATAGCTCCAAATTGCTCTCCAGAGTGGTTGGATCAGCTAACAGCTCCACCAGCAATGAATTAGTGTTCCAACTTTCCCACGAACTCTCCAACTCTTATTATTTTCCTATTTTGTCATACTAGCCAATCTGATAGGTGTGATGTGGTACCTCACAGTTGTTTTGATTTGCATTTCTCTAATGAATAGTGATTTAAAGCATTTTTTTATATGACTATAGATAGCTTTAATTTCTTCCTCTAAAAACTGCCTGTTCATATCCTTTGACCATTTATCAATTGGGGAACCATCATTTCCTTCTAAAGAATTTTGAGGCCTGATATTTAGATGATGAACAAACCTAGGAAGCAGTTATTACTGTCTTAATCCCAGAGGTCATTTCCAAAGATCCTGAATTAGGAGTTAGGAAACCGGGATTCAAATGTTGTCTGTATCACTTATTATTTGTATTTCCCTGGGCCAGTCACTTTCCCTAACTATACCTCATTTTTCTTAGCTGGAAAATTGAAGGTGCATGGGTGGAGATAATACTCTCTTCCTCTACCTTGAAGGATGCTTGTGAGACTCATCAGAGATAATATGAAGTAATTTGGAATAGTAAAGCACTATTTAAACATAAACCATCTCCAGACTAGAATACTCCAAGGAGTGGAATAACTGATCAGCTAAGTCTGGTCTAGAAACAGTCCAGCATAACTGCTTAAAAGTCAGAATAGTATTTTCCCCCTAGCACTTAACCATGCCAATCTCCTGAGGCACCTAAAGAGCAAATGAGAAACTATTATGATAGCACATGTATGTGATAGCCTTGGAATGGACTCTATTGTTTGGAATGGTGTAGACTACCTGGTACTGCTCTGAGCTAGGGACAAGGGAACCCCAGAGGCTCACTAGGTTTTAGACCATCCTTTTGGGAATAGGGATGGATGGATTGAATTTCTACTTACTAGATATATAGTCCTGTGTTTGGGACACAAGAATTTGGGGCATGCTAGGTCTATTCAAATTTCGCATATTTCCCTGGGTATCTGAGATAGACCAGGAACCCCCGAAGTTCCTTCTGTCTCTTGCTCTACAGACTCAAATTAGCTGCCATTCTGATGTTCTTGGTATTAGAAGACTATGTGGGAGAGACTAGAATCATTCTATCTGGGACCAGTAGGATTGATTCCAAGTCTTTATACCATCTTAGTGCCATCGCGACTATTTGGCTGCATATTTCTTACGCTGGAGGATTCTTCCTCTTTGTGTTCCAGTGAACTTGATACTTAGGCACTACAAAGAAGCTAAAAACATCAGCTGAAATGTGGAAGGTACATCCAGATAGCAGCATCAGGGTCACAGGTAAGTTTCAAAAAACTAAACATATCCTGAATAATGCTGAAACACAGCATTTCCCATCATTTTCAAGAATAAGGGGTATATCTACCCAGAGCTTAATTATTGCAGTATGAGGACAACGTACTTCATTACTCAAGGCCAAATTTGGGGCTTAAAGATTACCTTTGACCCTCATAAGATTCAGGGAATCAGATGTGACAGGCAAAGGGCATCGGAGGACAGAGAAGAGAATTCTGGATTGTTGTGCATGAGTTCTACAGGGTGTTCCTAAAGTCTGGACACATAGGCAAAAATGCATATTTTCAAGAAATGAAATGAATGAAATTTTCAACAATGTTTTATTTAATTGTAATATTAACAAATAACATCTTCCATATGATTTCCATCATTTGTGATGCAAAGGTTGATGTGCTTTGCAAGATTCACGTGAACTCGATGCAATAACTGCACATTGCGATCAATTTTAGCACATTCACTCTTTATGTGTTCAATCAAGTGTGTTGCATCTGTGATTTTCATTGAGTACACCTCTTTTAGCATACTCCAGAAAAAGAAGTCAAGGGGGCTAAGGTCTGTTAATATTCCAATTAAATAAATAAAATGTCATTGAAAATTTTTGCCTATGTGTCCAGACTTTAGGGACACCCTGTACATCATGCCAGAGGCAGAGCCAGGTCTTCAAAGACAAGGGAACATCTGAGATGGAAAGGGGTCTCACTAGGGCTATATTATCCTATAGCCACAGTAGGTCTTGGACTCTGAAATCATCGTTAAATGTGTGAGTGACTAACATATCATAGTGCTCACTAACAAAAGAGCTAGGAGGCATAGTAGAGTGCTAGACTTGGAGTCAGGAAGACCTGAGTTCAAATCCTGCCTCAGACATTTACTAGCTGTGTGACCCTGGACAATTCACTTACCCTCTCTTAGCCTCAGTTTCTTCATCTCTAAAATGGAGATAATAGCACCAACTTCTCAAGATTGTTGTGATGCATAAGTGAGATATATGTAAAGTACTTTGTAAACCTTAAAGCACCATATAAAAGCTAGCTTTTATCATTGACATGTTATAATGTCACACTTACATTTTTGTTAAAGTGAAATAAAATCATTCAATAAATTCTGATCACCCATCTACCATGGAAGGCACCCACTAAAGACCCTAGGAAGCAGGAGTGCCAAAAATCTTAATCTGGCCCTAGGTCTTACACGAGGATCTGAAAAAGTCCCTCACTTTCCTACCTTTCTGATGTGCTGAGTCCAGTCTCACTTGATCTTGGGAAAATAGATGGAAATTCAAGTCTTAAATCCAATGGATTATGCTTTACAAGGATAACATTCTTCGTTCCTTAAAGCAAAATTTGGGACTCAGAGATTATCCGTGACTCTGATGGGGAAGTCGCTGACCAGGTGTGAGAGGCAAAGGGCAGCAGAAGAACGCCAGCTTGCTGTACATAAAGTTGGGGCATACAAAAAACCCTGCCCTGCAAGCAATCCTAGCCCCACTTCACAGTCCGTCACTGCAGCTTCCTTCCGGGTGGGTGTGGAACAAGCCCATCGATTGGCTTCTGAAATGTCTCAGAAAGATACAGCTCAACTTTCCCAGGCCTTGGGGAAAAAGAGAATTTACTGAGGGTTTTCTTTCAAATCTCACTCTGTAGCCCCCAAAGAGTTGCTACATCAGGCTGTTGAATTCTAGACTTAGAGGGCACCTTACAGAGAGTTCCATCCATTGCCTTCACTTTGTGTAGGTGAGGAAACTGAGTCCCAGAAAAGGCAAATGATTTGGACAAAGTCACATGGGATTTTTGTGGCAGACTCAGGACTAGAACCCAGGTCTCCCAGCCCCTAGGCTGGTGCTTTTGCCAATACATTTGGTGACTGGTAAGGGGTGCGGGTGGAGTGACACTGGAATCTGCAATTAAAATTCTCAGACTTATCATTTGCACCAATCAGTAGACCTCAAGAGCAAGATGTTCTGATATCGGTGGAGTCTGATATGCTTTGCCGTGTACAACTCAGGGTCTATTACGCATTTTGTGACAAGTACTATTTTTAAAAATTTTAAATCAGCATTTTCTATTTTAGTTTTAATAAAAAATGATAACCCTCCAAAGGGTTTCAAACGTTAGCTAAAATTCTTTTCCCTCAACTGGTCCCATCACCTGGCACTTTTGTCCTGGCCAGAGATTGCTTTAGCTAGTAGCCAAATTTGGCTATAACAAAGACTGGTATAAAAAACACTCCATATAGCAAAAATATTCTGAGATCCAGCTGATGGTTGACATCCATGGGCAATACTAAAAAATTCAGGTTTAACTGAGGAACCTTCCTAGCCCAGTGGAGTTGATTGCTAAGAACCAACTGCAGGTCGTACCCAACGAGTGTCCACAAATCATCTACATCGATCGAATCCAGAGACCTTGTGGCCCAAACAAAATGATGGAAAATATAAGCTTACTCTGCTTGGCAATTACAGTTTAGCTCAGGGAAGAAATGATCCCGGCTGATGGGATGGAATCATGCTAAAAAGTAATCCTGACTTCGTAGGTGTTGGGGCAACTTTTAATAATGCTTCTCACATTCCATCCTCATATTGGTAAATGGTCTTTATGAATTTCCATGGTCAAAACTTGAATCAACCCTGAGATGATGAGATCTTCCGCAATTCTCTAGGTTGGTTCTTGGGAGAGAGGAACATAGTCTCCTAACAGGACTAAAAGTCCTTTCTACTGTGTAGGACTGCCAGAGCCTAATGTAACTGTCAAGATCCCAGGGTCACTTCTACAACACTAAATAACCAATCTACAAACATTTGTTAAGCACCTACGTTGTGCTGTCATTCTTTTAGTGCTAAGGTTAGAAAAACAAAAAGGAAACAGCCCCTGCCTTGAAGGAGATTATATTCTAATGATGGGACTGGAAGGGGTTGTCAACAGAAGGCAGAATCATTATCATGATGTCTGGAAACCCTGTAGGTCAGGGGTCCCCAAGAGGTGAATTGTGATTGATTGGTCAATCACATGCCACTTATCTAGTCACAGGATCATAGAATGTCAGAGCTGGAAGTTACCTTAGAAGTAATAAGAGCTCGAGTTAGAAGGGGCTTTAATTATCAATTAATCTAACCCCCTACTTTTACAGAGGAAGAGGTTAAGTGATTCGCCCAAGGTCTTTTACTTCTAAGTTCAACGTTCTTCTAACTACACTATATTGCCTCCAATATCTAGTCCAGCCCACCCCTATTTTGTAAATGAGGAAACAAACCCCAAATGGAGAATAATAATAATAATAATTTTAATCATTAGTCGTAAGATATGAAGCACTTTTTTTTTTATAACAAACTCCTGGTCTAGGTTGAGCGAGTATTATCTCCATTTTTATAGATTGGGGGACTGATGCTCAAGAAGATAAGTGACTTGATCAAGGTCATACTGCTTCATATCAGAAGCGGGACTTGCACGTGGAACTCCAGGCTCCCAAGCTAGTAGTACTCTTTCCCTTGCTAGGGGATTGGTGGAATCAGTGGCCCTGATTCAAGAGCTTCTCAGAAGCTCATACTTTCTAGTTTTTCTCAGGAAAAGGAAGTCTAATATATTCCCTGGTAAGACCCTTCAGTTGGAAAACTCTTCTACTGTCTCAAAACAACCTGCCTGTTCACCCCACCCCCACCCCAGGCAGCATTCACATTCCCTATGACTTTCCTGGAGTGTTTTCTATATTTTAAAACTTTACATATGATTGAATATATCCTGAGATATTGATAGGCTTTAAAAATTAATAAATTTGTTTAAACCTCCCCCTTTATATAGTATTTTGAAATTAGTAACCAGGAAAATATGATAATGTAAGTTAGGTAATGCCTAGGATAGCTTCAGGCACATAGTGAATGTTCAAACAAACATAATGCTTCAATGCATGTAAATCCCTTTGCAAATAGTAAACTACTACAGCAAAGTCAGCTTTAATTATTATTTGGGCAATTTTTATTATTTCTTGAGTTGATTGGGAAGATCCTGGGGAAATAGTGGCTTAGACACAGTATTTCTATGAATGTCACACAAACAAAGGAGGTGATCATTGCACTCTCTGGTCAGATCACACCTAGGGCATCATTTTTAGCTCTGGGATAAATGTTAGGGAGGACTTTGGCAAGTAGGAACACATCTATAGGAAGGCTGCCTGAATGGTAGGACTGAAGATGAAGTGAAAATGTGAGAGGCATCATGTGAGAATCAGTTGAAGGAACTGGGATGTTTATCCTGGAGAACTTTAAAGAGGATTATCTTATCCCTCATTCCTCAAGATTTGAAGGACTGTGATAAGAGACAAAATAATATAATAAGTAAATAGAGTCTGCCTTGAAGTCAAGAAGATCTGGAGTCAACATCTGGCTTTGTGATTCTGGACAAGGCTCTTAAGCTCTCAGTGACCCAGGGAACTCTGTAAGACAATATATTGCCAGGTAGATTGAGCTGCATTGGAAGAGGTACCTTTCTCATTTAGAGTTCTGTACACCATTTCTATAGTTTGGAGGGTTTGGGGGGAGGGGAAGAGGGGAAGGTTGCCATTTATTTATATATTTCTCTTAGTATCTCCCCTTTTGTGCTTATTTTAAGTTTGTTGATTAGTTGGCTTTCTAATTTTTTAAAGGTATATATGTACAGTTCATTAATCTCCTTTTCTATTTTGTTAATATATGATGTTTTTAGTGGATATAATTTCCCCCTTAGAACTGCTTTAGCCATATTCCAAAAATTTTAGCATGTTGTTTCATTGTTATAATTTTCTTTCGCATAATTATTCATTGTTTTTATCTCCTTTGACTCTCACATAATTTAGGATTTTATTGCTGTCCTATTTAGGTCTGTGGCTTCTGTTTGTGTTTCCTGAACTGTTTACTACTTTTATTGGATTATGGTCTGGAATATGGTCTTAATTGGATTTATGGTGAGCAAAAAAAAATGTTTACAGGAGTTTTCTATAGATAGTGAAACAACATGCCTAGTCTTACATAGAAGAAACATAGATTTGTTCTGCTGGAGCCCAAAAGGCATAATTAGGGCCAATGGACCAATATTAAGATTTAGAGCTCAAGGAAAGTATAGCCTTTATGTAGTTCAAACCCCTCATTTTATAAATGGTGAAATTAAACCCTAGAGAGGTGATGTGGTTTGTCCAAAGTTCTATAGGTAATAAGAAGTAGAGCTGGGATTTGAACAGGGCCTGGAGCCAGGAAAAACCTAGTTCAAATCTGGCCTCAAACACTTACTAGTTGTGTGACCCTGGGCAAGTCACTTAATTTCTATCCACCTGTATTTGAGGATCAAATGAAACAATATTTATAAAGCACTTAGCACAGTGCCTGATACATAGTAGGCAGTTAATAAATGTTCATTTCCTTTCTTCTCTCCTAACTCATCTCCTTCCTTGCTTCCTCCTTCCACGGTCCCTTGGTTTCTTGAAGGCTAAGCCTCAGCATTGTCAGGTTCTAATTAAAGTTCCTACAGCATGCTCTGTCAGCTTTCCAAATGGCAGCCTAGTCAGGTATAAGAAGACCTCACACCCAGCAGGCTGGTTAGCTAGTGATGAAATCTTTGACCATGACAACCCATGAAACAAAGAAAATTACAAAATGTTCCTCAGTCCTGGGGAGGTCTCTTTTAGCTTCTGCAGTGATAATAGCAGAGTGGAAGAAAATGGGACAGAAATGCTAAGAATCACAGTTTCTAGACTATCTATAAATACTACGTTAACTTTAACTGAGATTCTTGTCCAGTAAGCAATGAGTGAGTGTACATACTCATACTTTCAGAGGTGCTGAAAAATTTGCCAGTCCTTAAATTCTTGTTATAAATGAGACTAGAAGGCCAAAGGAAATTGAAATTAAATATGAGCAGGGCTCACAGATTTTTCCACAGAGAAGCAAAAAGAAAAAAAAAGAAGGTAGTGGTGGTGGTTTTCATGATATGTCAAAGGCAACAAGAAACATGACTTGGTAACCATGTATTACAGTACTTATGACAAGTATTTGCCAAAAGACCACCAAGAAAACAATTGCAGCTGTTGGTTGCAGAGGGTAAAGAGGTACAGAAGTTCTGTAAACAGCTTGATAAAAAAGGTTCCAAATGAAATAAACATATACTTTGATACTTCAAAATAAACATATACTTCAATCACTTTTAAGGTGATTTTCATGAAAAAGAGGGCATGGGATAATACAAATATATTGAAAAAATATGGTTTAGTAGTAAAGGATGAGAAAGAGATGAGAGAAACCGATGATTTGTAGGTTATATAAAGTTCTCACGTCCGTGTGTCACAACTATTATCTCCGAGAAAAGAATTGAAAGGCTCTGGGCGTGGTAAGCATAAAATAATATCACAAAAATGAAAAGAGTTCTGTTTTAATAACAGGGAATAACTTTGTTACTGGGTGTCATTCCTGAGTTAGTTGTCTATGGATGGTGAGACCACAGACTTGTTAGAGCAAAGATAAAAATTAATATAAAACTAGAAGAAATAATAAAAACGAGAAAAGATATGGTGCGCTGTTAAAGCAACTTCATCCTGACTTATTTAAATATTATTGATGACAACATATGGGAAGTGGATGGCGGCATAAGCATCAACACTGATTACAATTCATATAGAAATTTAACTGATATAACTAATTGCCATAATGAGGAGACCAAAGTGCCGAAAAAACTCATCAGTCAGCAAATTCCTGCTCTATTTCCCAGCAGAGAGCTATGGCAGCCAAGAACAGCATCAGTTAGAATATCAACTTGTTCATAAAAACTTAAAGAGAAGGGTTAGAAGATTATGAATATATTATCTAATAGGACAGCCAGACGCAGTAGATAAAAAAATAAGGAAATCTTGGTGAAACTCAGCAAAGTCGTCCTGAGGGAATTTAAATGTGAAAATGGAAGATCATAAATAGAGGAAAAATGGAAAAGAACTGAAGAGATTTTTTTTTTCTTAAAACAAACTCTTTTCATTATCAATTTCGGTAGAGATACCACATTTGGATTGTAATACAACAATCCTGGATGTGTTTCTGAAAGAAGAAGAAATGACACTGATGATAATAAAGATGGGAAAGGCAAGAGGACTAGATCAAATACACATAGAGAAGGTCCATGCTGGAGATGATTTAATTCTGAAGGAACCGAGGGATTGATTTTTTCAACACATGGGAAAAAGGAAATTCCAGATACATAGGAAGAAAATTATTATTACAGAAAAGAGCTAAGAGGATATCAGTAACAACAAATTCACATGCATATTTTCTCATCTATACTAGATAGATAAAGTATTAAGTACCTACTATGTGCTAGGCACTGTGCTAAATTGTAAATTGTACTATTTTTATATGAGAATGATCTACTATATTAAGGGCATTGTCAATGAAGACAACAGAAAGGGGCACGCGGGCTTTCCAAGTAATGTTTTACAGTGGACCCTACGTTTATCATCACACAAATGACTGAAAGGTCATGTAAGATACCATTATGCTTGTTATTTGTTAACTATAAAAAAGTATTTGATTAGTTAGAGTAAACAAAATTTCTCCTACACTAGGATCAAAATCAGACAAAATACCAAAAATAAAAATAGACTGATTACTCAAAGACCTTCTGATTATATCAAAGCATAACACAAGATTTATGCCTGCCAAAGGAATTTGACACAGCAATGAAAGATGTCCAGTTCAGAGTCCAAATTGAAAAGGAATTTCCTCTAGAGGTGATGAAGTTCTCAAGAGGTTCCTCTTTTCAGGCAACATTGTGCTAATCACATCAAGCCCTGGAACCTTACAGAGGGTTCTAAATGAGATCAGTTATCACTCAAAAGACTTTGGTCTATCTAGCCAGGTAAAACCAAGTGGTAGAAGAATGCCTGTTGCTTGAATTAGGTGATGACAGTGGATGGAGAATCTATAGGGTCAGGGCCTCAGTCCATCTTCTCCAGACAAACATTGCAAATAGAAAGCGAATTGGGCCCAGAATTGAGGGAAGAGGTTGGCTGGATTGCCTTTTTAAAATTACACAGTTCTTTTAATGACCCCAAACTTCTGATTGAACTAAGGCCCTTTTTTTACACTCATATGCCCCAATGTCAAATGACTGTGAGTCATGGAATGCAACAAGTCTCCAGGGAATTGTTGTTGAAAATCACAAAAAGAATGGCAACCGAGAAACATAGACTGGGTGTGAGAAGGACATAGCTCATTACAACCAAAGAATTATACAGAAGTAGCATAGGGGATGTCATAAAAAATGAATAACCAAGAAAAATGATCGCTAGTTCATGAATGAGAGTGAGGGACAACCGAAAGATAATTTGGATACTCTATCAGCATCCAGGCATCTTTGTGTGGAAATAACACAGAGAAGCTCCCTATCACCTTGGGTGAACCCCTGGTTGGTAAATTGATGGGAGGATATGAATGAGAGTCACATGAGATCGGAAGACATAGAGGATTTGCAATCTATTAGAAAACATACCCACAATGAGGAGGACTGACATCTATCGGAGTATTAGAATGTCAGTTGATTGATACAGCTAATGCCGGGCCTGGAAGACTTGAGTTCAAATTCATCCTCGAACATTTAGTAGTTGTGTAAGCCTGGGTGAATCATTTAGCCTTTGTCTGCCTTAGTTTCTTCAACTATAGAATGGGGGCAATAATAATAGCATCTACTTCCCAGAGTTCTTGTGAGGATTAAATGAGATAATATTTGTGAAGCACTTAGAATATAGCCTAGGATATATTAGGCATTTTATAAATATTTGTTCCATTCCTCTGGAAATAGATGACAGAGGATAATCACAAAACAATAATTTGTATCATTTTCAGAGTCAGCTAGGTGGCACAGCAGATAGAACATTGGGCTTGGACTCAGGAAGACCCGATTTCAAATTTGACTTCATATGCTGACTAGCTGCGTGACCTTGGGCAAGTCATTGTGTGCCTCAGTGTCCTAAACTATAAAATGGGTCTAATGATGGCAGTTACCTCGTCAGAGTTGTTATCAGGGTCAAATAAAATATTCGTAAAGCACTTAGGACACATGACAGTTGCCTAATAAATGTTTATTCTCTGCTCCCTTCCAAACAATCTACTAATTTCTATTTCTCAGCTATAACCCAGAGCCAGGTTCTGACTTCACCATTGGGAGAAGGCCCAGGTAGTTTTGTTCTTTGGCAAAGAAGTTCAGACTAGGCCTTGGGGACAGTGGAGAACTGCTGCGACCGACCAGAGAGAAAAGGAGGTAGAGGGTGGTGGGGAGATGTATACACCTGAAGTAGTACCTCTCATGTGCTGTTTCTCCATGAGTATCAGTGGGTCCAAATCCAACCTCATAGTAAGATTGCAAGTAAAAACATGATGGGACTGGTGACAGGGCCTCAGAATTAATGACGAAAGTCCACAGGTACATCAGTCCTGGCACCAGGCAGGAGACGTGCTTTTGGTAGACAAGTGCTGTTGGTGTAGAATGCATGTGTACACCTCACCTATGTTTAATGATTTCCTGACTATTACTAGGTTTCTAGGACATGAATGAAACAGCCTCGAACTGGACAATTTGGTTTTCTGAACAGCTTTTATAATTGATTACTGAGCAATGGGTGGGCTCAAGGAAGTGACAAATCAGGACTGAATTCTTTGTCTTAGTGGTTGAAGGAAACTGACCACTGAGTGATCCTGCCCATTGCTTGGCATTAATCAGTCTAGTGAAGTGCAGAGACACAGTGAAATTCAGTCATTGCAATGACTCTTAACCGCTTTTATGCCATGGACCCCTTTGGCAGAATGGTGAAGCCTGTGGACCCTCTTCTCAGAATAATGTATTTAAGTGCATAAAATAAAATGTACACCATTATCAAGGAAACCGATTATATTGAAATACAGTTGTGAAATATATATATGTATATATTATATATATACATATTTTAAAGCTCATAGACCTCAGATTAAGGACCCCTCTAAAAGTAAGTGAAGGGAAATTGTACCTTATAGGAAGGGCAAAGGGAAACAGTAGAAGGGTACTATAGTTAACAGGATCATCCACTGGAATGATCTTTGTCTCAAAGCTAGGTATTATAATGCAAATCCATCTTCAAAATAATGAGCTGGAGACATTCCAAGATCCTGCAGTGTTATCCAAAAGCTATGGCCTTTAAAGGCAGGCCCTAGCCTGCTGGGGGGAGGGGGGATTATGGCATGACCCTAAAGGGTACGTGATCAATCAACAGGATGGTAGGAACATGAGTTACTTCTCACCCATCCCACAATACTCAAACTCATAACACTGGTTCAGAATATAAACTAGTTTGTAAAATTTTATTGAGGTAACTGAGGATAGATGCCTTAGTCATGTTCACAAGGCTGGTAAATGTCTGATACTAGATCTGAACTCAGGTCTTCCTGACTCCAGGCCTAGCGCTTTATCCAATGTACCATCAGCTGCCTCTGTTACTCCAAAACACAACTAAAATAGACAAACCTGAATAGGAAACTAAGATATGATACCATCCATTGAGCAAATCATGTAAAGAGGTAGGAATGGAATTATACTGAAATTTTTCTGCTGAGTTGAAATCAATTTTACTTGTTTTTGCATTGTGTTTAGTGAAAATCTATATATAAACATTACTTTCAATGAAAAACTGTTATGGAAACTGATTATGTCTCATTATTTGATTGATATATTGTATATCTTTCAATAAAACAACGTATCTTTAAAAAGGAAATTCACCTCTTTGGCTATCTACATTGATCAGATTAACCGAATGATTAATCGTGAACAAACAATTATTTACAATTTTGCCTGATGCTTTAAGATTTTTTAAAAATGAAGCATCACTCTCACTAAAATATTGTTATTATAATCATACTAATATTTTAATGAGAGCAAAACAATTTTGTACTATTAATAAATAAAAATAAAAATGTTAAATATTATTTCTTTTGTCTAGCTCATTTAAAATTTTTGTGTATATTTGTAAGGTACCTAATAGATTAATTTGGTAGTACATATATATTAATTATAAAAAACATACACATATGGGAGGATTAATTTTTTTTTTTACTTTTCTGATATATTATGAAAAAAGTTTGGAGACCACTGATCTAAAGTGTCAATGAGATTAAGTAATGCTCAATATAGTTCTCAGAGGGCAGAAATATGAGAAATGAATAGAAGTTGAGGAGGAGTAGATTTTGTTTTTATAAAATGACATATACCTTAACCATTACTGTGGTCCAAAAGTGGAATTGATACTTTAGGAGGCAGTGAATTTCCTATCATTGGAAGTCTTCAGGTGAAAGCTAAATAACGACTTGTCAAGAATATTAAAAACTGATTTTTGTTTAGTTATGAGTTAAATTATGTTGTCTTTGAGGCCTCTTCCTACTTGGAGATTCTGCTTTTGTGAGACTATGAAGGTAGCAACGTCACAAACAATCTCGTCACTAGGCCACAACATTTTCCTTTTCTAGCCATTCCTCTACAAAAACAAACTGAAACACTTTTAAAAGAAAGTAATCTTATTATCCTCTCTCTATAAAAAGACACTTTGCAATTCCACCCCCCCATCCATATTTTGATCTCCAATTGTTTTTTCCTTAAAGTACAATTAGTATAGTGCATGGCACGTGGTAGGCACTACATAAATGCTTAATCCTTTCTCTTTCTTCCATGTCTCCTTCCCCTTGCCCCTGTAGTCTGTGAAGAGTCAGCTCAATGTCCCATCTATATCTTAAAGAATCCAGCCCAGTGCCTGCTGCATAGGTGCTTAAAATGCTTTTAATTGACTTAGAGCCAAATGAGAGCTTAGTAATCTTAGAGTTCAATTGCTTCGCTTTTCCAGATAAGAAAATTGATTTCCAGTATGCTTAAATCTATAATACAGCACAATAATTTGTCACAATAATGAACTTTTCAAGAGAAGAATACAAGAACACATCCAGTGTTTCTGTTTACGAAAGCAAAGATGTAAGTAGTAGCATTTAGAAGTGTTCCCATAAAAACATTGAAATTCAGTTTTAGTATTATAAAATTCATCATTAATTGCCCAGAATGTCCCCATTACTACCCATGATATATATGTATATATATATCGCTATATATATATACATATATATATATATATATATAATTCAGGTATTGTCAGGTATTGTAGGAGAAGCAGAATACATATTATACTGAAAGTAAGAGGAGGAGAAGGAAGGAAGGAAGGAAGGAAGGAAGGAAGGAAGGAAGGAAGGAAGGAAGGAAGGAAGGAAGGAAGGAAGGAAGGAAGGAAGGAAGGAAGGAAGGAAGGAAGAAATGGTATGGTGGAAAGAACATTGGATTTGGAGATAGAAGACCTTGGTATGAATTCCAGATCTGATACATATTAGATGTGTGACCCTGGCAAATCATTTAATCTTTGACCGCATTTTATAGAGGAGGAATCAGATACTTTGCTATATTCACAGAGTTGTCAAAATCAATTTACATGGAATATATCTTCTTGTTTCCAATGTTACATTATTTTGCAGATAGAAAGTACGTCATATATGCTTTGTTCACTTATGCTGTTGATGAAAATAAGTTTACACAATGCTTGGTGTGAGGCCTAGTTAAGCCAGATCATCCCAAGATTGTTTATAGTTGAAACTGACAGGAGAATAAATGGACCTCAAAATGGAATCAATCTGCTAGAATTCTCATTATGACTTGTCTTCATCACTGATGACAGTGGAGCTTCTACTTTGCGAATCTAATATCTCAGCTCCCAGTGGGAAATGTGAGGATGAGGAAATGATGTTTAATCAAATAAAGCCAGGACCAAATGGAGAGCATAGAGAAGAAAACCATGCTGGGCACAGAACAATTTTGAAATCATCAGAGAAAAGCTTTTCAAGATATCTGAAAGAGGTAGAAATTACGAAGTATTTGGAAAAAATCACAAACGATATTCGCCTCAAAGAGAAAAAAGTCCATTAACTATTTATTCATATGTCTATTTTCTCATTTCTACAAAATTTTATGAGAATGATCTACGCACACCCCGAAGATACCCTTGATGAAAATATGAGAGAATAGGAAGGCTTTTACAAACGATTTTTAACGGTAGAAAACATCTTCAGAGTCACACAATTGGTTGATGCCGCTGTGCTTATTGATCATTAAAAGAACATTTGACTTAGAAGAGGAATTTATGACCTAAAAGACTATGCTCCAATTAGGTCCACATCCTCGAGGAGTTGACAGTATAACAGAAAATACTTATTCAGCAGACTTACACAATCCAGTATAATTTTGTTTGGTGGTTTCTTGGGCATGCACGCACACACACACACACACACACACACACACACACACACACACACACAGAGCTAATTGGGAGCTAAGGGTCAGTTTCTTCTGATCCAAACTATATTTACTTTAGTTCGATTTTTCTTTTCTTGCTTAATAGGCCCCGATCTTTACATCTGCTCAAACAAAATCAGCCATTGCAAATCACTCACTGAAGCTACAAATAGTTGTTTGCTAATAAGAACATCTGTCTACAGGAAAAGTAGCTGATCGAATTCCAGAAATTTCTGGACAGAATCCACTCAGCTGTCTCCTGACCATCCAGGTTATGTCTTCAGAACAAAATATTTGTTAGTTAAGGGTAGGGAAAGTGCCATGTTATGGCTAATAGTCACAGTAGGGAAGAACAGTAAATTAATCATGAGTTGGATTTTCCACCAGGAAGTCAGGCTGACATTGAAACAAAGACATGCCGGTATTCAAACAGTAAATTAAAAGGTGCTGTCGTTGTTGTTATTTAGTATTGGTCTGTGTGTGTTTTACAAGGGTCATTGATGATCACTTACTTAAATGAACAATTGGCTTTGGGATTAAAAGTATAAACATAAATGTGATTCATACATTTTTATTTACTTGCCAATTTTTTTTAAATAGAGGGTCATCTGGTCCAGCCTCTTTATTTTATATGTGTTGGAACTGACGCTCAGAGAGAGATTAAACAGATGGTACACAGATGTCAGACACCAAATTTGAACCTAAGTCTCCTCCTTCCATGTCTAGACTTCTTTGTACCATACAATATTTCTTTTTTTTTTCCTCTTTCCTGCTGAGGATGTTTATTAGTACAGGTCTTTTGTTATGAAATTAGGACTTTGCATAGCATCTTACTTTTTGAAGAGCTTGTCTTAAAACCAGGAAAACCTGGGTTTCAGTTCCTTCTCTGATGCACACTGGCCATGTGACCCTGCGCACGTCACTTTCCATCATCGATATTTGAAGAGAAGATGTGAATCTGCATCAATAGAGGGAAGTTACTCATGTGGAAGTTTCCTATACCAATGAAATCACAGTTCCAGTCCTTATTCTTATTCTGAAATACAGGATGTTACACATATGTGTGTGTGTGTATATATATATATATATATATATATATATGTATATGCACACATGCATATATATACATACACATGCATCTATACATACCTATATACAGCTCCAGTCATCTCAATTTTGAAATAAAGGATATTTTATGTATGTACATGTATATATATATGCACACAAATGCATACGCATATACATACATACAGATGCATATATATATTTACATCTATCTATCTATCTATCTATCTATCTATCTATCTATCTATCTATCTATCTATCTATCTATCTGAATAAGGACTAATCTGACCTCAGACACTTACTAGCTGTGTGACCCTGGGCAAGTCACTTAACCCTGTTTGCCTCAGTTTCCTACTCTGTAAAATGAGATGGAGAAGGAAATGGCATTCTACTCTAGTATCTTTATGAAGAAAACCCCAAATGGGGTCACGAAGAGTTGGATATGACTGAAACAACTCAACAACGACAACACAAGGACTGGAGTGTGATTTCATTGATGTAGAAAAGTTCCATATGAGGAACTTCCCTTCACCAATGCAAATTTATGTCTTCAAATTTCTTTGAATGTCAGTTCACATTCAAGCTGAATGAATAAATGCATATGTAACACTGGTTATTTTTTATACACATGAGCACACACATGCACACATGCATCCACCCATTGTACTAGACCTATGATTTCCTTAATGTAGGGAACTCCCCTTGAGAAAACTCCTACCAAATGCAGACTGGTGTTGGCTCTGGAACTTAGCCTAAACAGAATCTCCGAGGGTATGAGAGGTAAAGTGATTCGCTCAAGGTTGAACATGCAGTTTGTGGCAGAGGTGGGACCTGAACTGAGGTCTTCCTGACTCTGAGGATAGCGCGCTCTATTTACTACTCCAAGCCAGATAGATAGATGGATGGATAGATAGATAGATAGATAGATAGATAGATAGATAGATAGATAGATCCATATCTATAAAGACAAATAAGAACTAAGGGATATTTAAGCCTTATCTAGAATTTCCTAAAACTCCATAAGAATATATTGGGTCAAATACAAGCAAGATGTCTCTGCTTAGAGGAAGAAGGTGATAATCAAAGATATACGTACTGTTTTGAATTTAGATACAACCTTTTTGCACTCTAAAAGAAAGGGGAAGGAGGAACCTACTATATACCAAGTTCTCTGGTAAACGCTGTACAAATATTTCATTTGATCCTCACAAAAGTCGTGTGAGGTAGGTGCTATTATTTCCTCTACCCCACCTTACAGTTGAGGAAACTGAGGCAGACAATGGTTAATTGACTCGAGAAATGTCACACAGCTAGGAAGTGTCTGAGGCCTGATATTCATTCTTCCTGACTCCAGGCCCAGCCTTCTGTCCACTGCACCATGTAGTTCTTTCATATCCATTCTCCATAACATAGTTTATTTGAGACTATAAAATAAAATACGTATAGAACATGTTACAAACGCTCTTTATCCCACCTGTTCTTTTCCATCCTTAAAGATATAACTCAAAAGCTACTTCTTCCCTTCCATATCAGCTAGAAGTGATGTTGACTTCCTCTGAATATCCATAGTAATTTGTCTGTCCTTCTATTAGTCAATGTCCACATTCCTGGTATTAGAGTTATCTCTGTACGTGTCTTAATTCTCCTTTTAGATTTTGAGGGGGTTTTGAGAGCAAAACGAAAGTCACGTTCTTCACTCTGTGCACTTTATGCTCTGGATATAATAGGCTAAAAGAAGAATAAGTGAAAGAATAAATATACATTGCAAGTGAGACCAAGGTCATTGGTCTGATGACCGTATGAGATGGGTAGCTTCATGCAAAGAAAAATTCTACTTTTTTTGGCTATAGACTACTACTCCAGTAGCCTTGACTAGCTCTCCTAAAAATATGTGCCATGTCAGTGGTTAGATTGTGGTGTACCGTAGCTCAGAATTAGAGTGATAGATGTCGTTGGTTGTAATGCATGTTATTGGTTAAAATGATTTATGCCATTAGTTATGGCATGACGGTTTTAATGATATGTGCCATTGCTTATAATGATGGTCATTGGTCAAAATGGGTGCTGTTAGTAGTAATGTCTGCCATTGATCACAATGAATGCTATTGGTTACAATGATGCGTGCCTTTGGTCCCCCTGCAAAAAAATTACCTTGTACTTATTTTGTATATTTTATTAGATTTACTTGTTCATATGTTGTCTTCCCTGATAGAATGTAAGCTCCTTGAAGGCAGAGACAATTCCATTTTTAATCTTTCTGCTCTTGGGCCTAGAATAGTACTTTATGTACTGTAAGAGCTTGATACATGCTTACCAATTGACTTGACTGGTTGGTTATAATATGTGCTTTCATTTCACAATGTTATGTTTCATTAAACACGTCTGTCATTGCTTACGATATATGCCACTGATCACAATGAATATTGTTGGTTAAAATGGTGTATGTTATTGATTGCAGAATAACTTATTGCTTAGAATTACATAATGTAGTAATAATAATGATAGCTAGGATTTATGTAGTGCTTTAAGGTTTGCAAAGTGCTTTTGCAAACGTTCTATCTTTTGATCCTCACAACAGCCCTGGGAGGCACGTGCTGTCATTATTTCCATTTTACAAGTGAGGAAACTAAAGCAGAAAGAGGTTAAGTGACTATGCAAGTCCCTTCTCCTCTTTGGGCCTCAGTTTCCGCAACTATAACAAGAAGGAGGTAGATTAGATGATCCATAAAGTCCCTTGTAGATTTAACTTCCTATGATTGAGTTGATTTAGGAAAGACACTGCACCTTGCAACCAGTCACTGCAGCAATAAGATGTCTTTCCTTAGTGTTATTAAGAAAAGGAAAGCCATCCATGGAGGGTCAGAGAAGGTGATATTTACTAATTCGGTCAAAAATTTTAGATTCCAACTATGTACCAGGCACTGCTCTAAGAACTGGGGCACAAAATCAATTTTGCCCTTTAAGTTTGAATTGCCATTGCCCACATTCAGTGACAACTCTGACTCTCCTTTAAATATACTATTGTTTCTTTCCATGATTACTCATAAACAATAGGTTAAGACAACAGAAGCCCTTGTCTTTGGTAGATGCAGTGTAAGCTCCTTCAGATACAGATTTTCACCAAAACAAAATGCCAAGGGATGAGAAAGGGCACCCTCACTGTACAAAGTTCCCTGCCCAGTTTCTTTTAGGCCTAGAAGTTCATTCTCTTGCCTCCAGGTGCACAATACCATCCCCACCCTCCAATTTGTAAATACTAGCTGGTTCAAATTTTCTGATTTTTGCGTTCAGTCTACCACAGGAGAAGGTGACACTCAGATCAACTCACCGAGTAGCCTTGGGTAAGTCGCTGAACTCAGGGTTAGAATCCTCTGCCCAGGAGAGTTTAAAGCCCAGAGCCATGATTTGATTTTCTTCTGGCCTTCTATATATGGCCCAGTGAGGAGACAGATGAAATATAGACTAGGCCCCTTCTGCAGAGGGTGGACACACATAGCCAAAACCCAAGTGATTGAGTGCACTGAGCACATCCCCTGACACCAGTGGAATTTTGTCAAGCTCTATTTTATATTTAGGACAGACAGCTAGGTGGTACAGCAAATAGAACACTGGGCCTGAAATCTGGAAGACCTGAATTCAAGCATGATCTCAGACTGTTACTAGCTATACGATCCTGGGCAAGTCACTTAATCTCTGTCTGCCTCCGTTTTCCCAATGGAAAATAGGGATAATAATAACACCTACCTCCCAGGATTATTGTGAGGATCAAATGATATAATATTTGTGAAACACATAGTGCAGTGCCTGGCACATAGTAGTCACTTAATAAATGCTTATTCCTCTCTCTCCCTCTCCTGCCTCCCTCCCTTCCTTCTTTCCTTCTTTCTTTCCTTCCTTCCTTCCTTTCTTCCTTCCTTCTTTCCTTGTTTCCTTCCTTCCTTCCTTCCTCCCTCCCTCCCTCCCTTCTTTTCTTCCTTCCTATTTGGATTACTCATGATTGCTGGATTCAGAGATGCCTGCAATTTACTCACCCTAGACTGAAGCATCAAATACCAATTATTTCAGTATAAATCCCCCAGTCCCTCCCAGACTCTAAGCTCCCAAGTCGTATGGAATTAGCCTGCAAGTTGCGGCCAGGGCTAGTTGGTAATGTTAGAAGCAATACTAAGACCTGGGCATGGCAATGGAGGGTTCGCACACTCCCCTCCTCAATTTCCTTCATCTACTAGATGGGTTTGATTTGCAAACCAATAACAAGATCAATAAATCTCTTAGTCAGATCAGCTAAGTGTGAGGCTCTGTTTCTGTCCTTTGAAATCCAGAATCCACCTTGGATTGACGTAATATAAATGCTGCCCAGTGCCATTCTAGCTGTCTTATTATCAGGATTGGTAAAACCCACAGAGAGGAAGCAGCCAAAGTGGCACCTCCCTCTGCTCGAATCCGAGGCCAGGTTGGCCTGCCAGGGGAACATGATTAGGCCAGCATCACCAACAGCAAGGCCACTGTAATGTTGCTGTAGTACATATGGGCACATTAGGGTGAAAGCTTATAAATAAAATCAACCCCGGGCAGGAACACAGAGCAGACCTCAGAAGCCTAACTTACTTCCCCCAGGCTGAGGTTCCCAACCACAGTGCTACTTTAAGTTCCCACAGCTGCAGCTGGAGAAATACGAATCATGAACATAACACGAATAACTGGCATCCTGTGTCAAACCTACATTTCCTTTCCACAACGCTCTGCTTGCTTGCCTTTTCCCTTTAGTTCTTCAAGGTTAGTTCTTGATTCCTCTGATCCTGAGTCCTGACTCAATCATCATCCAAGACGTACTTGGGAACATCATCTGGGAAATATGGAATAAGCGCTCACAAGCTTGCAAAGGACATTCAGACTCAAAGGTCCTTGATAATCCAAAGGTCATCATAGAAAAGTGACCATAAAATTCTTTCTCCACCCCCATCCCCTATATGGTTTTAGTAGAAGAGCTTTTCATTTGTAAATCTCAAAGAGAAAACTCCATCCACATTCCTCAGTAATTTTTCTGTTTTGGCTCTCCCAGGGAAACAAAGAAATGGGTATTTCTACTCCAAAGTTCTCCCAGCAAACTCTGCCCCACTTTTCCTGACCTTCACAACTTCTCCTCCTGCCCTAGGGTCCCTCTCCCTCAGAGGGTCCATTTCTATATGTAATACAGTACAAATATGACAACAATGGGAAGGATCTTGAAAAAGGAGCTCTGTACAACTTTACAATCTATCAGAATTGTGCCAGGCTATTAATTATATTAATTAAAATATAATTTTAAGTTTATTATAAACTTAACAAACATCAGCAAACATGCACATTCAGTATCACCAAGAAGACAGAAAAGAGGCTTGTATATGAAACTATGAACTTCTCTTAGCTATGGTTTCTTTTTAGGTACATATAAATTTTAACATGGAAGCAACACTACTCTCCTTTTGTGTCGCTTTCTGAATTTCCTTCTGCATTCTTCTGCATATCGTTTTAAATGTCTTACTGGTGCTTTCTTTCTTTTTGCATCGCCATCACTCCATCCCAAGCTTTCCTTGTAAAAATCAAATCAAGCAAAAACAAACAGCACATTAACAATGTCTGAAAATGTATGTCTCATTCGGCACTTCTAATCTATTGCTCCTCTGCCAAGTGGTGGGAAACATAGTTGTTTCATCATTAACTTTCTGAGTTGATGATAAGCTTCCCCAAGTTTTTAAGCAACCTACTCGTTGCTCTTCCATATTCATTACATTTCCAGTTTCTGGATTTTTCTCTGATCCCTCTCCCCAACCCTTGGACTCACTGGCCTTTCTTGCTATTTCATCCAACTTCTACTCCTAGACTCAAGTCTTTTGTAGTTCTCTTGGACCATGGAAAAGAAAATTCTGGGGTTCCATGTCCTTAGTTTCAGGTCAAAACTACTCTCTTTACAACTACTTTAACTTAGGACTTATTTAGTAATGCCTAGGCTCATTCCACTCAAGTACCCTGTCTAGTCCTGGTTCTTTCCTAGGTATGTAATACCATACTCAAATCTTAAGAGCCGATCTTCTGCACTTCATCAGCATATTTAGAGTCCCCTCTTACTCTGTTGCTTTTCTTTGAACCACATAATCTCAGAGTTGGAAGAGAAATCAGATGCATCTTGTCCAATATCTGAACAAGAATTTCCTTTATAGCATACTTGTCAAGCAGGCATCCAAGTTTATTCTTCAAGATCTCTAATGAGTGAGAGAAGCCTTTACCTCTCAGGGCACTCTGTTACGCTTTTTGGATGGCCCTAATTAACAGGAGGTTTTCTTTTTTAATATCAAATTGAAATTCACTTCTCTGTAATTCACTCTTCCTAGTTAGTTCCCCTGTAAGACCAAAAACAAGCCTAGTCCTTCTTCTACATTACGGCCTTCCAATTATTTGAAAACAGTCATCAAATCCCAACTGTCTCTTATACAGGCTAAACTTAAAGTTGGTTCCTTCAGCTAATCCTTTTATGGCATTATCTTGAGGCTCTCCTTGGGAGACTTGCCTATATAGCAATGTCCTTTCTAAAATGTGTGCTTCCTAAAGTCTCCACCTCCCTAGGTGGTTTCTCTTGTCTGTTCTCAATTCCCCTAAGAGCTCTCAGTTCTTTCACAATGATTTTGGTCAAGGGCTCCCTTCACCCCAGTCCCCCTCCCCTGCTACAGGCAGCACCTGAGGTTTAACTAGTAATCACAACAGCTAGGACAAATTCAGTGGGGGTTGTGATGGTGGTGGTGGTGGTGATTGTGCCTTAAGCATGTTCCTCACCCCTTTGGGTAGCTGAAGGTGACTGGAGATAGAGGTCATGGGAGTGGAGGAGGTTGGGGAACTGGACAGGAAACCTTCCAATTAACCTTAATTTTCTCATGTAAAATGGAAAAAATAATACCTACTCTTAGGTACTGTGAAAATAAAATAAGATGAGCTAGGGGAAAGTGATTTTTAAAATGCTATGCAAATAAAAGGTTATTATTAACATGATTTCCCTGAATCTAATAGACTTTTCTCCAGGGGTTAGAAACATTCCCCTTTGAAAATCATTAAACTTGTTTTTTCCCATGCATGATTTTATGTTGACCTGGACATTCCCAAACGTTCTTTAACCTAAGTGATGCTTTCACCAATATCACACTTTTCTTCTGAAATGAGAAATGAACTCAACACGTATTTCTGATTTGTGTCAAGTTTCTACAGGAGTGGAATGAATCCTTAAGCAAAATGTCTTTTTTTTTATCCTTTGAATCAGTCACCCTGGGGTTATCTGTAGAAATGTTCAGAGCTCGATTAGAAAGTCAGTAACATATGGTAGAAAGAACTCTGGGGTGGGGAGTTATGCTATCTGGATCCTAAATCAGGTTCAGTAAGTAAAATCTGCTATGTGACTTTGGCTAGTTACTTCATAGAATCATGGAATTACAGACTCTCAGAACTTGAAGTTACCTCAATTGCCATCTAGATCTCATAAAATCTTGAACTAGACACTGGCATAAACAAAGCATGGAACCTAAATGATGATCAACTGTGAGGACAGAGGTTTCATTTATCTATGGAGAAAATGACAGATAAATGCTTTAACTTTAATGTTGGAAAAATATAAACAATCAGAAAAATAAAACCACCACCAAGGGAGGATAGCCCTGTAATGGCCATATAGCTATGGGTTAAATGTATTCCAAGGGACAGCCCAAATCCTCCTTTACACTAGAATTTTTTCCCATTAAACCAAAATTGGTGAAGGCTTGCTATCGTTACTATACGTAAAATATTCTTGGTATAATTATATTTGTTTTAATAAGAATTCTTGTATGATTTGGTTGGGTTTGGGGGTAGGGGAGTACAGAGCTTTGTTTGTGTTTTCCTATCCACTGGAATCTCCTTGGAACATCACCATGGGGTCTCATACTACGGACTGTGGCCACATGGAAGATACTGCAGAATAAGATTGTCCTTCTGGCTTTTACAACAATAAACCATTTAATTCAGATTTCAAGATAGATCCATAAACTTATCTGTTTGACCGTATCCAAGACACATGTACACTCTGTTTTTAGACATAATCTCATAGAGGGCAGGGACCAGGGACCACGTTTAAAGTAATTAATTTTGCATAGTCTTTGGGACTGTATAGTTCCAAAAATTCAACAAAACATTAATTGAGGGGAATACTATGCTGGTTGCTACATGTATCAGCAAGCTAATACTTGCATATAATACAAAGTGTTAAATATTGTCATTATGACATTATACATATTGTCAAAACCAGAGAAGAAAGGATCATATTTTCCCCTCCTTCAATCTTAGGGCTTTTTCTCTATTCAGTTTCCTAAACTGTCACTAAAGAAGAGACATGCCCACTATGTCAAAATGTCATTAGACAATAAACTCCTTGAATTCAGACAACCACTTTATTCTTTTTTGTTTGATTGATTGTTTGTTTGGACAGGGGAAGGCAGGGCAATTGGAGTTAAATGACTTGCCCAAGGTCACACAACTAGTACACATGTCAAGTGTCTGAGGCTGGATTTGAAATCAGGTTCTCCTGACTCCAGGGCTGGTGCTGTACTCACTGTGCCACCTAGCTGCCCCTACCCACATTATTCTTCTATATCTCACCACAACTTAGCACAATGAATGTCTATGGACTGACGATAATCCAAAATATTTCAGCTTTGGTTGGTGAGGAGACAGAAAGGAAAGAGAAGCACTCAGTCACTAAGTGAGGGCAGCCATTTTTGGAAGAAAATGATGACTCTTTAAACAGGAATGGAAAGTATTTAGTCTGAGAAACATTGCTTGAAATGAAGAGATTATGTTGATTTTATTGCTATAATCTGCTGAATGGGTCACTAATAGTAATGAAAAAAATTGTCTTTTAAACTATCCCCACTGTACAACAAGATATGACAGCTCTGCAAGGGCAATAATCTTGTTCACAAATATAGTACTGCAGAGCTTGAGTCAAAACTCCCTAGGAAGCAAGATTCCAATCAAAAGATCTCCCCACCGTGACCTCAACTCTAGTATTTTTTTTTAAAAAGAGATGTTATTATTATTGAATATTTCTTAAGTTCCCAGAATACACAAGACACCGTAAATATTAGTGACAAGAGGGTCCTGGGAATGGACACAACTACAATGAAGGCAGTACAATTTTATGCCTCTTGCTTGTTTTACTAGGGAATTAAAGCTTTTGGGAAGGAAATTGGAAGTAGGCTGAAAAGGAAAAGTACACCCTGGAAGAAACATAGTAACTGGGGCCCTGACCCTATTTTAAATACAGTCATTGGGTCCATTGAAAAGACTTGATGGAGGGCCTTCCCTTGCCCCAGGGGGCACCTATCAATAAACTTAAAAAACAAGACACAACGTGCCAGTCTTTTTTGAGATACAAAAGTTCATCTGGACAGAACTGGCACATCCAGTGTGCACCGTTAAGATTTTGCATATACTTATGACATTACTTTGCCTCCACTCTGTCTGTATTGTATGTACCTAGTTATTTACATGTTACTCATTATAAAGTGAGCTCCTTAAGAGCAATGATTCTTTTTGTTTTACTTCGTATCTCCCAGCATTTAGCACAGTAATTGGGACAGTAAGGATTTAATAAAAGCTTGTTAACAGCCTGACATGTTGTGTCCCCTGGAGAGTGGAAGCAAGCTTCTTGAGGTCAGGTTTTTGTCTTTTTTATAACCAATACCTACCAGAATATTTGTCATATTTGTCACATATTGTCACATTTAATAAATATTTTTTATTTCTTTATTTAAATAGTATTTTATTTGTTCCAATTACATGTAAAGACAATTTTCAACATTCATTTTCTGAAAGGTTTTGAGTTCCATATTTTTCTCCTTCACTAATCCAATATAGGTTATACATGAGCAATCATGTAAAACATATTTCCACTTAATATATGTTTATTGATTGGGTTAACAGAAATCCCTATTTGCCCATTAGGCCAATTTAGACCCCTGTGCCACAGCTAGGTATACATGCTGCACTTTTGTAATGTCTCATCCAAACCCTGTCTGATTTCTGCAAAAATACCTTGAAATACCTTGAGTTTACTTAGCAATCACTATGGTTGCCCAAGAGAATCTGGTATATTAGCTCAAAGGATGCTGGGCCAAAAAAGTGGCATCTTTTGCAATAATACTGACAAGTCAGTGCTCCCAAGGAACCAAAGAAACTCAGCTCATCAATTCAGGAGTCTTTTTTTAAAAAACTTATGTTCCAGTGATTTTGACTTTATTTTTTTCCCTTTATTTATTTTTAGTTTTCAACATTTACTTTTATAAGATTGTGAGCTCTAATTTTTTCTCGTCTCTTTCTCTCCTCCTTCCTAAGAAGGCACGTAAAATTCAAGAGTCTTAATCTCCCCCTCCCATACCTGGTAAGTCTTGAGTCATGACCTAGCAGTCAGTTCTTAAGTGAAATGGGATGGCAAGTACAAAAAGAGATTTCCCATCTCCAGATCTGAAGGGATCAGCTCTTCTTCCCTAACAGTGTGCTCTCTCAGGAATTATACCAGACTCTAATTTACTGTTTCATCCGTGCATTCCTTTGAGAACTCTAGAATTTTGTGATCAATTTTCTACTCTTCCCCACTCAGCAAAGAGAGAGACAGCAATGAACTTGACCTCTTCTGGTGTTAACTATTGTGATGGAATGTACTTTTAGACCAACAGATAATTATAGTAATCTAAATTTTTATACCCTATAGTTACATATATGTTGAATGGATTAACACATGGATAGACTGACATCTGAAAAAGTAAAAAACTTCTTTCCTCCTTTTTAATTTTTAGAGTTCAACCTTTCACATGGTGCAACCTAATTAAAATGAAGAAAATAGCAGTTGAGATTTATTTCTTTGATCCTTCTCACATAGCATTTTTAATGGTTGTTGTTTTGAAAAATATAATTTTGCTTCTTTTTATCTGACTATAGAACACAGGTGGTAGAGAAGGAAAGCATCTTAAAATTACATGATTATGTTATGACTGAGGTGAAGACTCAAGGTGTAATATATGTAAAACTGTTAAGTATTTAACATTTGAGCACAGCTATATATAGTTAGGGAAAGGGAGGTTTCAATTTGATGACTTACCCAATTTGATGAGTTGCTCTCCAATCAACTTGAGAAGATTATAGGGGTAGACCTTTGTTGGAAGGAGCATTGCACCCTAGCCCCTTACCTAAGAAGATGTAGGGTGTTCCTCTGACTGATTCAAAGTAATTGAGGCTACTACCTGGTGACTAGTTGACTGAGGCTTGGGAAGTGGGTTTTTGTCCATTCCTCTTCTGGCCTTATCTCTGAATTTCTCTTGATTTTGAAACCATGTCCCTTCTATTGCTGTGTCACCTTGGCACTCCCCTCAGTGGTTGGTGCCTCTTCACCCAGAACAACCTACTACCCCTGTGGCCTACTCATCCTGCTATATCCCTCTGAAATGCCCCCATCCTTCCTCTATCGATGACTTCCATGGAGCCACCATTTTGTGGAGGGACCGAGACTAGCTTGTCCTCATTTCCCTCCTGTCTCTCTTCCTTTCTCTGGACTTCAAAACCAAGTTATACACAAGTGTAAGTGAAAAGCAGTCTTAGAAGTGAGGAACTAGAAGGAGGCATGAAAAGGAAAGGCCTTCTGAAGAAGATGGGATTACATTAGTAAATAATAGCTCACATTTCTATAATGTTTTGCAGTTTACAAAATATTCAACTCAGTTCAACCCCATGAGACAGGTAATCCTAAAGAAACTGCATATCTATGAAAAAAAGTGTCTCATCTCAGGCTGCCCTTTGGCTGCCTAGCTCACTGACATTTCCATTTTACAAAAAAATGAAACTGAATCTTAGAGAGTTTAAATGACTTGCCTATGGTTCTGTGGCTATTAAAAGGCAAAGCTGATACTCCAGGCTCTTTCCACCCCAACACGCTATGTCACAACTATATGTTGATTCTCAGTTTGTTAGAGTGTCAAGTTCCAAAAGATAAGAGCTGGGATTTGGATACTTTTTTTTCAGAAGACAATAAATTGTGAATTTTTAATAATTATCAAACTTTTATTTATGATAGTCCCATAATCCTTTTTAGATACTACATAAAGTTTGTTTGTTTTCATTATAAGAAAATTATGCCGCTTCCTAATTTTGCCAAAGGTTGACCCTGTTTGGAAAGAGACTCTAATGAATTAGGCAGACAGTCTGGTCAGTGAAGAGTGGCTAGCAGAAGGAAGCCTTGGAAATTAGAAAAATGCATACAAAAGACTCAGCCCTACTTTTAAGGGTCTAGAAAAGAGAAAAATGATGGATCATTATCATCACACATATATCACCGACAAGTCCCATTTATCCACAGAAATAGGAGTACCTTGATTAACAATAATAATACATTCATATTTCCATCTGCCCTGTTACTGTGCCCTAAGGGTAAGCAGGTCTTGCCATCTGCCCTGATCATGAACAGCATTGTTATTGGGCCTTCCCCTTTGCCCTATAGATGAACCCTTCATCCTCAATTAGAATGGGGACCTGTTGAGAGTGGGGAGGAAATCTCTTGATTTTCTATGTTCGTCTAGTTTTTTGTATAAAACTTGGCATATAGTGAAGTTTAATACATGCTTTTTCATGCGTGCACTAGTTTTCTTGTTTCTTTTATCTGATTCTTCTAGTGTGGTTTCATTTCTAATTCCCTATTCTTTATGATTTTCACAGTACTGTTTCTATCCCTGCTTGTGTGTTTGCTCAACACAGATGGGAGAAATGAGCAGGAAGCAGCTGAGATAGAGAAAGAGATCGATTAAACTCTATATTTAATATCAACTCAGAGACACACCTTGTTTCCTGGGGTTCTGAGGTCAAAGGCTAGCCTATTTTGAGCTCCAGAAATCACTGGAATTAGCTGGGCTGGAATCTCCCAGGTTTCTCCATCTTTCTTCCTTTAAGCAAACATATTTTCAGCTAATGCTAATTAGGATTTAACTGCTAAAATCTCTGTAGACTTTCACTTCTCGGTCAGGTTTTAGCTTCCTCAGTCTAACGTTATCACCTCAACCAGATGTTTGCTCTTTCAAGTATGTGCATCATACTTCCTCCATGCCCAATCTTATCTCAGAAGTAACTGTTTCACAGAAGCCCTTCATTGCCTAAATGTACGGTTTGACTTTGTGTGGCTTAACAATAGGATGAGAGCTTGGGAGAGACTTCTAATTCCAGCTAGTGCCCTGACTCATCTTTCCGAAGGGTGAGTCACTTGGCTTCAGTTATAACTTCTGCTAATGATGAGCTTTGTTAGTGTCCAGAGCCCTGGACACCAAGCTAATATCAGACCTCATCTGTCAGACGGAGAAGGCTCACTGGCTTGTTCAAGCCTGGAATACTCTCCCTCCTCACCTTCCCTTCTTAGCTCCCCTGGCTTCCATCAAGGCTCAGTGCAAATCCTGCCTTCTGCAGAAGGTATTTCCCGGTCTTCCCACTTGTTAGTGCCTTGTGTCTCAAATTACCTCCCCCCTACTCCGTACAGATCTTGTATGCATCTAATTACATTGTCTCCTCCTTTAGAATATATGCTCACTGAAGTTAGAGACTTTTTTTTTTTACCTTCCTTTATAGCCCCGGTGCTTAACACACTACCTGGCTATGTCCTAAAGTTACCAGGGACCACTCTAAGGACCAAAAGTAATATTCCAAGGAGAGTCATTAAAAAGGAGAAGGCTTAGGACCTCCCATGGCCTAGGATTATCCATTAATACCTTCTTTGGACATTAGGCCTGAGATTCCACCCACGAGGAATTATTCACCATTGCAAAGAACCTCCAAAAAGGGAAACCCAACAACAAAACCACTCCCAACAAATTAATCTTGGTGTATATATAAAGAATTAAGTAAAGAGGAAAAGAGAAAATAGCCAAATAGCAGTTGCAGCACTGAGGCAAAAGGCAATTTCAAAATATACACTGGGCGTTTTTCCCTTTCCCCATCATTGATCTTTCCTTTCAAAGAAGAAATTCTGGCAGCAACATCTCCTACTTCATTCTCTAGATTTTCGTCCATAGATGGAGTCAATTTCCTACTGCTCAGATTTTCTTACCCTCAGATTTTTAAAACCACCTGAGATAGGTTTAAAAAAAAACATGAAATGACCAAGCTTAATTGCTAGAGGGTCATCCCATAGAGTCAGAGAGAACAAGTTCAAGTCCTGCCTCCAACACGTACTGGTTGTATGACGTTAGCCAAATCATGTTATTCTCACAGTGCCCTAGGCTTGCTTGTCTGAATCAGTGGAAGAAATTCTCATACTGGAAGTTCCCTACATTGATGAAAATCACAGATCTGGACTCTCTCCCCCTAAAAAAAACCCGAACAAATAAACAAAATCAATCAGATAGTAATACATTGACCGCGGCAGCAATGACTATATTATTTAATTTTCATTGTCCGTAATAATCATATTGTTTTCACAAATACCTATCTAAAAAAAAACTAAAGAAGACTCAGAACAAACCATTCAAATCAACTCATGATTATAAGCACAATTAATTAAATGTTAGGCATACAGCTGAAAATGAAAAACAAAACAACTTAGGTCTTTACCTCGGCAATGCTTCAGAGCATAGTCCTTTAAATCCTGATGGTCACCCTTTTGGAAGAAGCCCTTATGGCTAAAACAGCCCTTGGAAGATATAGTTAAATCCTAAAGAAATTGCATGTCCATGAAAAAAATGTGCCTCATCTCAGGCTGCCTTTTGGTTGCCTGGCTCACTGACAGACTCTGTGATCAGAGCTATGCCCAGCTATACCCAAGGGGCAAATTCAGGGTTGAAGTGGCTCAGGGACTCTTCCAGTTGAACTATTATGCTGAGCCTTCCAGACAAAAAAAGTGGTTTCAGAAGTCACGTGGCCTGCACAGCTAAAAGTACTTCTTAGTTTCACAGGAGGTTTAGTGAACTAAAAATCCACCTAGCCCCTCTTCTCATGAGAATGAGGTGGAAACGCCAGACAGTGTCATTTTTTTCAGCCCCAAACCAATTTGTGTCATGATATCAAAACATCATCATGGGGCATTTCCTGAGTCTTTGATTGGATTATCTAGGACTAATTTCATCTCAGTTACTGGAGACCCTCAGTCCAGAATTATTGGGATTGAGTCTATAGTTTGTTTTGGTGCGCTCTGCTTAATTCTGTGGCAAAACTCTCTATGTAATGGGCAACCCAGATCAGAGAATGGTCAGCCTTTTAGACTCAGCTGCCGAGGATGGCTGAGAAAGTCCTTTTACAAAGAGATATTTACTTTGAAGATATGGCAAGAACAAAGGTACAAACATTTCTCCCCTGTCCTGACGTTTCAGGCCCACAATCTCCTTTATGACACTTTAGTCTCTAGAGAGAGCAGGTCCAAACAACAGTTTCTCCCTAGCCTCGGTACCATCCAAATACAACCTGCTGCCTGATAAACCTTTTCTCAGCTGCTATTGAGATGGTTCCCTGAGGCTGCTTTTTGTTCTTCAATGTTGGACCGGTTACAAAACCCAGCATGAGCTCCACTCCCAAACCTCAGATACATTCAGGATCTCAAAATCAGAATTCTTTCTTATGCTTGAAGTAAATTTTCACCATCACAGATTAAACCCATTTTTTCTAATTCACTTCATTTTTTTATTATTTAATATATTTAGTTTTCAGCGTTGATTTTCACAGGAGTTTGAATTACAAATTTTCTCCCCATTTCTACCCGCCCCCCCCACTCCAAGATGGCGTATATTCTGGTTGTCCTGTTCCGCAGTCAGCCCTCCC
>CM053625.1:205970367-206053412 GCA_028646595.1 Phalanger gymnotis
AAAATTCAATAAAGGGGGATAGGTTAGGAAGAAGCAAAATATAGTCTTTCACAACATGAGTATTGTGGAAGGGTTATACATAATGATATGCATGGGGCCCATGTTGAATTGCTTGACTTCTTAGGGAGGGTGGATGGGAAGGGAACAGGGGAGAGAGGAAGGGAAAGGGGGATAGGAGGGGAATGGGGCGACGGAGGGGAGGGAAGACTGGGGAACAGGGCAACCAGAATGTACACCATCTTGGAGTGGGGGGGGGAGGAAATGGGGAGAAAATTTGTAATTCAAACGCCTGTGAAAATCAAGGCTGAAAACCAAACATGTCAAAAATAAATTAAAAAAAAATTAAAAAAAAAATAGCTGTTTGAGTTGTATTAGAATAGCTAATTGGAACCGGGCCTTTCTTTCTTTCTGTTGCTCCCCACAAACCTCACAGTCTTCAATACAACCTGATGTGTGCCTGAGGAATGAGAAGTGGGGCCAGAACACAGGAGGAAAAGATGGCTTGGGAGGTATCATGTGCATATAGGGAGAGAAAGAGAAAAAAAGAAATTAGTGTATGATAGAATATTGAAGAAACAATTAACATCTCTTTCAGACTGAGGGAGGATATGGTTGAATTATCTGATTTGTGCAGTGACTAAATGCTAATCAAAATGAAAATGATTCCTTTAGGGCCGGATACAGACTGATAGGGTTTGCCCGTCAATTCCTTCATTTCTTTGTCTCCCTCTCTCTGTGTCTCTGAATGAAGATGATAGTGATAGAAACAAAGGATCTATTAAGCCTGACTGACTTCTCTCTGTCTCTCTCCTCTGTCCCACCCCCCTTACTCCCTGTTTCTGCTTCCTCAAATCAGAAGCAAGGCCACAGATCATAAGAAATGAGGAAGCAGAATTGAAGCTGGGAATTCCCCCTTTCAGCAAGGTATTGCATGTGAGTCAGGCATTCTTCATTCTGCACACTGATGGAGGAGAGGCACTTAAGTACCTCTTAGGCATTTGTCCGTGTCCTGGTGAAACGTTTTTGTTGATAAAGTCTTCCAGTTCCAAGCAGGGATAGGCATGATTGGTGACCACAAATGAGGGGTGTGTGTTGCGCCAAGAGCTGACATTTGTTGTGAGAAGGATATGGCTGCGCCACGCCCTAAGGTGGAATCTTCCATCACCCTAAAAGGTCAGGGACCCTGGGGCTGCCAGATCCAAAGGTCCCAAGGCTATTGTCCTCTTCTCTTTGAACCTGCCTACCCACCAAGCCCCCATCAAGTCTCTTAGCCTGGGGACTCACATCAGGTGGGGTACCTGGGTATCAGCCAAAAAGGCAGTGTATCTACTATCTATATCCCTCAGTCCCTAAACTCAGTCTTTACCAGTCCCTGTCCTCTTTCTCCTGCCCGGCCTGCTGACAGTTACCACTGGGACACTTTCTGGATTATTAATAAACTCACATTGGTTCTAGACCTAGTTGTTGCATTCTTTCTAATGTTTTGGTTCTCAATGAAATCTAGTTTTCTCCCAAACACATGACTTCTCTTGGGATCCTCTCCAAGACTTTTAGCCATTTCTCTCCAGAGGTAGACTTAGGGCAGGGTGAGCAGGGCTTTGAACTAGGTGCTAAAATTTAGGACACTACTTTATTCTCCAACTGGCAGTCATAGATAATTTAGCTATTTATATCAGGCATTAAAAACAGCCAAGACCACTAAGGCCATTGTCATTCTGATTTCCCAAATCAGTTTTTAAACACATACAAGATTTCCTACTACTTGGCTACTATAGGCTTCCATTCTCAAAACATAAGATGATGTTCTCCACTCTTCCGTCCTACAAGTACATTTCAAAAGACTTTCCTGTTTTCACACAAATCACACTGCAACACTTTTTGGAGACAAAAACCTCAGCAAACTTAAATTACAATAGTGATTCAGATCTATATTGCAGGTTGCTGCTCTAGTCTGCTCCAAAGTTTATAACCCTCTTCATCTTGTCACTTAGATCTTTACAAGTGAACTGGCCTGTGGAACTGAGCAATCTAAGTCATGAAAATCAATATTATAAAGCATTGCCCCCCCCCCTCTCCCTTTAGTTCCTAGGAAGCCCTGGGAAAGCAACAGGTTTCTGACATAAAAATCTTCCAGTCATTCAATTCTCAATATCCCAGTGACTAGAAGGGAAGATTTCATAAAAGCTTCTCAGCACAAATGGGTGTAGAATGATACCTGGGAGGTGGGCCAAAAGAGCCCAGAATGAAGGGAAGAGGAGTCAAGGGGGTTGACTACTGGGGCACAAATGGAAGAAATCATTCACCCAATTGCTTGCACCACCAGCCTTCTCTTTGCAACAACTGCCACCACCTGTCCCTGGATCTGGCTACTGCACCAGTGCCTGGGTCCTTCTCCCAACTTGGATAGCACCTGCTATGGCTGTATTCATTTTCTCCTATCCCAAGGTGGAGGGAAAATTTTGTCCTTTCTTTTCCTCTCCCTTCCTCTTCTCCTAGTCCTTTTCCTAGTTAAGGTTGAGGGTCATGGCTATGATGGGCAGGGGTGACAAAAACCAGACTCTCTGTGGTGACAGGCTCCTCATCTCCTGTCATCTACTTCACCCTACTACATGTAGTTCGCAGGCAAGTCAACCATGACTGAATGAAGGTGGAGGCCAGTGTACTCCAGAAGTGGGATATCAAGGCCTTTCTACATTCCAGATGAGTTCTTTCCCCACATATACCTGCCTTCCCAAAGTTGGGTGTATTCTTAGGCTTTCTCCTTTTTCCTTCCCTTCTCCATCTCAGGGGCCTGAATTATTTGTTAGGTTCTGTCTTTTATGAGTTGTAGATGAGGAACCTGAAACCCACAGAAGAAGGACTTGCTTGAGGTCACGCAATATCAAAGTTGGAACTCAAAACCACATTCCCAAACTCCAAATTAAGCACCCTTTTCAGATTGTCACAATAACACAGTCAGACCTCCTTTGTTTAGCTGAACCCCTAGTGCTGGCCTTCTTTAGATGGTCCTTTCACATAATTTCCGAGTTTCTTTCTCCTGCAAGAACCTTTTCATCAAGAGCTACCACTAAAGCCAAGTTTCTTTAGGGAGGATGCTTATCTTCCTCTGTATGAGGGAATGGATCAGCTTATAGTGCTTGACCCTTACATATGCAGGATATAACAATTAACATAGCACTTCTTGGCAGATTTTGAGGCAAAGCTAGTGCTTGAAAGAAAGGAACAAAGTTCATTGCACCTCTTGGAAGCAAGTATTGATGCTTTCATTATTAAGCGGTTATTTTGAATTCATGTCATTGGATTCATAGTATTTGTATTCAAGTTTTACTGTACGTGAGATTTTAATTACTGTTACCACAGTTACTGTGATGCTAGTGTAGGCCCTTGTTTCCACAATCTGGCTAGCAGCTTCTGCGGGAGTGAAAGATGCACCCACAGCCAGCACTCAGAAAGCTGCCAACAGCACAGGTTCTTTTGATCTGCTTAACTAAGGAAAGCAAGGTGAAGGGGTTTGACAAGCTTACTTTAATTCAGCACACAAATATCATTCACTTAGTTCAGGGAAAAAAGCCAGCACCCTGAACTTCAGAGCAAAATACAAACAAATTACAAACATCAACAGACAGACCCAATACAATTCATAGTTACCAACATCCAGGTTTAGCCAGGGAGCTCAAAACAAGGGCTGGCCCAGAGTCACTAGAGCCACCACTGCTGCGGCAAAGAGCTCCAAGGAAGAGGAGGCCAAGCCCTGGCTTTATATCTTTTTCAGTGTCAGGGGTGAGTCACACATGCGACTCACCCACGTGACCTAAAATGTCACAAAGAGGCAACTTAAACCCACATGGTCTAAGAGCCTCTGCTGTCCCAGACATGTGAACTAGGCCCTCCCTGGAGTTAGCCCCACCTTGGGCCCCACCTTAGTTGCCAATCCACACCCACATAGGATTTACACCTAATAGGGGTTTGGGCCTGGGGCTTAGCACCTAGTAAGGTTCAATGAAATACACTGAATTACTCAAACAAAACAAAGTCCATTTGCTTACCAACACAGCCCTCGATAGTCTTTGTCTTATATATCTTCACTCTCATCTCAACTAGTGCAATAACCTCCTAATTTTCCTCACCCCCTCCCATCTACCCTGCACATGACTTCCAGACTGATCTTTCTAATGCCCAACTCTGACTATGGTGCTTCTCTGCTCAGATTTCTTCATTGACTCTCAATTGCCTATCAAATACCTACTGATATCAAATCCAACTCCTTAGTCTGGAATTCAATGCTCCCCATAATTTTGTCCTTCCTTCATACTACTATCTTTGATATATCTGCACTTAATAAATGCTTGTTGACTGATTACTAGTCTCCTCAATCTCCCTATGTTTGCTATGAGAACGTTCACACTGTTCCCGATGCCTCGAATGACCATCTCTGCACTTCTTGGCATGCTATCAGTCCTTTAAGATTTAGCTCAAATGTCTCCTTGAGCAGACTTCCGTGATTTCCCTCAATCACCAAGGATTTCCTCAGTTCTTTCTTGTGGATGCATTTTTCAACAAATTAAACATATTATTTAAAAAAAAAAAACTAGACCTGTGGTTTCATTGATATAGGAAGCTCCAGTGAGGAGACTGACAGGAAAGTACCAAGACAGCAGTTTATACTCAGGGAGACTTACCTGGGACACTGAAAGATTAAGTGACTTGTCCAGTGTCACATAGTCAGTGTGTGTTGGAGAGAGGATTGAACACAGGTCTTTCTGCCCCCAAGCAACTGTCCCCCACTGTGTTATGCTTTCTCTCAAATAACAAATGGCCATTTATTATTATCAAAAAAGAACTTTTACTCCATTTTGTATCTTTGTTATTTGTGTAGACTGTTTTTGTCTCCCTTACCAGATTGTAAACCTCATGAGGGCAGGGATCATGTCATATTTACTTTTGTATCTCCCGTAGCAATCAACTAGCAAGCATTTCTTAAATCTTCATTAAGTTCCAGACACTCTGATGAGCTCTGGGGATCACAAAGAAAAATGGAAAAGTCCCTGCCCTCAAGGAGTTCACACTCTAGCTGGGGAGCACCTACCTAAGGGCACAACAGATGACCATCCAATTGAATTGTTAAAATAGTCATCATAGCATCATTCTGTCTTGAGAAGATGAATAATGACAAAGTAGAATCATAGATCTAAAGCTGGAAAGCACCTTGGAAGCTATCTGGCCCATTCCTTTCATTTTTCAGATGAGAAAACTGAGGCCCAAATAGTTGTCTTCACTTGCCCAGAGTCACGTAAGTGATAAGTATCAGAGATAGTATTTGCACCCAGGTCCTCTGACTCTCTCCACTGTACTTGCTTTGTATTTTCTAAGCCTTTTAAAAATGCCCTAGGTCTAAAAGAGCCATTCCACACAAGGCCAGCCTACAACAAACTCCAGTGGCCATCATCAGCTCTGGAGGGAGGCAGCATTCTTTAGTTTAGTGAACCAGACTCTATACTTTAGGCTCACAGTGGGCCAGGGAGTCAGACTCCATCTGTCTCTGCTTTCACCAGCACCTTCCTGTTTCTGGGCTCTCAGCTCTTAGCTGTAGGAGAGGAGGCATTATTGTCAAGCACTTATTAACATCAGTGCCTAATAACAAATACATACTTGTTCTCTTTGAAATATTGGATTCTCTGATGGAAAAGATCTTTCTGACTACAAATGCTAAAAATGATGGCTTAATGGATCCTGGCCAGGAACTCATAGGTCACTTTGTTCCAGTTTATTCATACTGGAGAGGAGCATGTAACTTCTCACCATCTCTCAGCAATTACCTGCAGGCTGATGAGGCTACGTCTCTTCAGGAGAATGTTGGACGGGATTCTAGGAAAAGAAGCATCACAAACGCATTGTTCAAGATCAGTGGTGTTTATTTCTACTCAATTTTCTACGTGCAGGTTACAGAAGTCTCATCCAAAGGGTAGCTCTTCTCCTTCTCTACTCCCCCCCCAACCAAAACACTCCACGTTTAGATTGCTCCTACAAAAACAAACAAACAATACTCCCTTTGGTTTGTCCCTGATGTCTTATATTTCACCACCCCACTAAACTCAGAATCTTTAATCTGGAAGTCACCTTACAAATTATCGAGTGATGATTCAACTAAGGTCCAGAGAGGGGATGTGATTAGCAATACGGTGGAAGTTAGTTAGAGGACCTGGGTTCCCATGCCATCTCTGATGCTTATTACCTGGGTAACACTGACCAAATCACTTCACTGCCCTGAGCAACAGCTTCCTCATTTGTAAAATCAAGGGATTGGACTAGATGGCCTTTGGGAACACTTTGATAAAGGCCACACAAGGAGTTAGAGACCAAACCAGCCTCCAGATTCAGATCTCCTGGTTCCCAAACCTAGATTCTTCGCCGCTAACCTTGTATTAATAATTGCCCTTTACTCTTTTAAAATATACGTTTTCCTGGGAAGGTAATTAACATGTTAGTACAAATCTTTTTTTTCTATTGATGTTGTAGGAAGGAAGGTCAGTATGGGGGTAGATGGGTATAGTGTTGGGAAAGGGGCATAGAAATAGAGGGAAAGGGTATAGAAGGGGAAATAGGGATTCTAAAACAAATGGCAACTTTACCTATGTAGGGTTGGCCTTATTTCAATCAAGTGACCAGTATTTATTAAGTGCCTACTTTGGGCGAGGTACTATGCTAGGCACTGGGGATACAAGTGCAAAGAATGAAACAATGCCTGCCTGCAATGAGCTTGCATTTTAATAGGGAGGCAATGGGTACATATAAAAATGTATGCAGCATAAATACAATGTTCTAGTTGGGGAGTACCTAGCTAAGGGTACAATAGATGACTGTCAAATTGAATTTGCTAAAATAGTCATTGTGTGGCATGGATTTACGAATCCAAGAATTAAAAACAGAGGCATCTCAAGGTGAAAGTAGAAAGGAAAATTTGTTACGATGCCGTGGGAAAGGGCAACTCCAGGCACCGCTCAGTGTCAGAGCGCGCCAGACACAGAGAATTGGGGTGTTTATATAGGTCCCTAACTGCAGTTCTCCCTCCCAACCTCCTTCCTCTCAGCTTGAAGACGTAAGCTTTGAGGGTACAATCTGGACGCAATAAATCTACCCAGTGACAATGACAAAGAATAAACAGTATGGTTATTTTTGACAAGCAGGTGACAGACATAACCTTCCCACCATTCTTATCCCATTCTACCATCAATCTGATGTGACAAATCTGTCTTAATGACAATGACAATGAACAAATGGTTTGGTTATCGGTGATAGGCAGAAGTTAATTGTTGGTTACCTCATCCTCACATCTGGCTATGACAGATATCCCCAGTACCCTTACACCTTGTCTCCCATCATTCTTATACCTGACTGGTCTCGCACATGTACATTGCACCTGGCTTTCCGGCTTTTCACCCATTCTTCTCCCAAGCCGGGGGTCCCTTATCCTGATGTCAATACACAGGAGGTGAGCATCCTGTGTCCTATCCTTACTCTCAGAGAATTTTATGGTTGCTGACTTATTTACCTCAACCCTTCTTTCTTTCAGGCCTCTCGCCATTAGGTAAAGACACAGGATGTCCTATTCTTAACCTCCGGGGCCTTTCGGTCACTAGCTTGGCTTATGGAGGGGAAAACATCTAAGTAGAGAAGTGGCTTTACAGAAAGGAAAGTATCTAAGTAGAGAAATGGGACTCACTATCCTACTTATTTTTATCTATCTAATTTGTTCCCTTTTATGAGAGGTCTTCACTCATTCCACAGTCATCAAAGTGTCATTCTGCCTTGGGAAAATGGATAGTGACAGGGTAGAATCATAGATCTAAAGCTGGAAAATGCCTTGGAAGCTATCTGGTCCATCTTGTTTATTTTTCAGATGAGCAAACTGAGGCCCAAAGGTCACTTGCCCAAGGTCACATAAGTGGGTAGTATTTGTACCCAGGTACTTTGACTCTTTCCACTGCACTTCCTTTGTATTTTCTAAGTCTCCTAAAATGCCCTAGGCATAAAAGAGCCATTCCCTACAAGACCAGCCTCCAACAAACTCCAATGGCCACCATCAGCTCTGGGGGGAGGCAGCATTCTTTAGTTCAGTGAACTACAAACCTTGTGTTAATAATTACCCTTTACTTTTTAAAAATGCACATGCTCCTGGGAAGGTTATTAACATGTTAGTATGCATCCTTTTTTTCTATTGATATTGTAGGAAGGTCAGCATAGGGGTAGATGGGTATAGTATTGGGAAAGGGGCATAGAAATAGAGGGAAAGGATACAGAAGGAGAACAGGGACTTTACCTAGGGTTGGCCTTTTTAATAGGGAGTCGATGAGTAAATACAAAAATGTTTGCCACATAAATATGAAGTTCATAAATATAAATATATACAAAGTAGATAAACACAAGGCAGTTTGGGAGGGAGGTCAATAGCAGTTGGGCATGGGGGGTGGGGACTTGGGGATCAGGAAAGTCTTCATGCAGAAGATGGTACCTCAGCTACATCTTAAAAGAAGAAAGAGACTTTGTGAGGCAAGGAAGGAAGGAAGGAATTTTAAGAGGCACTTGGGGATGGCCACCAAATAGGTATGAGGACCGGAGATAGAATGTCAGGTATGAATTGAAGAATAGGAGAAAAAGAGTAATGTCCAATGAGTCTGGAAAGATAGGTTAGGGCAAAGTTGTATAGGACTCTAAAAGTTGAATAGAATTTATATGTTACCATAGAAACAAGAAACCACTAGTGTTGATGGAGTAGGAGACTCACACAGGCAGATACAGGCTTAACAAAAATTACTCTGACAGCAGTGTCCAGGATGGTCTGGAGTGGTAGGTGACATTGGAATAGTAGTTTATGTGGAAAATAATTCAGGTCTTAAGGTGGTAGCTGTGTGAATGGGGAGAAAGGATCCAATTCTAGAGATCTTGTGAAGGCAAAAACAGTAAGATTTGGCAACTGACAGGATATATGGGGTGAGAGAGAGTACAGAGTTTGGGATAATGCCAAGATTTCTAGGGATTGAATGAACTGAGTAAAACAGAGGTTATGGTGGCACTGTAATGGAGAAGCTACTTGATCAGTTGGTCCAATGGTTCCATGGTTGATAGGATTCAGTCTTTAAGCTATCTCCTCCCAGTAACTTGACTGACCATTTCCTGCACCAGTTTTGGTTTGTTTGGGTTCTTTCCCCATGCTCTTGATGGCCACTGTGAATTGATTAGGTGGCAATCTCATATTACTCAGCAGCAATCCTTGTGTCAACAATCCGTCCAGACCCAGGATCTACATACAGCCATATCCTTTTTGTCACTTCAAGGCTGTGTGGCATAGCAGATAAAATGTTGGTCTTGGCATCAAGAGGACTTGAGTCCAAATCTCACCTCTAATACGTGCTAGTCCTGTGATCATAGACAGATCCTTTAAGCTCTCTGTGTCTCAATTTCTTCTTCCATAAAAGGGGGACGATAATACTTGTGTTGCCCACCTTGCATTCCCTCTTCTGATACATACTGGCTACCTGATCCTGGACTAGCCACTTAAAAGGCCACTCTCTAAAATTATAAGTTGCAGAGAAGGTGCCAACCTGCCTTGGTAGACAGTTTTCTTACCTGGATGTTCCCTATACCATTGAAATTACAGGTCTAAGCCCTGTTCTATTACCTACTTCACTAAGCCGCTTTGGGGGTCAAATGAGAAAATGTCTCTCAAGTCCTATATAAATATTAGTTATTTCATGAATTTTGTGACTGAGGGTGCTGAGTAGAGACCACTAAAGTCATTCTCCTGCCTCCGGGCAGGGGTGTACTTTAACTAACCTGTACAGAAAGGTACCTATTCTCTTCTCAGGACACTCATAGATAGACCTATAAGTTAGCTCTACAGCAGACAGAGTGCAGCAATAGCTAAGCTAGCATTTATGTAACATAAGACTTGCAAAGCATGGTACATATATCATTTCATCTGATCCTCACAACAATCCCACGGAATAGGTGCTATTATTATCCCCGTATACAGATGAATAAACTGAGGCTGAGAGAGGTTAAGTCACTTATCCTAGGTCAAACAGCTAATAAGTGTCTGAGGTGGGATTTAGACTCGGGTTTTCCTGATTCTGAGCCCATCGCTCTTGTACACTGTACCCATATAAGTTCCTTGAATGTAGGGACTATTTCATTCTTTGCGTTTGTATCTCCAACACGTAGCACGATACCAGGTGCATAGTAGGTACATACTAAATGTTTGTTGATTAATTGATCGTTGGTTCATCAGAGCCACAGCAAATATTTGGCTCATCACCACCCTCAACACTACCAACAAACACTTAGGAGGCTCTGTCAGAGGCACTAGGATATATAAGACATTGCCCTAATTGTCATCCTGGAGACTGCTTTATCTAGCTGGGAAGATAGAACATATATACTAATGAAAAGTTTCCATATCCAAATATGAGGCAGAACACTATGACAAATATCAGAGACTGTATGGGTGGTAAATATTTTACAGAGTTAAGAGGAAGAAATAATCATTTGTGCCCAAACTGGGCAGGAAAGCCTTAAAAGAAGAGGTGGGGTTGAATTTGGCCTATAAAGACTGCAAGGAATTTTGTTAGACAGAGAGAAGACATTGTTGGTATAGGGGAGAGGAACATAGTGGAGAAAAGTGTAAAGGCAGGAATGTAGGAGACATTCACAGAACAAAAAGCAGATTAGTCTGGGTAGAACAGAGGGTCCGTTTGGGAGAACAATGAAAGATAAGGTTGGAAAGGGAAGTTGGGGCCAGCTTAGGCAGAGCATTGAATGCCAGACTAGGGAGCTTGGACAATAGGCAGTGGAGAGCCAACAAACATTCTTTAAGTCAAGAGGCATTTATTAAACACCTATTATATACCACACTAAGCCCTGGAGACACAAAGAATGGCAAAAAAAAAAAGTCACTGTTGCCAAGGAGCTCGTTTCTAATGGATCAGAGCCATGTTTAGGGAAGATCAGTCTGGCTGCATGTATAGGACAGATTGAAGGCAGGATGAGGTTAAGAAATTATTGCAACAGTATAGGAAATAAATAAAGACTTGGGCTAAGTCTCTATTACGCATATTCCAAGAACCACCTATTGGTGAAATCAGATGGAGATAAATTTGCCACTGATTAATTTGCATGTGTTGCAAAGTATAATGGACATTGTATTATGTTAAAGTGGAAGCCTATTAGTGTTACCTCTGTCCCCACCCCTTACCCTATCTCTCCGAACCAGATAGCCCTACACCTTGTGAAATAGGAGGCTACGTTTGTCATGTGATTCGAGGCATCGAAAGACTTCCCTGCCACCACCTTCTACATGTACCCCCTGCCAACCTTGCCTCTGGGGTCACTTTTTTGATTAAGGCATTCAATCTCAAGAAAGCTCCAGTTGGGGACACCTTGAGTCAATAGCAGTTGTTACTGCTTATCACATAAGCGTGATAAAAACTCATTTCTATAGATTTTAAGGTTTCCAAAGCACTTTTCTATTATTTAAGTTTTTGAGGCTGGTAGGACAGGAGTGTTATCCTTATTCTGTGGATGAGGAGACTGGGTCTTAGGTAAGTATAGAAGCTTGTTCCTTGTCACATATAACTACTAAGTGGCAGAGGTGGAATTCGAACCCAAGTTTTTCCTAATGCAAAAAGTCTAGTTTTTTTCCCCTTCCTATAGTATGTCAGCTCTAATATAAGATGATTTCTCAGGTTAGCAAATTGCCACTTATAGGATATAAGAAGGAGAAGAGGGTGGGAAAAGAAAGATTTGGAGTATGAGCTACTGACCTGGGAAGATAAACCTAAATGAGGAGGCAGTGAGTGAGTGTGTGGGTGGAGGGGGTTGATCCTTGGGACCTCAGAGGGAGCTTCGTATTAGTGGGGGCTGAGAAATGATGGGACAGTAGAGGGGGAGGAGACCATTCCCTTTGCCTCTTGCCACCAAGGCCACAGATTGGCCATCAGTCTGTCTGTTCTATTTTCCTAGCTGTGATGGTACTAATTGGCAGCTGAGCCAGGCAATGAGAGAGGACAAAGAAAGGCTAGCTGATATTGAATATGCCCTTTTCTCCCCTCCCCTAGCTAATTAAGCATAAGAAGTAGGTCTAGGGTGACATCTTCCAGTGCAAAGCATGCCCTGGAAGTGTCAGAGTAATAGTGAGCAATATGAGGTCACTTGACTACCGCTTAATATCTCTGCTACCATCTTTTAAGTACCTGGTGTCGGTGAGGAAGCAGAGGAGAGACTCGCGTAGGGTCTGCCCTCTCTGCCCCCCCACCAAGGGGCCTGTGTTCTGTGATGCTGTGGATCACATGACTCAGGTCTAGGTGTGCTGCTGGAATCCAATCTATTTCTAAGTAAGCGTAGTGGGAAGCGCACTGATGGAAATTCAAGCTCTAACTTATTAGCTGTGGGGCCTTGGGTAAACCACTGCCTCTTTACGAGCCTTCGTTTTCTTTTTTATAAAAATTAGAGGATCATACTACATGATCTCTAAGAGCCTTTCCAGCTCTAACATTCTATGTTCCAAGATCTTTTCTAGTGCTATCTCCTATATTCTTAGCCACCTTCCAGTCTCGATGTTTTGTTTCTAAGTTCTCTTTCGGCCACGCCACTTTATGTACTAAGACCATTCCAGGTCTGACGTTCTGTGTCTACTATTCTAAGGTCCCACTCAGCTCTGGCATTACATGACTAATTCCTCAGAGCTCCTGTAACAGTTACTGTCTGCATCTCTCTCAGCACAAACTACCTTTTTTTATACAAACAGTATTTTATTTTTTCCAATTACATGTAAAGACAATTTTTAACATTCATTTAATAAATTTTGAGTTCCAAATTTTCTCCCTCCTTCCTTCACCTACCCCCTCCCTAAGAGGCTAAACGATTTCATATAGATTATATATGTGCAATCATGTAAAACATTTCCATATTAGTCATGTGAAAGAAGAAACAGACCAAAAGCAAACACACACACACACGCGCACACACACACACACACACACACACACACACACAAACTGAAAATAGTATGCTTCGATCTGCATTCAGACTCCATAGTAATTTCTCTGGATGTTGAAAGCATTTTCTATCATAAGGCCTTTGGAATTGTCTTGGATCATTGTATTGCTGAGAAGAATTAATGAGGGAAGTCTTATGGCCCTGACTAGAGTTAAGTTTCTGGGGTGCAAGAACTATGTCTTCTACTCTGTTCAGCCAAAAATCTAGCCGAGAGCTGGGTATGTGGTCAGTGCCCAACTACCCTGTGTTATTTACAAAGTTAGCAAAGTTCTCTGTCTCTTTCCACATGTAGAGAATGATTTTAATAATATATTTTTTATTTATAACATAAAATGGCAATACTTTTTTTATAATGAAATCATAATGTTTATAATTATAATCGTTAGGTATGCTTTAAAAATCTCCAGTTTTGTTCATGACACAGTAGAAAAATACATGTAGACAGGCATATATGCGGGTACATGTATGTATCTGTGTGCCTGTACCATGTATGTATATACACACGTGTGTGCATGCATGTGTTTTTATTTGAGTTCGATTTGATTCAGAGTTCAGCAAATGAGTGTTCCGCTTCGAAGTTCATGGTTCAGTTCAAGTCCCTTCTGAGTGCGCAGAATGAGAAGGTTTCTAGGACCCAGCTAGTTTGGGCTTCTGTAGGCTCTTCAGAGTGATTACAGGGTGGGAGGTAGGATTCTGGGCTTAGTGGTATGTATGAATGAGAGGCAGAGAGAAAATCTGAACTGAAAAGACTTGTGGTAGAATAGCTCTGCCGTCGCCAGGCAACTGACCTGACGCAACCAAAAAAAAAAAGTCCCTAAAAAAAAAGAATAGCACCGCGAATTCACAGGAGCATGGGAGAAAAAGGGAGGGAGCGAGAGGGAGAGGCAGCTACTGAGACAGTAACCGAGAGGCAAGGAAGCAAGGCGAGCCACACCACAAATAACAAGTTGGGTGTATGAAGGAAGAAGACAGAAAATATGCCTCTGGAATAGTAAACGGGACGGCTTCATCTGTGTGTGTGTGTGCACGCCCCCAGGCACTCTGATGCGTGGATGTGTGCAGAAGGTACAGAAGCCGGACCTGAGACTTCTGCTGCCACTGGCATTTGAAGGACCTTGATCTCCCCACCGGGTGAGTTTCCCCATTCAACATCCTCTTCAGACAGGTTCCATCTGGAAGAGTTTGGGGCCAGAGGTCTATCAGGAGACTGAACAGAGCTATGGCAAATATTCTTGGGGGGAAATGATTTGGCTTTGGCAGGCATGGGAGAGGATAGCCTGTGATGTATGGGATTGGTTTTTTGTTTGCTTGTTTTGTTTTTTGTTTTGCTGCTTGTCTTGGTTTTCTCAGCTTCTCAAGCATCAGTTACTGAAACTGAGTTGGAATGGGGGAGGGGAAAGGGGGAGAGAAAGAACAATAGCCACCCCCTATCCCAAAGTATCTCCCAGGGGTCTCTCACAGACCTATATGTGATTAGACCAACACAGCAGACAGACACACAGACACAACTGCACATACAGAATCACGTGCTCGTAGGAGAGTGGGGCTGGGGGCTGATAGCTCATTCCCTTTTGTAGACATCATTTAGCATAAGAGGGGAGTCCCTGAGGATAGAAAGGCTAGATGGTGTGGTGATTAGAGGTAGCTTAAGTACCAGAATGCCGTGAATTATTTCTCTAACTTTATTCCCAAATGTAATGGCAGGGCATCTAACCCATGTGGACCCCAGGCATAAGGAAATGGAAGTTCCAGTATCTGTTAGTAATTCCCTCAAACAACAGTCCAGAGTCCAGGGGCCAAAGGGCCAAAACTAATGGAGGAGAGGAAGCTGTTGAGCAAATACCCCTAAGAGCGCATTGCAAGGTCAATAATCAAAGTTTTCACACCTATGAGTGCTTTAGGCACTAAGACAAAGTGAGAAATTCCCCACCCTAAAGGGACTATGAGACCTTTCTTTGCCTAAGTCATAAGCACTAGAGTTTCCTTAGATTTGGCTTTTTTTTAAAAAGCCAAAAAATTGCTGTTGCTTCTTTTTGGTTGTTTTTGTTCTCAATGAAGCTTAGACATGGGCTTGTGGCTTTGGGTATCTTCTGGGCTGATTAGCACAGTGCCTGGCACATAGTAAAACTTGTTGGTTGTTAAACGATTGTGCAAAGCAGCTTTGCTCCCGGTTGGTGGTAAACAGATCCACCCCCACACCCCCCCCCCTTTCTTGACTCCGGACCTCAAGCAGGGTCTCCCAAACCAAGTTTCTCCATAAACTCCTAGTGAGCTTCTGAGTAAATAGGACTCCCCCTCTCCCAATGATTGCCTTGGAAAGTGCCCTATCAGCAGAAACTTATTCCAGACCCTAATGACTGAAGGAAGCAGAGATGAGCTGGCTTAGAGGGACAGCTTCCCTTTTGATCTGTTGAAGCCAGTCCCTACCAACCCCTCAGCCATAAGCCAAAAATATGGAGAAGGGTGAACAAACTCCTGAGAAATAAAGGCAGATGTGGTCATCTCTAGTTGGAAAGCATTCTGCATTGGAGAAGTTATGGCATTAGGATCTGTGGCTTTTGCTGCTGGGTTTGTTTTTATTTTATTTTTTTAAAACAAAACCTTGACAGAGCTGCCTGGAGTTACTCTCGGAGGGAAATCCTGACTGAGTTTCTTATCCCTGGTCCTGTGACTTGAATTTTCTCCTCACTCAGCACCCGGGGGTAACCTTTCCATATTCCATTCTTTTTCCTTGGATGTCACCGAGCAATAGAGTCCTCTCTTGGCTGAACCTAGATCTTTCTTCTCAGGAACTTAAAATACTTTAGAAGAGAAAAAAAATGATATGACTGAATCCGGCTCACTTGAAGGACAGAGAGTAATCTTCCCCCAGTTTAGTCTTCTGTCCTGCTCTCCTATCATCAGATACTGTCCAAGGCCTGCAAATTGCATACACATTAGCATCCTTGCTTCTTTCTCTGCCCATTTCCCAGTTGCGTTTGCCATTTTAACCTACAAGTAATTATGGTGACAATATGCCCACAAGGAGATTTTTAGCAGCTTGACCTCCCCCTAAAGAGTGTCATCATAGTAGAAAAAGTTGCCATCATTGCCCTCTCTGTACCAGTGGGCAGGAGTCTTTGCAAGGTGGGTCACATAGCCTGATGGTACTGAGTCAACTAGCATTTGCCTGACTGACTGTAGGTATTTCCTTTATACTCTAATAAAAAAGTCACTTCGGTTGTATTCAATTCAGATTTCTTTGCCAAGCCATACTTTTTCTCCTTAAGCAATGACTGCTCTACTAAACCTTGTGTGCCTGTGTTGGAGTTGAGGTGGGGGGGGCGTGACCAGGGGGTAAAAGAGTTGGTGATTGGAGTGGGCAGGGCCAATTGCAAAAGGGAAGAGGGATACATGAAACGCCACGAAGGGGATGGTTTCAGATTTACGGGCATGTATCTGGGGTGTGTGGCAACAATGCTCACGCCATCCTTTAAATTCCCCCTCATTTTTGCTAGCCACTAGCCCAACTCTTTTTCTGATCACACATTTCATTGTTATGATAACTTTTATGGCAACTTTTTTGCATGTAAGTCACTGTTAGTTACATGCCAGCACTTACTTATGCCCACATATGTCTACATTGCCCTCGGGATCATCAGTAATTTTGATTCTTTACAGACTGTGGTCTTGCCTGGCTCTGTCCATTGGGCCTGCTTTTTACAGGGCACATTGCTGCAGTGGGTAACAATCTCCACTACGTCCAACTTTTGACTCAGCTGAAATCTTTGGTTAGGGCACTTCTAGGCTCCCTCAAAAACCTTGATGCCCGGACCATTTTCTGGTGGTTCCCTGAATCTTAGCTCTGAAAACTGCCATCTCCTCACAAGCAGGACCCCAGCTCCAGGCACCAACCTTTCTTTCCACTGGATGACTCCTCCATTTTTAATCTCTCTCGTGCCTTTCCTGCACGGAGTGGAACCCCAGGAAATTAATTTCCCAGGGCAAGTCCATTATCTCTGCCAGTTGAGATACAAATGCGGCCACTTAAATTCCAAAAGGGCTTTTGTCTCATAGGTACAGCAACTGTGGCCATTCCAAGTGAGTCTGGGGCTTTGCCCCATATCCTTACTCTGTGAAGATTCCTCACAATTTTCTGAATGCCATCCATCCTGCATTCTTTTTTGTTTTTGACTCTTAGTCCAGTTTTTTGTCTATCTGAAATTCTTGTCCAAGATACACATACTGATGGAATAACTCAGTGGGTTACCCATCCAGCTTTGTGTCATGATCTGGACAAATATGTATTTTTCATCTCCTTGGTTCTTCTTTCATCTTCTTTCATCTCCTTGGTTAAGTGTCAGGTTGATGATATCTTTAGACTGGCCAGGAATCTTAATGAGATTGCCCTATGATAATCTGGGGCTTAATACAATAAATAAGATGTCCTTGGCAAACAAGAATATTTGGAGGACCTCTCTGTGTGGGAGTTCTTAATTTGGTGGTGTTAAAGTTAATTTTTAAAAATACAAATTTTGATAAGTTTATTTCAATATAATTGGGCTCCTTTATAAGCCCATGTATTTTACTTTATTCATTTAAAAACGTTGTTCTGAGAAGAGGTCTTTAGGCTTTACCAGACTGAGCCAAACCCTGAAAGAGGCATTCCTCTTCTATTAGGACTCTGCATAAGCATTCTCCATGGCAAAGGCAAACACCTTTGGCAATCCTATTTGCCCCAACTGCCAAGCAGGTAATTGGTAAACAACTGTATCTCTGTGATTGCATATATCAAGGAACACTGTATGACCATAATATATGCATCTGCCACACCTGGTTAGGGCAGAGCCTACAAGGCCACATTTTGTTCTGCTGAGCCCACTGCTTTTGAAAAATAAGGAACAAACAATAAACAAAGCAAGCTATTGTATCCTCTACCCCCCTCCATCAATTGTGAGATGTGCTCTGCTCTACACAGTCTGCAGTAACCTCCCTGTTTTTATTTTCCTCAAGGATAATCTCAATACATGTGTGGATGAGGACAGCTTCATAAAGATTTTATAAAGATTAAAAAATGGGCCTATAGAAATGAGTTGTTAGTAAAAAAAATAATAAAATTCTATTGGTGATTTTTCTATCACCCCCCTCTCCCCATTCTTTTGGAATTTTCTTTGAGATAACTTGAAAATAGATCCCTGTGTGCCTTCAGTATGGACTTCTTGTGTTATGTTGTTGTTCAGTCACGTCTGACTCTTCGTGACCCTGTTTAGAGTTTTCTTGACAAAGATACTGGAATGATTTTCCATTTCCTTCTCCAGCTCATTTTATAGATGAAGAAACTGGGGCAGAGAGGGTTAAGTGACTTGCCCAGAGTCACATAACTAGTAAGTGTCTGAGGCCAGATTTGAACCCAGGCAGATGAGTCCTCCTGATTCCAGGCCCAGAACTTTGTCCACGTTGCCACCTAGCTGTCCAGGATACAAATACAAAAAGTCAAAGACGGTCACTTCCCTCAAGAGATTTATTCTAATAAGGAGCACAAAAATTGGAGAATATTGTAACTTAAGTGGTTATTGTAGTTTGGAAAGTTATGGAAAGTTACTCAACACGAGTAGAGCCATAGGAGGACAGATTAACATAACCTTAGTCAGGATTGTTTCCATTATGGTTCCAGAATTGGGGTGAGGATTGAGGGTTCGAATATGGTGCAATGGGTAGAAATTCTGGATGTGTAAAGGGTTTCTATACCCCCAGCAAGTAGTCATCCAGCTCTCATTTAAAAACCCACTCTAATGAAGAGAATTCAGTACCCAGTGAGGCAGCCCATTTTCACTTGTACTTAATTTGAGGTTTTAGGTGGTATTTCCTTACACTGGTCTGAAATCTTCCTCTCTACACTTTCTATTTGCTGCTCCTAATTCTGCTCCTTGGGGCCAAAATGTATATTTTTCAACCTTCTTTCATGTGACCAATCTTCAACAAACTACCATGTTCTCCACATAAGTCTTCTGTCTTCCTGGCTAGACATCTTAGTTTCATTTGATCGTCATATGCCACGGGCTTGAGGCCCCTCCCCATCTTAACGCCCTCTGGATGCTCTCCATCAATGCCCATCCCAGTGTTTTAGGACAATTCCACAGATTTTATAAGCCAGTACCCTCCTTGACCTGTGGGAGCCCAGGTCAAGGACCAAGGCATTTTATGGATTAGGTCAGCTTGTTAACTCAGACCAAGAACCATAGCAGGAATTGTGATATCAAGCAGAAACACAAACTGCAGTCTTCCTTACATCTGTGGCTTAGACAGCCACCTTGTTTCCTCCTGATCCTCCACCCGGGCTGCGATCTTCATGAGTCTGATCTCTCCCCTTAATTCTCCTGCCAATTCTGTATGGGAAGCAGAAACCAGCAGTCAATTCTTCTTCATAGAACCATCAGTCTCTCAAATATAATGGGGAGAATATTGCTCAGGATATCCCTGTGCTCTTTAGGAAAGCTGGTGACCATGACTGATACTCAAGTCAGCGAAGCAAGATTGAATTAAGAGGTAGACAATCTCTGAAACTCTCATGGCTTTGTTCTATTGAATAGAGTTGTGAGTTAGGATTTTGGAAAGCTCCACCTGTGACTTCTCCGTCTCACATTACCAACAGTGTGAAAGAGAAAAATTCAGGGAGGACACTCAATGTCTCCAAACCAAGAAGTCTAACAACTCCCTCTGGCTAGGAGCCAGACCCTTCACCTCAGCTCTCCCCTTCCCCTTCCAACTCAACTTTGGTGCCATCTTACATCAACTGGGCTGCTTCAGTTTTAATCTCTCCAGTAAGAATTGAGACTGTGGGCTGCATCAATGCCACTGTATTTTGCTCAGTCTGGGCAGTTACTGAGAAAACACAACTCGGAAACTTCAGTGCTACGTCCAAACCAGCATGACGTCTACACATGTATATAGTGACCTATTGTTTTATAAGTAGATTGACCCATGGGCCAAGCAGCCCTGTCCCAATTCAGGAAAAACTTCAAGGGCTATTACATTCTATTTAAGTTGTTAAAGTTTTTACCGGTGCCTTTTTGATTTTTTTATTAAATTCATTTACCAACAAAATCTTCTCCCCTTTCCTTCTTAGAGTTCATCGCTTATAACAAAAGGTTTTTTTTTAAAGGAAGAGAGAAAACAAAAAAAAATCATAAAAAACAACCCATTGATTAACTCTATATACCACGTTCCTCACTCGTAGTTTCCCACATCTGCAAAGACGGGAGGGTGGTAGATTTTCTTAACTCTGGGGATAAGATTGGTCATAATAACTCAGGGTTGGTTTTTTTTTGTTATTTCCATTTCCATTGTTATATTTATTGGGTATATTATTTTTCTGGTTCTGCTTTCTTTCTTCTTGTATCAGTTAATATAAATTTTCTCATGCTTCTCTGAATTCTTCATATTTGTAATTTTTAAAATAGTGCAGTAATATTCCCTTCCATTCATTTGTCACAATTTGTTTAGTTTAAGGTCCTTAGAAAATATTTGGAAAAAAAGAGATTCACAATGCCATAAGGATGATAAATAAATTACATAAATAGAACCCATTATAAAGTTCTTAGGGGACACTGAAGCTTTTTGAACTTGGATTTTATTAGTAGAAAGATGAACCAATTCCTACTTGGGTAGAGTTCTTTGTTTATTTACTGCTTTATATTCCTATTCAGTACCAATGTGTCCAATTACTGTAAAAAAATTATATGTGTTTGAGGACAACCCATGCACCTATGTGCAGAGACACAGACCTTTATATAAATAGAGCAGCTTCCATAGAGAGGGAGAGAAGGGTAAAACTATAAAACACTGGGACAGGAGTTATGAATATATTGCCTTTGGAAATAGAGCAAAGTATAAATTTTAATTCTTTTTGTAAGAAGAGATGAAATTTTAGAGTTAACTGTTCCGTTCTACTTAGCCCTGAATTTAGAGTAAGAAGACCTTGGTTCCTGGCTCTGACGCTCACTAGCAGTGTTATTTTGGGCAAGCCTTTTTACACCTTATTTCCTTAGCTGTGAAATGAAAATAATAACACTACCTTCCACAATCACACTATCCATGTAGGATGGTTGAATGACAACTAGGTTTGGAGTACAGAAACTTGAGTTTAAGGCTTTGCCCTGCCATTTAACCTTAGACATGTATGACCTTAGACCAATCACCTTAACCTCGGAGGGCTAAAGTTTCCTGATTTATAAAATGAGGGAGTCAGACTAGAAATTAACGAATGAACAAAAAAGCGTTAGTTATATGCCAAGCATTGCGCTGAGTGTTAGGGATACAAAATGAAAAACAATCTATGTGATTTCTCTTGGGAATCTTGTCAGTAACCCTAGATTTAGTTATTATCTCTATGACGATGATTCATAGATCTATTTGTCTAGTCCTAACCTCTCTACTGAACTCCAGGCTCACATCTGCTATTGCCTGTTGGACAAAGTGGATGTTCCCGTAGATATTTAAACTCAACATGCCCACAGCTGAACACATTACCTTCCTTCCCAAGGCCCTCCCCTCTTCCCTATTACTGTCAAGGGCACCATCATTCTCCCAGTCACCAAGGCTCACAAGCTAGGTATCGTCTCCTCACAATCTCTCATCCCCTGTATCCAATCTGTGGCCAGCTCTTGTCAATCCTACCTTCATACCAACTCCCATGTGTGCCCCCTTCTCTGCTCTCACCACCTTGTTACAAGCCCTCATCTCCTCACACCTGGGGTGCTTCGTAGCTTGCTGGTTGGTCTCCCTCCCTCAAGTCTGCACTCCAGTCCATCTTCTATTTAGCCGGCAAATTATTCTTCCTAACAAGCAGATATGATCGTATCAGAGAAGCGACTAGTAGTGTTTGGGGCACTGGGTCTGGTGTTGAGAAATTGTTATTGTTTGGTTTCTTTCAGTTATGTCTGACTCTTCGTAATCCCATCTGAGGTTTTCCTGACAAAGATGCTGGAGTGATTTGCTATTTCCTTCTCCTGCTCATTTTGCAGATGAAGAAGTGAGACAAGCAGGGTTAAGTGACTTGTCTGGGATCACGCTGCTAGTAAGTGTCTGAGGAGAGATTTGAACTTAGGAAGCTGAGTCTTCCTGACTCCAGGTCTGGCATTCTATCCACTGTGCCACCCAGCATTTGAGAAGATGAGTTCAAATATGGCCTCAGATAGTAACTAGCCATAGGAATCTAGGCATATCACTCAACTTCTCTTTGCCTCAGTTTCCTCAATTGTAAAATGAGGATGATAATAGCATCTAGCTTGAAGGATTGTTGCATGGATCAAATGAGAAATCATTTGTAAAAAGTGTTTATTACAGTGCCTGGCACATTGTGGGAGCCATATAAATGCTTATTCCTTCCCCTGACCACTCAAGCTATAGTGGGTTCCTATTATCTCCAAGATTACATATAAAATCCTCTATTTAGCTCTTAAAGCCCCTCATAATTTGGCCCCTCCATTCCTTTCCAGTCTTCTTACACATATAGCACACTGCCCCTCCCCTTGCCATTCTTCTGTTCTATACGTCACATGTGACTTTCTACCTCCTAACACTAACCATTTTCACTGACTATTCTCCATGCCTGGAATTCTCCCCCTCCTCATCTCTGTCTCTTGGCTTCCTATAAGTCTTAGCTTAAGTCCCACCTTCTACAAGAAGCTTTTCCCAGTCCTCTTTAATCTTAGCGCCTTCCCTTTGAGATTACCACCAATTCATCCTGTTTATATATTGTTTGTACTTAGTTTTTTGCATGCTTTCTCTCTTATTAAAATGTGAGCTCCTCGAGTGCCAGGAGAGTTTTATGTCTTTCTTTGTATCCCTGGTGCTTAGAACAGTGTCTGGAGCTTAGTAGGTACTTAATAAATGCTCGTTGACTGCCTGACTTTCCCTGACCTCAAGGACCTTACATTCTAATAGAGGGAGATAACGACACATAGGGCAGTGGAGGTAGGAAGGCATTATTTTGGCTTGGAAAGTTACCGGAATGGTTAATAGAACCATTGGAGTGTTACAACCTTGCCAGGTGCAGTGACAAAACTGATTTGATTAGAGATCCAGAAATGAAAATGGTAGAGAGTGGGGGGGGGCGGGGCAAGGCGGGGTAAAGGACTTCGCAACTGAGACAACCAGGAATCATTCCCCAGGATCAGAGTTGCAGGCATGAACGAGTTAAGCTCACCAAGGCTTGTTGTCTGGTCTGGGAGGCTTGGTGGTTGGTAAGATTGCGGGAAAGCTCCTTCCAGTTCTGCCATTTTATGATATGTGAAGTGCTTTGTAACCATAAATAACATGTAATATAAGCCCCTCTTATTTCTTTGTTCAGTTAAATATTTGGCAAAACAATACAGTTGTGATTCCATCCTTTCAGGCTCAGCTCAGGCTCACTTTTCTGTCACATATAGCATGGTAGAATGCCTGTAACCTCATCTGTGTTTCTACCACCAGGAAAACTTGATAAAGTATCCCAACTCCTAACTTTTACAATGGAGTATGACTTCAGACTTTTTCCCCCATGTCTAATTGACTTTTTCTCCAATAAACATCTCTCCTGGAAAATTGGCACTGTGCCAGGGACTGCTTCTCAGGTTATTGATGACCCTCCTTCCCCCCTGCCATGCTGGTCAAGGACTGGCAGCCATAGAAGAGACATAGTTTCCCCGTTTCCCAGGAAGCTTCCTATTCCCTGTAGCTGCCCTGAACTCACTCTCTTCCCTTTGTCAAGTCAGTTAATGAGATCTATTGCCCCCTCCCCAACACTAAACCATTACTGGTCTCTACCACTCTCCACCACCACCACCCCACCCTCCCCATAGGGAAGCACACTTCTTTCTCCATGCATTTCTTTCCAACTTCTTTTAACTGGAAAAAGACTAGAAAAGGGCTAACTGCACACGGCCTTATTACTATAAATATTCTTGATAAAGCCAGAGCTTTGTGAGTCTGCTTCCGAGAAGCTGGGAACAGTATCCCATCAATTATTCAGCATTTACAGAGTACTTTGTATTTGCAAAGGACTTAACAAGCCTTTTAAAAAAATCAGTTCTTTCCTTACAGGCTCCAGGAAAGCGAATCAATATGATTGCTCCCATTTTCCAGGTGAGGAGACGGAGGAAGAGTTATGAATTGAGGCACCACCATTCCCCCGGAAAGTTTAGACTCCTTTCCCTGGAGGCCTTTTGTGAGTGTCTCTCTCTCTCTCTCTCTCTCTCTCTCTCTCTCTCTCTCTCTCTCTCTCTCTCTCTCTCCTTCTCTCTCTCTCTCTCTCTCTCTCTCTCTCCCCCCCCCCTCCCTCTCTCTCTCTGTATGTCTGCTTCATCATCTGTAAAATGATGGTGACAGTCTGTACAACTAGCCTTCCCCTACCTTATCACCCTATTTTAGACTCATAGAATGTAAGCACTGGAAGGATACATAGAGCCCGTTTAGTCTAAATGCCTCATTTTATAGTGGGAAAACGGGGGCCCATTGTGGGGAAGTGGCCTGCCCCAAGTTCCCACAGCTGGTATGCAGTAGAGCAAGGGTGAGCACCACAGGGTTGAAAGGACCTCAGAGGCCATCTGGGACAACCTGTTCATGTTACAAATGAGGAACCAAAGCCCAGAAGAATACAACCTCAAGGGCTCTCATAGGCTATAAATGGCAGAGGTCACTTTTTAGGCTTTTTCACCATGATTCCTCCCCAGGGCTCTTTCTACTATACTGTACTACCCTTCTGGACAGCTAGGGGGCCCAGTGGATAGAATGCAGGGCTTGGAATCAGGAAGAATCATCTTCATGAGTTCAAATCTGGCCTCAGACACTTTCTAACTCTGTGACTCTGGCCAAGTCATTTAACCCTGTTTGCCTCAGTTTCCTCATTTGCAAAATGGGCTGGAGAAGGAAGTGGAAAACTACTCCAATATCTTTGCCAAGAAAACCCCAAATGGGGTCACAAAAAGTTAGATGCAACTAAAGAGACTCAATTTCAACACTACCCTTCACTTATTGGACATATTATAAGAATTAACAAGAAATATTTTAGGGAGGGGGAGGATTTCCTCAAAGGAAGGCCCTCAAAAAATGGGATGAATTAAGGAGGCAGGCTTGAACCTAAGGAGCATGGCACAGTGGAAACAACACTGGTTTTGGAGTCAAAGGATCTGGATTCAAATCCTCTACTGTTTACTATTTGTGTGAGCTTGAGAAACCATTGACCTCTCTGAACCTCAGTTTCTTCATTTGTAAAATGAGATTAGACCAGATGACCCGAGGTCACTTGCAGCACTAAGATCTATGCTCCTTTGATCTCATAACCATACCAAGGGCTGCTGCTCGTCTTTCTAAATTACTTTGCCATCTCCCTGAGCCGCTCTGAAAGTTAATATCATGCTGGAATGGGCTATTTCCTGAGTTCCTGATCATGTTAATCAGCAATATTCTTTGAAGCCCCATTGTGTGCTGAGCACAGTCCTTGGTGTTATGGGAAATGCAGAAGAAAAAAAGGCACACCTGACGTCCTCCTGGGCCTTGGAATCTCTTTCTTGGGAAATATTCCCTCTCTGACACTCACAATGCTAACATGTGGAGCTTCTGTGACAGGGAAAGCCTATTCCTGTAGGATTGGAGTTAGGGGTAGGGGAGAGAGAACTCTTGAAAAGCTCCTGAATCCCGATCCACAAACCTCAGGTTTTATCATTCGAGAAATAATTTGGGGAATAAAGTTAGAACAATATTGTTTCGATGTCCATAGCGGGAAGGAGAGAAGGAAAAGGGAAACATAAGAACGAGTAGATGTAGTACCTTTACCGTGTTCTGGCGAATGTTGTTCCAGCCCTTTCATTGGATGTTCTACTAGAATGAATTGTAAGCATGAAATCCCTCCCTCCCCCCAAACACTGGAAAATCACCACTTGCTATCACCCTATGCTGACACTTCCTCCTCCTCCTGAGAGAATGCAATTCACAAAATTAAAGAAGGAATGTTTTATTGGAGGATCTAAAACAAAACACCAAAAATAGGACCCAAAACAGTGCTCTTGGAAAAAATACCCCTCAAAAAGCAACCCTGTCTGGTCCTGCTCAAATAAGGAGCTTCTGCAGCAACTTATTATTCAAGTAGGCAGCAAGGCTTATTTGTAAGGCAAGGTCCAAACCCTTTATATGGACATTCTCTGTCATCGTGTAGTCTTTGCCACCATGGGGGAAAGAAAGGAACAAGCCTTTCTGAAGTGCCTACTATGTGCCAGGTACTATGCCAAGCACTTTCCAGATGTTGTCCTATTTAATCTTCAAAACAACCCTGAGAGGTAGGTGCTATTGTCATCCCTATTTTAGAGTTGAGGAAACTGAGGTAACGTAACTTGCTCAGGGTCACGCAGCTAGTAAGTGTCTAAGATTGAATTTGAACTCAGATCTTCTGACTCTAGGCTCAGCATTCTATCCATTGTGCCACCTAGCTGGCCCAAGGAAGGCCTCCAAAGTTTTTCCCCCTCTTTGTCAAGAGACATAGTTCTCCCTACAGCATGGGCCTTAGTGATAAGAATAATAACATATGTGTGTGTATAAATATTGCAAAATTCTTAATATGCACTATCTCATTCAAGTAACCTTACAACAACTTTGTGAGGCAGGTAGCAGTAATGTTTTAAACCTCATTTTACAAATGGGGAAACTGAGACAAAGTGATTTGCATGTGGTCACATATCTCTTAAGAATTAGGTAGGATTTGAATCCAGGACTTCCTAATACTGAGTTCTGATGTTCTATCCACTATACAGCATAAGCTCTGGGATACCATACATATCTAGGAATTTCTTCTTAATGAGGCTATACCCCTTTGGTATCCTTCCTGGAAAACCTCCAGTCTCATAAAAGTTTGTCTAGGGAGCAAGCCCCTGTCATTCTCTGTCTTGGAAACCTGTCACCTGTTTGAGGATCAGGTATAGCAAGACCAAACCTGATGTCCTTTCATCTGCTACCAGGAAAGAATAGCCCTCAGCTGATGGATCAATTGTTCAGCAGCTGACAAAGTACCCAATTCCTCTCTAATTATTTCTCTTAAGTATGCAAGGATTTCTTAGGTAGCTGGGGAGTTCTCCCGTAATGATGCAAGCTGTCGACAGTCTTTGCCGTCTCTTGGCCACACCTAAGTTGGAAAGGGTGAGTAGGAAGGAGAACGGATGCTTTTTCCAGTCAAGCTTCTATTTCCTCAGATGACACCATTCGGTGTGTGTTGGTGGGTTGCATGATCCTAACACTTGCTATGGAATAATGTCATGAATTTTATTTATTGAGGCTAGCTCTTTACTTCTACATCAGGAAGTAAATAGCCTGGCTGAAGATCACAGCCTAAGATATGTCTAATAATGAACCATGAAGTAATAGCATCTTAGATCCTTAGAGATCATTTCCAAGTGAGGAAATAAATTCAGAGAGGAGAAGAAAGTTACCTAAGATAACACAGCAAGTTAGTAGCAGAGCAGGTAATCAATCCCACGTCTAGGGATCTTTTCATTAAATCATATCCATATGAAGGTCCATAAATTGATGTGGCATTTGCCACATACTGTCTTTTATTAATAGTTATTTATGCACATATTTTATCTCTTCTTCTAAGTTATAAATTCCCTGAAGGCAAGGACTGTTTATTATTCTCCCCATCAACCCCGGCACTTAACGCATAGCCTCAATTATAACACTTTAAGATTATAGGATGGTAGACTTGTAGGGACCATCTAATCAAGTCCTCATTTGACAGATGAAGGAACTGAGGTTCAAACAGAGGCGACTAGCTCAAGTCCACACAGGTAGCAAGCAACAGTGCTAAAATTTGAACCAAGGTGCTCTGATTCCAAATCCAGCATCCTTTCCCAATTCGACAAGCATTCAGATAGCTTCTACCATTTGCCAGGCACATAATAGTTTCTTGAGATGGGAACTGTCATGGTGAGGTCTGTGATTTTTAAGTATAGCAATTTGGCAGCTATACCTAATGTGGAGGACAGATTGAAAGGGGGAGAGAGATTAAAGGTCAAAAGGCAATTAACATAGGAGGCTATTGTAGTCGTCCAAGTGGGAGGTTATCAGAGCATAACTGGGTGTTAGCTAGGCCAGTTGAGAGAAGGGAAGGGAACAGATGCCAAAGATGTTGTAGAAATAGAATTGAAAGGACTTGGCGACTGGCTGAACATGAGAGATGAGGGAGAATAGAGAGTTGTGGATGATTCCTAGGTTACAAGCTTGGATGACTATAAGTATGGTGGTGCCCTCAATAGAAACAAAGTTAAGAAGAGGCTCTTTTTTGTCTCTGTGTTCCTAATGCCTAGCACAGAGCCTGACTCATACTAAGCACTTGTTAATTGATCGCTTTCTTGGGAGAAGATTGCAAGATCTTTCTTAGGCACATTGAGTTTGGGATGCCTTTTGGACATCCAGGTATCGTCCAACAGAAAGTTGCTTGCAGGATTGGCAGTCAGGAGAAAGATGACTCCTGGATATATAGATCTGGAGGCTTCTAAAGGGAGCAGATGAGATTACCAAGAGAGAGCATGCAGCACTCCGGGGTAAACCCATTATAAGATTAACTCCAGTTTATCTCGTGTATATCCTTTTTGGCTTCTCCCTTAGACTGTGAGATTATCGAGAGCAGGGACTGTCTTTTGTCTTTCTTTGTTTGCTGAATACTTAGTACAGTGCCTGCCAGTCAGCAAGCATTTGAGACATAGTAGGTGCTTAATAAATGCTTGACTCTGCTTGACAGAGGTTGTGGGACATGAAATAATGATCCAGAGAAAGAGATATCAGAGAGGTAGGAGAGGAATCAGGAGAGTCCAGTGTCATGAAAACCCAGGGAAGAGAGCTGTCAATAACGTCAAATGCTACAGAGGTCAAGAAGTGTGAGAAATGAGAAGTCAATGTACTTATCAGCCAGGAGATCACTGGTAACCTTGGAGAGAGCGGTTTCAGTTGACTCATAGCATGTCAGAGTTGGAAAGGACTTTGGAGATTGTCTAGTCCAATGCCCTTAAACTTGAGGCTCAGTCAGAAAAGACTTGCCCAAGGTCACACATCTCATGAGTGTCAAAGCCAAGGCTAGAACTCATATCTCTTGAGTCAAAGGCCTTTCCCAGTATACCATACTGTCTCCCATTCAGTAGTTCTGGCTATTAGAAAGATAAATTCCTCTTCCTGAGAGAGCTGGTTATTAAACATTTACCTAAACACCACTGCTCTCTCCGTCCCAAATTGCTACCTCTTTTGCACAATGCTAAAGACATAGAATGAGCAATAACCCAGTGAATGAAATGCCCTTAATGAATTCAGAAAATAAAGAAGACATCAACTTGGATGGAGTACGTAGCTCACATAGGAGAACAAAATATTCTACCTCTTTAAATGAAGAGACCACATCAAAATAACATCATCTATCCACTGCCAGAACTCTCCTTGCCAGAAGGCACACCAGGCCCAGGTAGGGACTCATTTTTGGATATAGGAAACTCAACATTTCAGTTGGATGCAGTGGAAAGAACACTGGGTTTGGAATCAGAGGACCTGGGTTCGAATCCTGTCTCTGATGCCTCTGAGACTTTAGGCAAGTTTTTTCACTTCTCTGCACCTCTGTATCCTCATCTGTAAAATGAGGGGAGGGAGGTGGACTAAGTGGTTTCTAAGGCCCCTTGCAGCTCTAAGCCCATGATCCTATTAACCTAGAAATGCTTACCCTCCCTTGCCTGAATGGGGTGGATAGATAATGATTCTTTGGAAAGAGATCTCAGCTGCTGTTATTGAAGGAGTATTTTGAATGGAATGTCAGCAAAGGGCAGAAATCTTGGGAGTGAGCAATGTCACCAGGACCCAGTAAGTGCCTTTTCTCTCATCTCAGGGACTCCCTTCACTGTCTCTAAACAGCAGCTCAAAGGAAGATAAGGCAGGGAAGAATAGCAGCTCAAGGCCAGAGCAGCATGTGTCCCCTACTGCTCCAATTACCATGGCAACCTCAGTCAAGAATTTAAAAAAAAAATAACACACCCATAGCTCTTCACTGCTGGTTCCCAGTAGACTCATGCAGGCAATGCCAGGAAGCTGGAGACTGATACCTCAGGATCCTTCCAGGGCTTTTCTCATCAGTATCCTAAACCCCTTTCAGAGATAATTTCAGTTTCTCAGTCTGATTTGTAAAGCGGAAATCTCAGATTTGGCTAGGAGTCACAAGTCTGTATCTCCACTTGAAGATAAATACCAGGGTTTTAATGATTAAAAAGAAAATATGACCAGCCCCCCAAATGTACTAGATTCTCACTTCTGCTTTTCTTTAATCAGATGAGCCCAGGGTAGCCTAGCCTTGTCTCCTCTCACCTAACCTGTGAAGAAGAAAGAAAAAAAGAAAGAGAGAGAGAGAGAGAGAGAGAGAGAGAGAGAGAGAGAGAGAGAGAAGAAAAGGAAGAAGGAAAGAAAAAAGAAAAGAAAGGAAGGAAGGAAGGGAAGGAATCAGACATAATAAGCTCCTTTTAAGGCCCTGAACTATATCTCTTTGTCTAAACTTTTTTTTTTACTTCTGTCCCAACCTACACCCCTTATCTTACAATACTTCTAACCTTCTCCTTACCTGTATTACAGGTACCACAGAATACAGTGGGGGAGGTAGAACCCAGAAATTATTTTTTAATCACCTGGGAGAGACCAGGTATGACTCCTGGAAGCTGTGAAACCAGGGCTAAGCCTATATAATTTTTCAAAATCAACAGTTTGATTCTGGAGGTTCTCCCTACCTCATTCATTGTTCTCATTTCTCCCCATCCATAGGTCTTAGTTGAGACTAGTTTTAAAATATCACCCACTCTTAATAGTACTGGGGGACTTATGAAGAGCAAAAAGTCTTCAAGACCCCAAGGAATGAATGCCTAATTGTGGAATTTTACTAGGTAGAGAACTAGGACCAATAGATAGAAGTTACAAGAAGGCAGATTTTTGCTCAAAATAAGTAAGGAATTCCTAACAACTACCCAAAATGAAATGTACTGTTATGGCTCTCTAGGGGTTATCAGTGTGATGCAGTACCAATCGGGTACACTTGGGTACAACCACACAAACTCCTATCCCTTTCTACTACTGGATCATCTTCCTTATTAAGTCTCATTCCAGGTTCAAAGGTAGTCTAATGTTTATAATCTAATGGAGCAATCCTAGTAAATTACCCAAATTGCAGAAATTTTCTCTCTTATCAACAGCCCAGACCATTGAGTAAAAGCAAGGAAATCTATCTTCTTAGGGTAGTTTTCTCTCTCTCTCGGTCTCTCTATCAGAAACTGTAAATTCATAGGCTTAGAAAAAAATTACTGTTAATGGTTATGTAATTTATTAGCAGTTAAAAAACAAAAAAGCAGATAAATATATCTTCTAGGCATAGGAGACTACAACAGGATTTACAAGTAGGATCTTATTCTTCTCCCTTCTTACATCCACCTCCAACAGCTGGTCTGAGGGATATTTTTAGAAGAAAGGGATTAGATTTAAATTCCATACGAATATTTCCTGAATGAGGATGAAAGGAACTATTACCTGGACTTCACTCTGACCAACTGCTACATCTACCAATGTGGCTTGGTCTCAGCTCCAGGTCACTCTTATTACATGCCAGCCTTCTCTCACTCTCCAATCTGGGTACTCCTTAGCTGGCATCTTGTTCTTACCTCTTCTTCTGGTGCCCCCAAACTTGGGCAGAAGTTCATTCCTCAAAGGCCAATAGAACACCAAAACATACTGGGTTCTCCCGGATGCCTAAATATACTCTAGCTCCCAGAAGTTTCTATCTACAGAAGTTTTCCAAAGTCTCCTTGGAAGGTCTTCCAAAATCTCTGTGATCCTAGGGGCCTCTGTAATCATGGGTATCAGCAACCTGATGCTGCTATATCACCCAGTTGTTGTTTGGTTGTTTCCATCATGTCTGACTCTTTGTGACACCGTTTGGGGTTTTCTTGGCCAAGATACTAGAGTGGTTTGTCATTTCCTTCTCCAACTGATTTTTACAGTTGAGGAACTGAGGCAAACAGGGTTAAGTGACTTGCCTAAGGTCACAGAGCTATTAAGTGTCTGAGGCCAGATTTGAACTTGTGAAGATGAGTTTTCCTGATTCCAAGTCCATGCTCAATCCATTGCACCACACAGTGGAGAGGAGGGGGAAAATGAACTCTTCTTTCGGAAATAGTCAAGCAGAAGATAGACGAGTACATGAGGGAATATTTGAGAGAGGATTCAGTTCACTTAAGCATTTATTAAGTGCTTAGCAAAATGTGCTAGGTATTAAGTGTCCATCAGACAGGGTTTAGATTAGATCCTCCAAGATCCTTTCCATCTCCAGGATTTTATGGTCCTAAGTAGTGGGAGAAATGTTTTGAGACTTTTTCATTATTATTTTTGGGACCCTTATATTCTGTCACTTAGAGATCTGCCAACTTTGTCTGCTCCCCAGGCCAGCCCTTCTTGCCTTCTTAGACCTCCTCCTGTAGGAGTTGATGGACAGTAATGGCTATAATTGTCAGCAACATCAGAGCTTTCTATGGTTCAGACAGTATGTCTACCGGAGGAAGGGAGGATGATACCTTATACTCCTACTCCTGCTTCCCTGGGAGTTGCCAGCGGCACCAGAAGTCCCAAATGGGCACAGCAGATTTAGAATGTCCCAGTTCTTTGCAGACATGATCTCATGTATAAAGGCTCAGTTTCTAGGGATGGGGGAGGGTGGAAATGGCTCTGTTGCTTTCATGGGTAGAGAAATGGAAGGACAGAAAGGATCACGATGCTCTGGTCAGGTAAGACAAGCATTATGTAGCCTTATCTTCTTCCACTTTATGTAGGGCCTTTCTTCTAGGACTCCTTTAATCTTTTGTATTCATTCTGACACCTTCTGCTTATTTCCAAGTTATTTCCTTTTCTTCCTTCCTGCATTTATTTCCTCCTCACCTCAATTAAATAATCATCTATCTATGGATTTAAAATTATAGTATTCACTTTAGAGATGAATTTCAGAAAGTGAAGGACTTAGCATTTTTGTGTGATGAAGCGGAGAGAGCAATGGATTTGGAGTCAGATGACCTGGATTCAAATCCTGTGTGACCTTGGGTAACTAAACTGGGCCTCAGTTTCTTCATCTGCAAATGAGAAAGTTTGACTAGGAGACTTTCAAAGTCCTTTCTACTTCTCAATCTATGATCCCATGAATCCATTATGATAATAGGTGCTAGCATTTACATGGTACTTTACAAATATTATCTTATTTTATCCTCACACAGACCTTTGGAGGTAAGTTTTATTATTTTTCTCATTTCACAAATGAGGAAACTGAAGCAAAGACAGAGATTAAGTGACTTGCCCTAGGTCACACAGCCAGTAAGTGTCTAAGACCAGATTTGAACTCAAGTCTTCTTGACTCCAAGTCTCTGTCATCTGAGCAAAAATAGGGTAGATTGTTGTATAAAGGGTAGTAGACTGGGAATCAAGAGATACAGTGGCTAGTCCTACCTCTTCCATTCATTAGCTGTGCAACCTGAGGAAACTTCTCTCCTATGGGCCTCAATTTACCCATCTGTAAAATGGAGGAAGGGGAGTAGTTAGAACTGGAAGAGCACTTCAGAACATTCAATCCAACAGTCCCCAGTTCCTCCCCATCCAAGACACTTTCCAGAGGCCTCAGTAATTCTCTAGAGAACGTATTTTTTGGTACTTAAATCTGTGGTTGGAGAGCTCACCGTATATTGGAAACTAGAAATGAGAACAAGTCCTCAAACGAGAAGTTTCCAAACGGTACCTCAGGGAAGTCGGTGAGGTTTGTGTTCACGTAGGAAGATGTTCCCACCCTTTGGCCCTGGATAATGCTGTCCTGGCTGCCATGAAGAAATATAATGCCCTGGGCCTGTGTGGTCATTAGAACATGACTCTCTGGGGCATTGTCTCTGCCCATAGATTTACTGTCCTGCAACACCATTAAGGGGATCTGGTCAAGATTACATAGTCGTGACTGGCAGCGCAATTAGTCTGCTGCCTCTAAATAATTAGTGCAGAGCTTCCCTCCTTCCCAGAGAAATCTTTGTCCAACTTTTTACCCTTCTCCTAGAACTATCTCACACAATATCCTTACAAGAAAGACTCGGGGGCATTTGGGGGCGGTGCTACTGTAGGAATGCCTTACCATCCCCTTCCCATTTGACCATGTTTTCAGGTGCCCTAGAACTACCTCTGGGGCCCCATTAGCATGACATGACTGCATGGTACTGGGAGAGGTACTTCATTCATGGGATCCTTTCTTTTTATTTGCCATGGGGCCAAAATGCTTCATTCCCAGATATTACCCGCTTGATGCAATGCGGTATAGTGCAAAGAGCATTGGACATGGAGCAGCAAGAGCTGGGTTTAAATCCTGAGTTTGCCACTTACTACCTGTGTTACCTTGGGCAAATTACTTTGCCTCTCAAAGCCTCAATTTCTTTATGTGTTGCTTATGAGGAAACTGAAGCAAACAGAGGTAAAGTGTATTATCCAAGGTCAGACAGCTAAGTATTTGAGACCAGATTTGAACTTGGGTCTTCCTGATTTTGAGTCTTTATCCACTAAGCAAAAATAGGGTAGATTGGTGTTGAAAGGGTAGTGGACTGGAAATTTGGAGACTTAATGGCCAGTCCCACTGCTTCCATTCATTAGCTATGTAACGTGGGGAAAATTTTTCCTCTCTGGGCCTCAATTTTCCCAACTGTAAAAGAGGACAGGGAGAGTGAAAACTATTTGCCTCAGTTTTTTTCATAAATTCAAGATATTGTAAAAGATAATCTGCAAGCTCTAGATACATAAACCTTTATCCTAATCCCACATCCACAAACTTTAGTGGGCCACAGATTGGCTGAACACCTGTCAGGAAGCTATCTAAGTGATTCCTGTTCTAGGAAGAACGTTGAGTTAAAGACCTCTGAGAGTCTTTCCAACTCAAAGAGATTATATTTTTGTGGTTTTGTTGTTCCATTATTCCAGTACTCCTCTCAGAGTCTCATTCATAACCTGAGGTGGTTGATTACCTTTCCTTTAACACACCCCCTTTCCTGCTTATTTAAAAACATTTTTTTCTATTAAAATCCATTTTTTTTCTTTCCCATCTCCCTATTGCAAAACAAAAACAAATAATCATAGTCATGCAAAATAAATTCCTGCACTGATCGTGTCCAAAAAATATATGAATCTGGTTTCACACCCTGAGTTCATCACTTCTCTCTCTTTCAGGAAGTAGGTAGCGTGCTGTATCATGCGGCCCCTAGAATTGTGGTTGGTACCCTGCCTTGCCCACAGGTCTTAAATCTTTCCAAGGGGTTTGTCCTTACAATGTGATTGTTATTGTATCCATTGTTCACCTAGTTGTACTCACTTTGATCAGTATCAGGTCCCAGATTCTTCCCTGGATCATCACTTATGGCACGACAGTATTCCCTTACATTCATATACCAGTATTTGTTCAGTCATTCCCCAATTGGTGGGCATCCCTTTAATTTTCAGTTTTTTGCCTCCATGAGAAGAGTTGCTATAGGTATTTTTGTAAATATGGGTCCTTTTCCCCTTCTCTGATCTCTTTGGTGTACAGGCCTAGTCATGATATTGTTGGTTCAAAGGGTACGTAGCCCTTCTTGCTTACATCTGTCCCTAAGTCTTGGAAGTGAGAGGACCCATTTCTAATTCTGAGGCTGGCCCAGGGCAAAATTATGCAATAGGTAAAATTTTTCTCCTACTTCCCTTTATATTATTTATATTATATGCCTCCTGGCTTTCTATGTTCTCTTCCCCCATGGGAACCTAGCACCCTTGTGCTCCCTTAATACCCCCTTCGTGCCCCCATGAAATCCTGACCCATCCACATCTGTCCTACTCTGGACAAACCCATGCCCCTTCCCATCTCATCAAAATTCCTATCCTCTCAGTGATCTGATCTCACCTTGCTATCACAAGGGAAAATGAACACAAACTAATTCACACTAACCACTTTGGGGTAGTGAACCTCCTGGTCCCTGAATGTTCTTGTGTCTTTCTTGAATCACACACTGGCCAGACTAGCTCCCTGATCATCTGTCCCTCCTCTTCTGCTGGCACCATAATTTGATGCCCTGATCTAAGATCTGCTGTCTTTTGCCTCTCTACCTTCTGTCTCCAAGGGCAGCTAGGTGGAACAGTAGATAGAGTGCTGGGCCTGAAATCAGGAAGACTTACCTTCCTGAGTTCAAATGTGGCCTCAGATACTTACTAGCTGTGTGACCCTGGGCAAGTCACTTCACTCTGTTTGCCTCAGTTTCCTCATCTGTAAAATGAGTTGGAGAAGGAAATGGCAAACCGCTCCAGTATCTTTGTCAAGAAAATCCCAAATGGAGTCATGAAGAGTCAGACAGGACCGGACAGTGACAATAACCAAATGCTTCATTTCACAGAGGAGGAAGCTGAGGCCTAAAGAAGGAAGAGCCGTTCAAGATTATCGTGGTAATAATTAGTAGAATTCTTTGGGATTTGAACCCAGATTCTGTAACCTCAGATCCTTCCCCTGTCTTGTCTGCTACACCACCCAAATCCATCCTGTTCTCCTTTTCTTGGAAATGCGTCTTACCAACCAAGCCTCTGTTCCATCAGATCTGCTGCTACTCCAGGCCACCACCTCCCATGTGACCTATAGCAATATAATTCTCCCACGTCCTCCTTCTTCCAGTTTCTTCTTTTTTCCCTCACTCCTTCAGCAGTTCACTCTTCCTGATACGCCACTTTCCTTGTGTCGTTTGAGGATGTCCAATGGCTCCCCGTTGTCATAAGGTAAGAGTGACTTTATCACCTTCGATAACAGAGATCTCCCAGGTGGAAGAGATGCCTTTCTCAAGGCCTCTGGGACTTCCCTGCATCTTGTTTGTTGCTGTAGTAGATTACCTCCTAATACTGAGAGATTTTGCCCAGGGTCATGGAGCCAGTCAGTATCCAAGGCAAGACTTGAACCCATGTCATCCTGACTCCCATACCAATTTATTACATTACACTACACCCAGTTATACACACCATGCAATGCTACAAAATATTGCCTTTTGTAATAATTTGCTTTACAATAGAACCTTATGGTTATTTGCAAAACACTTTGATGCACATTTTCTAATTTGATTCTCACAAAAATTTTGTGAGGTAATCAGTCAGTCAGTAAACATTTATTAAATGGTCACTGTAAGCCAGGCCCTTCAGATATCGTATATGATGAAAAAGAAGTTTACATGACCGATGGTGAAAATAATTCATCAGACTTTATAACCAAAAATGCCAACATTAACATATTTTAATATAAAGACCAGAATCAGAAGTACCTTTCTTGAAAATATCCAGTTTTGCTTGTCTAGTTCAGAACGTGGCTTTTTAAGAATAACTTGAAGAAGCTAGAGCACCCAGAGGAGGGCAAACTCTAAGATGGTGAAGGATTTTGAATCCAAACCAAAGAAAATCAGCCGAAGGACCTAGGAGACCCAGGACCTCGCCTGGAGAAGAAAAGCTGGGGCAAGGACAGGGGAGGTGGTCTATGGAGGGAGAGGAAAGCTGTCTACCAATGTTCGAAGGGCTATCTGGTGGAAGGGAATTTCGACTTATTCAGGTTGGCCCCAGAAGGCAGATGTGGGAAGTTGCAAAGAGGCAAATTAAGTCGTGATGTAAGAAAAAAAACCCTTCTAAAGTGGAATGGGATGGGCAGCCTCCAGAGGGGGAGAGGTCCCTTCACGCATTGGCCAGATGTGTTACAGTGAGAATTCCTTTCATGTGTGGGTTGTACTAGATGACCATCGAGCTCTCTTACAACTCTCTGCTGTGATTCCATGACAACAAGACAAACAAAACAGTAGAAGCATTTTCCACAGTGCTGTACTGTCAGCTACGTCTGTCTTCTCAATTGTCAGGGATCCTGAATTCAAAAGGCAAACAAAATAAAATAAAGCAAAAAATCCTATGATCCAGGCACTGTGCTAAGAGCTGAGAATACAGATATGAGCAAAAAGAAAGCTAGTCTTTGCCCTCAAGGAGTTTACATTCTATTGAGGGCTGACAACTCATAAAAGGAAGCTGAAAGTAGGGGAGAGGGCAGTGGGTAGAGCGCTGGTGTCAGGGAGGTCTGAGTTCAGATCTGTCCTCAGACACTTAGTAGCTCTTATACCAATTGAACCTGTGCCTGCCTCAGTTTCTTCATCTGTAAAATGGTGGTAATGATAAAACATACCTCCTGGAATTGTTGTGAGGATCAAATTAAATATTCGTTAAAGCATTTTGCAAACATTAAAGTAGATATAAATGCTAGCTGCTATCATTATTATTACTCTACCCACAAGGGGATAGTGGGAGAAGAGGTGAAGGATTAGAAGTGGAGTCCAGAGAGGAATGAAGGAGTGAACAGGGCTGACCTGGGCACTTTCCTTAAAATGGATGTTCTGGAAGGAACTGAACAATCAGAGAAAGGTTGAAAGGGAAGAATAATCTCTTCCAGAGTGAGAAGGGTGTTGGGTTCTAGTGAAGAAAAAAGTCTAGAATCAGGACTAGAGCCCAGAGAGGAATGAAGGAGTGAGTAAACATTTATTAAGTGCTTACTGTGTGCCAGACAGGCAGCAAAGGATAGGATGCCAGGCCTGGACTCAGGAAGACCTAAGTTCAAATCTGGCCTCAGATACTTACTAGCTCTGTGACCCTGAGCAAGTCACTTCACCCTGTTTGCCTCAGTTTCCTCATCTGTAAAATTACCTGGAGAAGGAAATGGCAAACCACTCCAGTATCTTTGCCAAGAAAACCCCCAATGGGGTCATGAAGAGTCAGACACGACTGAAATCAACTGAACGACAATATGTGCCGGATGCTGCTCAACGCTGGGGATACAAAGGAAAGCAGAGACATTATTCATTACCTTAAGGAGTTCATATCTAGTCGTGGAGACATCAAAAATGATGTACACAGAGAATATATACAAAGTAGACGGGAGGTCGTCTTTGAGGGATGGCACTAGTAGTAAGAGCAGGACCCCAAAAGTCCTCCTACAGACAGTGGGATTTAAGCTGAGTCTTAAAGGAAGCCAAGGGAGTGAAGAGGAAGAGGTGAGGAGGAGTAGGCAACAGTCATTCCGAAGTCAGGTGGAGAGTTGGACTGAGGACCAGCAGGTAGGCCGGCATAGTTGGATTCTAGGGTATGTTGAAGGGAATAATGTATGAGGAATGTAACAAGGGCAAAGGGCCAGGTTGGGAAAGGCTTTAAATGTCAAACAGACCACTGTATATTTGATCCTAGAGGTAACATACAGGAGCCACTGGCGTTTATTGGGTGTGATTGAGTGGCATGGCTTAGATCTGTACTGGAGGAAAATCCCTTTGGTGGCCTGGCCGAATGGGAGATCGCTTAGCATGGGGAGAGACCAGAGCAAAGAGACCAGTTGGAAGGTTATTACAACAGTCCAACTGAGAGGTGATGTTGAAAGGCTGAAGTAAGGTGGTAGCTCTGATTAGAGAGAAGAGGACATATTTGAGCGATCTTGTCAAGGTAGAAATGGTAACACATGACAACAGATTGGATGTGTGGGGCAGGCGTTATTATCTTCATTATACTGACGAGGAACCAGTCTCAGAGAAATGAAGCGATTTACCCAGGGTATGGGGATTGCCCAGAATCCAAATTTACCTCGTCCTGCTGATTCCAGTTTCACTGCTCTCAAGTCCCTTAGTCGGTGTTGAAGGTGAATAAAATTACAGAAGGGGTAGTGGAGAGGGGGAGCTTAACCTCTGAAACAAGAGTGTTCCCTCCATTCAAAGCATAAGAAAAGCAGAAGCCAACAGTACTTGTTAACACCAACGTTCCCTGTCTAGGAAGTGGGTTTGACAGGTTCCCAGGTAAACAGATTATATCACAAAGTGGCAAAGATGTTAGCTGAATGATTTCACTATACCCACCTAAGAGCTGCAAGGTGTTTCACTTTATTGCAGTGAGGCTGAGAAATAAGATGAGGGCCAGGACCAAGCCTCAATCTGGAGCCTCACCAATAAGAGAAGTCAACACTCACACACAGTCCGTCAATCAATAAGGTTTTAAGTGCCTACTGTGGGCCACGCATGGTACAAAGGGGATAAAAAGAAAGACAAAACAATAAATACCCAGTCCCTACTCTCAAGCAGCCAATAGTCTACTGGGTCCCTTCAGAGTCATCAGACATTCACACCTGATCGCTGCAAAAAGGCTAATCCCCACCCCCACCACACACATACACTCTCTCTCTCTCTCTCTCTCTCTCTCTCTCAACCATGGGCATTGCTGGGATTATCATGATCCTATGTAGCTGGACTCCCTGAAACACCCCTTTGCCTGCTGTTGCTTCCTCCTCCTCCTCTTTCTACATAACCCTTATTTCCCAATATGGTTCCCTCCCCCATCCAGAGAGCTGTCCCTGATAACAAAGAATAAAAAAAAAGAAAAAGGCATTTCAGCAATAATACGTATAAATGAACAAGTTTTGGCACTCAAATTGATGAAATACTGTTGTGCTCTAAGAAGTGAACAAAGAGATGATTTCAAAGAGACATGGAAAGACTTGCATGAATTGATGAAAGAACCAAAACCGATTTGTATTACAATGTTAGTATTATAAAAATGAACAGTTTTGATGACTTTTATGAACTGATGAAGAATTAAATGAGCAGAACCAGGAAAACAATTTATGCAATAGCAACAACATTGTGAGAACAAACAACTTTGAAAGTTGTAAGACCTCTATATCAATACAATGACCATTCATGATTCCAGAGGATGAATGATGAAACATGCTGTTGTTATACAGAGGTAATGGATTTAGGGCACAGAATGAGATGTGTCATTTTTGTTATGTTTGTTTCTTTCTTTTTTATAATAGATTGGGAGATGAGAGGAAGAGGAAAATAGATTTCTGTTCATTAAAACAAAAATGATGAGGCAGAGGAATGTTAAATTCATTTATTCACTTGACATTTATCAAGCAACTAACAGGTGCAGAATTCTGGAGTAGTTCCTGGGGAGGAGATAAAAGGTTTGGCTATACCCTAGAGCCTAACTTTGTGCGATTAGCAGTCCAGTTACCTGAAACAGGCTACAAGGGACCTTGTAGCACCTTCTTCTGTTGTTGCTGTTCAGTCACGTCTGACTCTTCATGACTCCATTTGGGTTGGTTTTTTTTTTTGGCAAAGCTACTGGAGTGGTTTGCCATTTCCTTCTCCAACTCATTTTACAGATGAAGAAACTGAGGCAACAGGGTTAAGTGACTTGCCCAGGATCACAGAGCCAGTATCTGAGGCCGCATTTGAATTCAGGTCTTCCTGACTCCAGGGTCAGAACTCTACATGCTGGGCCACCTAGCTGCCCTAGCAACTCTGGTGAAATCTGAACCCACAACCTGAGCTTCTGTGGAGGTCAGTAAATATAGGCACTTAAACATTTATGGAATTTGATTGAATTTATGAATTGGCATAAAAGTTATAATACGTATTTTTAATATTAGTTTACATTGATATAAGTATTTTATCATTACTAAGAGTCCTTGATATGTATATACTTTTTTATTGATTTAACTTTTATATATTCAGCATTTCAAATTCATTTTCTATAGATATATTTGATTCTCACAACTACCTGTGAGGTAGGTAGCCTAGTGCACTCATTTTATAGCTAAGGACACTGAAGTTCAGAGTGACTTGGGTCATCCCATTAAGAAGTGATACACTCAGTTCTCCAAGACCAATTCTTCCGCCACCCCCACCACCCCCAAACTCTGTAAGTTCTGGTTTCTACATGACTCTCTTGGCCCAAAGATCCTCTTTCTTGATGGATGGTTCATTGTGTTCTTTCTCCCCATCTGTAGCCACCCACTTAGTTCCTGAGTCATGAGACACATAGTCTTCCCTTGAGCACATCTGGCCTTAGATTAGTGGGTAGAAGCCCACTCTAGCCTTCGGGCCCCATGAATGTTTATGTGATTCAACTGAATTCCCTTTGCCTTCTATCACTACAGAAATTCTAGTCTAGCCTTGTTCACATACCTAGACAGTTTTGGAGGAGAATCAAGAGCCCTCACTTTGTTTACTCCCCTTAATGACCTGGGCATCGGAAGATTAATACCAATGAATTCTACTCAGCACCTGGCCCTTAGGGAGATTTCGACAAATATTCACCCCAGAAGGGTGCTAAGAGTGATCCTGGGCAAATCATTTAACCTCTATTTTCCTATTTCCTCATCTGTAAAATGAGGATAATTAGTAACAGCACCTACCTCCCAAGGTCGCCGTGAGGATCAAATGAAATAACTGTAAAGAGCTTTGCAAACCTGAAAGCACTATACAAATACTTAGTATTGCCCAAGGTCAAATAGCCGCGTATGGGTCACAGGCAATACTTGAACTCAGCTTTTCCTGACTCTGAGCTGGCTTTCTCTATGCTGCCTCTCATTGACACTATTACTTATTGATAAAAATGGAAATTATTAAAAGTGTATCACATTTTCAAAACCATCCACGGATTTTCAAAGCACCTTCTTAAATGATTCTCACAAACCTAAGAGGAACCTGAGGGTCAGAGAGGTTACTATATAAATAACGTTGCTTGACTTAGAAGTTTGTACATGTCGGCCAATCTGGCTTGTCATTGAGGGTTTCCTAGGAAAGATTTGAAGGAGCCCCAGGGTATAGATATTAATATCAAACGAGTCAGTAACCAGAATTAAAACTCAGAGCCCCAGAGTGGCTCAGTCTGTTCCTGAGCTATTGTGCCCGCACCTGTCAATGTCTTTACAGAATTTGAATTCAGAAAGACGGACATCCTGCCAACCAATAATGATTACACAGCTCTCTCTCTCTCTCTCTCGGCTTCTCCCAAACACAGAGGGACAGTAACAACCTACTTCCAAGAAGCACTGTGGGGAAGCCACTCAGACTGTGAAATCTCCGGAGATTCCAACAACATAATTCTTTGCTTCCCACTCACTCTCTGTGGGGATGTGTAAAGTACACTTGACTACATCTCAACTTCCATTCTTCTTTATCTCTTCACAAAAGGGGAACTAAGCCTATCTTATGTTTTAAAAAATCGTAAATGACGTCTTCTTCAAAGGGACTTGGTAGAAATAATTATAGTTATGACTTCAGTGTTGTGGAACCCCTGTGGGAGTTAAGAGCCTAACACACACAATGAGTAACTCCACCCACTACGTCCTGCAGAGCTGCAAGGAAAGATTTGGGTAAAGGCAGGGAGTGACTGAGAGATGCTCTAGAAGAAGGAGCCTTTTCTTTTGGATCCTGGAGAATTCTGGTTTTAAAATGTCCTGAGCCACTACGATGTTGGTGACCGTTGGAATTTTGTACCAGAACGCTGAAATTTAGAGGTACCTGTAGTGTCTCATCAGGTGGGAGCAAATGAACTTGGCACTTGGTTAACAAGGAATCGTTAGTTAAAATGCTACCTAATATTTGCCTTATTGTGTTCTGGGGTGCCTGTATCCTCCCACTTCCAAAGGATTCTATGTCCCAAGTTTGAGGTCTCCTTGTCTCCAAAGGCATTTGTGTTAAGTTAATTTGTGCTACTTGTCCAGGTGGGAGACATGCTAGTTATACCTCTAAAAAGACCTCATATTTATGTAGCACTTTGTGGTTTCCAAAGTGCTTTCCGCTTAACAATCCTGTGGAGTGGTATTTTATTATTATCCTAATTTTACAGCTTAGTAAACTGAGGCCCAAAGAGATTAAAGTGAATTGTTCAAACACACTGATATTTATGTGGCAGAGACAGGACTTTGAGCATAGGTCCTCTGATTTCAAAGTCCCAATACTCTGTTTACCACATCCCTCAGACACTCTAAATTTGTCCAGATGGTGGAATCTACTCCTTATAAATTGGACAGAAACAAAAAAGAATCCCAGATTTACCAGAGAGAACTCAGAGCAAGAGGTAGGGTACAAAGATGGGGAAGGGACCTTAAGAAAGCCTTGAGGTTCCATCTTCAGGTGGTGAATGTCTTAGCCGTCAGGAAAGAGGGTTGTTTGGTCTCCTCTTGGGAGCCTATAGACAAAGGACATCCATAGCCCAATGTCATGATCCATTACTATGACATCAAGAAATTCTACCTCATGACCTATTATCTGCTGTTTTAATTTTGTCCCATTTCTTTTTGCTCATTTGCCTGTTTGAAGACAGAGAGTAGGGGGATGAGATTCTAAATGCCTAGACCCTCTGCTTGGTTTAATTATGGACCAGAGTCAGGCTTACATTCCTGTTTGGTATACTGGCCTTCTATGCCACAAAATGGCAATCGGCTCTATCCTTTCTGGCTCCCTGGCCAAGACCTAAAGAGGACAAATGAGATCACCCAAACAAAGCGCCCTGCAAGAAGGTGCTGCAAAGGTAAACACAGAAATTGCCTCCCCAAAAGGTGAGTCACAGTTATTCTGGGTAGCAGTAAACTCCTGAGTACATTTAACTCTTTTTCCCTACGGCTGAAAACACCTCTTCCTTTTCCTTAGCAGAGGACAGGCCAGAACAGGGTGATGCCTCCAGGCATATGCTGGAGCCAGCTCCAACTGGCTTGGAGCTGATTGTTAAATTTTCAGTTTGAACATTTGCACCTCAGAAATTAGCAAATGCAGCAAACTAGGATTTGATTTAGTGTCACCTTGATTGTCTAGATTTAAGAAAGTGATAAAAAAAAATGTCAATAATGCAAATTAAACTTAAAAGTGTGTCTGTCCTGCCTCTGTTTTCCCCCCAGAGGTGATCGTTTTACAGAAGCGCACACCTACTTGACACATAATTGGTGGGAAGTAGGAAGTGAAAAATGCCTAGCCAACGATAACCTTGTGAAGCAGATAATACCACAGACCAACAAACATGTACTTAGCACCTACCTGTGCAGAGCCCTGAGTTGCTGCTGGGGGGCTTGGAGGGGTGAGGTATAAAACTTCAGGAAGTCATCTGTCTGCTTCGGCACAGAGAACCGTAATACACAACATTAAATGACAAGTGAACTACAAAGGTGCAAAACAAAATTTGATCTCAGATTGGAGGGGGACCCACCCTCAGGAAGATCCAGGAAAGCTTCCCAGAAAAGGTGGCATTTGAGCTGAAAGTTTAAAGGATGGATAGAGATTCAGCAGAGAAAGATGGGGAGGGACATTCCAGGCATGGGGAAAAGTGTGAGTCACGGTGTAAGGGTGCTGAGAGAAGTCATCTTTGGGTGCAGGGCAGGAGTTCTTCACCTTTTTTATGTCATGGACCCTTTTGGCAGTCTGGTGAAGCCCATGGGGACGCGTTCTCAGAATAGTGTTTGTTGCCTACATTTATAACTGAAGGAAATATTAAATTTCAATTCAAGGTTAGTGAAAATACAAATGTATTTTTTTCCCATTCAAATTTATAGGATCCCCCCTCCTTGAAATCTGGTCTATGAGCCCCAGATCAAAAACCACTGGTATATAGAGTTACACTTTGGCTGAAAGTAATATGGGATAGGGCATGCCATGGTCAAGTGAACGGGTGAATGGATAGATTGGTGAATAAATGAATGAATTTTTAAAAAGCTTTTATTCAGTGTTTCCTAGGTGCCAGTTGCTGCTCTAAGTGCTGGCATACCAATATAAGAATCAGGATAGTTCTTGCCCTCAAGGAATGTACATTCTAACAAAACAACACATATAGGAGAGTGGTGGCCAGAGAGGCATGTTTCAGTCCCTCATGTCATAGATGTGATGAGTGCAGTCAAAGGGCAATTAATTCACATGTCCTTTCTAGGAATAGGAGGGTTGATTTGATTACTATGAAGATGCCCCTTAGAGCACAAATATTGAATTGTTACCTTTGTACCAGCATCCCAGGAACCCTTCTGTTAAAATCTTGAGCCCCTGTGTTCACACTGGAGCCACTGCTTAACCTGCATACTCATTCCCTTGCGCCAGGCTCTAGGCACCTTAGCAGAGCTTCCTACCTGGCACCAAAGAGCCTCATGGTTATTCTTCAGCACATGCCATGCTCTGCCAGCAGAGACAGAGAGCGCTTGCTTTTCAACACTGCCTGGTGCTCTGCTCACCTTTTCTGGGTCTTCTTGGCAAAGATTTCCTCCAAAGACGCCTGCTTACTCTTGTCTGTTCCTGCCCCTTTGCATAGTACGGAACCATCAAGACTCCAAGAATGATATTAAACCTGGGATCGACCCAGCGGCATTACTGAAAGGGAGTTACATTGTGTTGTGTCATTGTGCTTTTCTTTGTTGGTTCCAGGGGCCAGCAGCAACACAGTCCTGTGTATCCTTTACACCATCATCCAGGCAATGACCTCAAGAGCCTGGGGCTGAGGAGGAGGAAGAAGAGGAGGAGAGGAACTGCACTGTGTTGCCAGGAACCCTTGATGCTTTGGGGAACCAGGAGGTTGTAGGATGACTACACCTCAGATCCACATAGAAGAAGTGGTAGGTGGAGAAGGAGGATACTTAGGGGCAACCCCTCCTCCTGATGACCACCTTCTGAGCCTGAAAGTCCTCACAGAGAAACTGAGGCTGCAGACCCGGAGGCCTTCCTACCTGGAATGGCAGGCCAAGCTAGAGGAGCAGACATGGAATTTCCCCAGGTCTACTGACGAGCAGGAGGGGAAAGAACCAAGGGAATCCAGAGAAGAGGAGTTGCCTCCCCTAAGGAAGCTACAACAGCAGCTACATGAGAGTAACAGCCAGGACCAGCCACCTCTGACCACTAGAAAACTGGATAGCTTTGAGAGCATTGATGAAGCTTTGCATTGGCTAAGGAAGGAACTGGTGAGTGGTCTGCCTTTCAAACCCTTTTAGGAAAAGAAAAGATATTGGCTCAACCAAAAAAATGAATAAATAAATAAATGGATGCCTACCATGTTCCTCTTAGGGGAAAAATAATCTTTTTAAAATTGAACAAGTCACTTTGGATGGTATGTCCACATCCATGAAAATAGAGAAGACAGGTTCATTAGCATCCATTTTTGTTCTGTCCCAAGAAATTATGTAGCAAGCTATTTCTAGAAATCAGGGTGCCTAGTGCCCTTGTAAAAAAAAACTTTGTTCTCTTTGGCCACAGTGACTCTGTCCCTCCAGCCCCCAACTAGCCTCCTCTCCTTCATCCAGACTTGTAGCATCTCTGGTCCAACCCCTTTAGGGCCACTGTGATGGTAGCGAAAAGGTATGGCAGAAAGAGCACAGAAGTTGGATTTGAAGACCAGCACTCAAGGGAGACAGTGTGGTATAAGGCAAAGACTATTGGATTAAAATCCATACTCTGTTCCTTAGGATTTGTGTGTCTTTGGTCAAGTCAGCTGATCTCTGTAGATCCCAATTCCTAATCAAGTGAGAGAGTCGGGGACTAGAGGACCTCTGATTTTTTTGTTATTGTTGGGTTTTTTCAGTCTTGTCCAACTCTCTGTGACCCCATTTGGGGTTTTCTTGGCAAAGATATTACAGTGGTTTGCCATTTCCTTCTCCTTCTCATTTTACAGATGAGGAAACTGAGGCAAACAGGGTGAAGTGACTTGCCCAGAGTCCCACAGCTAGTGAGCGTCTGAGGCCAGATTTGAGCTCCGGTTCTTCTGACTCGAGTTCCAGAGCTCTATCCTAGTTGCACAAAAGGCAAAGATTAATTCTGAACCTGTGATTCTATGATCCTAACTTGCGCTGTGCCATTGACTAGCTCTGTGACCTTGGGCTTTATTTAGTTGATTCAATGGACATAACGATTCTTGGACCGTTTGCCTATCTCTCAGGGTTGTTGGGAGTCTCATTAATGAGGCTGATTATAAATGAGAGGTGCTTCTGAATATGCTCTATGAATGAGTCATAATTAACCAGAATACTCTATTCCTCCCCGCCCCCCCCTCCTGCACCATCCCTTTCATTGAGGTTTTTCTGTAGCATTCTAAAGCCAGATAATAATGACTACTTTTATCTGCCAATGAGGAATTAAAGCTGGTCTTCAATGCAGGCTAAGTAGACAGCTGCCTCCGTGGTCTGATTTAAGAAGGTTCTGAAAAACATATTATGTATGGAGCCTTCATCCAGGCCAATTAGCTTTCCCAAGGACGGTTTTAAGCCTTGTGTTAACTGGGAGGGAGTAAACTCTTAGGTAACAACAGCATTAGCAGGGATTAATTTAGCTGATTCACCATAAAACCCTTTTTGTTTCAGGCTTGTTGTGGAAAATCCTGCCAGCCTTTATGTCTCAGTATGCAAAGCTTAATGAACAGAGAGGTGAATCTCTCTGTAAGTTTCACTGGGACTTGGGTTCTCTTATTTATTTATTTTTTATCGGACCTGTGATTTCACTTGTGTAGGGACCTCCTGATGCTAATATAGGTCTGAAACTAGTTTTCCACTTTTTAGAGTTGCTTAGGGCAGTGAGAGGTTAAGTGGCCTACCATTGGTCACAGGGCCACTGTCTTTCAGAGGCTGAACTTGAACCCAGGTCTTCATGAACCCTTCATGAACCTCCATCCAATATCTACTATCCATATTGTTCTCCAGGTATCATTATGAACATTAATTCTCCCTGTAGATGTAGGGGCAGACAGAGAGAAGGTATAAGAGACTGGTCTGAATTCGTACTTACCTCAGGACCCCACATTCCTCATACCAGCTTGTCATTTGTCTCTCTCTATCTCTCTCAAACTGGAGAACAGGCAAAAAACCATTATTTTCTAGTCCAGCCCTTTAGGTTGTTGTCCACCATGATTTGATTTTTACATATGAGATTTTATTTTTTAATTATGTTTTTTTATACCCTCCACAATCCCAAAACATAAGAAGCCAAAACTTGCCTTCTTTTTTTTTTGAGGGGGGAAGGCAGGGCAGTTGGGGTTAAGTGATTTGCCCAAGGTCACACAGCTAGTAAGTGTGTCAAGCGTCTTAGGCTGGATTTGAACTCAGGTCCTCCTAACTCCGGGGCCATTGCTCTACTCACTGCACCACCTAGCTGACCCCAAAACTTGCCTTCTGAGGCTTTGAAGGAGAGAAGGATGGGGCGTCAAAGGTCTGGATTTAGGGCCCAGCTCTCCCACTAAATAGCTATAGGAATTTGGGCAGGTCACAAACTCTTTGAGCCCCAAGTTTTCTCTTTTGCAAAATAAAGGTTAGATTAGAATGATTATCTCTAAGGTGCTTTCCAGTTTTAACATTTTCCAATCAATAGCCCAGATGAATTCTCCACCCAAGTGAAAACCTACAAAGCAATTTTTAATATATGCAGGTTGATTTCACCTCCAGCCTTCAGATCCACATATTGAAAAGTCGGGTTTCATATTAGATTGTACTCCACAAGCATACATGAAAAGAGCCGGAGGAGGCAACTTGAAAGTTTTCTAAGTGCCTGGAGAAAGTCAAACGTTAGGTGAATAATTGACTGTAGGTAATTCCTGATATGTAACAGCTGTAGATAAATAGATAGATAGATAGATAGATAGATAGATAGATAGATAGATAGATAGATAGATAGATAGATAGATAGATGAATGAAAGATACACAGTTACATATAAATACACAAATAATTGATGATGTAATCTTGGATAGAAAAAAAACGCTGTTTATACCATTTGAATCATTTCAAAGATGTGATCCCCATGGAAAGGTCAGGGCATTTGTAAGCATTAAGTTATGGTATCTGTTTTGTGAAACTATGAATATTATCAAATCTATGCTTCTCTTTTGAATATGGGCAGCTAGGTGGCAAAGTGAATGGAGCACCGCCTGGAGTAAGGAAAACTTGGGTTCAGAGTTGGTCTTAGACACTTTAGTAGATGTGTGACTCTGGGCAAGTTAGTTAACTGTTTACTTCGGTTTTCTTATCTGTAAAATGAGCTGGAGAAGGAAAAAGCAGACCACTCCAGTATCTTGCCCACTTCTCTAAACAATAAGGATTTAGAGCATTTTTTTTTCACATGACAATAGATAGCTTCAATTACTTTGTCTGAAAACTGCCTGTCCATACCTATCTTTGACCATTTATCAATTGAGGAAGGGCTCTTATTTCTATAAATTTGATTTAGTTTTCTATATCTTTGAGAAATGAAGTCTTTATCAGAGAAACTCACTGTAAAAAATTTTTTTTCACAGCAATGATTACCGTGTCTTTCCCTCAGTCCTATTTTCCTTCTGTTTATCCTATCCTCTCTCTCCTTTTACCCTGTCCATTCTCAAAAGAGTTTTGCTTCTGACTTTTACCTCCCCCAAACTGCCCTCCCTTCTTTCAGCTCCACTCCCCCTCCATTCTCTTATGCCCAGTTTGTAAGTAGCTCAAAATGCCGGATAAAGCAGTTCATGTTTGATCCTAGAGGTGAGAAGGAGCCACTGGAGTTTACTGGGGTGAGGGGCTGAGATGGTCAGAACTGCACTTTAGGAAATCACTTTGGTGGATTAGAATGGGGTGTGAGAGACTCAAGGGAAGGAAACCAGTTAGAAAGCAATTGAAATAGCTCAGGCAGGAGGTGATAAGGATATGAACTAGAATGGAAGTGGTGTAGAGAAAGGGACGTAGGAAAGATTTGTGGAATTAGAAATAGCAAGATTTGGCGACTGATTCGATATGTGAGGTGAGCGAGAGTCAAGAATTAAGGATGACTCCAAGGCTGCAAATCTGGTGACTGGAAGGGTATGTATGGGTGCCCTGGACAAGAATAGGAAAGCGTGGAAGAGGGATATCCCTGCAGGGAGGGAGAAGATAATGAATTCTGATTTGGAAATATTCAGTTTTCAAATGCAGGAAATGCAGTTTTCAAACTTTGTATTCTGTTCTGGCCTGGCTTTGAACCTACATTTTAAAAATCAGCAAAATGTATTAAAAATTAATTTTATTATATTTTAATCCCTGCACGAAGCTTTTTCTCTGTATTTGGACAGGTCTCACCTACTAGGGTTTAGGACCATTTCCAAACTGGTCCATCTATATGGACCTCAATAAGTAGCTATCTAGAAGGAGGATGAAAGATTGGAGTCTGAAAAGTCCACTCCATCATTGGTATGTTGTGTCTATGTGGGGCTCAACCACAAACTACACTGAGCTTGTGAGTGAACTGACTAGGTAACTTGGTGCAGGCATAGAATACATGCCTGGGAAAGACAGTAAAGGAGCAATCTTATAAAGAATGCTCTATTCGGAGTCAGAGGACCTGGGTTCAAATCCTGCCTTTGGTGAATTTTACTATTTTCTTTCCTTTTTTTAATATTTTATTATTTGTTTACTATTTCTGTGACTTTGGGCAAGTCACTTAAGCCCCCTTAGCCTCATTTTTCTCATCTGTAAAATGACTGAGTTGGAATAGATGGCCTCTGAGTTCCCTTCAGGCTCTGGATCTAGTGTCTGAGCCTAAGGCTTGTAGATTCAGAAAATTCAGGGCCATTTAAACACTTGTCCTCCAATGGGAGTCCCTCTTTATGTCTTAAAGGGCTCTGCACACGACCGGGACCCCACCGCATCCTTCAGGGGATATCCCTGCCATGATCAGTTTTTGCTCTCCTTTGATTTTCTGTATCATGGACTCCTTTCATAATCAGGTAATCGCTTTTATCAGAGTAGTGCTTTTAAAAAATAAGTAGAATAAAATACATAGGATTACCAAGGAAACCAACTGCATCAAAAGACGGTTGTTGTTTTAAGTTTGCAGACCCCAGGTTAAAAACCCTTTGGAATGTCCCTGAGCCTTCACCAGCCCTGCCGATGAGGGAGTTTCTTCTTTGGTAGGATGTTAGTATAAGGAAAGGACAATCTACAGGATTACAGATTCAGAGATGGAAGAGACCTCAAAAGCCATCTAGTCAAAACCTAGCCATGACAGAGGCAGAATTCGAACCCGGGTCCAGCAGCCTAGTGCTCTTCCCACTGTCATATATCAAGAATTGTGTACCAAGACAGTTTTAGGGACAGGAGACTAAGGTTTAATTTCTATGATGGCATTAACTTTACAGTAATATGATGTCTATTCTGAGGCCAGAGAGCTTTGACCTGGAGGGCCAAAAAGCGCTGAATTTGGAGTCGGAAGTCTTGGGTTTGAATCATGCCTCTGCACATAATACCCGCGTGACCTTGGGAAAGTTGGTTCTCCTTCAGCTCCATTTCCTGGTCTGTGATACAAGGAGATTAAGCTCTCTACTGGCTCCCCGAGCTTCAGCTTCTGTGATCCATTGCTCCTAGTAGCTACAGGCACAATTCTTTACCAGGCAACTTCAAAGCCCTAACTGGTTCCCTGAAGCTGATTTACGGCCTCACTATTCCCCCAGACTCTAGGCCTGTGTGAGCAGGTGTTGTGCAATTCTGCATGCTCTAGTCTGCCTGGGTTGCTGGAAAGCGTCACCGCCAGCTCTCCGCTCATCATCTTGTCCGGCTTTGGGGGTGATGCAGCCAGTGTCAAATGGGGAGATGGGACACAGCAGGAGGGCTCCAGCAGGAAGACTACAGAGGAAGGGCAAGGGTCAGAGATGGCTGGACTCTCTGTCCTTGCTCTCAAGCTGAGTCTGGAATCCACAACATTCATGGAGAGAATTCAATCAAACTTTGGCTCTGGCCTCTGACCAGTCCTGTGTTCATCACCCATATTCCCACAGGCTTCTCCCCTATGCAGGTTAGAGTTTAACTCAAAATAAAAGAGGCTTTTCTCTCCTTTTTCTTTGAGCTTGGACTGAAATGGATCTCTTGTCAGAATGATAAAGGGAGAGAGGGAGGTAGGAAGGGAGAGAGAGGGAGAGAGAGGGGAGGGAGGGAGGGAGAGAGAGGGCTAAACATCTGGCTGTGTAAGGATTTTTTTTTAACCCAGATGTCTTGAATCATATAGATTACGTCTCAGAGGGTCTTGAAAGTTTCCAGTAAAATGAAAAGGAGACCCAGGAAGTTTTCCCCCTCCCACTCATTTCTGACAACTATAAAATTCTCCCTGAGGCTGTGTCTACATAGTGCCAAACACTCGGATGAAAAGAAGGAAAAATCCCCTTGGTAGTCTCTTTAGCTTCTTTATTTCTAGAACCTGTTGTGATAGGACTCATAACTAGGCAAGTGTTAGCCTCATCATGAGGAGCAGCATTGACGAAAGGGCTCATGAAAGCTCACTGAATTTGGAATCTGAAGATGGAGTTTACAATCTAACTCTGTTACAGCCTATGCAGTCTTGAGTAAGTCACTTGACTCCCTCTTCTGTCAAATGAGCAAGTGGTACTAGATGACCTCTGCTCCAAGTCTATGGTCCTTGATGTGAAAACGGCCCAGAATTAAAAGTCCCAACATCTGGCCATGCTCCTATTAGCTGTAGCACTGCTCCCCTCAAAGCCCTGTTTTTCAAATATCTAAGAGGAGGCTGGACTCTCCAATGACAGCACACTTTCTATTGAACCCATTCTTCCTTTAAACTTCCCTATTTCTGTCTAGGGCACCACCATCTTCTAGCTCTGCCATGTTTGCAACATAAGAGTCAGCACTCTCACACCACATATCCTGTAAGATATCAAGTCTTATAGATTCCACTGCCTCAACATCTCTGGCATCTGACTCCTTTCTGTTCATACAAGCACCACTTTTGCTAAGGCCCTCCTCACCTGGACTGTTGCAATAGCCTCCCAACTGGTCTTGCTGCTCCCAGTCTCTCTCCTCTCTGATTCATCCTCTACCCAGCTGCCAAACTGATATTCCTAAGGCACATCACTCCCAGTATCACCTTCCTGCCCAAAAAGCTTCAGTGGCTCTCTGGTGCCTCCAGGATAAAATGCAAACTCCTCTCTTTGGCATTTAAAGCCCTCCACAATCTGGTCGCAGCCTATTCGTCCATTTTACCTATTTCCAGCCTCCCTCCCCCATGCACACGCCGTCTGCACTCTAGCCAAACTGAATCACCTGCTATTCTCCAAATATTCTCCCCTATGCCTGTAACATCTTCCCTTCTCACATCTGTCTTTTGGAACCCTTCTTTTCCTTCAAAGCTCACTGAAAGTGCGATGCCTTTCCAGAAGCCTTTCCTGGCTTCCCCAGTTGTTAGTGCTTTTCATGAACTGTGTAGTTCACAGAATCACAGAATTTTAGAGTTTGAAGATATTTGGGGCTAAATGTTATTCTCTAAAAGGAATCCTCCCTGTACCATACCCAACAAATGGTTGTCCAGACTCTGATCAAAGACTTTCAGAAAACACTATTTTATTGCAACAGGTCACCTGCCTCCTGCCTTAAGATAAGAGGAGAAAATGTCATTCCACTGTTCTAGGTTCCCTGCCTAGTCTCCAGCTTTTCACAGGAAGGGGAGAAGCACCATTTCACTGCACCAGATCTCCAGCCTCCTGCTGGAAGAAAAGAATGCCATTCCTTTCGGCACCAGTCTCCTGTCTTTAAAGTAAGGAGAGAACACTCCATCATGCCTGGTCTCTTGCCTCCCTCATGGAGAAGAGAAATACCATGTTCAATCAAATACCAGATTTCTTCCTTCCAGGGAGGAGGAGAAAGGCCATTACATCATATCTTGAGCCTCACCGCCTGCCCTGGAGGAGTAACACCATTCCTCCAAATCCCAGAACTTGTCCCCTCCTCAGCTGAGCTGCCTAAGGCCAAACCCCTATGGGCAATATAACGATAACATACCTGAACTGATTGCTCAGTGATTAACACACTTCCCTGGTGTTTATACCCTCACCATACCAGTGATTCTGAAGCTTGGCTGTCATGGAAACCCCATTCTCCAATCCACACTGCCTAATCCTTCATTCCCATTCCCCTCAACCCAACCCATCCGCCCATCCAAAGCTGCTCCTTCCACTGTGCTCTCTGGAATGCCTCTCCATAGGTAACAGACTTGCTTTAATCTTAAATCTTTTTCCTTTCCCATTCCTTCCATCTTCTGACTCTCAGAGAAGCCTGTCTCTTTCCTGATTGCATAGCATCCCTGGCCTTCCTTTCCAGCCCTGACTGTACTTTCACTCATCCCCCTGACTAATTAGTCAAGATAGGGGGCTTGGAATATCCTTTCTTTCTATTGCTATTTCCAGGTTCTCCCTCTTCCATCATCACTCAGTAACCTCTCCTCCTTGGAGGTTCATTCAGTCCATATCTCCCACCCAAAGTTCTGGTAGCTATTGTCTACAGACCTCCAGGTCACTCCCCTCTCTTCCTCAGTGAGTTTAGTACTTGACTCACAGTCTTTCTCTTCTCATCGACTCCTGCCCACATGCTAAGGTGCTTCCACCCTATGTGTTTCTACTCTCACAAACACCCTGACCTCATCATTCGATTTACTCATCTTACATGACCTAATCCTCTATCCACTTCCTCCAAACACAAAGCTGGCCATAACCTTGATCTTAACCATCATCCACAAATGCACCATTTCCATATTCATGAGCTCTGAAATTCCCTTATTCAGATAATCACAGTCTGTATTTCCACCTCTCTCTGCCTTGTAGTCCCAAACCCTGTTCATCCACACCGTGACCTTCAATCCCGACATCAGCTACACGCTCCTCTCTTCCTCATCTTGACTCTTTGGTGAGCCAGTTCAGCTCCATCCTGTCCTCTTGCCCCCTTATCCTACCACTGATCTTGCCCTGCCAAGTTTCAACCTTAGATTACTCCCACCATCTGCTGCCTTCACTCCTACACACTTACTACTGGACAAAGTTGGAGAAGACCATGAAACAGGCTGACTAGATCCACTGCAAATTTGTGTTTTAAAACATCAGTTTGGCTCTAACTATGACAAGGCAATCATTTTACACCTCCCTAAGTAACCTACTGGGGGCAACTAGGTGGCACAGTGGATAGAGAGCTGGGCCAGAAGTCAGGAGAGCTCATCTTCCTGAGTTCAAAACCTGCCCCTATTAGATTGTAAACTCTTCGAGGGCAGGGACTGTTTTTACTTTCTTTGTATCTTCAGTGTTTAGCACAATGCCTAGAACACAGTCTTTTGAGAAGACAACAAAGTCCCACACACCTGGGACAGCCACAGGGAGCTAAACTGCCCACTCCCCCAACACAGTAAGATTTTAAACTTCTTTCACCAAGTCAATTACAGTAATTAAAGATTTAGCTGGAGAATAAGTCACACCCCTAAGAACCAAGTAAATGCTATTATCTCTCCTCTGAAAAATCTGTCACACCAAGATGGGACGTGCCTTTGCTCAGGCCGCCGGGGGAGTGAGCAATTAGGAAATCAACCCATTCCGTATTTCCCATAATGGACCAGGAATGGGGTGAAAAAATAATTTGGAAAGTTAATAATCACCAAGTAGCATACCTTAGGAACAAGCCTTGTCCCAAGAGTAAGGCTTAAAACACAAATTCTGGCAAGAACTCAGGTTCTTTATCCTGGCCAGGAGGAAAAAATAGAAGCCAGGTATAACAGAAAACATCCCATAATCAGTCTACTCAGTCTAAGGCAGTCCAATCCAAACACTGCTTTAGTAAATACTTACTGTACAAGTCATTAACGTTGCTGGGTTTTGGTTTCCCTACCTGTAAAATGAAACTTCTAAAGCCCCTGTTAGCTGTAACCAGGTATGGTACATTGCTGTTAACTACCTGTGTGAGCCTGAGCAAAGGTCTTTCCTTGATCTGTCTGTGAAATGGACAGAATAGAGATTGGGTTGAAATCACTCTGTCCTCCTAAAGATTGCATTGTTCTTAAGAATATAGGTTTTCTTAAGCTATCTCCAAAACCCAAGGGATAGTGGGAACAGGAAAGCATACTTTAGCTTCCCTGATGGCTTGAGCCTCTGTCTGGCACCCCAAGATGCTTTGTTCAAATCCATTTGGCTCCAGCACCAGGAAGGTTCACCATTAACAAAAGTGTACCACATAGCTTAGCCATGACTTCACAAAATCAGCAGAATAATTGCTCTCTTCAAGTCAAGGCAGAGTAAACAGTAAAGGAGAAGAACTCAGGAAATCTGGGACAGTCAGCAAGCCCAGGTAGTGAGGGAGCCTGTTTTGCCCCAAGGTCACAGCTCTAGGACCAAAGCACACCAGAGCTCAAGCATCCCTGAGGAAAGTATGACATCTAGAATGTATAGGGGAGGGACACAAGTCTTCAAGGCTTGACTTGTTCCCTAGCAGATGAATGTTTAAAAAATGAGATAATGAGTGCAAAGCATTTAGCAAATGTTAAGGCTATGTATGAATGTCAGCTGAGAGAGGGAGTGTAGCCTAGTGGAAAGGGAAATTGGAATCTGAGCACCTCAGTATAAATCTTGCATCTGCCACTCACTACCTGTGTGACCTTGGAAAAGTCACTTAACTACTATGTGTCTCAGTTTACTCATTTATAAAACGAAGGAGTTAGACTAGATGACCTGTGAGCTCCCTTCTACCTTTAAATTCTGTTATTTGACCCTATAGTCCTTTTTTCTCTACATAACGGCTTATCTTTACAGAACTCTTAAGATTTGAAAATTGTTCTACATACATTATCTCATTCAATCCTTACAACCTTCCTAAGAAGAGGATAATATTGTTATCCCCATTTTCCAGATAAGGCAACTGAGACTTAGAGGTTAAATGACTTGCCCAGGGTCACACAGCTAGTAAGCATCAAAAGCAGGATTTGAACCTAAGTTTTCCAGGTTCTCAGGGCAGCAGAAAATCCTGCCTCTGATGCTTACTAGATGTGTGACCCTGGGCAAGTCACTTAACCCTGTTTGCCTCAGTTTCCTCATCTGTAAAATGAGCTGCAGAAAGAAATGGTAGACCACCCCAGTATCTCTGCCAAGAAAACCCCAAATGGGGTCATGAAGAGTCAGACATTACCTAGCTGTGTGACCCTGGGCAAGTCATTTTACCTGTCTACTTCAGTTTCCTCAACTATGAAATGAGAATAATGATAGCATTTACCTCCCAGGGCTGTTGTGAGGATTAAATGTGACGATAATTGTGAAGCATTTAGCATAGTGCCTGGCACATAAGAAGCATTTTATGTACATATATATATATATGTATATATGTGTATATATACATATATATATATGTTAGCTGTTATTATTATTAAATGAGATAATAGAGGTCCCCAAACAAGTACTTCCCAAATGAAAGGCATTTTTACTGAAAAATCATTCCCCTTTCTCCTATGGGGAATACTGAGCAACTAAGAATGTTCTGTAAGATCACATCACATGTGATTGGCGGAAGAGGGTTTAGGATCCATCTTCACCAATCTCCCAGGATTTCCTGGGAATCTGCTATATTGGTGCGTCCAATATCTGTCTCCATTGCCAAGGCTGGGTCTCTGCTACTGTATCTGTCTTTGACCACGTGTCTGTTTTCAGCATGATATCTCTGTCTTTGTGCATTTAAAGCCTCTGCCTTTATTAAGTCTCCTCCTAGACAGGATAAGCTTCTCTTAGGAAAGAAGGAGCCTCTTGCTTACCGCCAACCCTGTGCTAACTTTTGGCCTCCAGGCAGAGATGCGGTTGCAGGATCAGCAGTTGGCCCGGCAGCTGATGCGCCTTCGCAGTGACATCAACAAGCTGAAGATCGAGCAGACCTGCCACCTCCACCGGAGGATGCTCAATGATGCCACCTATGAGCTGGAGGAACGGGATGAGCTGTCTGACCTCTTCTGTGACTCCCCCTTGGCCTCCTCCTTCAGCCTCTCTACCCCACTTAAGGTCATTGGAGTGACCAAGATGAACATCAACACCCGCAGGTTCTCCCTCTGCTAAGGAGAATGAGATGTGGAGGTCACCAAAAGGAGAGTGGTGGCAATAAAGGGTTGGCAAGGGAGATACACAAGCTAGGATACCCAGTGGCAGCAGGGCAAGTCCCATGTGGAGGTAGAGAGGTTTCCAAGCAGGGCCAAGCTTCCCTGAGGAGCTTCCAGGTCCTGCCTGATGACTGGGTTGTGCTGGAGTGACTTGGATCCACCAGAAATGAGGATCTAGCACTCTCAAGTAGATGTTAATGGGGTCATAGAAGCCTTCAAGACTTCTTATCCACTTAATATCTGAGTGATCCTTCTATAAAACTGCTTTACTAGTGATAATGCTATAAGGGATTGGTTCTTTCAAGCCTCTTACTGTAGCCTCCCCTCCATCCCATGCCCATGTGCCTGTGAACACAAATCACTGGTGCTATGACCAGGGCTCCCAAAGGGAGGAAAAAGTCTCCCTGCCCCAGGCACTGTGGCCCTACCCTTATCCCCGAAGGATCTCCGTGGGCATCAGATATCATGTACCCCCAAAAGTATAAAGAGGGGATCCTTGTGCTTGGTGTACCCATCTCAGTGTCAATGTCCCCTAAGTGTTGACCCTAAAGTGCTCTCCATGTATTCAATTCAAATCAAATCAATTCGATAAGCATCTATTAAGAACCTATTATGTTTGAGGTTCTACGCTAGGCACAGCAGATACAAAGAGAAAAAAAGTGATAATAATGTCTTCCCTCAAGGAGCCTGTATTCTCCTGAGTAAGTGGCAGAAATCCACCATTTGTACAGTTAGGCAGCAGATATGCTTTTACACAGGCCTTCCTGGAAAGAGAGCCACCAGCAGCCAGGATCATGTGTTCCTGGGGGCTAGCATTGCAACCCAAGAGTCAGAGCCTTTTGGCAAGACTAGTTATAACTGCTGCCAGTTTTTGACTCAGGCTCTTGGGCAGCAGTTAGAAGAGACTGCTGTATGTGCCATGTAGTCTGATGGGTCTCCTCCAGTGTAACAAGTTAGGGACAGATCCTGAGCCCAGATTTTACAATCATTGAGCAGAAAATACCCATGACAACCTCCAAAGAGGCCCTGTACTTCTGCTCCTATTTCTCTATCCCCTCTCTTGCCCAAGGTATCACCAGGTAGACCACAATTGATTGAACTCAATTTTCCTCCCAAGGGTACGCATAAGATTACCTGGTATGTACCAGAAAATGCCTCTTTATTGAGCTTGGTAGTACCACCTCCCTAACCTTATTTCCATTTTTACTGCCTTCCCACCAAGACAATCAGCTATCTCCAAGCTCCTCTATGCATCTGAACCAGTTTCCCCATTCTGATTGAATTAAACAGTTATTTATAATAGCAAGTAACTGATCGATTCTATCCAAAGGGAGAAGCTGGTCGATGTGATGGAGCATTCTCTTTTCATAGGGCCATCTTCGCTGAGACTATGAAGGCCAAAATCTGAGAGAACTCAGACAACAAATCTGAAAAAAAAAATCCATGTAACATTGTATGTCAAAATGTCCCCAAGTCAGCAAGAGTTGAATTATAAAAGCTTTAACTTCAGAACTAGGAAAGACCAATGATGTCATGTCATCTAACTAATTTTGAAGGCTCTGCACACACAACTTGTTCAAAGTCATGAAGCTACTTAGTAATATATGAGTTGAGCCATTAATGTCTATACGCTCTAGCAGGTTTTATTTCTCTAGATTCAATATCCAAGAGTAACTCCTGTCTTTTACTTTAACGCAGTCTCCTCACATTGACTGTGCATTCCAACTCAGATGATTTTCCAGCCCTGCCTACCCACTATATATACTCCTCTCTTTTGAGTCTGTAATGTTTTGGCCAACCCAGGGTGGTGTATGGACAGCAGAGAGCACATGGATTGACATTATCACTCTTTAAGCACAATATCCCGCTGTCCTTTTTTTAAAGGCCCCGTGGGGATTGGTCAACACACTTTTAAAGGTTTTTATTCTATTTCCGGATTGAAGTAATTTTCTCCCAATCCAGGAGCACAACTTCAACAAAGATGAAAAACACTCACACCTTACAGATAAGAGCCTAGGCTACAAAAATTGTCCTTTCTGTGAAAATGTGCACATGAACAATTAATTCATTGGAATATACAAATAAGGGAAAGAGCAAAGAAAAGAAGTATGAAAGTTTTAGGGGAAAATCTATGACTCATAGCTGGTAAACAATAATGACTCATAGCTGGTAATCAATAACTTGAACTGCTTCCAGGCTTTTCTAGGAGGCCAAATTTCTGCCACCTGAAGCAGGTATCAGGACAAGACAATATTCTAAGATGAACTTACCCAAAGCTTTGGTTTCCAGCTTCTGATCTGAAAATAAAAGGAAGTTTGTAGCCCAAATATAGCCTTGACGGGAAAGGTCTAAGAACAAGGGCAGGTACCGGGCTTCTGCTCTGAATGCATTTTGTAGACGCTGGAGACCAGCTTAATAATAATGCCAGTGTTTACCTAGAAACACCAATGCACTCTTAAGAGGGACTCCTGAGCTTCTTGGAGAAAAAGACCTTTAATGCAATGGGGAAGTGCAGTGTTAGTATGAGCAGAAACCTCATTTATTATGAGATAGAGAAAATACTCTCTTATGTCATATATACAGAAGCAGGTACAGATGGTCTATGTCGCACATACAGAAACTAGACACCCAGGCACTTCCAAGTGTACTCACATACCTCAAACATATGCCCAGCCAGAACAATTTTAGACCTATTTGATGAGAACTGACCAAACTGAATTGCACTCCCATTTTTAGTCCAAGTTAGCAATCTGAGCAATGGTCAATCCAATGAATAAAAATCAGCCCTTACAATAGATGGAAAACATGATTTGACCTGTTAGTTGACTCAATACATTCACTTATTTAATTCATAGTTATTGAGTACATGGAACTATCCTAGGCACAGAAAGGGCTACACTGGTAAATACAATATGGATTACCCCGCCACCACCAAGAGTTTATGGTCTAGTAGGAGAGACAAGTATCCAAATACCTACAATCAAGGGACAAGTGCATAGAAGAGGCTTGTATAAAGCACTATGGGACTTCTGAGAAAGTAGGCAGTTTCTGACATGTGACTGCAAGCTTCTCAATAGTCCCCATTTTCTAGGAATGATTCATTTAAGATGGTGGGGGCATTCCTATCACTTTTCTTGTTTGCTCATAGTTCTGTGTTGAGAGAGTTCTTTTGTGGATTGGTCCAGCATTAGGCAAATTGTTACACAGATAAGCCCCATCTCCTTTCCCCTCCCCACCTTCCGCAACACAAATTTAATTGTTCGAGGTAGGCCTTAACCCTCTGCCAGTGGCCTCATCAGATATATGAAAGGTAGTTATCTGTCGCAGGGTGTGTATTATGTCTCCTGCTTGCATTGCTTCCTTGATCTGTTCATCTCTTCCTGTGCCAAGCATCCCTTAGGTGTGACATTCAGCAGACATACTGTTGTGTCTAAGTAACATTGTCTAATGGCTTCATACCTAGAGTAGCCAATCATAGTGGCCTGGAGACCCTGAGATATCCTGACAAAGGTCTTCTCCCCTTTTGGATGTCCTCTCATGTATCTCCTAGCAATACCAAGTGCTATTACATAGCTGACAGACAATTTCTAATTTTATTTTTTATGATTATTTGTTTCTATATTGCTGTTAGAAAAAGCAAAATAAAAAATAATAAAAAGGTGTACATTTTAGAAGATAAGTTGGGTGATTTCTATGTGTCGGTATTATCATCATAGACATACTTACCATCTTCTCCCTTCCCCTTGGTATTGTGTTTCTTCCAAAGAGAACCCCATGGATGGTTAACGTTTTGAAGCTGCAAGATTGAAGTAAGTGGGCTCAGGCCATGGAGTTAGGAGCCTCTGGATACATACTCCACACAAACCCAGCGCTCCTCTAGCTGGACATCCCATTTGTTTTCTCCCCCCAAATTCATGGCAGTTTGGGGACCTATGAGGAGGGGAACAAGAGCCTGAAGTCCATCAAACCAAATGACTAATCTGAGGAGGGAGAAATCCAGGTTTTCAGGATAACATCAAGTAGAGTAAACTGGACCAAAGGGTCCAGGGCTGACTTTGTGTTCAGAGGACCTGGGTTCTAATCTCACCTCTGACGCTTTCTGCCTGTGTGAACATGGACAAGTCGCTTATGGGGTCATAGATTAAGAGCTGAAAGGGACCCTTGAGGCTTTTGGGTCCAACAACCTCATTTTACAGATGAGGAAACAGAGGTCTGTGTAGGATGGTACAACTGTCTCTAAAATAGGATTTGAACTGGTTTTCTTGGCTTTAAGCCCTGTACACTTTACCTGCTATACAGCCTAGCAGCCTTAACCTCTCTTGGCCTTAGTTAACTAATCTTTCGGATGGAAGAGTTGGAGCAGATGACATCTGAGGTCGCTTCCAACTCCAAATCCATGGAAGATGCTATGTGCAAGACTCAGAGGTAATTGAAACTGAAATCAACAAATGTTTATTTATTTATTAATTGCTGATGCACCAGGCACAGTGCTAAGGACTGGGGATACAAATAAAAAGCAAAACTCATAATGACTGCTACCTATAAAAAGCTCCTACTCTACTGGGGACAACCTCATGTACATCAAAAAGGTATGTACGCAATATAGACAGAGATCGAGGAAGGTAACGGAGGAAGGGAGGCAGCGGCTAAGGGTACTGGGAATGGCCTCTGGAAGCTCTTTGTCAATCTCCACCCTCTGTGGAGAGTCCTGGGCAGTTCTTATGTCCCTGTCTCTCCTTAAGCTGACTGGCTTTTTCTGCCTGCTCAGGGGCTGACCACAAGGACCCCCAAGCACTGAAACGTTCTGAAAACACAGCTTGCCTCCAATTCCCATGGCTCTTTTAATAGGAAGGAGAGAAGAAACAAAGCTGTCAAGCTGATTCTTCTTTAACATGGTCGTTCTCTGACTTGACTAGCTTTTTTTTTCAAAAGAGAATACCTAAGGGAACAAAATACTGGTTTTCCTGAACCATTTTAATCAAAATAGTTTGATCTGCTAGTAAGCCTGTCAATACAACTTTTCTGGTCTTGAGGAAGGAGGTCAGAGCACAGTTTCCACACAGTCCCCTACAATTTCCCTTGGCTTCTTATCAAGAACAGAAGTACTTTTACCCTCCTAATTTCCTGTCTCAAAGCCACAAAGTCTGTGCTCTTGGTGGGCTCCAAGAGGAAGGTTAGAGTAGGTGGACGATGGCCGGGGCGAGGGGGGCGGGGGGTAATGGGAGAAGATGATTGTGTTAGGCTGAAGCCAAGATCAGCCAGAACAAACAACGCTATCATCATAATCAGCTCCATGGAGGAGGACCTGGCTAGACCAATGTACAGATTCAGACCCATTTATTTTTAAAGACCCCCTATGCTTGGCTCAAAGCAAACAGAATACAGCTAGGAGTGGAGACAGCTAGGCGTCTCCAAAGGAAGTTATTTCATGAACAAAAACCCCTCCAGCTTTTGATGGATTTGGGAAGTCTTTATGTCTGAGAATAAAAAGTTGTTGAATATCCCTTCCCCTCCCATTCAAGTTGGGGCATGTGGCTGGGCAGCCTAGAGGTTCTCTATAGGATAGTCTTACAAGATTGATTCAACAAGTGGGTTCTCTATGTGCTCAGGAACTTTTTCAAAATAAATTGTCTTAATTGTATCTTTTCCAAGTCTTTAGCATTTATATAGCGCTGTACATATATTCTCTCATTTGATGCTCACAAAAATCCCAGGAGGCAAGTGCTTTATTATCCACATTTTGCAGATGAGGAAACTGAGGCTGAGAGAGATATTAAGTGACTTGCCCTTTGTCACAAAACTAGTTAGTGTCTGAAATAGAATTTGTACTGAAGTCTTCCTGATTCCAAGCCCACATATGAAGAAGGAAAGTGAGCCCCCCAAGACCACCTGGAGTCATGAGTGAAAGACAAAGGAAGAAAATAGAAAAGGGAGGGGCAGAGCAAAGAAAGAGGAAGAAGGAGAGAAGGATTAAGGAAAGCCAAAAAGAGAGGAAGAAAATAAAGAACAAAGGAGAGTGGTGCTGAGGCAGAGAACAAGGCAAAGATTTTTTACCCCTCCATTTCTTTGTCTTTATAATAACTCCCCTATTAATTCTGTATGAAATGATGGAGAAGGAACACTTCTTGACTTTGAGTCAGAACGCAGATGCCAAAGAAGCCAGAAGCCCCCCGAGATCAGGAGCATCTGTAGGAAGCAGTGAGGAACATCAAGGCTGCTCTGCCTTTTACTCATGAAGTTAGAAATGGAGGTCACTTAAACCCTGTAATTCTCCTACCTTTTGACTGAAGAAAATTGCAACTAACACAGAATCTCAGAGTCAGAAAGGACTCAGAGGTCATCTGGTCCTATCTTAACCTCTCACTCTTAGGAGTCATATGACCAAGGGAAAGTCGTTTAATTTCTCCAAAACTCAGTTTCCTCTTCTGGAAAATAGGAAAAAATAATACGCCTAGGTATTTTAATAACAGTGGCTAAGCAGTACATTGAATAGAGTGTTGGATATAGAGTCAGGCAGACCTGAGTTCAAATCTAGCCTCAGACACATACTAGTTCTGTGACCCTGGGCAAGTCACTTAACCTCTGTCTGTGTCAGTTTCCTCAACCGCAAAATAGTGATAGTAGTACCTACCTCCCAAAGTTGTTGCAAGGATACAATGAGATAATGTTTATAAAGTGCTTTGAAAACCTTCAAACTATGTAAATGCCAGTTATTATTATGACCTAGAGTCCCGATTTCACAGAGATGTTGTGAATAAGGTCATTCATGTCAACTACTTTGTAATCCTTAAATACTACATAAGCACAAACTATCGTTATTGGTTGTTCTTCCAAATGATTCTTGTATGATCCAGTCTCTTACCCTCTCACCGTCATCCTCTGTTTTTTTGAGGCGGGCTTGGGAGAGGCCAGAGAAGTTGGAGAAAGAGCATCTCCAGGGCCAAGGCCAGAAGTCCACTTGACCTTTGATTCTGAAAATTCCTCTAGAAACCCACTTTAATTTGCTACCAGATAGTGGAGGAAAAGCAATACTTATCTAGCCGAAGATCATCATAGCTGACGTTTGTCCAGTCAGTCTGCATAGGTCCCCAAAGTGGGGAGCCTGGGGGGGCTCTGGAACAATGCGGAGGAGGGTGAGATAGTTTGAAATGATGCGAATTAAAAAAAAACATTAAAAGGTTAAAGAAAGTAGATTTCCAGAGGAGCTTTGAGTAACTTTTTTTAAAAGGGGGTGGTAGGCCAAATAAGTTTGGGAGCCTCTGGCTAGTGCTTTAGGATTAAAAGTACTTTCCAGATATAATTTCATTTCATAGCAATACCTTGCAAACCATTCACAAAAGGATATTTGGAACCTGCTGCCTCCTTATCTCCTAAACTCAACGTTCTTTCTCCTTGTCCTACTTCTTCCTTCTCCCTTATTTCTTCCCCACTCCATTCCTCCTGTTTGTCTTCCTCCTCCTTCTCCTCTTCCTCTTCTTCCTCCTTCTCTTCTCTCTCTTCTGTCTTTCCTGCATCTTTCCTCTCTCCCTCTCCTCTTCTTCCCTTTTTCTCCTTCCTTTATCCCCATTCTGAGGGTCTTCCCCTCCCAGTTTGATTTTTTTTTTTGAGTAGGCAAATTAGGCTGTCTTTTGCCTCATTCCTTACCTAGCCTTAAATCACTGAAGGGTGTTTCCTTAGACAAACTGAAACCAAGGAAAGATTTTAGCTTGAAAAGGCCAAGGCCCCTCCACTGTATCGGGGCCCATGGCCAGTTGTCCTGACCTATGTCTTGACACTGGACTCAGATGACTCTGGAGGAGAGAGTGAGGCTGATGACTTTATACAGCCCTGCCTCACTTAAATCCAATTCATTTGCAAGTCAAGACATCACCCCCTGATGGCTTTAGTCCTCTTCAAGAACGAAGGATAAACAAGGCCAACGAAAGGACTCTTCCTTCAAGGGGGTCAACTATAAAAGGATCACCCGTGTTGATGATGACCTCTTCTTGTTCCTTATTCCTGATCCCTTGCAAAATGTGAGCCCTGAATGCACTTTGTATTCATAGATAATTTTTTAAAAAAATTAATGTAACCACCATGTAATTCATGTTTGTAGATACACAGAGAGAGATAGACATATTTTATATATAATACATAAGCTATTAAACTTCTGGTTGGATGAGACATAACGGCCATACTTTTTTTTAATGATTCTCTGAACAATTTAATCACAGATGTGTCTCCTACCTGAGGCTTACCACCCCATTTCACCTCTTTACCTCAAAGCAAGCAAACCTGGTATTTACCTCCTAATTTCTCATATATTTAAAGGGATTCTGGTAAACGTTTAACAACCGGGGTCTCTGGGGAAAAAATTGTGTGCACATATATGTTTAAACTTAGTCTGCACTATTAACACTTTAAGTCTAGACAATCAACAAAACAATGAATCAAGCCCTAATTTTTTTAGTGATTTTTAGATGATTTCTGAGGTGTAAATGCTCACAATAAAAGAAATAACAGTTGTCTCTTGGAAACCAGCTAGAGTTAGTTCTAGAATCTCAGGACTTGTCACCTTACCCAGGCTTATACCCTAGAATCCCAACATCTTAAACTCTCTTGCTCCTAGGACAGAAACTCTCTGCCATTCCTGCCCCTCTTCCATCCCAGGCTGCTTCTGTCCACATGTGCAAAACAAACCGTCTTTAGAACTTTCCTTTGCACATCTACCCTTGCTGGCTCATGTTTTATGAGAGGGGACCAGCTGCAGAACAATTGTTTAATCTAAAACCAAAGAGGGCCCCTATTTGTTTCCTCAAACAAAACTAACCAGGATCCTTGCGCTGACTCAAGCTAGAGCCCTGGTGTACACCCAATAGTTTTAACTAAGTGTGCTTGGAAAATAGTCACTGGAATTTAGTCACTAAAATTCCTGGTGGCTCACCTGTACATTTACTGATGTGTAAGTGGGAAGGTTGCCACTTATAGACCAAGTAAACTTCTTATTAAATTTAAGTTTCAAGGGTGAAGAAACACATCTTATGTGAGCTTTCTAGTTTCCACAGCACCTCGCACAGTCCTCTATAGAAAGAAAGCGGACAGGAACAGTATCTGTGATTTCATTGGTATATGGGAGAGGAAACTCTCTCACAGATAGTTATGTTCTTGTAAATTAGATTCTTAGACAGTTACCTAGAGCAGAGGCATCAAATACACAGAGTGCTGGCTACCCCAATATAGCCCAAACCAGATTTAAATATAATTGGGAAATATATAACAAAATAAAAATAGAACAAGACATAGATAATGTTAATATGTGGTTTTCTAAGTCAAAATAGGGTGGCAGGGATCCTTGCATATGTTTCCCTTTGAGTTTGATATCACTGGCCTAGAGTACCGAGAGGTTAAATGATTTGCAGCATGGGGCTTGCTAAAACAAACAAAAAATCTCCCATTTATTTGAATAAATGCTATTAAAGATATGCATAACAAATGAACAGTGGGAAAGTGGAAATAAGGCAGACACTGTCTGTAGATCATTGAGATGATTTCTGGCAAATGGAGCTAATTGAATTCTCTGATCCCAGTCTAATACACATGCAGCCACAGCAGAGTTCCTGACTTAATCACCCTCCACATAAATTTTCTAATGGAGACAGTCATACTAACTCATTTTATATGAGCCTTATGGGAGTTATTTAATTTAGAGGGATTTAAAAACTATTTGTTCAAAGTAACATTGATACACAAGCAGTCAAATAAAATCCCAAAGTGTAATTCCTCAAAACTACAGGAAAACAAAAACAAGCCACATATTTCATGTGGGGATGTCTTCATAAAAGAACCAGCTTGATCAAGCAGCCTAGTCTATTAAGATGTTCATACTTGATTTGAATGGTCAAGAATTCAGTGTGTAGAAATGTCCTGGAGGGACGGATACATTTGAAACCTGGCACATTACCCTCAGTGGCAATCCCTAGGATAGAAAAGTGAAGACGGGAAAAGAAGCACAGATATGGAAATGGATGAGTTTGGGTTGCTTTGGTTGATTTGCCTTGAAAAAAAGAAGTAATAAAATAGCTGCTGGTCTTCTTTTAAAAACTGCTAATACGCTTCATTATGCCAACGATGGTCCCATCGTATCACATGCAATGTACTCTTTTCACACCTGTGACCCCTGGGCTTTGAGCCCTATGTGTAATATGGTAACTCAAAATGGCAGATAACCATAGCCAGCACTGCAAAGAGAATTAGGACCACAATTACTTCAAACCACCATTAAGACAAGTATTTTGAGATTTTGTTAAGACTCTTTATCCTAGTGGATATGCTAGAACACTCAATAATTTCTTGCATTGCTAAGAGTCTTCTTAGAATCCAAATCGCGGCATGAAAAATTGATGGTAGTTATAGTTTGGGCAGGTACTAAACCTTTAAATCTACCACCCTACTCACAGCTCCTTTTTCAGCTTATGTGCTTTTCATTCACGGTTCATTCCCCCATGAGAGAATCCCATGGAGTATATCTTGCAAGATTTTAAATAAATGGGCGGAGGCAATAACACTTTGGTGACTTGGAGAGAATGCTTTCAGATTGAATGATTTTTAAAAACTCCTCGCATAATCAGCTCAGAAAAAAAGGCAAGCACATTCTGACTCACAATCATAAAATTGAAACTTGTTTGGGGTATTTTGAGTGGGATTTGTCTTGACCCTTTCCCATCTCATCATTTTTACTTCTGTCACAAATAAGAGAGTGCTTCTAAACATGCAGAGCAGACGAATGGAGAAGCTATAGTTCTATTTAAAAGGGTATGAAGATGTAAATAGTTAAATGACCCCAAAATGAAATGTGCGTGTGTGTGTATGTGTGTGTGTGTGTGTGTGTGTACGTGTGTGTGCGTGTGTGTGTGTGTATGTGTGTGTGTGTGTGTGAAAGGAAGGAAAGTTTAAACCAAGGGTGATATCAGATTCCTCTAGTAACTGGATTCAGACAGGATCCTAAGTACAAATGTATGGCAGGACTAGCCACCTATTATTTTCTAGCTAGAGAAAAACTTCAGTAGAACATATTTTTGTGGGCAGTATTAACGTAACTTTCAACTAACCCGGAACGGTGTTTTAGTATGAATAACTAAAGTGCTTTTTCTTGTACGGTGACTGATGATGAACTGCTAATACAGCTTAAGCCCTGAAAGATGATTTTTCTGTTTTGAATATGCACCCTGCTATAGTACATCTACCGCTTAATTAGAAAGTCATTTTTAAGGGTCTGATACGTGCCTGTGGGTTGGACTTTGTCATCTGCCACCTTTTCACAGCGGGAATGACTTTATAGAATAAGAGAAGTTCAGTGTTGGGAATGACCTAAAAGGCTATCTAAACCAACCCATATCTGGAGAGCAATCTCTTCAAATACACTGCTAAGTGGTCATCCAATCTCCATTTGATGATCTCCAATAAAGGAGAACTCAATATCCCTAATGCTGTCCACTCCATTTGGAAACAACTCTCTCTCCTATTAGGAAGTTTTCCTTCATGTTGAACGAAATTCTGTTTCTTTATAACTTCTGACTACCGATTCTAGTCCTGTTCTCTGGAGCCAAGCAGAAGTATAATCTCTTCCACCAAATACTTGTTGACAGCTATCACTTCTCTTTTCTCCTGCCTGGTGTCTTTGACCAGTCATCATAAGGTATTCTATTAAGTCATCTCACCTTCCCAGGTGCCCTTTTCTTCTTTTTGGGTCCTGCTTCCAGCTTAGTCCTCAAGCTTTCATCCACAGAAGCAACTCCTGTGAAGAAAAGGCACAGCCAACCCTATAAACTGCCAACCAAGTGCCATCCACAGAGCAGGTAAGACAGCCTAGCTGAAGCATCAAGGCACTCTGAGAAACAGATGCCACCACCACCACCACCACTACTTTGGACCACTAAGTCCCCTCCGATCCTGATGGAGACAGCCCTGGGGGTCCCTGAACTCAAAAACCTGGAGAATGGTAATGCTTCTAGCCCAGTGTCTACAACCATTATTCTGGGAATCAGTCCTTCTGGAGATGCAGCCAGGCAAGTGCTTCTGCAGTGCTATAATCACAGATATTAAAGACCCAGAAAAGAAAAGACTTGGCACCACAGTCCCTGGCATTGTCAAATGATCCAACATCAAAACTAATGTGATTTTATTAATGGAAATAATATTAAAAGAGAGGCATTACTTTCTGCTTTGCTACTGCACTTTAAGGCACATGAGGCCTTTCCATCTGCCTTGTAGGTAAAACCTTCCATGTACACGTGTTGTCTTCTCCATTAGAATTTGAGCTCCTTCAGAGGAGGGACTGTCCTGCTTTTCATTTTTATCCCCAGTGCTTTGTACATAGCAAATTCCTCCTTTTCTTCTTTCCTCCTTTCCTTCAGCAGTTAGGTGAAATAAAAGACATCGCAGACATTTGACAAGGGTGCCATTAGCAGCTATGTGTTGTAACTGACATTGGCCACCAAGGGAGATAGGTAGACTTTATAGAGAGGTGGCATGGGTGATATTTGCCAGTATATGGCATAGGTGACAACTGGAGATTGGTGTCACAGGTGACATTGGCAGATAGGTGACAAAGGTGGAAATGGTTGAGGTGACATTTGGTGACATTGGCTCCTGGGCGACATGAGTGACATTGACACATTGGTAACATCTGCAGATAGGTTAACATACACAGATTGGTGACAAAAATGACATTTACATTTCTAAAACAGAGGTGGCATTTACACATAAGTGACATTGGTGGCATTTGCAGTTATATTACATAGGTAGCAGGTGAAAATTGCTGTCACAGGTGGCAATGAGAGATAGGTGACATAGGTGGCATTTAGCAATAGGTGACATTTACACATAGGTGACAGTGGCACTATAGTGACATAGATGACAATGGCACCTTGATGGTGTTGTTGACATTTTTTATAAAGCTAACATTTTACTATAAGTGACTGAAGTGACACCTGCAATTTAGAAATATAGGTGGCATTTGTGCATGAGCCACACAGGTGGCATTTGTGGTTATATCACATAAGTGGCATGTGGAGATTGTGTCACAGATGGCATTTGTAGGTGGGTGACTGTATTAGCAAGCACTCTAGCACAGCCGGGATGGCTCGCTAGCCCAGGTTCTTTGATCTGCTTTTATAAAGAAAGACAGCTTCAAAGGGATTAACAATTAAACAATGCAGACTTTATTCTATCTAACCTTCTCACAAGGGTTGCTGAGCACCAACTCCTACGGCATTCCCTGATCACCTGCCTCGCAGAGGCTGGTGAGAAGGGGGAGGGGCAACTCCCCCTACTTCTCAATGGGGCCAATCAAAACAGGCACAACTTATGCATTCCCCCAAATCCCCTCAAGCCTCAATGGGGGCCAGTTGAGGCAAATACAGATTCCCCCCAAGCCTTGATGGGGGCCGATCAAGGAACACACAGCATCCTAACTTGTGCATTTCAATCCCAAAGGTTCCCTGCTCACTGACCAGTGCCCACCTGCTTTATTTTTACACTCTACCCCTCCAGGGTCCTGACCTTTACAATCTAAACAGGCGACAATTGGCCCTTAAAATTTACACGGGTAGTGGTGGAGATGTTTTGAACCAGAGAACTCATATGTAACACCTGGGGACAAGAGATTGTTATGGCCATGGATCCTGGAAAACCAAACTCCAAAAAATACTAACAAAAATCCACTTTGCTTACACTTACAGTGACATAGATGCAGTTTGCCGATAGAGGACAAAGGGGTACTGGCAGATAGGTGACATAGGTGGCATTTAATGATAGGTGACACCGGTGACGTTTACTGATAGGTGATATAGGTGACACTGGCATATAGGTGAATATGGCACTTGGTGACATAGGTGACAGTGGCACCTTGGTGACATTGGTTGCATTTTATAAAGGTAACATTTTCAGATAAGAGACAATGACATTTGAAATTTGGAGACAGGTGACATTTGCGCATAAGTGACATAGGTGGCATTTGCCCATAAATGATAGAGGTAGCATTTGGAGATTGGTGTCACAGGTGCCATTGGCAGTTAGGTGAAATAACAGACATTGCAGACATTTGACATATAACACCTAGCAGCTAGGTGTTATAGATGATGTTGGCTGTTAATGGCTATGGGTAGGTTTTACAAAGGGGTAATATGGGGGGCATTTGCCAATATATGATGAAAATGGCATTTGGAGATTGGTGTCAAAGGCGACATTGGCAGATGAATGACAGAGGTGGCATTGAGATACAGGTGACAAAAGTGGCAATCACAGACAGGCGACATAGGTGGCATTTAGTGACAGGTAACATAGATAACATTTACTCATCAGTGACATAGGTGGCATTGCCACATTGGTGACATTTGTAGGTGACATACAGATAGGTGACAAAAGTGACATTTACATTTAAAACACATAGGTGGCATTTATATAAGTGACATAAGTGGCATTTATATAAGTGACATAAGTGGCAGTTGCAGTTATATTACATAGGTGACTTCTGGAGACCACTGTCATAGGTGGCATTGGTAGATAAGTGACATAGTCCAGATTTTCAGATAAGTGGCAAAAGTAACATTGGCATGTAGGTGACATAGGATAGCAATTAGCAAGAAGTGACATATATTATGTTGGCACAAAAGCTACATACGTGACTGTGACACCTTGGTGACATAAGTGACCATGGCACCTTGGTGACATTGTTGACATTTTATTAAGGAAGCTTTTTCTGATAAGTGACAAAAGTGACATTTGCAATTTAGAGACAGAGGTGACATTTGTGAATAAGTGACATAAGTGGCATTTACTCTTAAATGACATAGGTGGCATTTGGAAATTGGTGTCACAGGTAGCATTGGCAGTTAGGTACTATAGATGATGTTGGCCAATAAGGGATGCAGGTGACCTTTACAGAGAGGTGACGTAGGAAGTATTGGCTGATTTTTTATGTAGATGGCTTTTAAAGATTGGTGCCAAAGGTGGCATTGACAGATGGGAGACAGATGGCATTAAGAGATAGGTGGAAAAAATGGTAATGGTTAAGCTGATATGGGTGGCAATTGTGATATGTGACATAAGTAACAGTGGCATAATGGTGACATTTTTAGATATTTGACATAGGTGATAAAAGTGACATTTACATTTAAAGGAAATAGATGGTATTTACACAAAGCGACATAGGTGGCATTTGCAGTTCTATCACATAGGTGGCTTGAGGATATTTCTGTCATAGGTGACATTGGCACATAGGTGACATGGATGACTGTGGCACCTTGGTGACATAGGAGATAGAGCAATCTCAGAGAAAGTGGTAACATTTTAAGAAAGGGATGATTTTCAGCTGAGCAAAAAAAGTGACATTTGTGATTTGGAGATATAAGTGACATTTGGCATAAATGACACAGGTGGCATTTGCCCATAAATAACACAGGTGGCTTCGAAGAGTGGTGTTACAGGTGGCATTGGCAGTTAGGTGAAATAAAAGGCATTGACAAGGGTGTCATTAGCAGCTAGATGTTATGGGTGACATTGGCTGAAAAGGGATATAGGTGGCCTTTACAGAAAATTATCATTGTTGGTATATGACATAGATGGCATTTGATGATTGGTGTCACAGGTGACACTGGCAGATGGGTGACAGAAGTAGTATTGGCAGATAGGTGACAAAGGTGGCAGTGGTTGAGGTGATACAGGTGGCATTTGGCAATAACTGATATAAGTGCCATTGACACATCAATGACATTGGCTCGTAGGTGATATGGGTGACTGATACAATGGTGATAATGGTGACATTTATAGATAAGTGACATGTACAAAGACATGGCAAAAGTGACATTTGCATTTAGGGGAAGAGGTGGCATTTACATTTAAGTGCCATAAGTGGCATTTACATTTACATTACATAGGTGGCATGTGGATATTGCTGTCACATGTGGTATTGGTAGATGGGTAACAGAGGTGTGATTAGCAGATAGGTAACAAAATGGCAGCATTGGCAGATAGATGACATAGGTGTCAGTGGCACATTGTGACATAGGTGACATGGGCTCATAGGTGATAGTGGCACCTTGGTGACATGGATGACAGTATCACCTTGGTGACACAAGTGAAATGGGCAACATTCACTCATAGGTGACATGAGCTACATTGGCACATTGGTGACATTTGTAGATACTTGATATGAACAGATAGGTGATAAAAGTGACATTTACATTTAGGGGGCATAGGTGGCAGTTACACATAAGTGACATAGGCAGAATTTGCACATAACTTATATAGATGGTATCTGGAGATTGACATCAAAGGTGGCATTGGCAGGAGAATAACAAACATTACAGACATTTGACAAGGGTGTCATTAGCAGCTAGGTGCTATAATTGACATTAGCCAATAAGGGATATAGGTGGCCTTTACAGAGAGGTAACATGGGTGGCACTTACCAGCATATGACACAGATGGCGTTTGGAGACTGGTGTGCCAGGTAACATTGGCAGATAGATGACAGAGGTGGCATTGGCAGAAGTGATATAGGTGACACTTGCAAATAGGTTACATTGGCACATAGGTGACATAGGACACCTTGACACCTTGGCTATAGGTGACATTTGTAGAAAGGTGACATGTACAGATAAGTGACAAAAGTGAGGCTTGCATTTAGGGGAATAGGTGGCATTTACACATAAGTGGTATAGGTGGCATTTGCAGTTATATTTCATAGGTGGCATGTGGATATGGCTTTCGCAGGTAGCACTGGTAAATGGATGACATCAGTGAAATTAGCAGATAGATGACAAAAGTAGCATTGGCAGATAGGTGACCTAGGTGACAATGGTACATGTCTGACATAGGCTCGTAGGTGACAGTGGAACTTTAGTGACAGGAGACATTGGCACATAGGTGACATGGAGGACATGTCATTCATATAGCCTTTGAGATCTATACACACACACTCAGAAGGCAACTATCCCAGGTTCACACTTCTAAAACTATGTAGCTCATGAATCCTAACTGATGTGTTTACTTTTCTTTAGTCAGTCCATATAAACTCAATTTTCTAGAAAGGCACAGTAAGAAATAAAACATCTCTCCAATAAACCTGGGGTATATTCTTCCACAAATATACCCAGTATCAGCAGGGAAAATGGATTCATGTAGAATTCACAAGTAGAAAGGCACACATATAAGCAACATTTGAGGCCAAGGCACGTACACACAAGGAAGATGACTTATACCTTGGAAGGTGTTAGTGTCCCTGATGAGCTCTTCTTATGTCCCCATGCTGTTCCTTCCTGATGAAGGTATCTTGTCTTGGCTGGGCAAGTTGCTAAGCCAGCCTCACTAAACCTGCCCTCTGCAGGCACCTTGCCCCACTGATTGGCCACAGTATTTGCAACCTCCCCCTTCTGACCCAGCTGAAAAAACAAGAAATCTTGCCCTAGTTTAAAAAAAAAAAGTTCTGCACCATAGATATCTTGACTCTAAATTCTGCCATCCCTGAGAGGCAGAATCCTGGGCCAAGTTCCTTAGCCTCTCTTTTGGGTAACTACTTTTGCGTAACTACTCACTCGGGTTTGCTCCTCCATGTTTAAACCTTCCATTCCTTCAATTTGCCCATGCAGATGGGAAGATAGAGAAAAAGTATCCAAGGCAATCGACATCCCAGGACAAATCTATTGTCTCTGCCAATCTTTAGCAGAATAAATAGACCACTCAGGGTGTGACACTCTTATATGCTATCAATAGGCCAATTAAAGGCTCAGACAGTTACATATAAACAGCAGAAGCAACATTTATGTGGTGTTTTATGGTTTACAAAGTACTTTACGTATGTTTTATATGTTGCTTATTTGATCCCCACAACAATCCTGTGAGACATGCTATTAATGTCCCTATTTTACAGATGAGGCACATAGAGATTAAGCTGTCTCAGACAGCTAGTAAGTTATCTGAGAAAGAATTCAAACGCTGGTCTTCTGGATTCCAAGACTTGTGCTTTAAGCACTGTGCCACAAAGCTGAGCATCAAATATTATCTATTTCATAAGCTTGTATTTTTTTTAAAGCTTCATGTTTCCTGTACAGAAATAGTTGTAGTCCTTTGCTTAGAAAAACTTGCAACCTGGAGTGATAAATACACACAATAAATAAATATCCAAACTAGCTTAGCTTAGGCTACCAATGTTTATAGAGGTATGTTCCTCAGTTGGAAATATAGTACCAAGTTCTCAGCTATTTCCTCTTTGCAATTTATTGCCTGTTATTTTATATTTATTATTAATAAATGGTTTCTTTGTTAGGGTTATTTTCTCTGATTTATTTAATAGCTGAAATAATAGCTGAAAACTGGAATCATGGAGAGTTCCAGGAAATAAATGATACACTGTGGATTGTTACATAAATATCATTCCCAGTTCAAATGACAATAAAAACCAGCAGGATCATTCAAAACAAGCCATTATCCACTCCCTTCTTATTTGGACATAAGAGATAACCTAACATAGTATAAAGAGTGTTGGACATGGAAGCAGGAAGATCTCCTCTGAAGTTTATTAGTTGTATGCACTAACAGAAAGAGTTCCCTACACTGACAAAATCATGGATCTTTGGCCAAATATTCGCATATCTGGGGAGAAAAAGCTTCAACATATCTTCTGGAAAGAACTCCTTCAAAGACCCGGCTAACAATTATCTATCTTGTGCTGTCACTGTACCTTTATGCCCTGAATGAGGGTTGTATTGGTAAATACTTAACAATAGAATCTCCAAAAAAAATTAAAATGTCCCTATGGCATACTTTTAAATTTAGCCTTCATTATTAACATTTTCTATAAATAACTATAAATCAATTTTATGATAAATCAATTAGTTAACTAACAAGCACGTGGTAAGCCCCTATCATGTACCACTAAGTGCTGGAGATACAAAGTTAACAAGCATTTATTAAGCACCTACTATTTGCCAGGCACTTTGCTAAATGCTGGAGGGTAAAAGAAATATTAAAACAGTCTTCCTTCAGGAGGAGCCCTCCAGGAACTCGCAATTAAATAAATGGAAGAAAGAGCATGGAAACAACCATACAAACAAGAAATTGGAGATAATCAACAGAGGGAAGATACATTCACAGTGATCAATGATCAGTGAAGGTTTCTTGCCTGAAGGTGGATTTTTAGCTGAGATTTGCAGAAAGCCAGGAGGCAGAGATGAAGAGGGAAAACATTCCAGGCATGGGGGATAGCCAGTAAAAATGCCAGGCATGGGGAGTGTCATGTGTAAGGAATAGGAAGTCGGTGTCATAGAGTATGTGGAAGGGAGTAAGGTGTAAGAAGACCTGAAGTAAAAAGGGACTAATTATGAACAAGCTAAACAGAACATTTTATATTTTAACCTGGAAATAAATAGAGAGCAAAAGGCAGCTAGGTGGTTCAGGGGATAGAGTTCGAGGCTTGGAATCAGAAAGATTCATCTTCCTGAGTTCAAATCACCTCAGACACTTATTAGCTGTGTGATGCTGGGTAAGTCACTTAACTTTTGTTTGCCTCAGTTTCTTCATCTGTAAAATAAGCTGGAAAAGGAAATGGCAAACCACTCCAGCCAAGAACACCCCAAATGGAGTCACAAAGACTCAGATGTGACTGAAAAACTATTGAAAAACAACAAATAGAGAACCACTAGAGTCTACTGAATGCGAGAATAACTTGGTGAGACCTGCATTAGGAAAATCTCTTCCTAAAAATAAAAGTAGAAACAACTGCCCTCTAGGAGCTTGTATCCAAACTTATCCATGATCTCCTATCCTGTATGACTAGTTCATTTCTCCCTATACATCCTCCATAGGAGTTCCATCCTCTATTTTGAAGGCTTTCCTCTGGGTCTCCTGAAACTGTTTGGACACTAGCAAAAAGCATGATCTATCCATCAGCTGTCCTTTGCTCACTGAAGAGCATTCTATCCCTTTTCTAGTCATACATCTTTCTGATAACATCCTTTAATATCACTTTTCCTGCAAAATTCCTCATTGTTGATATATTTCAGCCTGCTCAAATCCACCATGCTATTCTTCATGGCCCTTTCAAGGACTCTCAAATTTGATCTTTCATAGGCTATATTTTATATATTGCAAGAGAAATTCTGAGAGCCAAAGTTCCAAGCATGATCAATTTATTAGCAAGATAGCACTTGCCAATAAATGGGGTCAAATAACCTCTCAGTGACCATAAGACCCTGAGTGAGGGATTTTATAGTGATTGACAGGACAACAGAGCAAAATCTCTCTAATTACATAGGCATGTCTTCTTCTGATTGGCTAGAAAGTAAAAACCTCTTACATCACCTTGACATTACATTACTTTGTACCTCCACTTCTGAAGTCCCCTTAAACATAAACAAGATATGTGATTCAGGGAATTTAGGAGTGCCTATAACAATAAGCAACACCAAAAACAACAGGTTTGATTGAATCAACTTGACCTTTAGGTTAAGCAAGTTTTCTTAGGAAAGTGAATGGTGGGTGAAGTTACAAAGGTAACAGGTACAGGTCTCAAGATAAGGGTGGAGGTACAAGTTACAAGAATGACCCAAGTGACCTAAAGTTACCTGAATCATAAGAACAGAAGTGACCCAAGTGACCTGAGGTTACCTGAGTAAATTTGCAAAAGGTAAGGAAAGCAAAGGGAAATATTAAATCCAGCTTAAGTCTTAACAAAATAGACTTAATAATCAATTTTCAGTTTCACACATGAATCATCAATCCTATGTTATTGGAACAATATTAATGTTAAAAACAGAGGCAAGTAAGGGAAGTTTAGTATTATTAAAACTCCTACGTAATTTCCCAAATAACATTTACCCTACCTTCTTCCTCTTATTTAATTCTGAATTCAATTCATTATCCACATATAGCATCTGTCTCAAGATATGTGTACTGAAGGATACAACTGAAGGTTGTCCCTGCAAGTGTATGTTATGGTCTAGACCAGGGGTGGGGAACCTCAAGGGTGGCCCTTTGACTGAATCCAAACTCAACCTGTGAAGTTTAGATTCAGTCAAAGGGCCACCTGGAGGCCGCAGGTTCCCCACCCCTGTTCTATTGTTCATCCACCTAGCTTTTCATGTATAAATAGTCTGAATTTTGTTTGAATGATTATAAGTCTCATTAAGGAAGACTTGAAAAATTCTGGAGCTTTATGTTTCATTCACAAAGTATGTGGAGGATTTCACCATCTGTAGGGAATACCTCTTTAATTTATGATGGATATCCTTCAGGACAGTAATGAACAATTGGGGTCAGCTGATGTCTTCTTGTTTGGTGCCTCGCTTGATATTGGTAATCAGAGGGCAATTAAGCAAAGTCTTCTCTGTTGTTATATCTTTGAAGGAATCTTAGATGATTTTGACACATGCATGGGAGACACCTTGCTGGAGGATAATGGTTTTTTAAGTTGGTATTTTGATGAACTGAATGAATTTTTTATGATCAATAAATAGTAACCCCAATGGTATCTTATCTCTCCAATTCCTACCTTTAGAACAAATCTCTGAGCTAGGGAAAAATTATCTGTCCAGGAGGTTCGGAATGCCACCTCATCTAATTTCCCTCAGATTACGTTCATACTCAAATATCTGCCTGAATCACTTCCATCGTATGATTTCCTGGTGACTTTCTAATTCTAAGCCTCATCTGGTATACATCAGTGTGATATTTTCAAACAGTTCTTTAAAAGGAAAAGAAGACAAGAGGCATGGATAAAATTTCTATTTCAAAAGGCTAATCCTCTTAGAACAAATATATCTGCTATGATAAATATCCACTTACTCTGAACGGTATTTGATGCAAAAGAAAATCAGTACAGCACAAGATTTTGCATAGGCTCTTGGAGGTTTTTCATAACTGAATTAGATCTAAATATACGTTTATTTAAAATTGTTGTGGATGTTGAAGGTCATGTGAAACTTGTGACAACATTTTAAAATGACAATATTATCAACATTAATTTACAAATTTATTACCATACCAATCAAATTATCCAGAAAATACTTTCTAGAACAAGACAAAACAATAATAAAATTCATTTGGAAGGACAAAGGATCTAAAATCTTGAAGTAAGTAATGGGAAAAAGTGCAGCATTAGGAAGCAGAGCATTACCAGATCTTGGATTATATTATAAAATGGTAGTCATCAAAGCTGTTTGGTACTAGCTAAAAAACAGAAAAGAAGATCAAGGCAATAGACCAGATAAGCAAAAAAAAAAAAAAACCAAACAAACTCAAAAGCAATTAAAAAGAGTAGACCAGTGCTTTATGAACCCAAGAATATAAATTTCTGAAGGAAGAACTCATTTTTTGATGAAAACTGCTGGAAAACTAGAAAGTAAATTGGCACAAATTAGATTTAGGGGCAGGACTGACATTACTTCATATAGTCTACTTCACATGTACATAGAACTTGAATATCAAAGGTTATATCATTGAAAAATAGCAAGGAATGTGATCAGAAATCTTTTACAATTATGGAAAAATAGTTGTAAAAATTCTCACCCCAACAAAAAATAAGATATTATTAAAAGACAAAAGAAATAATTTTAATTGCATAAAATTAAAAGTGTTTGCCTAAATAAAATCAATGAAAATAGGATGAGCGATGAAAATATTTGAATCAAATATCAGTAACAAAAATGCAATATCTAAGATATGTAGGGAATTGCTGCAAATATATTAGATCAAGAGTCAATCCCCAATAAATAAGTGACAAAGGATGTAAACAAACAAAAATAGAATTGCATACTCTAAGTGATCATTAAAAATATGTTCCAGGACACCAAAATAAGAAGCATGCAAAGTAAAGCAACTTTGAGTGTTGGCTTCATGTGCTATAAATTGGCAATAAGGACCAAAAATGGGAACAGTCATTGTTGGAGGGCAATGGGAAGACAAAACCATTGAATGTACTTGTTGGAGCTATGAAGTGGATCAATTACTCTGGATATTAATTCAGAAATCTTCAAGAAATGGAGCTAAACTATTCACACTCTTTGGTCTATTGATCCTACTACTAGACTTATCCCTGAAGAGATACAAAAACAGAAACAAAAATTCAAAATTTAACATATGCTAAAATATTTATTATAGCACTTATTGGGGCTGCAAAGAACTAGAAATAAAGTTGGTTCCCATCAGCAAATGACAGAAAAGGCTATCATATATTAATGTTATAGAATATTATTGTAAACTAAGAAATAGGATGCCTTTGAAGAAACATGGGAGCAGCTAGGTGCCTCAGTGAGTAGAGCAACGGCCCTGGAGTCAGGAGGACCTGTGTTCAAATCTGGCCTTGGACACTTGACACATTTACTAGCTGTGTGACCTTGGGCAAGTCACTTAAACCCAATTGCCTTGCCATCCACCCTCCAAAAAAGAAATATAGGAACACTTATATGAATTGAAATAAGCAGAATCAAAAGAACGATATGCATAATTACTACAGCAATGTAAATGAAAAGATCTCTGAAAGGCAAATTACTTTGGGGTACTTTGGCTCTCTTAACAAGGCATGAGTTGGCTCTCACCCACCACTGCTCAAAGGCATATTGTTGTTAAATTTCATAATTTCAACAAAAAATAATAAATTTTGCACGTAGCCAGGAGAAAGATTTTCAAATATAAAGGAATACAATTTCACAGAACCTATGATAACTCTCACCATCGTGAAAAATCAGAGGAAAGCTTAGAATCAAGTTGTCCAAAAAGTAAAAGAACTAAAATTGCAGCCCCGAATGATATATCCTGTAATATGAGCCTTGTCATGAGTTGGGGGGGGGGGGAATTAATCTTCTTGAAAAAAAAACCCCCGAGGTGAGCAGAATATTAGACTCAAAACCACTCTAAGCAATGGAAACTGAGGAAGGTTTTTTAAGTAAAATTATCAAGGAAAGACTAAGTTCATTCATTTCTCTCACATTTAAAGGCTATTGTGGCCTTTATTTTAAAGAGATAAACTTAAAGGTGAAGATAAGGAAGGGTAAATAGGACCTGTAGGACCAAAGATTTAAAAGGAACTTGGGGGGGGGGCGGAGCCAAGATGGCGACCAGAAAGCAGTAACTGGCGTGAGCTCCCCACCAAATCCCTCCAAAAACCTATTAAAAAATGGCTCTGAACCAATTCTAGAGCTGCAGAACCCACAAAGTGGCAGAGGGAAGCAGGGCCCCACCCCAGGACAGCCTGGATGGTCTCTGGGTAAGGTCGGTCCCACACGGACCTCCC
>CM053625.1:206062582-206103049 GCA_028646595.1 Phalanger gymnotis
ATAGATAAATACAGCATAAACATAAAGTGAATAAAAGGTGTTCTTTTCCCATTGAATGTCAATTGATATCTTCATAAGCAGTAATACTTAATTAGCTTTCTTTAATGGGTGGTATAATAAGAACAATTGGTTTAAAAAAAAAAGCATCTCTTCACACCCAAAGTAGACTCTCCCATAAGTACAGAGTCCAAGGGAGAATGGGCTCAAGCTTAGTGCATATGTGGCAAAGGAGATAACAGAGTTCCTAGATATACTTTGTTAGAAGTTCTTTTATCCTCTTTATGAGATCTTCATGAAATTCCCCTTAGGTATGATGTAGATTTCTTGTAGAGCCCTGAATCTGCCTTTGCTGAAGGTATCTAATTTTCAGACACTGCCATTTGTCATTCCAGAAACGCCAAAAGGATGCCAACGAGAAGCCCCAAATCTTCCACCCTTATAAAGTTCACAAGCTCACTCTTTGATCGAGGGATGAGAAAAAAGTTCTCCTCTTTATTAAGCAATTCCTCCTCAGGGGCTTGGAGAGAACTCTGTGCTCTTCCACACTGCTAGACACTCAAATTCTTAATTCCAAACTAGTTTGTCATTTCTGTATAAGCCCACAGGGCGCAAGTGAAACCCCTTACCCACATCCAATGTATTTTCTGTGAAATGCCACAGGCAAGAATTCAGGTCCTCTGTAATTATTTAAGTAGGTATATGGAATACTCATCTTATCCAAGGTAATTTGGGAGAGAGGTCAGTAGCAATTGAGGGTACCATGAAAAGATTCATGCAGAAGATTGTGCTTAACCTATATCCTAAAGGAAAGGAGACAGCAAATAGCCAGTAAAAAGGCATGGAGACAGAAGAGGGAATGAGGTGTATGAGAAAGACAGATGACCAGTTTGACTGGAAAGCAGAATGGGGAAAGGGGATACCATTCTTAGATTGAGGCTAAGTTGCATAGGACTTTAAAGGCTTATATATACAAACTCTAAGGAGTTTGTGTTTTATCCTAGAGGCAATAGGATGCCATATGAGTTGACCGAGGAGGGGAATCACATGGTCTAACCTGTGCTTAAGGAAAATTAATTGGCAGTGATGTACAGGACGTACTGAAGTAGTGAAAGACGACACAAAGAGAAAAATTTGGAGGTTATTGAAATGGTCTACATGATAGATGGTGAAGAAAAGGTCAGATATGAAGATGTGATGGCAGAAATGGCAAGATTTAGGAACTGATTAGATTTGTGGGATGAAGGTGACCAAGGAGTCCAAGAAAATTCCAAGATTACAACCTAGGAGAGTAGAAAGATGATGGTGCCTTCCACAGAAATAAGGAAATTTGGAAGTGGGAAGGGTGGTTTGGGAAGCATAGTTTTAGAAAGAAGGAAAGCAAGAAGGCAGGCAAGAGAGAAGGAAGGAAGGAGGGAAAGAAGGAAGGAAGATTTGCCTGGAGCGTAGTAAGTGCTTAATAAGTGTTTATTGAATTTAATTTAATTGAATAAAAAGAAAAGGAGTATTATTCCTTTATAAAGAATGTGAAGGGTGCAGCTGGGTGGCACAGTAAGTAGAGCACCAGCCCTGGAGTCAGGAGGACCTGAGTTCAAATCCAGCCTCAGACACTTGACACACTTACTAGCTGTGTGACCCTGGGCAAGTCACTTAACCCCAATTGTCCTGCCTTCCCCCCTCCAAAAAGAAGAATGTAAAGAATGCAGAAAACATGGAACATTTGTATGAACTAAAGAAGAGTAAAGAAAAAAGAATCAAGAAACCAATATACACCATGACTGTAATAATATAAATGAAAACATTACTGAAAGAAAGCCCAACTCAGATTAATTATTTTGATTAGTCTTGGTGTCAGAGATTGTATAATGAAATCCCCATCTCTCCTCTCACTAGAGAGGTGATGAACGAAGGTTGTGGAAAACTATGTACACTTTCAGATGTAGCAATTTGGTAATTGGTCTCGAATGAGCTCAGCATATGAAGGGACATGAACTGAGATGTAATTGTTACATTAAAAATACCTCGTTACAGTATTTTGAAAAATTCAAACAAGCTACACATATATGAATTCCTATCCTGTAGCTCATGATTTCAAATAAAATCAGCATCTCTGTTGTAATTATACTTATATGCACCTTTCTCACCCACTTTCCCTTTCATTTTACTGATGTTTTGGCACTCAAACAGATTATCACCATGGAATTATGTAGTAGGAAGGCCGAATTTATGATCTCAAAAAGGATCATATATATTTGAATGGTTCGAAATCGCAAGGTGTATAGAATTCTCTAAGTAGATAGCATCGAAAGTTTATTCAGGCCCCACAGCAACAAATTAGCGAACCAGCCTCCCCATTACGATATTGTGATCACAAGCCTCCAGGCCCAATAAGCCCACCTCACAAGAGTAGCCAGGAGGCCACAGAAAAACAAGATGGCATAAATCACATTCACTGGCCTCAAGTCCTGGCTTGAACTCCTGGGTCCACACACGGGTTGGCTCTGCTTCTGCAGCTAAGCCGGGGGAGCTGTCTCCTGGCTCGCCTCTCCTGGAAGCCAAGCCTCTGGTGTTCTCAAGCCCCGCCTCAACGACCAGAGACCAGAGACCATTGGTTCCCGAGTTGGCCCCTCTTAAGTCATTAATCTAAGCCCACACAGGTTTCACACCTGATAGGGCTTTGGGCCTGGGGCTTAGCACTTAACAGCTGAAAGTACTTTCAAGGTAAACAAAAGCCAAAACTCCTGAAGTGCCTTTCACTCAAAGTAAACAAAATAAACAAAAGCCAAACTCCTCAAGGGCACCCGTTAAACTAAGCCCATTTTGCCTTACTGGCACAAATTACAATGAAAAAGGAGAGATTGAGCACCTACTATGTTCCAGGCACTGTAATAAGTGCTAGGGATACAAAAAGAAGCAAGATGTGTTATCCATACATGGGTAAACTTAAGAAATTTCCCAGAATAAATTCTGGTTAGGGACACAGTGAGTCAAAGAAATTATGGTCTTTTCATGGAGCTTCAATATTAAATGCAGTCCTTAGAAACCCAGAATTTGCTCAGCACTGGCCACAGGTTAGAATAACATCATGTCTTGATAGCTATTTCTGGCGTTCAAAGTTGAAGCATGAAATTTAAACCCTAGTATCTAGAGTCAAATAACCCAAGAACTCATTACTGGTTCTGCTATTTACTACCTAATGTGACCCTAGGTAAGTCACCTGCCTTCCATAATCCTCAGTTTCCTCTCTAAGACCTCCAACTCTAAAGCCTATGACCATATCCTGACCCTACAGAATTTCTTCACAAAGCCACAAAAATATCTCCATCCTGGAAGCTCATTTAACCCTTAGACTTCTCATGCTGGAAATATACTCCTCCCCTGTGGGATCTCTTTCTGATTAGCTGGGAGAGAACCTCCATTTTAAGAAGGACGAATATAAAAGAACTTTGTCAAATCTATAAGAATACAAGTCATTCCCCAATTGATAAATGGTCAAAGGATATGAACAGGTGGTTTTTGATGAAAAAATCAAAACAATTTATGGTCATAGGAAAAATGCTTTAAATAATTATTGATTAGAGAAATGCAAATTAAAACAACCTTGAGATATCATTTTATACCTACAAGATTGGCTAAAATGATAGAAGGAGAAAGTGACAAATGTTGGCGTGGATGTGGAAAAATTGGGACGCTAATTCATTGTTGTTAGAATTATGAAATGATCCAACCATTTTGGAGAGTAATCTGGAGTTATGCCCAAAGAGTTATTAAACTACCTATACCCTTTGCAATACCACTACTTGGTCTATTTCTGAAGATAATTAAGGAAAAAGGAAAAGAACCTATATGTTCTAAAATGTTTATAGCATTTCTCTTTGTGGTGGCAAAGAATTGGAAATTGCAGGGATATCTTCAACTGGTAAATAGCTGAACAAGTTATGGTATATGACTGTAATGGAATACTACTGTGCTATAAGAAATGATGAGCTCAATGATTTCAGAAAACCAGGGAAAGACTTGCACAAAATAATGAAGAGTAAAATGAGCAGAACCAAGAGAACATTGTATATAGTAATAGCAATATTGTTTTTAAGGATGACTTGGAGACCACACCAAAGCGGAAGCAGCTGTGGAAACCAGCCAGCAATCCAGGCTGGGAGAAAGCTGGACACCTGAAACAGGCCGAGATCCCCAGACCTCCCAACACAGGATGGGAGTTTCTCGAAGCTATGGGAGTTGGCCCCAAGACATCTCCTCCTGAGGCTTGCAGCCCAAAGGTTTGAAACTCGCCTTCTTGAACTTCTGGGAGACATAATGGCCAGGTAAATGGCTCTCATCCCTCCCTCCCTGATCCAGAGAGAATACTTCGAGAAAAACCCTGGAATAGAGGAGATAGAAATAGGGCTTTGGTAGCCAAAAAGTGGGAATTCTTGAATCCCAGAAGGGTGGAGCCAGCAAGAGTCAACACCAGGAACCTTGAAGTGCCTTTACACAGCCAGGGGAAGTAGCAAACACCAGCACAGACAATGGCTGAGACCACTTGTGCTGGAGAGCAGCCCCAGGCGAAGAGGAGACTTCTGGCAGCCAGATGACCCCTCCTCTACACCTCAGGAAACCAAAGACCACGATGCATAAAGCCAGTAACTAGACTCACAATTCCCAGAACAAGAAACCTGGGACAGAGCTCCCTAAGCCACAAAAGCAGAAACCCACTGTAAAGCCAGGAAAAAACTAACCAACATGAAGAAGAATATGAAAAAACCGAGGACTATTGATTCTTTTTATGGAGACAGGGAAGATCAAAATACCAATTCAGAAGAGGACAGCATTGACACTATACCCACAGCTGATACCTCAAAAGTAAATATGAACTGGTCTCAAGCCCAAAAAGCATTCCTGGAAGAGCTAAAGGAGGATTTTAAAAACCAAATTAGGGAGATAAAAGAAAAAATGAATAAAAAACACTGATGAAATCAAATCTTTAAAAAGTAAAATTGGTGAAATGGCTAAGGAGATTCAGAACCTAAATAGAGAAAATGACACCCTGAAAGGTAAAATCAAACAACTGGAAAAGGAATCTCAAAAGCAAAATGAAGGTAGCAATTCATTAAAAATTAGAATTGAGCAAGTGGAAGCTAATGACTCTATGAGCCATCAAGAAGTAGTCAAACAAAATGTCAAGAATGAAAAAATAGAAGAAAACATGAAATATCCGATTGGAAAAACAACTGACCTGGAAAATAGATCCAGGAGAGACAATTTAAGAATTATTGGTCTACCGGAAAGCCACGATGAAAAAAAGAGCCTGGACAGTATCTTCGAAGAAATTATCAAACATAACTGCCCAGAGGTCCTAGAAGCAGACAGGAAAATACTCATTGAAAGAATCCACCCATCACCCCCTGAAATAGACACCAAATTGAAAACTCCAAGAAATATTATAGCCAAATTTCAGAATTATCAAGTCAAGGAGAAAATACTGCAAGCAGCTGAAAAGAAACAATTCAAGTATGGAACTACAGTCAGGATCACCCAGGATCTTTCAGCTTCTACATTAAATGACAGGAGAAATTGGAATATGATATTCCTAAGGGCAAAGCAGCTTGGACTACAACCAAGGATCAACTACCCAGCAAAATTGAGCATAATTTTTCAGGCAAGGAGATTGATATTCAACGAAATAAGGGGATTCCAGACCTTCCTGATGAAAAGGCCAGAACTCAAGGGAAAATTTGATCTTCAAATATAAAACTCAGGAGAGACATAAAAAGGTAAACAGTCCGGGGGGGGGAACTCCCCCACAAAACTTGTTAATCAATAAGGGCAAATTGTTTACATCCTTATATAGGATTATATTGTTTTATATATGTTATATGTGTGTGTATATATACATATATATATATCAATCTTGAGAATAGTACAGTTATTATGACAATAGTACAGAGAATAGTACAGTTATTATGTGAAAGGGATGCACAAAGAATGTGGGTGTCAGTATAAAATAACCAATATGATGATAAAAACATAATTAAGATATGTAAAGGGAGGGTTCTGAGAGAAGAGGTAAGGAGGTAGTAGAAAAGGGCAAATTACATCACATGAAGAGGCATAAAAACATATAATAGAGGGAAAGAAGGGAGGGAGAAGAGTAGTGTATGACCTTCACTCTCATCAGATTTGGTTCAAGAAGAGAATAACATACTCTGATAAGTACACAAATCAAACTTGTCCTACAGGCAGTAGGAGGGGAAAGAGGAAAGGAAAGGGGGGGGGGTCAGAAGGGAAGGAAGAAGGAGCAAGGGGAAAAGGGTAAGATAAGGGAGGGAAATCAAGAGGGAGGATAAATTGAGGAAGGTGGTGGTCAAAAGCAAAACTCTTTTGAGGAGTGGAAGGGAAGAGGGAGAAATAAAAGCATAAACAGGGAGAAGGAAACAGGATGGAGACAAAGACACAGCTTGTAATCATAACTGTGAATGTGAATGGGTTGAACTCTCCCATAAAACAGAGATGGGTAGCAGAATGGATTAAAAACCATAATGCTGCAATATGTTGTTTACAAGAAACACATTTGAAACAGGGGGATACGCACAGGGTAAAAGTAAAAGGATGGATCAGAATATATTGTGCTTCAGCTAAAGTGAAAAAAGCAGGAGTAGCAATCCTAATCTCAGACGAAGCAAAAGCAAAGATAGATCTAATTAAAGGAGATAAAAAAGGATACTGTATCTTGCTAAAAAGCACCATAGACAATGAAACAATATCATTATTTAACATATATGCACCAAGTGGTATAGCATGCAGATTCTTAGAGGAGAGGTTAAGGGAGTTACAGGAAGAAATAGACAGCAAAACCATGCTGGTGGGGGACCTTAACTTCTCCTTCTCTGAACTTGATAAATCTAACCTCAAAATAAGCAAGAAAGAAGTTAAGGAGGTGAATAGAATTTTAGAAGAGGCAGATATGACAGACCTCTGGAGAAAACTGAATGGAGATTTTTTCTCAGCAGTACATGGCACATACTCAAAAATTGACCATGTACTAAGGCATAAAAACCTCACAATCTGGTGCAGAAAGGCAGAAATAGTCAAATGCATCCTTCTCAGATCATGATGCAATAAAAGTTATTTGTAATAAAGGACCATGGAAAGATAAACTAAAAATTAATTGGAAACTAAATAATCTAGTCCCAAATAATAAAATATAGAATGTTTTTTTAAAAATAGAAAAATAAATAAATAAATTATCTAATTGTAAAGAATGAGTGGGCCAAAGAACAAATCATAGAAACAATTAATAACTTCATTCAAGAGAATGACAATAATGAGACAACATACCAAAACTTATAGAATGCAACAAAAGCAGTTCTTAGGGGAAATTTTATATCTCTAAATGCTTACATGAATAAAATAGATAAAAAAGACGTCAATGAAATTGGCCTCCAACTGAAAAAGCTAGAAAAAGAACAAATTGAAAATCCCCAATTAGATACCAAATTACAAATACTGAAAATCAAAGGAGAGATTAATAACATTGCAATCAAGAAAACTATTGAACTAATAAATAAAACTAAGGCCTGGTTTTATGAAAAAAAACCAATAAAATTGATAAACCCTTGGTCAATTCGATTTAAAAAAAGAAGAAAACCAAATTACCAGTATCAAAAATGAAAAGGGTGTATTTGCCTCCAATGAAGAGGAAATTAAAACAATAATTAGGAATTATTTTTGCCCAATTGTATGCCCATGAATTTGATAACTTAGGGAAATGGAAGAATATGTACAAAAATACAAATTGCCCAGGTTAACAGAAAAGGAATTAAATTACCTAAATAGCCCCATCTCAGAAAAAGAACTTGAACAAGCCGTCAATGAACTCCCTAGGAAAAAATCTCCAGGGCCAAATGGTTTTGCATGTGAATTCTATTAAACATTTAAAGAACAATTAATTCCAATACTTTGTAGATTATTTGGGAAGATAGGTGAAGAAGGAGTCCTACCAAATTCTTTTTATGATACAAATATGGTACTAATACCTAAACCAGGAAGAGTCAAAACAGAGAAAGAAAATTATAGACCAATTTCCCTAATGAATATTGAAGCAAAAATTTTAAATAAAATATTAGCAAAAAGATTGCAGCAACTTATCATGAGAATAATACACTATGACCAGGTGGGATTTATTCCAGGAATGCAAGGCTGGCTCAATATTAGGAAAACTATCAGCATAATTGATCATATTAATAACAAAACTAGCAGAAACCATATGATTATCTCAATGATGCAGAAAAACCTTTGACAGAATACAATACCCATTCTTATTAAAAACACTAGTATAGGAATAAATGGAGTCTTCCTTAAAATTATAAATAGCATCTACTTAAAACCATCAGCAAGCATTATATGTAGTGGGGATAAGCTAGATGCATTCTCAATAAGATCCAGGGTGAAACAAGGATGTCCATTGTCACCCCTATTATTCAATTTGGTACTAGAAATATTAGCTGCAGCAATAAGAGAAGACAAAGAAATTGAAGGAATTAGAATAGGCAAAGAAGAAACCAAATTATCATTTTTTGCAGATGACATGATGATTTACTTAGAGAATCTTAGAGATTCAAGTAAAAAACTACTTGAAATAATACACAACTTTAGCAAAGTTGTAAGATATAAAATAAACCCACATAAATCCTCAGCATTCCTGTATATTACTAACAAAGCCCAACAGCAAGAAATAGAAAGAGAAATTCCATTTAAAGTTATTGTAGACACTATAGAATATTTGGGAGTCTGTCTGCCAAGACAAACCCAGGGCCTACATGAACATATTACAAAACACTTCTCACACAAATAAAGTCAGATCTAAATAAATGGAATAACATCAGTTGCTTGTGGTTAGGCCAAGCTAATATAATAAAATGACAATTTTACCTACATTAATTTACTTATTCAATGCCATACCAATCGAACTACCAAAAATTATTTTACAGAACTGGATAAATAATAACAAAATTCATCTGGAAGAACAACAACTCCAGAATATCAAGAGAATTAATGAAAAGAAATGCTACGGAAAGTAACCTAGCCATACCAGATATCAAAGTGTACTATAAAGCAGCAGTCATCAAAACTACCTTGTACTGACTAAGAAAAAGAGTGGTAGATCAGTGGAATAGGTTAGGTACACAAGACACAGATGTCAACAACCACAGCAATCTACTCTTTGATGAACCCAGCTTCTGGGCTAAGAATTCACTATTCCACAAAAACTGCTGGGAAAACTGGAAAATGACATGTCAGAAACTGGGCATAGACCAATATCTTATACCATATACCAAAATAAAGTCAAAATGGGTTCATGATTTAGGACTAAAGGCTGATACTATAAGCAATTTGGGAGAGCAGGGAATAGACTACCTATCAGATTTATGGGTAAGGGAAGAATTCATGACCCAACAAGAGATAGAGAGAGTTAAAAAATGCAAAATGGATAATTTTGATTATGTTAAACTGAAAAGTTTTTGTATAAACAAAACCAATGCAACAAAGACTAGGAGGGAAGCAGCAAATTGGGAGAAAATCTTTATAACTAGTGTCTCTGATAAAGGCCTCATATCTAAAATATACAGGGAACTGAGCCAAATTTATAGGAATAAAAGCCATTCCCCAATGGAGAAATGGTCAAAGGATATGAACAGGCAATTTTCAGAGGAAGAAATTAAAGATATTTAAATCACTATTGATTAGAGAAATGCAAATCAAAACAACTCTTAGGTACTACATGTCTCCTGTCAGATCGGCTAACATGACAAAACAGGAAAATGATAAATGCTGGAGAGGATGTGGGAAAATTGGAACATTAATACATTGTTGGTGGAGTTGTAAACAGATCCAGCCATTTTAGAGAGCAATTTGGAACTACGCCCAAAGGGCTATAAAAATGTGCATACCCTTTCACCCAGCAATACCACTCTTAGGGATATAGCCCAAAGAGATCACACAAGTGGGAAAGGGACCTGCATGTACAAAAATATTTATAGCAGCTCTTTTTGTGGTGGCAAAGAATCAGAAATCAAGGGGATGCCCATCAACGGGAGGATGGCTGAACAAGTTATGGTATATGAATATAATGGAATAATACTATTGTGCTATAAGAAATGAGGAAGATATAGACTTCATAATAACCTGGAAAGACCTACATGATATGATGCTGAGTGAGAGGAGCAGAACCAGGAGAACATTGTACACAACCACAGACATACTGATTCTGTGATGACTAACTTTGATAGACTTGGCTCTCCTCAGCAATACCAGGCTCAAAGACAGCTCCAAAGGACTCATGATGTAGAGAGTTAGCTACATCCAGAGAAAGAACTGTGGAGTCTGAATGCAGACTGAGGCAAACTCTTCTTTTTTGGTTTTGTTTCTTCTCTCATGATTCATTCCATTGGTCATAATTCTTGTTTGCAACTTGACTATTGTGTAAATAAGCTTAATGCAAAGGTTCATGTAGAATCTATAATGGACTGCGTGCCGTTTGGGGGGAAGGAGAGAGGGGAGGGAAGGGAAGAAAATTTGAAACTCAAGAACATGTAGAACTAAGTGTTGTAAACTAAAAATAAAAAATCTAATTAGAAAAAAAAGGATGACTTAGAAAGAATAAGTTATTTCGACTATTACAAATACCCAAAATTAACTATAAAGGATGTATGGAAAAAAAAGATGCTAAATGCATCCAAAGAAAGAACAGATAAATAGAAGTATGTATGGAATAATTTAGTGTGTGTGTCTCTATATATGTGTATGTATATGTATACATACATACATACATACATACATACAAAATACATACATATTTGTGTCTAATAGTAGCCGTCTCTAAGGTGGAGGTGAAAAAAATTACATGATAATTTTGTCGTATATTTGAAAGGAATAGCAAGTTGTACATAGTAGATTTGCAGTTTCACTTGCAATCCTTTTTTATTATACTGTTATGGGAATGCTTGTTTTATTCCTTAATTAAAAATAAAATTTAATAATAAAGAAGAAAAAGAAGCACGCGCAGATTAGTCATGTATTCATTCTTTGCTAGGTTATACTCCTGACTCTCCAGCCTTTCTCTACAATGTCCCCATGCCACTTTCATCTCTTCCTCCCCATCCCCACCCCCACACCTTTTTAGCTTCCTTTTATGTATTGTGTCCCTTGGTTCAAATGCAAGTTCTTCGAGGGCAGGGATTGTCTTTCTTTATGCTTTCATTTGTATTCCCTCTGTTTGTTATACTCCCTGGCACATAGTAAAAATTTAATAAGTGCAGTTGACTTGATTTGAATATTCTTTCATTCTTCATTCAATAATCAATCAACAAACATTAATTAAGTACCTAGAGTGTCCCAGACACTGCTAAGTGCTAGGAATACCAATTACAGAGACTGAAATAATTCCTGCTTTTAAGGGTTTACATTCTAATTGAAAAGGGGGACAATGAATACATTTATGAATAGAAATAAATATAAAGATAATAAATACAACTATACTGAAGTTAAATGCAAGGTAGTTTGGGAAGAAAGGCACTAGCTTTTGGAGGTAATAAGGAAATACTTCACGTAGAAGGTAGTGTCTGAGTTGCATCTTAAAGGAAGAATTTTTTTTGAGGGAGAAGTATGGAGAGAGAGCAGTCCAGACATGGTGGCTCTCCAGTGCAAAGAAAAGGAAATGGGAGATAGAGTATAATGTGAAAGGAACAGAGACAAAAGTTGTGCTGGATCAGATTGGGGGGCAGGGGGAATAATGTATGAAGCTAGAAATACTGATTGTTTTAGAAATTTTAAACCATCTATGCATTCGTCTTATAAATCCTATTAAATGTGTATTAATGTTGAAGCACCTAAAGGCCAGATATCATGCTATATGCTAGGAAAATAGACAAAAACACCCTTGTCCCTGCCCTCAAGAAATTTACATTCTCCTGATGGATCTATGAGTCTCAGATAAATGTCACTTTACTTTTGTAAACCTCAGTTTTCTCATCAGTTATGTGAGAAGGTTGCAAGGACACCAATTACTGAGATACAGAGTCTCTATTTGACTAAAACTGTTGGCAAAGCTTAAAGGCAGTCTGGCACAAATCAGATCTGGACCAATATCTCATGCCATATATCAGGGGTTGGCCAACTATGAAGGACAAACCTGCCTCCTGTTTTTGCATGGTTCATGAATTAAGAATTATTTTTACATTTTTTTAATATAGCAAAACTTTATTTAAAAATGTAAAAACCATTTTTAGTTCAGGGCCATTTAAAAAACAGATTGCAGGCCAGATTTGGTCCACTGGCTATACTTTGCCAACCAAACCCTGTCATATGCCACAATAAACTCCAAATTAATATAAAAGGTCATATCGTTTTTAAATGCCCTGAATATAAAAGGTCATATTTAAAAAAATATATAGGACAAGAGAAGTAGAGACTGCAGACAACTATGAGTAGGAGGAGAATTATTACCTATGCAGCACATATAGGTTCTGAAACTACTGATCCAAACTTCAACTCTACAGTAAATTGGGCCCTCAGAGCCAGGATATCACTTGCCCTCTCAGAACCTTGAAATAGCCCCGACAGTTTGGGTGAAGGGTTTTTTGAAGGCTAACAAAAACAAACTTTCATCAATATACTTACATTCATTATTATCGATTGATACAAATGTCAGCCAGACTTAATTAGCTTTTAGAAGGGGATATTTACTGAGGTGATATCATAAGAACAGAAGATAAAAAATAAAAAGTCTGTGATGCACTCTCCTACTAGTATACAGTCTAGGTAAAACTAGGCTCTTTCTTAGAGCATGTGGAGCAAAGGTGTGTGTATGTGGAGGGGGGTGAAGTAATTTAGAGCTCCTAAAAGTCTTTCTGCTGGAGTCCTCAAGGTGTTCTCCTTAACCATGGTTTCTTCTAGGCTTTTTCTAAAGCCTTGAATATGCTTTTATCATCTCATACAGTTCGTCCTTGGTTCCTGATGTAGCCAATCAGCTACAGGCATCAGGTGTTTCAGGAATATTACCAAGATGCTGACAGAAAGATGGGAAAGACAGAAAAGAGAAATCCACAATTCTCTGGAATTCCTTTGCTCAAAGTGAGAGGGGAAGGGTTTCAGGTGCTCTCCTCTTCCTCTAAACGGTTCCTTCTCCTGGTTTGGTTGGAACTCTTTCAGCATCTCACTGTCCTGATTCCAAAAGAACAAGTACCTCAAACAAAAACCTCTGTCTCCCCAAGGGAAGTGCCTAGTTCACACCTAATAAATGAATAAGATGTGTTCTCATCTAATAAAAATATCTAGGCTCATAGGAGAGGGGGGCATGTTTTTTCACCCTGTCTCAACACCTAAACATGGGATAAAAATAATAATAAAAGATAAAATGAACAGTTTTAATTAAATAAAATGAAAAATGAATGTAGTTTGGATAAAAAAAATTGGTTCAAATCTTCATTAAAAAACTCCCATAAAGATAAGATGTCTAAGATATATAGGAAATTGATACAAATAATAAAGAATAAGAACCTTTTGACAATAGATAAGTGGTCAAAGGATATGCATAGACAGCTTAAAAAATAAATGCAAATGCTCAATCCCTATGAAAAAAATGCTCCATATCACTAATTTGATGAATGCAAAGCAAAACATCTCTGGGATTCTTCTGATAGCCATCAGATTAGCAAAGATGATAAAAGAGGAAAAAAAGAAATTGTTATAGATGGGTTATGGAAGAATTACTGATGGAACTATGAATTCATTCAATAATTCTATTAAAAAAGTTTGGAACTATAACCAAGATATCACTAAACCATACATACCCTTTGGCCCAGTGGGTAGGTTCCCCAAGAAAGTCAATGATGAGGGGCAAAAGACTCTTATGTAAAAGAACATTTATAGTATAATCTTTCTGATGTAGCAAAGTAGTGGAAACAAAATAGGTTTTCAGCAGTTGAGGAATGGCTGAGCAAACTGATATATGGATATAATGGGATTTTCTTGTGCCATAAGAAATTATAAATATGATGGATTTGGAGAAATATGGAAAGACTTCTAGGATTTGAGGAAGAGTGAAGTGACCAGAACCTCAAAAATTTACCCAATAATCATAGTAATAATGAGGAGGAAGAATTCTAAAAGATCACAGAACTCTGACCAAAGCTTGCAAGACTGATGTGAAATATACTTCCTGCCTCTTGGGAAAGAGGGGATTGACTAGAGGTATAGGACCAAACATGTATTCTCAGATATTGCCAATGTGTTGCTATACACATATTTGTTATAATAAAGGACTTTTTGCTAAGGGAGGTGGGCAGTGTTGTTTAAATACATAGCAATAGCCATCAATATTAAAGAACACCAATGTGCTTTTGAAAAGTACAAAAGGAAATAAAATCCAGAAAAGGCCCTAAATTGGGCAAATTTGCTACTACATTGTTAAATTGAATACATATTTCTTTAAAAAAAAAACTACGTAACAGAGTATTTTTCTTATACAGTCCTCTTCTGTATTCTTCTTTGTAATTTGAAGCGTTTGTTGGTGGTTGTTAAGTTCAGAATAAAAAAGAATATTTTGAAAACATTTTGGAAAAAACACATTGAAGAGATTGGACTAGAAAATCTTTAAGATCTCTTCCTGCTCAAATACCTATAATGGGACCAACCTAAGGTTAAGAGAAGCTCATACTAGAAATGGCCACCAGAGAGAAGCCAAGAGCCAAGGATACAGGCAGAGCAGCTACTTGCAAATTGTGGAGCCTGGCGTATTGGTAGAAGAAGCAAGGGGGAGGAGTGGGGAGGGAGAAGCAGGAGGGGAGAGGGGCAGGAGGAGAGAGAAGGTGTTAGGCGGGTAGAGGCCGGGGAGTATGTCTGGAAAGACTCTTATGAGCTGGGAAAGGCACTTAGTCCTAGTTTTAACTCATACAGACCAAAGAGAAACATAGAAATATAACCCAGGGGGACAAGGAAAGTCTGAGAGGCTGTGACTGACACTAAAAGTGGTGGTCTAGAAGGAATCAAGGTAAGTAAAGAGTGCAACAAATCAAGCGAGGTGGCGACTCTTCACCAGTGTCTAAGAACACTGACCCATTTTGAAACCAGAAACAAATGAGGCTTCTAAAGGCAAAGCCAAATTTAGGGAGAACCACTCCTGTGCCTAAGGTCCAAAAACTGATCATGGAAACAGATGTGCTAAGTCATGGATGCTTGTCTAGTGTTTCTGGAAAGTTATTTTGAAAACTAAATTAAACCAATATTTATCACACATCAGCTTCATGCAAAAAAGCACTGGTTTGCCTCTGGGGATACAAAGATGAAAAAGGCATTGTGCCTACTCTCCAGGAACTTTTATTTTACAAGGAAGTTACTTAGTTTGTTTATTAAGCCTCAATGTGTACAATACAGGTGCTGGAAGAGAAAGAAAGTGTAGATAAGAAAATAGTCTCTTCTTTCAAGAAGCTTAAAGTTTAGTCAATGAAAAATAAAATTAAGCAGAAAAGAAAATAGAAGCATTTCCTCTCATATAGTACCAAATGCAAAGTGAAAAACTATCCCTCATTTGGTTTTACTATACATTGCTCATTAGGGGTCCAATGTTATAAATAGGTTCAGCAAAAACATGATGTTAGGCAAAACAACATAAGAAAAAAACTACAACCACAAAAACAATCTTATAAATACAAAGTTGTTACACTAAGGTTTTCACAACTCATGGATTTGGTTATGATGTGTTAACTTTATTGTGAAAGTGTTGGTCTGTGTAACTTCATATGGGTTATGCTTGTATCTGGTGATAATGTGTCAGGATCTTAGAGAAGGACCCTTGAAATTATAGTCCCAGGCAGCCAGCAAGGACACACAAATTCCAGTCAGAATATGCCACAGTATCAAAAAGAGGCAAAGGGACACAATAAAAATGTGAGGATTCCCCAGCTTCTCCAATTCTTCCTGCCTACCTCTGACCTTCAAGACTGTATACTGGTCTTGTTTCCTTTTCTCTCTTTGTGATCTCATCAGCTTTCATGAGGTCAATCATCATTTCTACACAAATGACTCAAATTTATATATCCAGTCCTAATCTTTTATCCAAACTGCAGTCCTGAATCATCAACTTTCTGCTAGATAGCATTTACATGTCAGTCAGTATGTTGAATTAAAATGAATTAATTTGATTCATTATAACATTCTCGTTAAAAAAGATAAAAACCACATTTATATGTAACAGATAGTTCAGCAAAGAAAAAATGATAACAATGTGCATTATCTCCATCCAAAATTTACAATCCTTTTCATGAGTGTTGTCCTTAGGGAATCCTTGTAACCCCAAATCAGAATCCTCTTTAGCAATCACTTTTGCTTCTACTCTAATAGGCTGCAGGGTAAAAGGAGTCTGAAACTGAAAATCCAGAGTTCTTAGTCCTATGATGAAATGATTATTTTTCTCTTATGTTAATAACCAATTATTAAATTAGGATTGAGGTTTTCTCTTTCCTGTTTCCTCGTTCAGAAACCAGCCCCTGTGGGTTATTCAGCTTGTCTCTGAAGGACATTGCTGATAGATGAGATTGTCCAAATCCCCCGGGTATATGTTAGATCTTGGATAGGACCCAACCCACCCAAGTAGAAGATTTTACAAACAGAATCCAGTCTAGGTGACTTCTTGCCCTTAGGAAAAGTCTCTGTTCTTAGAACCTTCCATTAGAATTTAGCGTTAGCCAGCTTATGAAGGGTAAATGCAACTAAAGTGGTCTGGGTAGAGATGGATTCTTTTGTCTAGATTGCTGGAGGTGACTGAGTGTCCTCATCAGGCCACTTTCTCAGCAGGAGGAGCTGAAGACTTTTCGCACCCCTTCCTCATTAATATGTCTACTCCGTCATTGATTGTTAACCAATCTGAGTTGATTTCCACCCTCAGGGACACCCCCTTTTCCAAAGGCTTTTAAGCATTCAGTGTTCTCTAGGGGAGGCTCTTTATTTCTGATAGAACCAAGGGCCTCAATTCATTGATTATCTGCTGGCAGTAATTAATAAATTGATTATCAATTACTCAGAAACTATATCTTGCAGACTTTTCGTTTGTCTCAATGCCTATTAACACTTTGGGTGAGCTTGAGCAAGTTACTCGACCCACTTCTCAGTGTTTCATCACTCACACATGGATAGGAATAACTACCTTACATATATCCCAAGGTTGGTCTGAGAAGAGATGATTATTTGGGTGAAAGTACTTTGCAAAGTTTCAAATTTTACAAGTATATGTTCATTTGCTGCAGAAATTAGAAAACTTTAGAAGCAACTTCCAAAACAAGCCTTTTCCCCATTCTGAGTGCCCTTCATTTCTTCTTCTGCCCTAGATGGTAGAGTTGTTCAGTCGTTTTCATTTTCTGGAGTGGTTTTTCTGAGTGTGTGGCTTTGTGACATCAGCCATTCACCAAGATGCCAAGTCTCCTCAAAACCGTCACCCATAGACAAAGTCTCTGGGGATCACTGTTCTTCCGTAATAAGCTGGAACGTATCTCAGCAAGTGAAGGGACTGCAAGTACGGATCAATTTTTGCCCCACGCCTTCTCCCCCGCTGAACACCTAACAGGGTTATTCAGGAAGAAATACCTTCCCAGTCAATGGATCCAGTCTGCCCAGCCCAGAACAGAAAGCTTTGCAGGATACGTAGGCAATTTAAAAAAATACAATAGCTGTGTTTTTTGTTGTTGTTGTTTCTGATTTGGGGTGGGTTTTTTTTTTTGTAAAAGAGATGATTATCATCATAATCATTTATTGCTGTTGTTTAGTCATTTCAGATTCTTTTTTGAAGGAGTTTTCTTGGCAGAGATACTCTAGTGCTTTGCCCTCTCCTTCTGTAGCTCATTTTGCAGATGAGGAAACTGCGGCAAACAGGGTTCAGACTTGCCCGGGGTCACACAGCTAGTCTGAGGCCAAATTTAAACTCAGGTCTTCCTGACTCCAGGGCTGGTGCTCTGTCCACAATGGCACTTAGCTACTCATTTCTTAAGTACTTCCTATTTGCCAGGCTCTGGGAATACAAAAACAAAAATGACAGTCACTTGTCTCAAAGAGTTTACATTCTAACAAGGAGACAACATGTACTTACACGGGATGATCAGCATCAAATATTGTACTAATAAATACAAAACAATTAGGAGAGAACAGCAGCTGGAGATTGCTGTCAAGCAAAGCTTCATGCAGGAGTTGACAACTGAGCTAAGTTTTAAAGGAAGCTTGGGATTTTAAGAGGCAGAGATAAGACTGTAGTGCATTTCAGACTTGAGGACAGAGCCTGTGCAAAGACTTGTAGATGGGAGATGGAATAGTATAAGGGAGAATCAGCAAGTAAGTAAGTCAGTTTGGCTAGACCATAGAGTGCATTAAGGGGAGTAAAATGTAACAAACGGAAACATGGACCAGAACCAGATTGTGAAGGGCTTTTAATCCCAGAGAAATTTGTGCTTTAGAGGAAACTGAAAGCCACTGAAGCTTTCTGAGCAGAGAATGGCATTGACATGCTTATAATTTAGGAATATCATTTTGATAGCTCTACATAGGACAGATTGGACAGGTGGCACAGAGGATAGAATGCCAGGCCTGAAGTCAATAATCCAGGAGAATGTAAACTCTTTAGGGGAAGTGTCAGTTTCATTTATGTTTTTGTGCCCTTAGTGCCTAGCATATTGTAGATGCTTAATAAATGTATGTTTTTTTTAATTATTAAATTGAATTGCCTGAGACCATACAGTAGTATGGAAAAGTACCTGGTATATAGGAATAGGGTTTTTTCAATGGACTTTATCTCTATCTGCTCCTAATCACAGGTATAACCTATCAAAGTCTTAGGCTCTCTTTCTTCCCCACTATTCTATTGAGGCTTAGTAGAGGAAAGAATCAAACCCCACCCAACCCCCACTAAACCTTCAGGGGCCTCATTCTAGTTATGGCTCTGTCTGGAGGCCAAGGGCCATGCTTAATTCACTCAAGTAGGGTATCATACCTATTTTTGAACCATCTTCAACTTGGTAGGAACTACACCTGTGTTTGTGCTCTATACACATCACTCCCATTCCACAATGAGGCTATAGACCACCTGGATAGAAAAAGGAAAAGGATGAGGCATTCAGGAAAAGGAACACATCTGTAGCATAGAAACATCACATAATAGTGATAGGTAGTTTGAATTATCCAGATTTCTGCTGGGGTTCTTATTCTCTCTGGCTTGTTCTGTCTCTCTTCTCTCTCCTCACCTCTCTCTCCCTCTCTCCTCTCTCTCATTTCCTTTCTCTCTCACTCTCTGTCTCTGATTCTGGTTTTGTTTCTTTCTCTGTATTTCTGTCTGTCTCCTTTTCTCCTTCTGTCCCCTTCTCTCCTCTATCTCTGTCTCTGTCTCTTTTTTCTCTCTTCCCCTTTTCTATATCCTTCTCCACCCCCATCCCCCACCTTATCTCCCACTGTCTGTCTTTCTATGTCTACGTCTTTGTCTCTATTTCTGTTTCTCTCTCCTCTCCCTCCCTCCAAAAAGCAGAATAAGTAAGACTTCTTGACCTCCCTTAATGATAATTTCATCCTTAAAAAAGTGGAGGAGCCAACAAGGGGAAATTCTAGTCTGGACTTGTTTCTCACTAACAGAGAACAACCATTTTGCTAGGGTAGAAATGATGAACTAATGAACTTGTTTTTTTCTTGTTGCTCATGATATTTTCTCCTTAAGCTGGGGATTTCAGAATTTGACTATGATGTGTAGGTCTTGTAGGTCTTCCTCGTAGGATCTCTTTCAGGTAATGATCGGTGGATTTTTTTATGTTTTTGCTTTCCCCTCTTGTTCTAATGCTTCGGGACAATTTTCTTTAATTATTTCTTGTGTCGTTGTATCAAGATTCTTTTTTTTATCATAGCTTTCAGGTAGTCCAATTATTTTTATGTTTTCTTTTCTTGATATGTTTTCCAAATCAGTTGTTTTTCTTATGAGATGTTTCACATTTTTTTCATGCTTTATTTTTTTTTATTTCTTTGTCTCTTATAACTTTGCATGCTTCCCCTTGCCCAATTCTAATTTTCAAGGAGTCATTTTCTTCCTTAAGATTCTGGATCTCCGTTTCCCGTTGGTTGACTTTCTTTTCATAGCCTTTGTTTTTCCTTGGATCGTTCTTATTTTTTAAATGTATTTTTCCTCAATCTCTCTCATTTGATTTTTAAGGTCTTTTTAAAGTTCTTCTGTAAATTCTTTTTGGGCAGGTGATCATTTGATGTTACTCTTTGGGGTAGGAGAAGCTTTTTTGCTTCGGTATCCTCCTCTGAAGACAAACTCTGGTCTTCTCTATTCCCATAGTAACTTTCTATAGTTGAGTTCTTTCTCCTTTGCCTGCTCATTTTTTTAAAAAAAAAATTTGTAGCAGCTTATTATTGTAATCACCTCTAGTCCTGGGGGATGTGAAGGAGGGAAGAGGGTGGGTTTGTGCCCCAGATCCTCCTTCATTTTTCCCCTCTGGCCTGGAACCAAAACCAAGAACTCCACTCTCCTGTAAGTGGCCACAGCCAGCAGTATCCCTGCCTCACTGCTTCTGCACTTATTAGGTGTGTGCTGGTTCCTTCTCACTCAGGGTCACATCTCAGCAGCACAGCTGGGCCTGGTGTCCCTTATCAGCAAAGGTTCCCTCTATCTTTCCCTGCTCAGATGCCCAACTCGCTACACTGTATGGAAGGTGAAAATCCCTGTGGCTGGGGCTGAGACTACCCTGAAACCCAGCTAGCCCCAAGGCTTGATGCTTGCTGTTTCAGCGGAACTAATCTACACTTCACAGGGATCAAACCTGGGTCCTGGGGTTTTTCTTAGGACCACTGTTCTAGGCCAACTTTTGTTTTTATTTTTGTTTTTTAGTGCTCTACATTTTCCCTGAGGTGCTATTTCCATCTTGTTTGTAGGAGAAACCTGGAGAGCTTGGGGTTTTCTGACTTAGTCTGCCATCTTCCCAGAATCCTTTGGAGAATGAAATTCTTAAGACACAAAAAGGAGACAGCTGGATGGGGCCAAATGAGTACCAGTGGGAATAAAGCCAAGAGCATGGAGTTGGGAGCAACATCAGCTAAGATACAGCTCTGAAAATTTCTTGTACTCACCTTCATGGTTATCATGGCCTTCCTGGCCCCTCCTCTGAGGCTGCAAAGAACAAGAAGGACAATGGGGAGAAGGGTAGTTCTGAATGTGAGGAGATATGCTTTACTAATGTTCTAATTCTGCTTTATTTTTCTAAGTTTATTTTATTTTTAATTCAGAATTCTCTCCCACCCACTTTCCCCTCCCTACTCATTGGGAAGGTAAGAAAAATAAAACCCATTGCAAATGTACAGTCAAGAAAAACAAATTCAGGCATTGGTGAAAGAAAGAAAAGAAAAGAAAAGAAAAGAAAAGAAAAGAAAAGAAAAGAAAAGAAAAGAAAAGAAAAGAAAAGAAAAGAAAAGAAAAGAAAAGAAAGATTGCGATTAAATCATATAACCATTTGGAAGAAAGGAGGAAGGAAGGAAGGAAGGAAGGAAGGAAGGAAGGAAGGAAGGGAAGAAGGGAGGGAAAAGGAAGGAAGGAAGAGAGAAAGAAAGAAAGAAAGAAAAGAAAGAAAGAAATGAAAGAAAGAAAAGAAAAAAGAAAGAAAGAGAGAAAGAGAGAGAGAAGGAGGGAGGGAGGAGAAAGAAAGAAAAAAGGAAGAAAGGAAGAGAAGGAAAGAAAGAGAAAGAAAAAGAATTCTATCTGTACTCTGAGTCCCTCAGTTTTCCATTTAGAGGTGATTCCATGTTTTATCATGAGTCCTTTGGAATTATGGTTGGTGATTTTTGAAACTAGAGTTTCTAACTCCTTCAGAATTGTTTACCTTTACAATGTTGTTGTTATGTTGTAAATTGTTCTTCTGGTTCTGCTCATTTCAATTTGCATCAGTCCATATAACTCTTCACAGGGTTTTTTTTTTTCCTGAGACCATCCCTTTCATCATTTTTTATGGAATAGGATTGTTTCATCATATTCATATACCATAACTCATTCAGCCATTCTTCAATTGATGGGCAACCCCTCAGTTTCAAATTCTTTGTCACCATAAAAAGAACTGTTACAAATATTTCTGTACATATGAATCTTTTTTCTCATTCTTCGATTTCTTTGAGGTATAGACCTAGTAGTAGCATCACTGGGCCAAAGAGTATGCACGGTTTAATAGCTTTTTGGGCATAGTTTTAAATTGCTTTCCAGAATATCCAGACCAGTTCATAGTTACACCAAAAGTGCATTAAAGTACATGTTTTCCCACAGCTCCTCTAGCATTTGTCATTTTCCTTTCTTTTTCTATTTGCCAATCTGGTGAGTATGAGGTGAAACCTCAGTGTTGTTTTAATTTTAATTTCTCTAATTATTGGTGACTTAGAACATTTTTTCATAAGGCTATTGATAGCTTGGATTGCCTTCTCTGAAAACTACTAATTCATAACTTTTTCTTATAAATCTGAATCAGCTCCCTATATATATTAGAAATGAGACCTTTATCAGAGAAACTTCCTACAGAATTCCCCCCCCCCCAAAGTTTCTTGCTTTTCTTCTGATTTAAGTCACATTGGTTTTACTTGTGAAAATTTTTAAAATTATGTAATCAGAATTCCCCATTTTACCTTCTATAAACTTCTCTATTATTTGGTTATGAACTCTTCCCTTATCCACAGACCTGACATATAGTTTCATCCATGCCCCACTGATTTGCTTATGTCACCCTTTGTGATTAAATCATATAACCATTTGGAATTTACATTGGTATACTAGGTGAAATGTTGGTTGATACCTAGCTTTCACCAGATGACTTTTCATTTTTCCCAATAGTTTTTGATCAGATAGTGAGTTCTTGACTCAATACTTGAGGTCTTTGGGTTTATCAAACACCAGGCTACTGTGCTTGATTGCTTCTATACATTATGTACTTAATCTATTCTATGGGTCAACCTTTCTATTTCTTATGTAGTAACAATTTTTTTTTAGCTGATTACAGCTTTGTAGTATTGAGATCTAGTACTGCTAGTCCCCCTAACTTCTCACTTCTTTTTTCATTAATTCCTTTGATATTCTTGATCTTTTGCTCCTGTAAATGAATTGTATTATTTTTATAGTTCTCATAATCCCTTGGTAGACTAATTATTGGACACTGAATAAATTAATTTCAGTAGTATTGTTATTTTAATCATGTTGACTTAAACTATTGATGAGCAATTAATATTTCTCCAATTATTTAGATCTGCCTTTGTTTGTATAAAAAGTGATTGTTACTGTGTTCATATAGTTCCTATGTGTGTTTTGGCAGGTAGATTCCCTAGTATTTTATACTATCTATAGTTATTTTAAATGGAATTTCTCTTTCTATCTCTTCCTGCTGACTTTTGTTGGTAATATACAGAAACAGTGATAATTTGTGTGGGTTAGTTGTGTATCCTGCGATTTTGCTGAAGTTGTCAATTGCTTCAATTAGTTTTGTTAGCTAGTTTTGTAGGGTTCTTTAAGTAAACTATCATATCTGAAAAAAAGTGATAGATTAATTTTGTCCTTGAGTATGCTTATTCTTTCAATGTCTTTTTCTTGTTGCTATAGTTATAATTTCTAGCAAAACATTAAATAGTAAGCTTTTAGCTTACCCCCACTATAGATAATGCTGGCTCTTGGTTTTAGATAGAAACTGAACTAATCAATCAACTTGCTTTGCTTTACTCTAAAAATGCCCTTTCCTGTATCAGCAACTTCAGAGATCAGATGAGGCTGACAAGGAGTATCTTTCCTTTTGGTGACAGGATGTCTGCAACCAGAACAGTGAGATTTCTCTTATCTTGATATTCTAGGGACATTTGCATATACAGGAGCAGCACAGACATCCTGGGATCCTAATATCTAACTGGTACTACTTTGTCAATTGTCTTGTCTTACCATATTTCATTCAACTAAGAAACTCCTTTCTTATGATATGGAGACCATAAACTGGAGTTGGGATTGTTCTAAAGTACACTTAAACCTTGTCATTCTTCTGTCGGCTAGTCAGTCAGAAGTTTCCTTCTGATTCCATGATCACGTATCTGCTTGCTTTAAGGGAATAAATAATATGAATTTATACATCACCTAGCCTGTTTGCCTTCTTTAACCAAACTTTCAAGTCAACAGTAGCAACACTTCAAAAAGATCCCAGAGGGAGCCCTCTACGTGATCATGATAAATGTCGCTCGTTATTCTTGTTGCTATTTGTCTTTGAAGAGGACCATGACATCAGGGAGGTGATGCCGTGACATACCAGTGAACTGGATTTAAGTGAGGGAGCGCCATGCAAAGTCACCAGCCTCACTTTCTCCTCTGGAGCCATCTGGGTCTAATGGCAAGATAAAGATCAGGAGGACTGGAGATGTCCCAGGATACAGTGGGAGAACTTGGCCTTTTTAAACTAAAGTCTTTAACAAGTCTCAGTCTGATTGAAGTAGCATCCTTTCAGTGATTAAGGCTAGGTAAGAAATGAGACAGAGAATGGCTTTTTTTACCTAGTCAAAAATAATAATAATAGTAATCAATCTGGGAGGGTAATACCCTCAGGGTTTTTGGCCAAAACAGAAACAATTGCTATTTATATTCATTCTGAGCCAGTCAAGGGCCAAACAATAACCAGGTGGGGCTTGGCCAGGGACTTGTTGGCCAGGTGGACCTTGGCCAATCCAAGAAAACAGGTGCTCCATCAGCCACCACCACATCATCCATACATGGAACCATCGGTTACGACAAATGGAGAAGTTTTGAATGCTGTGGATAAGTTCACTTATCTTGGTAGCGTACTTTCCAGGGATGAGCTCATTGATAAGGAGGTTGACGCACACATTGCCAGAGCAAGCTCAGTGTTTGGCAGGCTCTGAAGGAAAGTATGGGAGAGAAGAGGTATTAGACTGACTACCAAAATGAAGGTCTACAGAGCCTTGTGCTGACCTCGTTGTTGTATGCCTGTGAAACCTGGACAGTCTACCAGCACCATGCCAGGAAACTGAATGGCTTCTATTTGAATTGTCTTAGAAAGATTCTGAAGATCACCTGGCAGGATGAGGTACCAGACACTGAGGTCCTTACTTGAACTAAAGCAGAGCACAACTCCAATGGGCTGGCCACATTGTTCGAATGCAAAATGTACACTTGCCAAAAAGACTATTTTATGGAGAACCACACAGGGCAAGCCTGTGTAACCACATGCTGGTCAGAAGAAGTGATACAAGGATACTCTCAAGGTCTCTCTTAAGAACTTTGTTGATTATGTGACATGAGAGACATTGGCACAAGACCTCTCAGCCTGGCATGCCCACAACAGTGAAGGTGCTGTCCTCTATGAGCAAAAAAGAATTCAAACAGCTCAAAGGAAATGCAGGATGTGCAAATTTAGAGAATTCACCCCAAATGTTCGCACGGACTATTTGTACCCGACCTGTGGTAGAGCATTCTGAGCTCATGTTGGTCATATCAGCCACAGTCTGACACACTGAAACTTGACTCTAGCACAGTGATGTCATTTTGCTACTTGAGAACTAAGGACAACAACCGATTGTTGGCCAATCAATGAGAGCCAGAGTGATTTGGGTTTAAGGCCTTAAGGCCTTAAGAAAGAAATCTAGCCTTTAAACCCCAATATATCTTGAGAGGTTTTCAGTGATCAAAATTTACATTCCTTTGGACAGAGCACCCAGAGGTAACAGTGTGATACCCTAGGGTGGATGGATGGAAGGGAAACAAGGAAAAGAGAGAGAGAGAGAGAGAGAGAGAGAGAGAGAGAGAGAGAGAGAAGAAAGAAAGAAGGAAGGAAGGAAGGAAGGAAGGAAGGAAGGAAGGAAGGAAGGAAGGAAGGAAGGAAGGAAGGAAGGAAAGAAGGAAGGAAAGAAGGAAGGAAGGAAGGAAGGAAGGAAGGAAGGAAGGAAGGAAGGAAGGAAGGAAGGAAGGAAAGAAGGAGGTGGTTATTTTGTTCTTCATTCTCAAAGAGGACCATGTCACTACTGATACAGGGAAGTTACTTTCTTCCTCCTTCAGACCATTCTTCTCCAATACTATTCCCATTCCTGACTTTTCAGGGAATATCAGAATTAGAAGTAATATCACAGATGAAAAGAACTGAGATAGGTGAGCTCATAAGCTCTTTCAACAAGCATTTATTAAAGGCAACAGCCCTTACTATGTACCAGGAATTATGCTAAGCTTTGAGAACACAAATAGAAGCAGACAGAAAGACAGTCTTTGCCTTCAAAGAGCTTACATTCTAATGGGAGAAGAGAACACATAAAAGGAAGCTGAAAAGAGAGAGGATGAATGGAGGGTATGGTGACCAAGTTCTGTCAAGCAGCATTTTTTTTATAACTACAGTTTAATAGTAGGTAGATCTAATGATAACTCAAAAGACATTGATCATCAAAGAAAGGTTAACATGTTCAAAATCACTACAGTGCTAATCATATTGATTATATTTTACATATCTTTTTAATGAGTGCTTTGTGTGATATTAGAGACACTGGATGTCTTTAATAACCAGAAATTTTTTAGCCAATATAATTTATAGTTAGTAACAGTTTTGCTGGACCAAGCACCTACTGTGTGCCAGAACTATAGGAAATACAAAGGAAGAAATGGCCCCAACCTAAGCATGTATTTTGAAGGCCAAGACAACTTTAACACTAAGGTGGATCCCTGAGCTTATTCCTCTGTTGGATGTTCTTTCCAAAGATACGGAGCACAATCTTATCTTTGAGGATTTTTCTTTATGCCTCCCAGAAAATCTTCAGAGGAAAGGAGTGAAGGCATGATTACGTTCTGTTTTAAGTTAGTGAAGAGTATGTGGGGCCGCAGGACAGCGCCCGAGACTAGCTCCGGGGGGGTTTGTTGCGTCGGGGAGGCCGGAGCGAACGCGGACCGTCTGCCGCAGCCCCTTCTGTGACCTGAGGCTGTTTATCGGCTGGCCTCCGCCGCTGTTGGTTGGAGCATTTGACATTGCGCAGCAAAGAAATGGTGATGGAGAAGCCAAGTGCCCTGCTCGTCGGGCGGGAATTTGTGAGGCAGTACTATAGTCTGTTGAGTAAGGCCCCAGAATACTTGCACAGGTTTTATGGTAGGAATTCTTCCTGCGTTCATGGTGGAGTGGATGCTAGTGGGAAGCCCCAGGAAGCAGTGTATGGCCAAAACGGTATGCACCATGAGGTATTGTCTCCGAAGTTCAGTGAGTGTCATACTAAAATTCGTCATGCGGATGCTCATGCAACCTTGAGTAATGGAGTAATTGTGCAGGACATGGGCTTGCTTTCCAACAGCGGACAACCAGACCGGAAATTTATGCAAACCTTTGTCCTAGCTCCTGAAGGATCTGTTCCAAATAAATTTTACGTTCATAATGACATGTCCCGTGATGAGGAGGAAGTGTTCTGTGATTCTGAACCTGAACTTGATGAAGATTCAGAAGAGGACGTAGAAGAGGAACAGGAAGAACGGCAGCCATCCCCTGAACCTGTGCAAGAAAACGCCAACCGTGCTTACTATGAAACTCCCCCTGTAACTGATGGAACAGAGGAGCCTTTGGGAGAATCTTCTCATGATCCTGAACCGGAGCCTGAATCTGAGACAAAAACTGAGGAGTTGAAACCTCAAGCGGAGGAGAAGAACTTGGAAGAGCTTGAGGAGAAGTCGGCTTCTCCACCTCCTGCACCTCACTGCCCCAGGAACCACCAAAGGCTTTCTCCTGGGCTTCGGTGACCAGTAAAAACCTGCCTCCTAGCGGTACTGTTTCTTCCTCCGGAATTCCACCCCATGTTAAAGCACCAGTCTCACAGCCAAGAATTCAAACTAAATCTGAAGCTCAATCTCAGCCTCCTCGTGTGCGTGAACAACGTCCAAGAGAACGACCTGGTTTCCCACCCAGGGGACCAAGGCCAGGCCGAGGAGATATGGAGCAGAATGCATCAGATATCCGGAGAATAATCGGTTACCCAGACAGTCACCAACTCTTTGTGGGCAACTTGCCCCATGACATTGATGAGAACGAATTAAAGGAATTCTTCGTGAGTTTTGGAAATGTTGTGGAACTTCGCATTAATACTAAAGGAGTCGGTGGAAAACTACCAAATTTTGGATTTGTGGTTTGTCTTAGAATCTTAGTTGCAAAACTTACTATGTTCCGAGGGGGAAGTCCGCTTAAATGTAGAAGAGAAAAAAAAAACAAAACAAAACCAAGAGCTGCCAGAGAGCAAGAAACCAGAGGTGGAGGCGATGACCGTAGAGACCTTCGGCGCAACGAACCGTGTCCCGGGGGTCCTCGTGGCCTGGTGGGTGGTGGAATGATGCGTGACCGGGATGGACGAGGGCCTCCTCCGAGAGGCGGCATGGCACAGAAACTCGGCTCTCGACAAGACAGTGGGCAGATGGAAGGCCGCTTCACAGGACAGCGGTGCTGAAATCCCATTGTTGGCAGACAGTCTTGGCAGTGGTGCATTATTTGCTGTGTTTGCATTCTTGTTAATTTTTTTGGCTTTGGAATGTGACACAGCCTTTTTGATCATTTCTTTGATGTGAAAAGCAACCTTTGGTTACCAGTTAAATTTGAGGTGGACATTCTTTCTCCAATTTCACAACAGGATTCACATTGTTAATTTATAAATCTAGACTTGGAGAATCAAGGACTGAGAAATGACCAATATCTTAAATGATCTGCAACAAAAGTGAACCTAAAAGACATGCTCAACTGAATTCGGGTCCTTTTCAGTCAAAAATACTCTGCTGCACATTTTGCTTAAGTGTTACTGTTTCTGCCTATTACTGTTGGAAACATCAATAGTGCAATTTGTGCAATTGGAGAATCTTGCCTTTTTTTTTTTAAAGAACACTTGATTCTCTCTCTTCTCTTCCTGCAAATAAATAAATACAAAACCCACCACCAACAACAAAAGAAAAAACAAAACAAAAAAAAGACACACTCGTGTTATGCACTTATCAGAATGCACTCATGGGTACTCTGAACTCAATTCCATTGACATCTGCAGGAGGAGGCAGCAGGAAAGCAGAAAGTCCTTCTACGTCTTCTCTAGATAGAGAATAGATTCTGAAATGATGCAGGCATTCGGTCTGCTGCACGTGTAAACCTTACAAAGACTCTAAGTGTGTTCCAGAGGGAAATCATTTATGTGTGAACTAAATAATATGGTCCAGAACTCTATTGCTCCGGTCTTGACTATTAGACCAGTGTAGTAGATCATCTAAGATTTTTTTCTACCATCCCCTCTTCAGTCCAGGGATGGTTGGCCGCTCAACACACTCCTCCTCCCCTTTGTCCTTTCTTTAAGCTGTGTGCAGTGAAAATTGTCCTTACTGTATTTTTAGTTCTCTGGTAATGTAATAAGCATGATGGTGCCTTCTCTTAATACATCATTCCAGTCTCGCTGGTGATTTTGTACAGTAGAGTGTATGGTTTGCTGTGCTGCAAAGTCAAACAGCTACAAAATGTTTAAAGAAATAATTGAAATGTATAAAAATTGCAGTATCTTTCAATCAGTAAAAGTGACTAGCATGTTCTTTCCCTTGGAAAAAAAAAGAGTATGTGAGGCATTATAGCTCAAAATCTTGGGTTTGTGTAAGAAGTTAAGCAGTATACATTGAATTGGTATGGGTAGAAGACAGACAACTTAGCCTTTTTCTTTCATTGCTCTCCCTTGCCCCTCTTCCATCATAGTGTTTTAGGAAATCCTTCATATTCTTGGGGGTGTAAAGATTTAGTTCCTTAAACATGACCCAACTGCCTAGAGTATACACTACAAAGACAAAAACATATAGATAGGCAGAAATTTTCCTCTTAGTCTGCCCCTCCGCAAAACCCCAAAATGCTTTTCCTTGATTCTGGCATTTTCTCACACACAGCATTTGTATTCCTAATGCTTGGAGTGTAATACAGGCATGAATGAAGTACTTCATCCCTTAGAATTGCATCACTGGTCATTTAAGCTTCTACTGAAAAGCACTTTCAATGGGGGTCTTTCAATTTTGCTGAAGGACTGCACTACAAGCCTCACGTGCTTCTTCCTAGGGGGAAGTTGCTACCCAACTAAGGGGTGAACCTAAAGCCCTAAGCCCCCAAATCCACTGAAGTGAGGTAGGATTATAAATTCATAGAATTACAGCTGGAGGGAATTTTAGAGATCTAGTCCAATTCCATTGCACATGTGTTATGTGTCCATGTCTTTATAACAGATAAACAGAAACATAGATAGATAGATAGATAGGTAGATAGATAGATAGATAGATAGATAGATAGATAGATAGATAGATAGATAGATAGATAGGTAGATAGGTAGATAGATAGATAGATAGATAGATAGATAGATAGATAGATAGATAAATAGATAGATAGACAGACAGACAGATAGATAATAGAGAAACAGTGGGACATGGAGTCAGTTCAGGAGAAAGAAACAGAAACAAATGCAGAGAGTTGTTTGTTGTTAGGAGAGTGAATGAAATGGCTTACGGTCATTTATGTCTCCCAGATGGAAGGCAGCTATATCTCCCCTCCCAGTGTTCTAGGAATACTCATGGGAGCGAGGAGAATCATTCCCTAATATCAGCTTGAGCCTGCATTTTGGTTGTATTCTGTCCACTGTTAGCCAACAATGACTAATACCTTAGTTCCATTCAACCAATTAATATCAATTAGCTTTTGCAAAGTGAATTTTTCCAAAGATATAGCAATAATAAAGGTACAAAATTTCCCCCCCCCCAAACACCTTTGGGACTTTCTTTCCCCTATACTACCTTAGTCTCTGAGAAGAGAGGGTTCAGACATAATGTAAGTTCAAGGTCCAAATGTGACATTGCTGCAAATGAGTTCTCATCTCAGCTACTCCTGGGTCCCAAAGTAATGTTTGGCTAGCTGTAAAATCTGTCACATATTCAATTTCTTGACTCCTGGACATCACTGGCTTTTTAAAATGACATTCTGAAGACAGCATGGTCTTTATATGTAGATTAATCTCCTTCACCTAAAACAAAAAGAAGACCAAGACAAAGAAGAAATGTCTATACATGCTGGATCACATGTTGGCATCAAATTAGGAGGGACTCAGGACTTTCCTCTTATAACACTGTCCCTTAACTGTTTTATATCCCTTATAGCAAGGTCCCTTGAATGTTAGGTGAGCCCCTGGTGAAGGATCTCTAGAACATTGATATGTTGCCTCAGATGAGAAGGCTTGGGTAGATTTGATCTATACCCATATTTATGAGTCATATATGATGTAAATATTGAATTAAGTAAACATGCAATCCTCAGGTTGTATATCTACCATCCCTTGGCCTTACTATATGACCACTTCCTGTTATGCCATTTCTTTCATGCAAGTTATCACCAGTAGGCTTCATTAATTAATTCACTTTGAAACAGAGAAATTAAGGTTCAGAAATGAGAGAAAACAATATATGCTATCAAATTTAAGGATTATTTAATGCAGCAGAAGAAATTAAAGTATATCTTTAAAGAACTTAGAGGAGCTGAAAAGGGAAAACAATTTGGCTAGGGAAAACACCATCAAAATCTGTTAATAATGGGAATGGAATGTGAGTTAAACCTAATCAGAACAAAAGGGAAGTAGAAGGAAATATAGTAGGATAGGCAAGGTGGGGGAAAATTATAAAAGACTTTGGAAGTCAGATAGAGAAATGCAGGTTTTCTGGTAGAGATAATAGGGAGTGATTATAATTCTTGAATAGGGAGAAAAGTGAAATGGTTATAATGGAGAGAACTGAATAATGGACTCGTCTCTACCAGCATTCACAGAGTGTGGCAGCATGTTTGGCCTATGCAATTCCCAATCTGACAGAGGCTAGGGAGCCTGCTTCTAGGAGAATTGTGATAATGTGTAATGGAGTACCTTGGAGAGACTTTGCATACAAATTTGTTGTTGTTGTTCAGTCATGTCTGACTCTTCATGATTCCATTTAGGGTTTTCTTGGCAAAAATACTGGAGTGGTTTACCATTTCCTTCTCCAGCTCATTTTATAGATGAGGAAACTGAGGCAAACAAGACTTGCCCAGGGTCACATAGTTAATCAGTGTCTGAGGCCAGACTTGCACTCAGGAAGATGAGTCTTTCTGACTCCAGGCCTGGTACTCTATCCACTCTGCCACCTAGTTGCCCCTTGGAGTACAAACAGACTTTCATTAACAGCTTCTGGTCTACCAACCACAGCAACCTCTATGGCTGACTACAGTTACAGAAGCACAACTGGGGATGCCATCAAAAAGCATTGGTTGATCTGAGTCTTTGCATCTTCTTTCTATTGAGTGGACATCTGCTTTTAGCTTGACTCCTTTGCTAACAGTCTCTAGTGAGAAACAATGTTGTAAAAGATAAGGACTTCAATCCTTTCTCTCTGAGACCAACACATGGACCCAGGAAAAACAGTGCTTTTTGCCTTGGCCTTGAAAAAGGAAGCTGCCCAAGAGCTAAGGCATCTAAGTATCCAAAAGTCAATTCCATGCTCAGTCAGGACCCAGCCAGCAATCGCTGAGACCAGAACTTATCTGATAGTCAGTCACACCTCATTTGAGAATGAAGTTGGTAGAACTCTATTGACACTGCACTAAGCGTGAGACTATTCTTCCTAGAGACTATGGTGATACAGGAAAAAGTGTACATCTGAGGTGTTGGGATGAAATGTTTGTACTTTTGTTCTTGCTATATCTTTGAAATAAATAAAACTTTATAAAAGTCCATTGATGCTAATTGGTTAAGTAACCTGGAGTGACAACTCTAGTGGCTAATGGTAGGGAGGTACACTTCCAGTGGGGGCTTGAGATGATAGCTTCAGAGAAGAGACACCTCAACCCCTTAGAGGTATTCCTAGAATGCAAATAAAATAGCCTGACTCTGGAATAGTGAGCCACAGAACATTCTTAATACATTATGTTTTTAAAAATTATACTGTCATAAGTGGCCAGTTTCTGCAGCATAGACTTCTACACTATATACCTATAGTAACATTGATAGCAATGGTCGTTGGTGTCTTCCAGTGGTAGTTGGTATATTTGGTGGTGGAATGGATATCCACAGCAGTCTCCTAACTTTTGAAGATTAGGCCCTAAAAAGAGACAGGAACAAAAGCAGAAGCCCTTTCTCTCATCAGAAGGAGAATTTTTGACATGTAACTTTTAGATCAAAATGAGGTTTCTCTGAAGTATGTAGAATCAAGAGCAGTTTTAGTATATATACAATGGAGATTTCTGATTGCTTGGTTTTGTCTTCCACTAAAGTGCAACTGTTGCTGGCAGCAGGGTGAAGGACAACACGTGGTCCTCTTTAGCCTAGGCTCAAACACTTTTTCATCTTTTTAAAAATAGATTTTTATTGATATCTTTTATTTTGGAATATTTATATTTTCCAGTGTATTTTCTCCTCCCCCTTTATAAAAGCCATACAACATGACAAAGAATAAAAAGGGTGGGGATGTGGAATAACAAGCCCAGCAAAAGCAACAAAAACATAAAGCATGCTATTATATGCACTGTTTTATATGGATAGAGCCCCACCTAGGGAAAGGAGGTAGGGAAGAGTCTTCTCACAGCTCTTCTTTGGGGTCAAGCTTGGTCGTTATAATTTGATAGATTTGGTTTCGGTTTTGTTGTTATTTTTTCCACTTATATTGTTGAAGTTATTACCTATATTGTTTTCCTGTTTGTGCTTTCTTCCCTTTATATATTTAATATAAATCTTCCCAGTCTTGAAATCTTTATTGTTTCTTACAATGAAGTAACACTCCATTAATTCATGTAAAAATGTGTTTAATCATTTTCCAATTTACGATTATCTACTTTGTTTCCAGTTCTTTGCTATGACAAAAAAAAGTTCTCATATATATTACGTAAATGCGACCTTTCTTTTTATTTTTTAATACCCTGGAATATACATAGGAGTGGAATCTCTGGGTCAAAGAATATGGATAAATTAGTCACTCTCTTAGTATAATTCAAAATTGCTTTTCAGAACGTTTAGACCAATTCAGTTTCACCAACTATGCATGTGTATCCTATCTTTTTACAACCACTCCAACATTGACTATTTCCATATTTTGTCAACTTTGCCAACTTACTGGACTTGGGATAAAACCTTAGAATTGTTTTGGTCTACATTTTTCTTGTAATAAGTGATCTGAAGCATTCTTTTGTGTGATTTTAATTGTTTAGAATTCTTTTAAGAACTATTTGCTCATATTCTTTGACCATTTATCTATTGGGGAATAGATTTTGGTAATACATGTTTGCTTATATATCTTAGATGTCAGACACATCATATATATATATATATACACATATACAAATATATGAGATAATGACTTTTTTCTTATTTGATTTCTTCTTCTAATCCTAGTTACATTAATTTTGTTCATGAAAAATCTTTTCAATTTCACGTAACTGAAATTATCTATTTTATATTTCTTTCCCTTGTTTAAGAATTCATTCTCTACCCATAAAATATAAATGATTTTGTTCTCATCTAATTTTAATATTTTTTAAAGGTGGAATAACTGCAAGTGCAAAAATCGCTGCCAAATGTAAAGTTGTAGGACTTGGTCTTGATCCTTTCTGCTCCCTCCTTACTGATGGATAGGGGCTGAGCTGCATCCTTCTCAGACTGTTCCTTTCTCCTCCCAGGCAGGTGGTTTAGAGCAGAGGTGTCAATCATGCTGCCTTTGTGTGGCATGCACCAATAAAACTCCCAATCTAACTCAGATTAAAACGACCGGAAATTATTTTTAAAAATAAATGAAAATACAATAAAATGCAGATAACATTACATTTTAAAACTAAGTCTATATGCACTGCAGGGATTCAAGTTTGACACCACTGGTTCAGAATGTGATCTTTTCTCTTGTCAACTTCCTCTTCTTTCCAATACTTTCACTCTGGAGATTTAATCAGCTGCAGTTACAATAATTAGTTTGTTTTTTAGTGCAAGGGAAAGATAATGGTCCCTCATGTCCATGCGTTCCCCTTCTCTGCTGTTTTATGGAGTTTATAGTAGATGAAAAGTTTGTAATATAATCACCATAGCTCACGGCCCCTACTTAGGTAAATTCATAACATTCAGGCAGAGGTTTGGTGCTCTGCCACAATTTAAAGTTATGTTTACCTTCAACTAATCCATGGACTCTATGTTTGAGGCAAAAATAAGAATATAGGAAATGATTAAGTAAAAGTAGTGGGCAGAGGAAGGAAACAGGCATTTATTAAGTGTCTCTACAGGCCAGACACTTTACTAAGTTCTTTGACATAAAATGAGGATACCTCATGTTACCTTCATAACAAGCCTGGGAGGTAGGTGCTATTATTAGCATCTCCATTTTACAATTGAGAAAACTAAAGCAAATGGAGGTTAAGCGACTTCCCTGAATCACACAACTACTAAGCATCTGAGGCTGGGTTTAAACTCGGGTCTTCCTGACTCCAAGCCTAACACTCTAACCACTGCACCACCTAGCTGCCTCCTTCCACAGGATATTAAGGATTTGGGGTACGAGACAGACATGGGAAGGGAGGCTGGGGAAAGAGCAGAGCTTTTCAGAACTTCCCTCAGCCCTTAGAGAGGTGAGTGCAACAGTAATTTCAGACCGTCTTCTAATTTGAGGATTCTTGACCTCTCTTTTCTTGTGGTAGCTCAGCCCTTCTTTCATGTTCTCCTTGCCGTTTTTCCTTTCAGTTTTTTTTCTTTCACCCAATGTTATATCACCGATTCTTTCTGGCTCTGCTCTCTAAGTCATGGGCAGGACTGAGGACACTGTCTTCCCACGGATGCTGCTGCTCAGTTCTTCTAAGTCCCTACTATTGGTATAACCCTTTAGGAACTTCTGGGTGTGATTTAATTCCACTTTCAACCTCAAAGTCCCAATCACTCTCAGGGTTAAAAGGGCATAGTCATCCTCTCTAAGCTACAAATTCTAGGATTCCAATAAGTTTTAAAACCTGTATTAAAATGGTATGGCCATTCAATTTAATTTAACATTTAATTTAATATTCAATTCACATCCATTTTGAGTTTATTTAGCATAGGGTCTATGATATGGTTCTAAATCTAATTTCTATCAGACCGTTTTCCAATTTTCCAATCAATTCTTGTCAAAGAGTTCTTTCTCAGGTAATTTCTTTTGGAATTTATCATAAAATGAGTTGCTGAATTCAATTATTTCTTATTCTTCCTTGAAATTTTCTTTTCTAATGTCACTACTCTTAGGTTCAGCATGTAGTGTTTACTTCATAATCTGAGATCCAGAGCCTGTGGAGACAGGTTCTGAAGTTTTTAGGGTGAGGAAAAATGTCTTTGTGATCTCAGCCTTTCCTCAACCTGCCTACGCATCTCTGGAATTAACAAGTGACTGACTCAACAACTCACGAAAGCTGAAAATCCCCATATGTGCAAATGTAAAGTCTCAGTAAAGCAGCTTGGCCTTTAAAAAGAAATGTAGTCACTCAGTCTAGGAAAGAACACTTTAAAAATTGCTGTGATTGTCGATTGTTTGCTCTCTCTCTGTTTTCATGAATTTTAGCAGACATGTTTCTGCTATAATATAAAGAGAAGAGCCAGTTGGCTATTTCAGACAGTGCCACAGGCAGTTTCAGACAGGACTACAAGGTTATGGGGATTCTGCACCTAGTTGGGAAGATTATAAGTCTAGTTTTGCTGGCTCCAGAATTAAATGTTGTTAGGTCAGCCAGAGGTAAGCAAGTTTTGGTCAACTGCTTCACACTAGGCAGACTCACAAGAGACTGACTGATAAGTCAGGGTGCCAATTTGTTAATTTACACTGAGGAATCTGTTAAGCAGATGGGGCTATTTATACTGGGTGATCTGCATACCCTCTTTCTAACAGGAATCAAGGAGATCCAAAGATTGCTTGGTGAACACAAGACTCTTATCAAGGGGAGCTGAATGATCTTAAAGCCAGAGTGACTGGGGCAGAGTGACTCCACTGGTACTGTATTAACGGTAATAACATTTAATGATTACATAACACAGACATTCTGAGGGCTTAGCACCAGATATAATCAGGGTTTTTATAATCATATTTTAGCTAGCAGATCCCTAGATAAGCAGTTCCTTCTCCCTCCCCCCTGCACTACCTTAGGGGTCACTCTTAGTGAGATTGTCCCCATTCTTCCTTGATTCTCTCTCTTCTCTTCCTGCAAAAATCTGCTTAGTTGCTTAGAGCTTGGAGGCATTTGTAGATGATGGATCAGTGAGAAAGATTGGGGAAATCTCTAAACGTGGGATTAATACAATGAAATAATCTTCCTAACAATTCTAACTATGAAACTCTAACAATGAAGAATTATAGAAAGCAGTTGATTAATGCCTCTTTGTGGATCCCTGGAAACAGCTGATCTCCCTGTAAACAAACAATAAATCACTTAGTTCTTCCAGCTGAAATTTATAATCCTCGCCATAATCATCATCAGTTAAAAGCATTGATTAAGACAGATCTTTTAACAGTGAGACTTCCCATTTGGTCCGTAACTGGTTGAGAATACAAGGGTGGGCTGTATTCCCACTGGGAGCTGGGTGAAGTTTCTAGCATGCACTGGAAGAAATGAAGGCACAAAGAGGAATTTTTTTTTTCCTGAATTACTTAGGCTCCTAAGAAATAGAGTCAAGTAGTAGAGAGCGTATTACCTGTAATCAGGAAAACCTGGTTTTTAGTTCTGCCTCTGACATATACTGGCTGTGTGACTGTGCAAGTCACTTAGCTTTTCAATGCTCGAGGCAACTCTTGAAGACTATAAGTGACAGGTCCCCAACAGCTGCCTACAGAGGGACTTTACACTATGGAAGTTCTCCACACCAATGAAATCACAGGCCTGTATTTTTTTTTTTTTACTGACTATAACCTGAGGTTCGAGAACAGTGCATTTCAATAAGGCTCCTCATTGATGGAAAGAATGATTACTAGAAGCTGTGTGTCTACATGAGGGACAGAGATGGCAAGAGCTTGTATGTTCTCTCTCCAAGCTGGAAGCAAGAAACTTCCTCAAGCAAATACTTAGGAAGTTTTGAGTAATCATTTTTTTCCACTAATGAAGAGAGCATTATGTAAATATACCAGACTTAAACCCCAGGTTACATTAGGATTTTCAGTGGAAAGGAAGCCTGGAGGATCAACTAGTCCAATCACTCATTTTATCCATGTGGAGAACCACAGTGATTAAGTGATTGATTCAAGACCATACAATCACTGAGGAACAAAGTCCACAAGTGAATTCAGACCTCAACTCCACATCTATTAGTCTCTTCACTATGCAGGCTGAGAGCAGTAAGCTGAGTTATGCCATTGTCACTGCCCCTGCTAGCATCTTGAGCTGTATCCTGGATCCTAAGGGGTGTGTGTGTGTGTGTGTGTTTGTGAGACAGACAGACAGAGACAGAGACGCAAATGATTCTCTTAGGATCCCACTCCTGCGTTCCTTATCTTACTGTCTTTTCACATGTTCTTGCTGTACCCCTTCCTTATCCCAACTCCTAACAAAGGAGTCTATGATACAAAAAAGTTAAAAACCCCTGACTTAAAGTATTAAGTAGCAAGGGTTAGTGAAATAAGCTAAAGGGCACTCAACTGCCCCTGGGTCAGTATTCTTTTTCCATGATAGATGGGATAGGGTTGTCCCTGAGGTCTTAGGTTGAAAGGGTTTGAAAATCACTATACTGAGAAAGCACCTCCACTTTATTATTTATTTAATATTTTTAGTTTTCAGCATTTTCACAAGAGTTTGAATTACAAATTTTGTCCCCATTTCTAACCCCCCCCTCCAAGGTGGCATATATTCTGATTGCCCCATTCCCCAGTCAGCCCTCCCTTCTGTCACCCCACTTCCCCCCTTCCCCTTTTCCCTTACTTTCTTGTAGGGCAAGATAGATTTCTACGCCCCATTGCCTGTATATCTTATTTCCTAGTTGCATGCAAAAACTTTTTTTTTTTGAACATCCATTTTTAAAACTTCAAGTTCCAAATTCTCTCCCCTCTTCCCTCCCTACCCACCCTCCCTAAGAAGGCAAGTAATTCAACACAGGCCACATGTGTACCATTATGCAAAACCATTCCACAATATAAATGTTGTGGAAGACTATATTTTGCTCTTTCCTATCCTATTCCCCTTTATTCAATTTTCTCCCTTGACCTGTCTTTTCAAAAGTGTTGCTTTTTATTACCTCCTCCCCCTATCTGCCCTCCCTTCTATTGCCCCTCCTTTTTTATCTCCTTCTTCCTTCTTTCTTGTGGGATAAGATACCAATTGAGTGTGTATGTTATTCCCTCCTCAGGTCAAATCTGATGAGAGCAAGATTCATTCATTCCCCCTCACCTGCCCCCTCTTCCCTTCCAAAAGAACTGCTTTTTCTTGCCACGTTTATGCAAGATAATTTACCCCATTCTATCTCTCCCCTTCTCCCTCTCTCAATATATTCTTGTCTCATCCCTTAATTTGATTTTATTTTTTTAGATATTATCCCTTCATATTCAACTCACCCTGTGCCCTCTGTCTATATATATATATATATATATATATATATATATATATATATATATATATATCTGCACACACACATATACATATACATATGTATATAGTATGTGTTTGTGTGTATATATTCCCTTCAGCTACCCTAATACTGAGGTCTCATGAATTATACACATCATCTTTCCTTGTAGGAATGTAAACAAAACAGTTCAACTTTAGTAAGTCTCTTGTGATTTCTCTTTCTTGTTTACCTTTTCATGCTTCTCTTGTTTCTTGTGTTTGAAAGTCAAATTTTCTATTCAGCTCTGGGCTTTTCACTGAGAAAGCTTGTAGGTCCTCTATTTTATTTAAAATCCGTATTTTGCCTTGGAGCATAATACTCAGTTTTGCTGGGTAGGTAGGTGATTCTTGGTTTTAATCCTAGCTCCATTGACTTCTGGGATATCATATTCCAAGTCCTTCATTCCCTTAATGCAGACACTGCTAGATCTTATGTTATCCTGATTGTGTTTCCACAATACTCAAATTGTTTTTTTCTGGCTGCTTGCAGTATTTTCTCCTTGATCTGGGAGCTCTGGAATTTGGCAACAATATTCCTAGGAGTTTTCTTTTGGGGATTTTTTTCAGGAGGCGATTGGTGGATTCTTTCAATTTCTATTTTACCCTCTGGCTCTAGAATATCAGGGCAGTTCTCCTTGATAAATTCTTGAAAGTGATATCTAGGCTCTTTTTCTGATCATAGCTTTCAGGTAGTCCAATAATTTTTAAATTATCTCTCCTGGATCTATTTTACAGGTCAGTGGTTTTTCCAATGAGATATTTCACATTGTCTTCCATTTTTTCATTCCTTTGGTTCTGTTTTATGATATCTTGATTTCTC
>CM053625.1:206103549-206127912 GCA_028646595.1 Phalanger gymnotis
AGAGAGTATTTTGTCCCAACTTGAGGGGCTGCGCTGTTGTTTTCAGAGCTATTTCTACATAGCAAGCTCTGCCACACCAGCACTCCTCCTCCCCCAACAACCGCCAACCCAGGCTGTGACTCAGATCTAAGCAGGCTCTGCACTCCTGCTCTGATCTGCCACTTAATTCCTCCCACCAGGTGGGCCTGGGGCCAGAAGCAACTGCAGCTGTGGTTCTGTCCTCAGAGCCGTACTACCTCTACTGCCCCTGGGGCTGTGGCCGAACTGCGAACTCCTTTCGCTCTTTCTCCGTAGTTTTTCCCACTAACCTTCTCTGTTGTCTTTGGTGTTTGTGGGTTGAGAAGTCTGGTAACTGCCACAGCTCAGTGATTCAGGGAACTAGGGCCTGTACCACCTGGCTCCTGGTCTGGTTGGTCTGGGCACGGCTCATGCTGGGCTCTGCTCCACTCTGCTACCTGCTCTGCTCCCAGCTCCGTGCACGATAGACCAAGCAACCATCCAGGCTGTCCTGGGCTGGAGCCCTGCTTCCCTCTGCTATTTTGTGGGTTCTGCAGTTCTAGAATTTGTTCAGAGCCATTTTTATAGGTGTTTGGAGGGTCCTGGGGGAGAGCTTTAGGCAAGTCCCTGCTTTCCAGCTGCCATCTTGGCTCTGCCCCCAGCACCTCTACTTTAACAAGACAAATAGAACACACTGCTATTGAATACACAACTCAAAGCTGAGGGTGCTCTAAATTAATAATTGTCTGGGGGTAGCTAAAAAGACTAGTTCCTGAAGAACAAGCCTTTCCACAGAGAACATAGATGAAGACTAATTTGATTTTTTTACTGGAGTGGCTTCTTGCAGAGCTAGCTGGTATTTGCAGACTGACTACTAGACTTGTGGTCAGCTTCACTTATGGAAGGACAAAGGGAGCAATAGTCTGGAATGAAAGCAAATGACTTCTTAGGAGCAACATCTGTTGTGAAGAAAGCAGTTACCGCTACAGAAAGAGCTATGTTGCAAAGAGTGGGGCTTCATTTGTAACCTAAAAGGCAGTCACAGAATATTGTTCTTCTCTCACCTATAGTCTCCCTTTAGCAAGCAGGTGTCAAATAAAAAGTAGGTTCATTAGAATAGGAGAAAACTAGATTGGAGGCAGGAAATTTGAGTCCATAGCAGTTTGTCTCTAAGAGTCATGTTGTACTAAAAAGTAGCCCATGACATAGCAGATCTTCTTGACATAAGCATTCCTACACAGTCAGTAGCTCTACGACTTTTAAGATCTCTCAGTCCTAGTTTCCTCATCCATAAAATGAGGAGAATAATGCATTACTTACCTCACAGGTAACTTACTTACCATATTGCCCAAGATCATCAAACTATCTAACTCATATCTGTGTAGACTTGTAAGGCTCTGAAAGTCCTTTTCTTGTCATAGCCCTGTGAGGTTAAGTAATGTATTATTATTCCCCTTTTATAGATGAGGGAACTGAGGAGTACTTTGAATTAAATAATCACTAAAACTCCTAAAATACAGTAAAAATAACTGTTAAATACAAAGCAACCTGAATCAAGTAAAGTATAAAATACATACACAACACACTTGAGGACTGGGCCCTTTATTTTCCTCTCCAACAGCCTAGCCATCTCTCCTTCTCTAGTTTTTCATGTACTGGGGCCATTACAATCAATCAATCAATTTCAATCAATAAGCATTTATTAGGCACCTATTATGTGCCAGGCACTGTGCTAAGTGCTTGGGATACAAAAAAAAAAAAGACGAAAGATATCTCCTGCTCCCAAGGAGCTTACAATCTAATGGGGGAGACAACATGCAAACAAATATATACAAACATGCTATATACAGGATAATAGGAAATGACTAACAAGAGAAGGCACTAGAATTAAAGGGGGTTGGAAAGAGCTTCCTGTAAAAGACAGAATTTAAGTTTGAACTTGAAGGAAGCCATGGGAGTTGGTAGGCAGATTTAAGGAGGGAGAGCATTCCAGACATGGGAGACAGTCAAAAAAAAATGCCAGGAACTGAGAGATGTATTATCTTGTTCACGGAACAAGCCAGTGTCACTGAATTGAAGAGTACACGAAAGGGATTGAGACGTAAAGAGACTGGAAAGGTAGGAAGGGTCTACACTGTGAAGAGCTTTGAATGCCAAACACAGCATTTCGTATTTAATCGTAGAGGTGATAGGGAGCCACTGCAGTTTATCTGGAGTGGGGGCAAGGGGGGAGGGGAAGGGGTCAGACCTGCACTTTAGTAAAATCTCTTTGGAGGCTGAAAGGAGGATGGATAGGAGTGGGGAGAGGCTTGAAGCAGGAAGAACTGTCAACAAGCTATTGCAACAGTCCAGGCATGAAATGATGAGGGCCTGTACTAGAGTGATGGCGGTATCAGAGAAGAGAAGGGGATGTATTTATTTCAGAGATGCTGTAATGGTGAAATCGGCAGGCTTTGGCAACAACTTAGAGATGAGGAGCAAGAGACAGTGAGAAGTTGAGGATGACTGCTGGGTTGTATATCTGAGGAACTGGGATAACGGTGTTGCCCTCTACTGTCACAGGGGAGGAAGGAGGGAGGAATGGTATACAGGCAAAGAATGAATTCTGTTTTGGACATGTTGAGTTTAAGATGTCTACTGGACATCCAGTTTGAGATGTTGGAAAGGCAAGATAAGGTCAGTAGAGAGTTTGGGGTAGAATAGGTAGATTTGAGAATCATCAGCATAGAAATGGTAATCAAATCCAAGGAAGCTGATAAGATCAATAGGAGAAAAGCTTATCCAGGAGAGAGAGAGTGATCAATAGTGTTAAAGGCTGCAGAAAGATAAAAGAAGAGTGACAGATGACAAAAGGTCATTCATCCAGCGACCTAGAGACCATTGGTGTCTTGGGAGGCAGCAGTTTCAGTGGAATGATAAGGCTAGAAGCCAAATTATAAGGGGTTTAAAAGAGAGAGAAGAGAAAATGTAGATGCATCAACTGTAGATAGAAGAGATATAAGATAACAGGTGGAAGATCAAGTGAGGTTTTCGTGGTTTTTTTTTCAGAATGGGGGAGACATGAGCATGTTCGTGGTCAGTTGGGAATGAATCAGTAGAAAGGGACAGACTGAAAATAAGTGACAGAGTGGAGATAACAGTGGGGTAAATCTGTTGGAGGAGAGGACGAAATGGGATTACTTGAGTAAGTAGAGGAGTTGGCCTTGGTAAGAACTAAAGTAAGGCCACTACATCACGTGAGACAGGGGTAAAAGACGATAGTGGTAGAAATCATCTGAGTGATAGAAGATGACAGAGAGTGTTCTTAATTTTTTTTTATTCTGTAAATCATGAGAGAAGGATCTGAGCTGAGACGGTGAGTAGTGGAGGAATCATGGAAGGTTTGAGGACAGACAGAGCTGTTACAGAGAATGGGACAGTGAGTTGATAGAGGACGTATGGTAGATTGCCTAGCAGCTATGAGGGCCTAGTTTTGGAGCAGGGAGAAATCCTTTGGGACAGATGAAAGATGCCTGGTTTGGCTCCTTGCCACATTCCCTCAGGGGACATGCTGTTCCCAACAGGAGATGGAAGGCATAAGATGTACCATAACCATCATAGATTTACTTAAAGCCAGAATTTAGCAACTTCTCTCTAAATTCTTTTTATACAATTGTAATGCTATCTGTGGTATATACTGCCTCTCAAATGATAAGTCCCTAGAATATGTACCCCAGATTCAATATACTCTTCATGCCTATATCCACTCAAAGGATGCTAGTCCACAAGTCCCAATCATTGTGTTTACTTTTTCTCTGGTCAATCAGATAATTCAATCAGTTCAAAGCACAGAAATTTAATGAAATGTCATAGTAAGAAAATTTTCAATAGAGTATTGCCACACACCTCATAGCACAAGGTATGCATGTGACCAGTGGGAGAAGGATCATGTTTAGAAATCTTTCATGATGGGCAAATTACAGCTCTGATGCTTCAAAACCCGTGTGTGATATCTTCCAGTGAACTCCTATTGTCTTCTGGCAATGTCATTGAGCTGCTCTCACCCATGATATCTTCTGGTGATATCATTTCACTGCTTTCACCAAGAGCGCTCTTTGCTGTCAAGGGTCTCTGTTGGGCATGTTGCTCCATTGGGCTTATGGGCTCACCATACCTGTTCTTCGTTTGACATGTTCTGTTGGGCTTGTTTTCACTGGCACGTTCATCTCTTTATGGTCTTACAATCTAAATTAAAAGAAATAAATAAAGAATAAACAAGCTAACTAGAAAAGAGACCAGTATAGGGGGTTTTAGTCCTAACTCTGGAAAGATCTCACTGCCATGGAGCTATGGATTCCTGGTACTTCCACTCTCACTGGGGCCACTGCTTCGCAGAATCATTCCAAAGCCTCCCACAAGTTTTGACGTCTTATCTCTCAGCACTGACTGCTAATCTGTACAGGTTATCTCTCTACCTCCAATAGCTTTTTCTGACATTCCACTGATTTTTCTTCTGTTTTCTTTTGGTTAGCCTCCTTGTTCTCCAAGGTCAAGCTACCAAAAAACAACTGAATCTCATGGAATGTTAGGTAAACTGCCGGCCTGAAAGCAGCTTCCCAGCTCACATTTCATGGCCAAGCAAAGGTCAATTAGATAATGGTCATATGAGAAGATTTCACAAACTCTCTGGGAATTTCTCTGATTTTGCCCTTTGTCTTTCCTAGGTTATAAAATTAACCTCTATTTACCCAGGACTACTGAAATATCCTAATATGCGCGTGCACACACACACATACACACACACAAATATTAACTAAGCTCATTCTACTCTTAAGCAGATTGGGAGATCTCATTCCAACTAAAGTAGAGTAATATGGTTTAATGGTCATACTTAAAAGTTCCACCATCTTCTAAATTGGCTGTTTTTGGAGATTAGGCATCTGAAGAAAGTTGCTTGTCTATGTTCTCCAGCCCCTACACACAAACAAAAAAAATCATCCAAGTGTTTTGTTATTGTGGTTGGCATTTTTTATCTTTTGCATACAGAAAAGTTCACTTTATAGTATTACTACCTAATCTTTTTCCTTCTTTAGCTAGTGAATATAAACTTAAGGCATTGCCTGCCCTATTAATCTTGATCTCATTGTATCCTTCATTGTGATCATTTTGAGGGCGTCTTGGCCATGGCTCCTTTGATTTCAGGGATAACCTGCAAGGTGGGTGCAGGTTTCATTTTTGTTTGTTTTTGGTTTTTACTCAAATCCCAGCCTGGCATTCCCCTTGAAAACAGTATAAGGAATATTTGTTTTGGGGGCGCAAAGCAAGCAGGAAGACTGGGGTCCACAGAGTGTATTATTGCCACCCATTAAGCCTTGCTTCCCCCAAAGCAGAAACAGGCCTGATGCCTTTCTGTGGATAAACAGTATTTCATAGGAATATCCCTTTTGTGTATCTTGGTTGCTTTCCCATCACCATCTCCAGAAGAAATAACCATTCCCAATCGAATAAGATACCCCTCAAATGGATGACAAAGGTATTCTCTCGCTTCTTTCAAATGTCTTCCATTAAAAACAAAGCCAGCGAATACTCACTTTGAGGAAATAGAACAAAAAAGTCTGATCAGTTTTTAAAAACAAATCACCAACTTCCAGGTCAGATGACTAATAAGATAGAGAACCAGACATTTTTCTCTCATCCTCATAACCTCTCAAACCTCTAAAAATAGATATTATGCATGATATAAAACAATTTTAGCTGTATTCGAGGTTAGAACACCAAGAACCCAAATGAGGAACCAATTCAATGAACTGAGAGCAAAGAAGAGTAACTAGCCCCTAATATTTTAACTCAGCACTCCTTTCCCCACTACCTTGCTCCTGTAGCAGGGGTGCACAAACTAATGCACAGTCTTATGTAGAATTCAACTCTCTGTATCTCCGTCCTCTCAGCACCACAGAAATCCAAGAGAGAAGTTTGCTCAAGCTTTAGCACTATTTTGTGCCACAACGGAGCTTAGCCAGAGAACTGAGGTGAAGAAGTATAGAACAGGACACAAGTGTGCCTGTCTGGTATCTCTAAGCCCAAGGGAGATCAATTTGGGGCCAAATATTTCCCACTAGAAAGAGGGCTTTCTTGGGAGCAGAGCCTGAGACTGGTGAACTATAAATTGCCCAGCATGGAAAGAGGGTGAGATGGCTTTGAGGTCCAGCCCCCAGAGAAACCAGACTCAAAGAGGAAGGAGTCATAAACTGAATGACAGACTATAAGAAGAAAAAAAAAGACAGAAATTGCCAATGATCTCAGGAGGAAGAAAACTTAGAGACCTTGAGATTAAGCAGTTAAACCAGCAGTGAAGATATTAACATGATAGAAATAAATATGGCTTGAAGATCAAGTAAAAAATTCTGGACATCTATGAACAAATATTGAAAGACAAAAGAAAATGAATCAACACATGATAAGGCAAAGGATTCTGTGGTTCCTTAAGAGAGTATGGAACCACAATAGGATGTTCCTGAATGGTTTGACTGGAATGGTTTAAATTTTAAAAGGGAAATGAGAGAGAGTCAAATGCCATTCTCCTGCCTGCACTGGACCCACATGTCCTCTCTCTGCTCCATGATGTTGTCATCCTTTGCCCCCATTATAGCCTTAGCACCTTGGAACAGAATACTGCTCAAGTACCTTTGCTAGCTGCTTCTGGAGAGACTGGACAACCCCTTTCAATTCTGAAGAACTGACCATTAGTGAGCTAACACTTTATGACATTACTCATATTCTTGGTGTAGCAGCTAATCTGAGCCACATTGAGACCAGAGTGACTATGAAAGGTTACATAGGACCTGAGAAGCTGCCAGATTGCTTGAAAGGCTGTGACATCATCATGCTTGCTATAGGAGTCCCCAGAAAGACAGGAATGACTCTTGATAAGCTTTTCAACAACAAAGCTTCAATCATTGCTACTCTGGCTGCTGGCTTTGCCAAGCATAGCCCAAGAAGTCATGATCTATATTATTGTAAACCTGGTCAACTCTACCATCCCAGTCACATCTAAAGTCTCTAAAAAACAAGGCGTATAGAACTCCAACAAAATCTTTGGTGTAGCAACACTGGTTATCATCAGAGCAAATACTTTTTGTTGCAGAATTGAAGGGCTTAGATCCAGCTTGAGTCAATGTCCCCATCACTGATGAGCATGCAAGGAGACTATAATCGTTCTGATCTCTCAGTGCATATTTAAAGTGAAATTTCCTGAGGATCAGCTGAAAACCCTGACAAGAAGGATCCAACAGGCTGGAAGTAAGGATATCAAAGCTAATGCTGGAGTAGGTTCTGCAACCCTATTAATGGCCTATGCCAGTGACACATTTGTCTTCTCTAATGTGGTGTAATAAACAGAAAGGAGGGAGTCATAGAATGTTCCTTTGTCAGATCAGAAGAAACAGAGCGCTACTATTTTTCCACACCCTTGCTGTTGGGGAAAAAAGGTATCAAAAAAGAATCTAGGTATTGGCAAGATCTCCTTTTTTGAAGAGATGGTCACTGAGGCAATTTTCAAGATGAATGTTTCCATCAAGAAAGAAAAGGATTTTGTGAAGAACATGAAAAAAAGCTATAATATGAAAAAGGAATCTATTTCCTTAATTTATCAAAGAAATGTATTACGTTTTTACTTGTTATTAATTTTTATTTATTATTAATTTATTATTTCATTCAAAAAATATTTTAGATGCAGTGCATTATCTTTGAGAAGATTGATATTAGCATATTATCACCCCATCAAATTGTCAACTGGCATACTGACACATCGATAAAATGGTTATCTATTTTTTAAAAGAGAAATGAGAAATGTGAAAACAGAATTTATTACCTGCACAACAAAAATAACTGGCAAAACAGAAACACTTGAATCCATGTTAGCAAATCTCACCAAAAAAAAGAGAGAGAATAACTGATTGAGAATGCAAATACACAGAAGCAAAAGTAAACCACGAAGAGAAAGAAAAAAGCAATAACATTAATTTTTGTGATATTAAATTACAGAATTGGAGGGCGAATAAATGGATGGAAGGGAAGAAGATGATAGAGCAAAATATATGTTGTACTCCAATCAAGTTAAAGGCTAAGAGGATGGAAAATAACTTCTGTAGTCTCTCAAGAAGAGAGACCACAGGTGAATGAGAGAAACAGAAAAATGGAGAAACAAGGGGAGAAATGTTGTCTGAAGAAGTACCATTGATGTATGATCCCATGAGAGAAGAAAGATATTCTATGACTGTAATATTTAGGAATTTGGTGTTTAGAGACACCATTAATCCTGCCCAAAGAGAAGGGAAATCATAGCTCTGTTGGTGACTGAAGAATGGGAAGGTATAGATCTCAGGAGAAGATTTCAACAAAATAGGGAAAAGTGACCATGGGAAGACAACAGTCAATACTGAATTGTACAATCCAAAACATAAGAAAATTCCCACTATGTGACAATATCCTTTCTATCACCTACAGGAAATGTTATTTCTAGGAATAAGGCACAAAAATAAAAAAAATGGGTCTAGGGCACAAGTTCTACAGGACAATAATATAGAAACTATTTAGAAAAAGGCTAGATACCTTAGATGTTTTAATTCCATGAAGAATACAGAGACTAAACAAGGACTAAATAAGTGAATAAAAAAGTCAGAGATAGAATATAAATAGTAAAGAGAATAGGCAGTTGAATCCTTTTTTTTTAAAAAAAAAGGTGCAGAAAACGAAGTTTAAAAAAACTAACAAGCAAAACAAATTGAAGGACAGGAAACGAATGGGGATTTTTACTTGAGTATTCAAATGAGAAGGAAGAAAAAAGGGGAAGAATGAAATAACTAGATAAAAATAAGAAAGAAACATGAACTAATAATAAATAATAATAATTACATAAATCCCCCAAATTAGAGAAAGTACTAATAAATGAGAGGTTTGGCTTGAGAGTGAAGAGAAGACAGATGGTAGGAATAAGGCTGGCCTAAAATAAAGCTAAAATGACTGAAAAGCCATGGTTCTGTATTATCTTCTTTGTTTTGTGGATGGCTTACTGAGAAGGTTAGAAAGAAGGATACTGGGGAAAACTATGGTGATGTGCAAAAAACTAGCATACATCAATTTAAATGTATTTTTAAAAATTAGCTAGTATTTGTTCATTTTAAAATAAGCAGGTGACTTCTCAGTCTTCCCATCCCCCACACCCCAAAAAAATCCAACAAAACTTTTTCCTTTTGCCTTCTGGGTTCTTCTGGAATTCTTTCTAATCACTCTTTCTGGTGTGATCTTTAATATAAGGAGCACTGAATGTGAGGAAAGATGTGGGAGGCTTAAGGAGGCAGAGATGAGGAGTCTAAATATAATGCTAAATCCCCTAGGCTCCTTTCTGAAATCTTACTAAGGGAAACTTTTTGTGAATTTTCAAATTATTCACTTAGTTTAAGGAATTTATTTTATCTTCACATCATTAGACCTTCAACACATCCACTTTGATCTTTGGAGCTAGATTATCATCCTATCTCTTCCATGTGATCAGTCATTTAGACTTTCTGATTCTTTGTTTCCTCATCTGTCACATATAAATCACATCTTCTCTGTTAGGTTTATGTATGATAAAATGAATGTAAAAATGATTTGAAAAGTATGAAATGCTATGCAAATGGCTTTAGATCAAAAGCATTAGATCAAAAGAATCAAGGACTTGCAATTAGAGAAGATCTGTAACTCTCAAACAGGGAAGACAAAGGCAAATTATTAGGATTTTGCCAACATAAATGCCCTGACCTTGAAAAACATTACTTGAGTATTAGCAAGATGTTACAGGATCATGAATGAAACTTGAAAAGGACTTCACTCCTACCCCTCTCTAATTTAAAGTTCAGGAAATTGAGAGATAGGTGACTTTTCCAAAATCCCATAGGGAATTTAGCATCAGAGGCAGAATTGACAGATCTTCTGACTAGAGATCCAGTGTACTTTCCAATCTATAAAGACCTCTTTCTTTTGGAATGAATTAAAACACAAGCTATGACCATTCTAATAGATAACTGGTCAAAGGATGTGAACAAAGAATTCTCAAAAAAGTGTTCACAAACACACGAAAATATGCTCCAAATCACTAATAAAAAAGAGAAATGCAAATCAAAACAACTGTGAGGTTTTACCTTACATCCTGTAAATTGGCAAAAATGACCAAAAAATGGCAACAGTTAGGGTTGGAGAATTTGTGGGAAGATAGGCACATTAATACATTGTTGGTGGAGGTATGAAATGGTACAAGCATTTTCAAAAGCAATCTGGTATTATGCAAATAAAGTGATTAAAATGTCCATACCCTTTGAACTGAAGACTCTATTACTGGGCTTATACCCTAAGGAAGTAACTGATGAGAAAGAAGTCTCTGTATATTCCAAAATATTTATAGCAGCACTTTTTGAGATGGCTAAAAGTTAGGAACAATGCAGAAGCCCACTGACTGGGGAATAGCTAAACAAACTGTAGTATTTTAATGTAATGGAATGGAAAACTACTTCACTGTAAGAAATGTGTATGATGTGTATGATGAATATAGAGAAGCATGGGAAGATCTATATGAATTGATGCAGAAGTAAACAATAAACACAGTAACTAAAACAATGTAAATGGAATGAAAAATGACACACCAAAAAATCAAAAGTAACAAAATTATAAAGATCAAGCAGTACTCGAGTGAAGAGACATGAACCAACATCCCCAACCTATCCCATGGTGGAGGTAGAAGGGCCACAGGTGTTACACATTACACATTCTCAATGGATCAGTTACACTGATTTTTTCCTCTCTCTAAAAAACAAAACAAAGCAAAAACACTATTTATTTGTCACTATTTTTCCCTCTCTCTTAAAAACAAAACAAAGCAAAAACATTCTTTGTAATAGTGAATAGCTCTCATGGTGAGGGAAGGAGGTGGATACATGGGATGCTATGGTGATGTAAGGAACAGAAAAGATCGACAAAAATTAGCTTTTAAAAAATAAGCCATGGTTTCATGAAATGGAGGGGTTTCTTTTGTTTGTTCGTTTTCCTTGGTTAGACCAAGGGAAACTTTCAGACTTATTTTCTCTAACTCCCCTTCACTCATTATAAAGCCCTAGTCTTATCTTTTATCTTACAGACAAAATATTGTACTAGCTGTTCCTCAACTTGAGATTATACCTCTGTGCCCTCATACTGGTTTATACCGAAGCCTTGAACTTATTCTAACTTCTATTCTACCTCTTAGAATCCCTAGTTTATGTTAATGATCAGTTTGGATACAACTCTTACATGAAACATTTCCTTATCCTTCCCTCTAGTAATTAATTCTCTCACTCTTTTCAAATTACCTTGTGTTTATTTCTCTGTGTAGGTGTCTTTGTTTTATCTCCACAATAGACTATAAGGTCCTTGATGGCAGAGACTGCTTTCATTTTTTGTCTCCGTATCCCCAGCACATAGTTCAGTGCCCTACATATAATAAGGTCTTGGAAAATGTTTCTTGAATTAACAATAAAAGGTTCAAAGAGATGGAGGTGAGGAAGAAGTATATCCCAGACATGGGGGTTAGCTTATGCCAAGGCAAGGAGATAATGGAATGCCACATATGGGGAACAGCAAATAGGCTAGTTTGACTGTAACGTAGAACACATAAAGGAGAATAATATATAAGAAACCTGGAAAGGAAGGATGGTGTCAGATTCTAGAACACTTTGAATGCCAAATAGAGAAGTTTTTATTTTAATCTACAGGCAGATCCTTGGACTCCTTAGCCTGGGGAGAAACATAGCCTGATTTGTGCTTTAAGAATATCACTTTAGTAGCTGTGCAGAGGATGGATTGAAGGAAAGAGAGATTTGATGCACGGAAACTAAATAGGAAGCAATTGAAATAGTACAGGCAAATATTAATGGGGGCCTGAATTAGTGTGTACTAGCTATGTGAATATAGAGAAGTGAACAGATATTAACAAGATTTGATAACTGTCAACTAGGTGTTAAGAAAGAGGGAAGAGGGAAAGAAGGTTGTTTCCTAGGGGCATACTTGTGTGACTAGAAGGATGATGGAGTCAGTAATAGAAACAGGGAATTTAGAAAGCTGGGAGAATTACAGCGGGGGAAAAATAATGAGTTCTTTTTTTTTAATTTGAGTTTATGCCTACCTTAGTTTATGCTTACCTTAGTCATGCAGTTTGAAATGTCATATAAGTTAGTCATATGAGACTAGAAGCTCTGTGATTTGACCACATTCCTCATACCTAATACAGAATTCAGAAGGGACCTTATGAATCATCAGGTACAATTCCTTCATTTTGCAGGTGAGGAAACTGAAGCTGAAAGAAGTGACTTGCTCAAGGTCACACAGATATTTAATCAAATTAATTATTACAGTAAGTGGCAGATCTGGGATTTGAGCTCTTGTCCTGACTCCAAAGCTAGTACTCTTTCGACAATTCCACACAACAAAGGAATAGAATTTTAAAGAACAGCAAAATATAAAATTAGCCAAAATAAAAAGTGAGTGAGTATACTGGGGACTGGAGTACACTGAGTTCCAGGTATAACAAAAACATGTGTAATTTTAGAAAAGATGACATTGTCCCTGGGAGCCAAAATGGTAGAGCACAAGACAGCAACTCAGCTGAACTCTCCCAACATTCCCTGACAAAAAAACTTTAAAATAATGCCATCAATCAAATTTTGGGGTGGCAGAGCCAACACAAGGTCAGATTGAGACATTTTTCCAACCTAAGAAAACTTAAAAGGCCAAAAAAAGAGGTTCATGACCTAGGGGTGGGGGTCAGTCCAGAGCTCAGCACACTCTGCAGTGGACCTTGGAGGCAGCTACAGTAGCAGCTGAAGCAGCAGCTGAAGCAGCAGTAGCTTCAGGAGCTCTCAGCCGAGAGACAGAAAGGGGGTTGGACAATTAGTCAGAAAGAGATTACAGGGGACCCTTCGCTAGCACTGGGTGCAGCTGGTGCTAGCTAGCAACTCTGTTACCCTTAAGCAGATCTGGGTCCCAGTTCCAGGGCGGAGAGCAGCACTTGTGGTCAATAACAAAAGAGCAGGGGCCCGGGTTGCAGTTCCAAGGTAAAGAGGAGCACTAGCATTTGTGGCTGCAAGGGCACAGGGGACAGGGGTTCAGATCCAGGGTCAAGAGTAGCACTAATGCTGTGGCTGCAGGAGATCAGGGGCCCTTCTTGGGTAAAGAACAGAGTCCAGAATAGGAGAGCAGTGACCACACTTCTCTCCAGATCATACCACTTTGGAATCCCCAAAAACTTGCAGACCCCTAAAACTAGCTCTAAAAACAGAAGCACAAAAAAAAGTCTGAAGCTTGGAATCCCAAAGTGAACAGAGCCCAATTTTAATATTAAGTCTAAAGACAAGAAATAGGCTAGAAAAAATGAGCAAACAACAACAAAAAATTTGACCATAAAAAGCTACTATGATGGCAAAGAAGACCAAGACCAAACTCAGAAGACAATAATGTGAAAAGAGCTACAGGTCAAGTCTCAAAGAAAAAAATGTTAATTAGAGCCAAGTCCAGCAAAAATTCCTGAAAGTGTTAGAGATAAGAATGACAGAGGAAAATGAGAATGAAGAAAAGAGAATGAACAACTTGCTAAGGAGGCACAAAATATGCTAAAGAAAACAGAGTATAAACCTGAAGGGGAAAAAATAGGTATTTAATGAAGGAGAGGAATTTCAAGTATTCCTAGAATAAAAAATTTTACATTCAAATACGAGACTCAAGAAAAGCACAAAAATGTAAACATGAAAGAGAAATCATAAGGAACTTTAAAAAGTTAAACTGTTTACATTCCTATACAAGAACATGATACAAATAACTCTTAAGAACTTTGTCATTATTAAGGCAATTTAGAATCTACATAGAAAGAGGCCACCAGTGTGAGTCAATTATGTTGGGATGATCTAAAAACAAAATGAAGGTGTAAGAAAAGAGGATTTACTGGGAGAAGAGGGGGAAGTGGGAGAAGAGGAGCAGGAAGAGTGGGGGAAATTATCTCACAAAAATTTGGTGCACAAGGAAGAGCTTTTAAAGTAGAGGAAGAAATGGGGGGTGTGGCAGGTAATGCTTGAACCTTACTCTCATCTGAATTGGTTCAAAGAGGGAAGAATATATATACACAGTCAGCTGGGCACAGAAATCTATCTTAACCGGCAGGAAAGTAGGAGAGAAAAGGCTGAGACAAGTGGGCTGGAGACAAAAAAAAGGAAGGTGAATTAAGGGAGTCAGTAGTCAGAAGCAAAACAGACTTTTGAGGAGGGACAGGGTAAACAAAAGAGAGAGAAGAAGAAAATAGTAAGTAATCCTGTGAATGTGCATGGGATGAACTCATCCATAAAATAGAAGCAGAATAAATCAGAATCAGAATAAATCAGAAACCAAAATCCAACAATATGTTATTTAGAAGAGACATACTTGAAACAAAATGGCACACTCAAAGTTAAAATAAGCATCTGAAGTAGAATCTATTGTGCTTCAGCTGAAATAAAAAAAAGGCAGGGCTAACAATTATGATCTCAGACAAAGCAAAAGTAAAAAGCAGACCTAATTAAAAGAGACAATCGGGGAAACAACATTTTGCTAAAAGGTATCAAAGACAATGAAGTAATACCATTACTAAACATATATATACCAAATGGCAGAACATCCAAATGCTTAAAGGAAAAGTTAATTAACACTAAACCTTTACTAGAGGAGAGACAACAACTTTCCCCTCTTAGAACTAGATAAACCTAACCATAAAATAAATTAGAAAAAAGTTAAATAGATGAATAGAATTTTTTAAAAGATAGAAATGATAGACCTCTGGAGAAAACTGAATAGAAATAGAAGGGAATACACCTTTTCTCAGCTGTAAATGGCATATTCACAAAAACTGACCACATATTAAGGTATAAAAACCTCACAAATAAACACAGAAAAGCAGAAATATTAAATATAACATTTTAAGACCATAATACAACAATAATTCCATTCAATAAAGGACCTTAGAGGCAAAGATTAAAAATTAATTGGAGGGGCAGCTAGGTGGTGCAGTGAATGTAGCACCTGCACTGGTGTGCTCTCAGTTCAAATCCAACCTCAGACACTTGACACATTTACTAGCTGTGTGACCTTGGGCAAGTCACTTAACCCCAATTGCCCTGCCTTCCCCGCTCCAAAAAAATTTAATTGGAAACAAAATAATTAATTGTAAAGAATGAGTAGGTCAAGGAACGAATCATAGAAACAATGAATAATTTCACTAAAAAGAATGACAAAATGAGACAACATTCCAAAATTTGTGAGATGCAACCAAAGAATATTTAAGGGACATTTTATATCTCTAAATGCTTACATTGATAAAAAAAAGAGAAAGAGCAAATCAGTGGATTGGGTGTGCAATTAAAGAAAAACTAGAAAAAAAACATATTTTAAATCCTCAAACACTCAAATGGAAATTCTGAAAATTAAAGGATAGATTAATATAATTGGAAATTTTATAAAACCATTAAACTAATAAAACTAGGAGCTGGTTTTATGAGAAAAAACTACAAAAACGGATAAACCATTGATTAATGTTATTTTTTTAAAGAAAGAAAAGAAGAAATTTGAATTACTAAAATTACAAAAATGAAAAGAAAGGGTGAATGCACCACCAAAAAAGTTGAAATTAAAGCAGTTGTAGGAGTTATTTTCCCTAACTTCATGCCAAAAAAACTGACAATCTAAGTGAAATGGATGAATATTTACAAAAATATAAATTGCCCAAATTAACAGAAGAAAAAATAGACTATTTAAATAACCCTATCTTAGAAAAAGAAATTTAACAAGCCATCAATGAACTTTCTAAGAAATGGATTTACAAGTGAATTCTACCATTTGTAGAACAATTAATTCTAATACCATATAAACTGTTTTAAAAAAATGGATAAAGAAGTCAAACTAAATTTCTTCAATGACACAAATATGGTTTTGATACCTAAACGAGGAAAAATGAAAACAGAGAAAGAAAACTACAAACCAATTTCGCTAATTAATACTGATGTAAAATTTTTAAAGAAAATACCAGCAAGGAGATTACAGTAATATATCACAAAGATCATACACTATGACTAGGTGAGATTTATACCAGAAATGCAGATCTGGTTAAACATTTGGAAAATTATTAGCATATTAATAAGAAAAACAACAAAAATATATGATCATACGAATAGATGCAGAAAAAACCTTGGATATAATTAATATAATATCCATTCCTATTAAAAACACTAGAAGGTATAGGAATCACTGGAGTCTTTAAAAATAATAAGTAGGATCTATCTAAATGCAAAAAAAAGCATTATCTGTAATGTGGATAAACCAGAAGCCTTCCTTGTAAGACTAGGGGTGGATCAATTTATGATAAAAAATAAATCAATAAAAAAATAAATAAAAAAAGATTAGGGGTGCATCAAGGATATCCACTATCACCACTATTATTCAATATGGTATGAGAAATGTTAACTATAGCAATAAGATAAGAAAAAGAAACTGAAGGAATAAGAATAGGTGACAAAACAAAACCGTCTTTGCAGATGACACGATGATATATTTAGAGAACTACAGAAAATCAACTAAAAACTCATTGAAATAATTAACTTCAGCAAAGTCGTAGGATATGAAATAAATGCATATAAATCAGCTGTATTTCTACATATCACCAACAAAACCCAGCAGGAAGAAATAGAAAGAGAAATTTGATTTAAAATGATTGTAGACAATATAAAATAATTGGGACTCAATCTGCCAAGAAGAATCCAGGGAGCACAATCATAAAACACTTTTCACATAAATAAAGACCTATCTAAACAACAGGAGAAATATTAATTGCTCTGAATAGGCGAAGCCAACATAATAAAAATGACAATCTTACCTAAGTCAATTTCCTCATTCAGTACCACATCATTTGAACTACCAAAGAATTATTTTATAGAGCTAGACAAAATAGTAACAAAATTCATTTGGAAGAACAAAAAGTCAAGATTATCAAAGGAATCAATGAAAAAACCATGAAGGAAGGTGGCTTAGCAGTACCAGATCTCAAACTCCATTACACAGTGGTAATCCTCAAAACAATCTGGTACTTGATAAAAAAAAAAAAAGAGCATGGTGGATCAATGGAATATATTTGGTACACAACAAACAGCAGTAAATGACAATAGTCATTTTGCTTTTGATAAACCCAAAGATTCAAGCTTTTGAGACAAGAACACATTATTTAACAAAAATTGCTGGGAAAATTGGAAAGCAGTTTGGCAGGAACTAGGCTTAGACCAATATTCACACTACATACCAAGATAAGGTCAAAATGTATATATGAATTAGGTATAAAGTGATATCAAAAGCAAATTAGGGGAGCATGGAAAATTTTACCTGTCAGATCTATGAATAAATGAAGAGGTTTATGACCAACAAGAGACAGAGGGGATCACAGGAGTATAATGGATAATTTTTTAACTGAAATTTCAAAGTTTTGCACAAACAAAACTAATACAGCCAAAATTAGAAAAACAGGAGGAAACAAGTGAGTGGGAAGAATTACATCAAGTTTCTCTAATAAAGGCCTCATCTTTCAAATGTACAGGGAAGTAAGCCAAATTTATAAAATTAAAATTCATTCCCCAATTGATAAATGGTCAAAGGATATGAACAGGCAGTCTGCAGAAGAAAAGATCACAACTATCTATAGTCATATGAAAAAATGCTCTAAATTATTGTCAATTAGAGAAACACATTAAAATAACTCTGAGGTACCACTTCACACCTATGAGAGTGGCTAACATGGCAGATGAGGAAAATTGCAAATGCTGGAGGGAAGGTGGAAAAAGGAGACACTAATGCACTGTTGGTAGAGTAGTGAACTAGTCCAACCATTCTGGAGAACAACTTGGAACTATACCCAAACTCTCTTTGACTCAGCAATACCACTGTAGGTCTGTAACCCAAACAGATAAAAGAAAAAGGACCTACATGTACAAAAATATTTATAGCAGCTCTTTTTGTGGTGGCAAAGAATTGGTAATTGAAGGAAATCAGTTGGGGAATGGTTGAAGAAGTTGTGGTGCACGATTGTGATGAAATACTATTATGTTGTAAGAAATCATGAAAGGAGTGGTTTCAGAAAAACCTAGGAAGACCTGTATGAATTGATGTGAAGTGAAGCAAGCAGAACCAGAACAATATCATACATAGTAACAGCAATATTGTAACACTAATCAACTGTGAGAGACTTAGGTACTCTGATCAATACAATGATCCAATGTAATTCCAAAGAAAAATGCTATCCACAATTAAGGGGATGCCCAACAATTGGGGAATGGCTAAATAAGTTGTGGTATATGAATATAATGCAATAGTCTTGTGCTATAAGAAATGACAAGCAAGCAGATTTCAGAAAAACCTAGAAAGACTTACATGATCTGATGCACAGTGAAGAGAGCAGAACCAGAACATTGTACACAGTAACAGAAACATTGTACAATGATCAACATTGATAGACAGTTCTTCTCAGCAATACCACAATCTAAGACAACTCCAAAAGATGCATGATGGAAAATGCTATCTACATCCAGAGAAAGAACTATGGAGTCTGAATGCAGATCAAAGCATACTATTTTCTCTTTCTTTTTTTCTTTTCTCTTGGTTTTTCCCTTTTGTTCTGATTCTTCTTTCACAAGATGACTAATGTGGAAATATGTTTAATATGATTGCATGTGTATAGACTATATATGATTGCATGACATCTGGGGTGGAGGGAAAAATTTGGAACTCGAAATCTTATAAAAGTGAATATTGAAAACTAAAAAAAAAAATTAAAATGCTATCCACCTCTAAAGAGAACTGATGAACTCTGATGCAAATTGAAGAATACTTTTTTCCACTTTATTTGTTTTCCTGCCTTTTTGGTTGTTATTGCAGCATGGCTAATATGAAATATGTTTTGTATGATTTCACATGTGTAACTGATATAAATTGTTTGTTTACTCAATGGGAAAAAAGCCTGAGGGAGGGACTTTGGAACTCAAAAAAAATTTAGATGAATGTTAAAAAAATAAATATTTTTTTTAAAAAGAAGGCTATTCCAATAATTTCGTGAAGTAACAATGACCATACCAAGAGTGGTTGTGGTAGGAATAGAAAGAAGGGAGAAGATGTGAACGATGTTACAGAGATCCAATAAAAAAGATCTGGTGATTGGTTAGATTTGTGGTGTGAATGAGTGGACAGAGATGTGATCCCAAAAATGGTGGTGCCTGCAACCTAAATAGGGACATTAGGAGAAGGGGTGAGTTTTGGTGGGGGGAAGATAGTTCAGTTAATGAGGCGTAGGACTAGGCCATCTCAGGCTCAACATTTCAAGAAGAGACCCACTCACAGCTAGGATTAAGATTTTACATTCAGTATGGAAGGGCTAACAATGGTACTAACTGAACTGGTCTGGCAGACCAGTCCTAACCATTTCCCTTGTATTTTCCTGGTTAGTCTCTGATGATTCGCCTTCCCAACTCTCCTCAACAATTTTCGTGATCTGGAGAGAAGCATTGCAATCTTCGTTGTTGAATATTTGACAGGCAGACAGGAGACATTAACAGCTTTTTGGTGCACAAGCCAGGAACCAGAGAGACACGGTGGTCAGTGTATAATGGACACTCTCCCTAGTAGCAGAAGCAGTGAGGCTAACATTAAATCAGCTGTTTGAGCACCTGCCCCACCCCTCCAGGAGACTTTGTGTTTTGCTTATTAAATTTTGGCTACTGGACAGGGAATTCCACAATGGCGATTAAATAAGCAAAATAGAAATAGTATCTAAAGAAAGGCAAAAGTAACACTATCACTCTGTTTCCCTAGGAGGACATTTCCAATTTCTTTAATAATGTTTTGTATGTTAAATATGTAAAGAGGCAGTAGAAGGCTTTGTGATCATTAAAGAATTCCTTTACAGATATCAACAACCTAATTATTCAACATTTTTCTTGATTTCAAAAACCAAGGAATAAATATGTAAAGTCCCATAAACCTGATGCTGGACAGTGATTCAGGGAGAAAGAAGAAATAAGCGACTACCATCTGGTTAAAAAAAAAAGCATAGAACATATATAGCTATAGCACACATGGCAGAGACAAAACACTACACTTCTCAGAATGCCTGGGTCCAGAATGCCACTGCTTATTAGGGGGAAAAACTTCATATATCATGAGACTGTGCATTCATAGAAGAGTGGTTGATTAGTAGAGAGAATTCTTGGAAGACGGATGAGAAATTGAGGTCATTGCTGGTTTTATAAATATGTGGAAGAGAAGATGAGTCAGGATAGCAGTGGCTAAGTGATTGATAAATAACCCTGAAGAAAACAAATCAGATGCTAATTGGAAATAGCAATGATTCTAAACGAGAGAGGTGGGCTACAGATACTGGTTGGAGCAGTTTCTAGAGATACCAAAGCTACATGCTCTGAATACTAACCTCAGCTCCTACTGCTGAGAGAAACATGATCTCATGCCTTCATTTTCAGAGTCTGGGAGGGCTCTGAACCCACAAGGAAGGGGGAAGGGGCAGACATACGAGAGTAATAAGATTCCTCATCACTGCAGATGCAAGCTAAAATTTTGTTGTTATTGTTTCGTTATTCATTTTTTTATAGCAAATAAATGTTTTAGTATTTCAGTGCTCTTTCTTGCCAGGATCTGCTGGCATAATAAATGGCTGAATACCTGAGTTAACTTTAGAAGTCCTCAGTTTTCTAAATGGGTGGGAGCCAAAAACATGCCAGAGATGTAAATTACTATTGAAAATTGCTACAGTTTGAACCCAAGTTTATGAAGATCCAGATCCACTTAGACCATGGGCTGAATAACCCATATTAATTGCCTCTAATAGAAAAGTAAAGATCATTCTTTTCACTTCCACATGCCATCCCCTCCTACCCACTTCAATGTTGTTGTCATTTTTGTTGCTGTTCAGTCATTTTCAGTCATGTCCAACTCTTAGTGACTCCATTTGGGATTTTCATGGCAAAGACAATGGAGTGGTCTGCTATTTCCTTCTCCAGCTCATTTCACAGATGAAGAAACAGGGCTAAGTGACTTGCCCAGGGTCACACACCTAATGTCTGAGGCCAGATTTGAACTCAGGAAGATGAGTCTTCCTAACTTCTGGTGAAGTACTCTATCCACTATACCACTTAGCTGCCCATCCACTTTAATATACCCCCATCAAATAACCCTGTTTTGGAAAGAACAATGATAAAGAACATTGAATTCAAGAGACTCCAGCTCACCAAACCCTCATAGCTAAAGGCCTTAAAATACCTCAATACCAAGTGGCTACTTTGAAAAAATTCCATGTCAGAAATGCCCATAGCATCCCTTTGGTCAAGGTATTGGAGTAGACATTAGGGATGGATGCCTTTGCATCAGGACAGAAATGCCCAGTGTACCCTGACTCAAGGACTAAAGAGGCTGTGACCATCTCTACAGCCTCCTTGCCCATGCGGCATCAGGCATTACACTATGAAGATCAAGAAGATGCTGACCCTGATATTAGGACTCTGTGATCAGGGCTGAGCTCAAGCCAGACAGAGCAATAGTGTTCTACACCCAAAGTGCTACAGAGATAGAACCCAACCAATTCTCTATTTCCATCCTTTGCCCCTTCCTCTTATATGCTTGTTCTCTTTCTAAGGAGAAACAAAACTTTACCAGTTCTTGTTTATTGACTGTTTGCTTTCTGCTTTGCCACTTGCTTTAAAAGAAAACCATTCTCTAAGACTTTATAGTCATTAGTAACGTACTGATTTGTGCCTAGCATAGGATGCCTGCATCAAAGAAGGTGCTGTGCTCTCTGAGCAAAGCAGAATCACAGTAGCAAAAAGGAAACTGAAATGTGCAAATCTAGATATCTACATCCCAAATGTTCAAATGGATTATTTGTGCCCAATCCACCGTAGAATGTTCCAAACTCATATTGGACTGATCAGCCACAGTCAAACACACCAAACCTTGACCCCAATATCATGATGTCATCAGTCCACTTTAAGAACAAAAGATGAACAACAGTGTGCATGCATGTGGGCATGTGTGTGTGTGTGTGCACGCACGCAGGTGCACACACATGCGTGTCTGTGCTTGGGGATTAAATGCCACTGAGAGAAGTAAGTAAATGGGGTGGCTATGTACAGAGAAGAGGAGGACATGATTCAAATATGGCCTCAGACACTAGCTGTATGATCCTGGAGAATTGACTTAACCTCTTTCTGCTTCCTCACCTATAAAGTGGAGATGATAATAGCACCTACCTCCAACAGCTGCTGTGCTGATAAACTATTTGTCAAGTGTTTTGCAAACCTGAAAGTGCCATGTAAAAATACTAGCTATTGAGAAAAGAGATAGGCGATAAAGAAACACTCCTAACTTCTGAGAACAGCATAGGGATTTGTAGCTAGAAATAATATTTTATTGATTCATACCTTTATAACTGCCAAAAGCAGAAACAGGCCCAGTGAATCACACCAAAAGAAACCAAGATGCACCTGTACTTGTCTAGCAGTTTGTGGGGCAAAAGATGAAGGGTTATAAGCAGTACAAATGATTACTGCCTCTTGGCTGCCCCCACCTTCATGTGGACAGAAGTCCATTTTCCTAACTCTTCCCTTCAGGAGTGACTTCCTCTCTGACTACCACCCTGACCTTTGTCTCTATAGGGGGATGGGTTTCATTAAACATGCTGTAAAGAACAATGACTAAAGATATATGAAGCAATTGGTCTCAGAAGAGCTAACACCAGCCCTTCTTCAACAGAGACAGCTATAGGCTCAGTTATGCCTAGTTTTCCATGAAAAATAACATTCGCCTTTCAGCCAATAAAACCAATATTGCATACCATATATAAATTATGAGGTCCATCTGCCATAGGTAGTAGGGAAAGGGGGAATCTTCCAGGCTATATTTTGATTTTTGAGTATTCACTATCCTGGTGCTTCAAAAAGTATCCAGGACAGTCTCCTCAGTCTCTGACCTCAAGGGTCTAATATCCTAAACTTTTGCTGACAAGGGAGAAGAGTAAATAATACTTTTCTCAGTCTAAATGTCTCACCTTGTTTACCATGCACGAATAGGAACTTGAATGAATGTTTCTTTCTGTGGACTATGATGGAATCCCTCTTCCTAATGTAGATTTTGTACATGTTTGTAAGATTTGGTTCATTAATCATCACTTTAGCTCTAAAGTTGTTCATTTGCTGACTACAGACCAGCATTTCCTACGAGATATTTGGCTTATGTTCTCATATTGTTTCCCTGTACAATTGTGATTTTTACAAGTAAAACTGCAAAAGGCAAAACAGTGATTTTCAATGTAAAGGGGAAATAATCTACTAGTCATTAAGGTCACTTTGAGCTCTTGAATTCTTCCTTTCTAAGTTTTATTTCCAATATTTGGCATTTGGAAAGTACTCACTGGGGCAACTCGGTGGCACCGTGGATAGAGTGCTGGGCCTGAAGTCAGGAAAACTCATCTTCATGGGTTCAAATCTGGTCTTCCATATTTACTAGCTGTGTGACCCAGGGCAAGTCACTTAACCCTGTTTGCCTCGGTTTCTCGTTTGTAAAAATAAACTGGAGAAGGAAATGGCAAATCACTCCAGCATCTTTGCCAAGAAAACCCAAAATGGAGTTATGAAAAGTCAGACATGACAAAAACAACTGAACAACAAAGGGTACTCAGTAAGGGCAGCTAGATGGCACAGTGGCTGAGCCTGGAGTTAGGAAGATGATTTCAAATCCAGCCTTAGACACTTACTTGCTGTGTGACCCTGGGCAAATCACTTAACCCTGTTTGCCTCAGTTTCCTGATCTATAAAAATGAGCTGGAGAAGGAAACCATGCCAGTATCTTTGCCAAGAAAACCCCAAAAGGGATCATAAAGAGTTGGAAATTATTGAAATGACTAAACAAAGGGTACTTTCAAAGGAATCATTTCATCAGTCCACCTGAAAAGGTGGACTAATCAGTATAAAATCAAAAAGCTTTTATTGAGCACTATGTTCCAGACACTGTTAAGTGCTGGAAATACAAAAGAAAAAGTAAAAACAGTCCTTCAAGAAGCTTACATGGGGAAGTCCTAGACACTCATTTACTGTCACTTACTTTTTTAATTTTTGTTTTTATTACTTAATATATTTAGTTTTTAGCGTTGATTTTCACAGGAGTTTGAATTACAAATTTTCTCCCCATTTCTATCTTCCCCCCACTCCAAGATGGCATATATTCTGGTTGTCCTGTTCCCCAGTCAGCCCTTCCTTCTGT
>CM053625.1:206128412-206183678 GCA_028646595.1 Phalanger gymnotis
CTCTCATCCTTCTCATTTCTCTTCCCAATTTTTCCTCTACTTCTCTAACTTGTTTTTCCAAATCCTTTTTGAGCTCTTCCATGGCCTGAGACCAGTTCATGTTTTTCTTGGAGGCTTTTGTTGTAGGCTCTTTGACTTTGTTGACTTCTTCTGGCTGTATGTTTTGGTCTTCTTTGTCACCAAAGGATTCCAGAGTCTGAGAATGAATCTGGATGCGTTTTTGCTGCCTGGCCATGTTCCTAGCCAACTCACTTGACCTTTGAGTTTTTCAGCGGGGTACGACTGCTTGTAGACTAAAGAGCTCTATGTTCCAAGCCTGGGGGGATGTGCCAGCTCTCCCACACCAGCACTCCTCCTTCCCCAAGAAACCCAACCTGGAGTGGACTTAGATCTTCAGCAGGCTCTTCACTCCTGCTCTGATCCACCACTTCATTCCTCCCACCAGGTGGGCCTGGGGCCAGAAGGAACTGCAGCTGTAGTTCTGTAGCTGCCCTACCTCCGCTGCCCCTGGGGCAGTGGCTGAACTGCAAACTCTATCCCAGTCTCCAGCAGCCTCTCCCACCAACCTACTCTGTTGTCCTTGGTGTTTGTGGGTTGAGAAATCTGGCAACCGCCGCAGCTCACTGATTCAGGGCACTAGGGCATGCTCCACCCAGCTCCCAGTCTGGTCGGTCCGCACCGACCATGCTGGGCTCCGCTCCCCTCCGCTCCCAGCTCCACGAGGGACAGACCCCACCCAGAGACCATGCAGGCTGTCCTGGGCTAGAGCCCTGCTTTCCTATGCTATTTTGTGGGTTCTGCATTTCTAGAATTGGTTCAGAGCCATTTTTTATAGGTTTTTGGAGGGACTTGGCAGGGAGTTCAGGCTAGTCCCTGCTTTCCAGCCGCCATCTTGGCTCCGCCCCTGTCACTTACTTTTTAAATATAAATGCATATATAGGAGTGTATGTGTCTGTCTGTATAGATATATGTATATGTATATATGCACACACATATATATATACACATCCATATATGCACAAGTGATATTATATATATACATATACACACAATACACACACATATACATACATACATACATAGATACATACATCAGTAATACAAGGTAAATACAGAATAGGTAGAAGGTAACCCTCGAAAGTAAGGTACTAGGAGCTAATGGGGCAGAAGTGGAAAGTCCTATTGCAGGAGCTAAAATAGTAATAGCTAGCACTCATGTGGTGCTTTAAGATTTGTTACGAGCTTTACAATATTGTCGTATTTTATAAGAACAGTGAAGTGGCACTGGGCCTGAAGTCAGAAAGCCTTGAATACAAACCCACTCTCAGACACTAACCAGCTGTGTGACCCTGGGAAAGCCACTTAACCTCTCTTTACCTTGTTTTCTTCATCTGTAAGGCAAGCTGAGAAAGGAAATGGCAAGCCACTCCAGTATCGTTGCCAAGAAATATTTTTTACACACACACACACACACACACACACACACACACACACACACACAGCTGCACCTACCTCCCAAGGCTGTTGTATCAAATGGAATATTTGTAAAGCATTTAGCACAATGTCTGGCACATAGTAGGTGCTATATAAATGTTAGCTGTTGTTTTTTGCCTAACAACAACTCTGAGAAGTAGGTGTTATTATTATCCACATTTCATAGATGAAGAAATTGAAGCAGACTGTAGTTGTGTCTGAGGCTGGATTTGAACTTGGGTCTTCCAGACTCAAAATCCAAGATTATCTACCTACCTCCCAGAGTTATTGTGAGGACCAAATGAGGCCATACATATAAGACATTTTGCAAATCTTAAATGAAATGTCATATAAGCCAAGTCAATAAACATTTATTAAGCTCCTACTATGAGCCAGGCTTCATGCAAAGTGATGGTGATAAAAGTTTTTAAAAAACAAAAAGAAAGTCTCTACTCTCCAGCTCAGAGTCTAAGAGACATAACATGAAAATAATCACGTGTAAACAAGATACATTAAGAATAAATTGGAGATAAACGGAGAAAAGAAAGTTGCATTAAAGAAGGTTGGGAAATGCTTCTTAACAAAGGTGGGAATTTAGCTGAAACTTGAAGAAAGCCAGGGGCCAGGAGGGACAGAATTCCAGGCAAGGGAACAGCCAGTGAAAACGCACAGTTCAAAGACATAGCATCTCATTTGAGAAACAAGGAGACTAGTGTTATTAGACTGAAGAGTACACGAAGGTAAGTAAAGTGTAATAAGACTGGAAAGGTAAAGTGGGACAGGGTATAAAGGGCTTTGAATGCCAAACAGAGGGTTTTATGTATTTGGTCCTGGAGGTGACAGAGAGCTATCAGAGTTTATTAAGTAGGAGGGATGAGTGATGTGGTCGGACCTGAACTTTAGAGAGATCAGTCTGATAGCTGACTGGAGGATGGACTGGAATGGAGAGAGACCCGAGGCAGGAAGAACAAGCAGAAAGCTATCGACGTAGTCTAGGCATGAGGTAATAAGGACATGAACCAGGGTGGTGGCACCATAAGAGGAGAGAAGGGGGCATACACAAGAGATGTTATGAAGGTAAAATCAAGAGGACTTGGTAATTGATGGATATGCAAGAAGTAAGAGAGAGTGAGGAGTAGAGCATAACACATAGGTGTTAACCTTGGTTACTGGGAAGATGATAGTGAGCTCAAGGGAAAAACAATGAGTTTAATTTTGGTCATGTCGAGTTAAATATGAGTTAAATAAATATGAGACATCTTGTTCAAAATGTCCAATAAATAGGAGATGAAAGTCTGGAGGTTAGGAGATAGGCTATGGCTGGATAAGCAGATCTGAGAATCATCAACATAGAGATGATAATTTAATCTGTGAGAGTTTAGGAGGTCACCAAGTAAACAGAAGGAATAGAATAAAGGGAGAAGAAAAATGGGCCTAGGAGAGAGCCCTGGAAATTACTGTTATTGGACATAATCTAGAAGAAGGTCCAATAAAGAAGAGTGAGAAGCAGTCAGATAGATAAGAAGAGAACCAGGAGAGAGTAGTATTATGAAAATCTAGAGAGAAAAGAGTATTAAAAAAGCAGTTGTTAAAGGCTGCAGGTAGATCAAGAAGGATAAGGAGTAAGAAAAAAGTCACTGGATTTGGAAATTCAGAGATCACTGGTAACTTTGCAAAGAGCATTACTGTGATATATGATTGCAATGAAATACTATTGTGATATAAGAAATGATGAAGGGAATGGTTTCTGAAAAAAACCTGGGAAGACTTATATGAACTGATGCAAAGAAGAACTAGAAGAACGTAGTAAATAGTAAAAGCAATATAGTAATAACAACCTGTGAAACTTAGCTATTGTAAGCAATAGAACAATCCATAACATTTTCCAAAAGACTCATGATGAAAAATATTGTCTACCTCCAGAGAGAGAACTGATGGATTCTGAGTGCAGATTGAAGTACATTATTTTTTTTTACTTTTTGGAAATGTTTTGCATGACTTCGTACGTATAATGGGTATTGCATTTCTTGCCTTCTCAATGGGTGGGGAAGAGGTGGAGGAAGGGAGAAAATTTGAAGCTGGAAATATTTTTTTTTAAATAAAAGAAAATAGATGTTTGGAGTACTGATTTTTAAAAAGAGCATTATTTGTTGAATTTTGGGCTCCAAAGACAGATTGTAGAGAGGTTTAAAAAAAAAGTGAGAAAAAAGGTTGTGGAGGCACATATGATACTTTCACAAGTTTAGCCACAGAAGAGAGGCACGATATGTTTATCAGAGGGTGTTTTGAAGATGGGAGAGACATGAGTGTGTTAGTAGGTCACAAGGGAACAAACAGTAGTTAGGAGAGACTGAAGATTAGTAAGAGAATAGGGATAATAGAGGGCATAGTTTTCTGAAGAAAATGGGATGGAACAGGTTCCGTCGTATAAGTAAAAAGGTTTGTCTTGTCGTGCAAGACATGGATGAAGGAGATGGTGGCCAAACTTAGTGATATGCGGTGTAGAGTTGGGGAGAAGAGATAGCTCTTGGCAAATAGCCTCAATTTTTTTTTCAGGGAAATATAATGCAAAGTTCTCAGATAACAGGGTGAGACAACGATGCTATGGGAGATTGGAGGATGGATGAAAAGGTTTGGAAAAATTTCTATAGTGAGGTGAATGGTGAGTCGATTAGGGCGGTTAAAAGGACTGCTTTGTCACAGTGAGGGCCCAATTTGACATTACATAACATAAATTTATAAAGGACCTAGTTAGTATGGTTTTGTGATTTTCTCCAGCTTTGTTTAGCATGAGAGTGATAGGAAAGGCAATGGAAAGTGGGGGTAACCCAAGGTTGAGACTTGGTGCAGCAAGGATTAGGGGCAAAGGACTCCAAAGGACAATGCAAGGTTGAATGGGTTCACCAAGAGGTCAAGATGGAGAAGAGAGGAAAGTGTAGCCACTGCATAGAGTGATGACCTAGGAAAGAGTTGAGTGGGGAGCATGATGAAGACAAACAAGAGCGTTTGGGGTTGCAAGACAGAGAAAGAAGTGCACTGACAATAGACTGTGATCAGATTAGAGAGCCATCACAAAATGGTCCTCTTACCTCATCTCAGGGCAAGAGTTTTGTCCTTGCTAATCAACAGCTAAAACAACATGCACCTCAATGCCCAAATGGTATCTAACCTCTGAGAAGTCATGTCTGTGGGAAATCATCTCTACTCTAGGAAGGCAATAAGCAATCACTAAAATGTCTACCATATCCAGGTACTGTGCTAGGCACTAGGAATACAAAGAAAAGCAAAAATAGTCCTGCCCTCCAGGAGCTCATAACTTAATGAGGAGACAACAAACAAGAAACTATGTACAAATGAGACAAACTACTGTACATAAAGGAAAAAAAATGGTGATAAGCAGAGGGAATTAGGAAGACGAAGGACTCTCTTCCAGTTCAACAGTTTTTGATTCAGATATGATCCTGGTAACAGACTGCTTTTAGACAGAATCCCCAGCTGACCTCTTCCCCTTCTTTATACCTTCCCAGGGAAATACCCCCAAGGTCTTTGCCACCTTTGAGGATTTCATATGCCTGGGAGAAATAATTGCTCAGATGTTCAATTGGCAAGCTTGCTTTCTTCTGAGATGGTCTTGGGGTGCTATTCTTGGGAGGTCCCTTGCTTTCTAACAGCACAGGGAAGGTGAAATTGTCACTACATAATTATGGTAACTGTGTATTTACCTAGAAGGGGATACCCCGGCTGACTTCATGGCAATTTTGAGACTGTGGATTAAGGTGAGGAAGAGTCCTTCTTTAGCCCTTGTGGAAGAAGGCACCAGCCTTTTTGTCAAAGCCTCTAAGGGGGCAAATATTCAGTATTATCCCGGTCATGTGTTGCAGGGAGGGGTGAGTTTGGGTAAGCCAAGGGACACTGGATGGTTTGTAGCATTAGAAGTGCCTCAGTATCATCTTAGCTCCTGGAAAAGGTTGTGTAACCTTAGTCATTATACTAGAGATAACCCAGATTTATCACCCAATCAAGATTCTGGAAATGATTACCTATCTCTAGACAGGTTCTGTGCCTATCTCACAATTTTATCTCTCCTCTCCAACTCCTGCCTCATACTAAGGAACATCAACATAAATTTTTATATTCTTTCAAATACCCTAGCTTCTCAGTTCCTCAACTTGCTCATTTCCCATAACCTAGTCTAAGGAATCCTATTCTCTCACCCTCTCAACTAAAACTCTTACCTCATATTTCACTGGAAAAAAAAATTAGGCTTTTCATCAAGAGCTCCCTTTTCTCCACCATGATCACCTCACATTACTCAGATATCTTCCCCTACTGTATCCTTCACTCCTCTCATATGAGGTGGCCCTTCTTGCCAGGGTAAACCCTATCCTCTCCCTTTCATGGCTAAACTTGAGGCCAACTAGTCAGTGCTCCTACTTCCATTCCTAACTCTCTACAGTCTTACTTCTAACTTCATTATTCAACTGAAATAGCTCTAAAATTAATGATCTCTGAATTGCCAAATCTAATGACCTTTTCCTAATCTTCATCCTTTGTTGACCTCTCTGCAACTTTTTTCTTACACTGGCATCCCCTCACTTATTCCTTATAATCTTTCCTCTCTAGATTTTAGGGACACTTTTCTCCTGGCTCTCCTACTTGTTGGACTACTCATTTTCCTTTCCTGGACTTTCATTCAGGCCACAACTATTAACCATGGGTGTCTGTTCTGTGTCCTCTCTTTTACTTGATCTTTTCAGTTCTGGAATAAATTATCATTTCGATGTTGATGATTCTCAGATGTATTTATCCAGTCCCAACCTAACATCCAGTATCACATCTTCACTGCCAGTTGGATTTCTCAAACTATCTGTCTCATAGACATCGTGCTAAATCTGATTTTATTATCTTTCCCCCCAAACCTTGCCCTCATTCTAACTTCTGACTACTGAAAGTATCGCCACCTTACCAGTCACCCAAGTTCACAAACTGCCTCATATCCATCAGTTGCTAAGTCCTATCATTTCTATCTGCATAACATCTTATATGCCCCATTTCTTCCTCTTGACACTACCACTACTCTGAAGCAGGCTTTTAATAATGTAACACCCAGACTATTCCAAGTCTTCTGCTCGGTCTTCCTACTCTAGTCCATCCCCCCTCAGCTATGAAAAAGCTCTGGTCTATTCAAGTTACTTCACCCTCCTCCACTCTCCCCATTCATAAATGCCAGTGACTCCTGTATTACCTCCAGGTTAAAACATAAAATTCCCTATTCGGCTTTTAAAACCCATTACCTGGTTTCTTCCTTTCTTCTTACACCATACTTCCCTACATTTACATTGGCCTCCATCTCCTTGTTATTTTCATTGGCTGACCCCCATGCCTGGAATGCTTTTCCTCTTTTCTCTCTGCCTCCTGGCTTCCTACAAGTTTCAAATAAAATCCTACCTTCTGCAAGGAGCTTTTTCTTTTTCCCTTTAGTGCTAGTGTCTAATTTATTGTCTGTATATGTATGTATATACATACATATATATTCATCTATCTGTATCTTGTTGGTACCTAGTTTACATGTTGTCACTCTTATTAGATTATAACGTCTGTGGCACGGTGCCTAGCACATAGAAACTTGCTTGTTGACTTGACCTTCACAGAGAACTGTTGACCGTGATGGAGGTGTCATTGGTGGTATACCTGATGTTCCTTGTACTGTTCCTGCTCACATCACTGCCTTGCATCTGGAGACAATGTGAACTGCAAAGACCAGGCATCATCCACTACATGGACCATGTTTCTGAGACTGCGTCCTCTGCAAATAGGAGGAAGTGTGTAGCATTTCTGGATTTTGCTCTCTCATACATGTTTTTTCTTTTCTTTTTACAGTGGCTCCTTCGAGGAACCTTATAAAATGTTATTTTTGTTCTGTATTGTTTTTGCTTTAATTTTTTTATTGTTTTATCTGAGTATTGTTCAGCAAAAGTCCTAAAAGCATTTAAATGGAAATTCCTTTGGAAAACCTTAAGACCTTGCCAACATGGGGCTGATGTGATAGGCTCACTCCCTGTGAGAGTTTCTCCCCTCCGCCTGGTCCCTCCACAACGTTATACAAGTCTTTTATTGAAAAGTTGCAAAGTTCTCCCTGAAACTTAGCTGACATTAGGCAAAGGATTAAGCTAGGCCTGATGCAGCTTCCTGGTAGCCTCTTGTCATATTGACATTAATTTTTGCACCTACTTCTTGGTGGATGTCTCAAGACACTGCTAGTCGCCACATCTTGCTCTGCTGAACAGACACATTTCCATATGGGAATAAAAGGTGTTGTGCTACCCAAGTGCTGAAATATCCTTGATGAATATGCTTTCTAAGCTATGGCTAAGTAAACCACTTTTTATTAACAGCAGAATGACACAGGAGTGCCCCTTTTTGTTTGAACATCAAACCTGATCTGTACCAGCCAATCAGCATACCCCTAACAGTTCCCGTCACCATTTTCCTGCTCTGGAGTACCTACCAAAAACATGGCAGACTATTAAAAGCAGGGGAAACAAGATAAAGAAGGCACTTGGGAATTTTTTTGAGAAGAATTAGAAAATAAGCTTGCTGGAATAGAAATTTTCTGTAGCAGAGCATTAAAAAACCAGGTTAGAAAGGTAGGCTGGGCTTTGATTGTGGAATAGGGGTGTGAAGGAAAGATGGTGAGGAAGTGGGGATAGGACAGTGGCAATAGGTGAGCAAAATTTCACATAGGTGAAGCAAAATCTTCCTATTATTTTTAAACAATTTAAAATAAGGATGTCAATGTATTAAATCTATTCTCAAAATTACATTACTTCTTCAGTTCTAGAGCTGGAGAGGCTTGTTATTTCAAATTTTTATCTTTGCCCTCCAAAAAGAAAAATTCCAGTATCGAACTGAAATCCTACCATATCAAATTAAGGTTTAAGGAAATCGAAAATTCTTCAAAAAGCAAACTAATTCAAAAATTAACTTTCTAGGCCAAGTTAAATTTCGGTATTTAAGAGAGCACTTGGTATGGATTTCACCTCTAAAGCCTCATTTTGATGCTTCTTCATGGTATTACTCTCCCACCATTCTTGATGCCTACGCCCCTGGAAAACAAGCTCTAGCCAGCCCTACAATCTGAAAAGGTTCCTATATGAACTCAGAGACAACCTTCTCATCTGAGAACCAAGCTGGATAAATTTAGAGAGCATTCATCACTAAAAAATCTGGCCCACAAACGTGATGAAATTCTTCAACCATAGCAATTCATGAAGGCAGGGAAGGGTTACCACCTACATCTACATAGGAAATCATGGAGTTTATCCTCCCCCCCCCCCCCCCAAGCTTAAAACAACTTCCAAAATTCCCTATTACTATCAAGGAAATCACCATGCTTCCAGTAACTCAGAATCACAGCCTTGGTAGCATCATGTCCTATCACTCCACATATCCATTCAATTAATAAACCTTACTATTTCTACCTCTACAAATCTCTCACATACATCTTCTACTTTCCATGTATACAGCCACCCTAGCTCCCTCTCACTTGGGGCATTGCAGTAATCATCTAATTAGTTTCCTTACTTCAAGTCTCTCCCTATTCCAACCCATCCTCCGATCAGCCACTAATGATTTTCCTAAAATGCAAGTACAACCATGTAACCCCCTACTCAATAAACTCCAGTGACTCCTTATTGCCTCCAAAAACAAAGCCCTTCATAATCTAGCCCCCTTCAACCTTTCAGGTCCTCTTACATCTTAATTCCTGACATATACTCTGATGCAGTGACACTGGCCTCCTAGCTGTTCCAAAGACACTCTATCTCTCAGTTCTAGGTATTTTCTCTGGCTGTCTCCCATGCCTCTTATGCTCTCCTTCCTCTGCTCCAAATAATGATCTCTCTGGTTTTAAGTCTCAACTAAAATCTCACCTTCTGTATGAAGCCTACCCTAACCCCTCAATTCCTATACTTTCCCTCTTTTAATATTTCCTATTTATCCTTTGCATCCTATATATCCTTTGTATAAATTTGTTTGCATATTGTCTTCCTTGTTAGACTGCAAGCTTCTTGAGGGCAGAGACTGCCTTTTGCCTCCTTTGGTCTCCTCAGAACCTGGCACATTGTAGGCACTTAATAAATAAAGAGGATAAAATATAAACCCCTACTTGGCATCCAAAGCTCTTCACAACCTTCTCCTAACTTATCCTGCTAGTCTAATTCAAATTACTCCCCTTTATGAATTCTACAATTTAAGCCAAAAGGTCCTCTTATTGTTCCTCATAAATGATACTTATCTCTAGAATCTATGCCTATCCTATGGCTGTCTTCATACCTGGGATATTTTACTTCTACTGATTCCCAGCTTCCTTCTAAGGTGAGCTCAAACACCACCTCAGAAGGAGGCTACTCACAATCGCTAGTGCCTTCCTCCTAAAAACTTATGCTTGTATTATTTCATATATCAATATATATATATATATATATACACACACACACACGTATATATACATACATGCATACATAGGATTATAAAATTTAGAGTCGGAATAGATCTTAGAAGCCACTGAGTCCAACTCTCTCATTTTATAGATAAGGGAAGGCTAGATTTACCTAGGGTGACATAGCTAGTAAGTGTCTGAGTTAGGATTTAATGATGCTGTCTCCCCACATAGAACATAAGCTCATTGGAGGCCAAGTACCTAGCACAGCACCTGGGACACAGGAGATACTTAATACATGCTTGTTGATAAACTGAGAAATAGATACAAATAAATATATCCCATAAGACTTCCTGGATATGGTGTTGCAAAGGGGTCCTCCTATCATTTAAAAAAAAAATTGATAGCAATGATTTTGATTCTTACCTACCTCTGAATAAATACAAAACTAGTCTATGGCATCCTTCCAAACTCCCTTCTTTCCCTATTTTCCTTTAAATTTCTTTCCTTTCCACATAGAGTTTTGGTAGAATCAGAGGATCACGTTACTAACTGAACATAACCAAAACAGAACTCATATTTCCCCCCAAATCCTCCTTTTTTCCTACCTTTATTTACTATTCCCCACCATTCTCTCAGGTTTGAAATCTGTGAAATCCTTAATTCCTTATTCCCACAACATACATCCAATGTGTTGTCAGGCATTGTCACATCTCTCATATACATCATTTTCTCTCCACTCACACAACTGCAACCTTGGTCTATCAAGTGAGATAAATTTGTGCTATATAAATACTTATTCTCTTCCTCCACTTACTCTACGAGTCAACCACCCTGGCTTTCTTGCTGTTCCTATCAAACACCATTCCATTGCTTTATTCTATGTCTCCTCAGAGGCTGTCTTACGTGCCTAAAATGTTCTCCCTCTTCACCTCTGCCTCCTGGATTCCTTCAGGACTGTCCTCTTTATTTTATTCACCTTTTTAAGGAAGACTTTGAAGCTGGTCTCCACAGCTGATAGTGCCTTAAATCATCTGAGATTACTCTTCACTGAAAACACTGAAAATAGGTTCTATATTCATAGTTATTTGTATGTTGTATTCCCCTATCAGAATGTGAGCTTCTTGGGGACAAAGACCATGCTTTGGAATTTCTTTGCATGCCTGACAGATAGTAAAAGCATCCATCCACCCACAAACCTGAGCTAAATTATGGTATGGTAATTATATGTTACATTAAAAAAAAAACACATGTAATTTTTTTTCCTGACTAAAATTTTTCCTAAGTACAAGTTAACTTTAAATGCTACCTAGTACCATCCTGTTGCAGAAAATTGAATTGTCTAAACTATTTCCAATTATAAAATGCTAATAAATGAAAATGATAGGATGTTTATGTTTTATAATGAAAACAAGTTCTTTTATGATTTGGTTTTAGTTTTTTTTTCTGAATTTTAACTGAATCTTAATTGCAGTCAACATATGCTGATGAACAAATAAACCCTGGACATCAAATAATACAGAGAAAATAACTAGGTGCAAGGTAAGTCATGTCTTTTAGAGATACTCAGATTTTCAACTTGCTTTCATAGAAGTTCCATGAAACAGAATCTATGAAAACAGTATCTTCTTGAAATATTTTATAATGAAATAAAATAAATCTGTCATTTATCATATAGTAACACTTGATTCATAAGTTACAGTTGTGTCTTAACAATCTCCTACCAATGAAAAATCCTTAGAAGTATTGATCTAAGAACATGCATACATATTTAGCAAGAGCTTATACATGACATTTATGAATAAATTATACATATGATTTATATTAACCAATTAATACAGAGCGGAGATTTCTGGACATTTATTATTTCATTTGGAGGCAACTACACACACACACACACACACACACACACACACACACACACAGTTGATGGTATGTAATAGGTACAGCCAGTTCTTGATTGACGTAAGGAGACCATTCTGCAGACCTCCCCTTCCCCTTGGGGGGCGGGGCGGGGAGCAGTGCTCCACATGGCCCAGTGCCTGGAACTGAGGACCCCTGGCTAGGCAGCTGCTCCTGCCATCCACCTACTGCTCCTGCTGCTGCCTGGGGCTCCTGAGCCCCACTGGCTGGCAGCTGAATTTGAGTAATGCAAATGCACATAAAACAAGAACTGCTGGTAGTAGTAAGACACACTTTAAATGGTAAGCAAAATTTAAATTGCCTACAAATAGGCTTATTTTTCAGCAACAAAAATTTTTTATTTTAGTCCTTATCACCTCACACTTACCTAGCACCACAGGATGCAAGGACTTATGGTAAACATGTATAATTTCATGCTTAAAACCTGAAGCATGCATTCGGTAGAATTTATACATCATATGATCTGTTTCACTTAAGATACGTGCAACGTTTTTTTAAGTTTGCAGAAATGTCTTCAATAACTCATTCATATTTTAGATATTAAATTATCTGCTGCATTTAAATTTTGACAAGTTGATGCAAAACAACTTTTGGAGGTGTTATACAACTTCACTTTTTTACCCCAAAGCTTTTTACACAGGCATATATCTGGCAGAATGGGAAAATGGCAGCAGCTTCAGGTTCATACTGAACAAAAATAGTTTATGTGCATGACAGTCCACATAAGAAACATACACAGATGGCACAAATATTTGTACAGTTGGAACCACCAGTGCAAATGCATGCATTTGAGGTACTTATTTTAAACATGGTCAGGTATAATTATGCATAGTCATTTTCCTCCAGTGCTAATGAGTTTAGATTTTATCAAATGCAAAATTATAACAAATATGTCAATACTATGAAGTTATCTTTATAGATTCCAAAATACTACTCTTTTAATTTAAAAATGCTTAAAATCTGAATGTTGTTTTCTGAGGCTTACCAGCCACTCAATTTTTCTTTTTCATATAGGTAGAGACTCTTCAGTAATTATACCTGGCCAAGAGTATTTGAAATTCTAGCAAGAACTGTAGTGGAAGAGTAAAATACTTAGTTATTGCTTCATTTGGACTGAGAAAACCAAAAGGCATAAGCAGTGCTGAATGATGAAAACTACATATCCCAAGTAGCAGTAAATGACCCTAAAAGGCCTCTGCACAGTAAAGGATTAAGCATTCTTTAAGTTAGCTATACTATTAGGCAGGCTTGTGTGACCTACATACACACGTATTCGGTGTATGAGCAAAATGGCTAACAGTGGGGCATGTGCAACTCTTGAGCTCTGGTAATTCTCTCTTTAGACGCTCCAGCTGCTCTACCTGGAATATATTTGGCTGTTCAGGCATCGAATCATATATCCTAAGAAGGTAAAAAACAAACACAAATAAAACCATTGTGATTTCATGATTTGCATAGAATTTGCAAGATTTAACAACTTTTAGTAAAACTCAAATATAGATAAATTATTTCCAAAAATTTTTAAATTCATTTTCTTGAAGGAAAAGTATGTCTGTATTTCTAAAAATTTAGGATACTCACGGTCCCTTTAATAAATTCTAATTAAAATACACTCAGCAACTAGTCAAAGAATAGGTTAAACTCTATACTGTAACAAATTTTAAACTTTATCAATATATATCAATTTCTTATAAACTTTCATGATAGTTATGCTAACAAACTTGAAAGTTATATGACCTGAGGGGAGAATTAGTTTCTGAAAACAGAAAGTATACTCTGCAAAAGTTTTTCTGAAGTTACCAATAACCTTATTCTTCTCAAGTAGCCTTCTTGGCATCTCAAACATGACAATGCTGACTTTCCATTAGTTTGTTAAACTTTTCCTCTCTTCATTTCCATTATCCTGCATTGAATGAAGTACTGGAAACAGTTCCGGACTTTAAGTCAGTAGAATCTAAATTCACAGACACACACACAAACACACTCACATATGTGTGTATATGTATGTATGCCTATATATGTATATATAGATATATGTATGGATATATGTGTGTGCATATATATGGATATATATACATATATATATACAGTAAATATAAAAAGCAAATTAAATAATATCCTCAATTCATATTTAAACTTCATTTGATTAAACAACTCTTTCTCTTCATAGGTAGTATAGTTTATTCTAGCTATGGTAGAATGACCACAAAAGATATTTATTGTATCTTAGAAAAAAATATATTTCATTGTACTTTTTAACACACTTTTTATATGTAAAAATATTACTAAAGTTACAGGGAAATTCTTCACAAAACATATAATACCTGTCATAGATTAGGCCATGAACACCTAATTCCCTCAGCTTCTTTCTGTTTTCAGGATCATTGGTATCTTCACCCCAACAAAATATCACTAAACCTTTAGATTTTGCTTCCTCAATATATGATGGAGTCCTAAGAAGCTCTTCGCTATGTGCATTTATTCCCTAGAAAGAAAATCCCTCGTTAATAATAAAAAATATTAAATATAATCATCCATTATACTTTTAAATCTTTCTGGGTAATTTTCTCTACTTGAATTGCATAATATAAATCCAATCACATTCATTCAAAAGTTACTTTCCAGTCAGAGTGTGTTGGGAAGCAAAATGGGCTCCTTAGCACTTAGTTCAACAAGTGCCCTTGAAGAGTTTGGCTTTTGTTTGCTTTGAGTAATTCAGCTATTTCATTGAATCTTACTAAGTGCTAAGCCCCAGGCCCAAACCCCTATTAGGTGTAACATTAACATTATTATGTAACAGTAATTAAGGTAGGACATTTTGCTTTTCTTCTCTTAAGTGCCTTTAATGATTCTGGCCTTTGTTTGAATGGAGCAGATAAAGTGGGATCTTTTTGTCTTGGAGTATTTCTCAGCACTGAGACAAGTAGGAGTCATTGATTTGTATATGATGTGATCCTGGGGATGGAGAACTTTCCCAGACCCAGCCTGTGTGAGGTCAAAGCCTTCAGGGCTCTAAACTGGATAAAACTGGGGAGAGCTTGGCATTTGATTTTGGGGACACACTCATGGAAGGAGTGTTGAGACTCTGGGCAAGCTGCAAACTACCCCCCCCAGCTTTGAAACCCAGATGTTGGTAACTATGAATTGTATTGGGTCTGTCTGCTTGTAATTTGTTTAAGGGCTCTCGAGATGGTGTTAATGACGAGACTCTGGGCAGCTGTAGCTAAGAAGCCCTCCAGCTTGTAAACCCGGATGCTGAGACTTTGTTGAACTCTGGTAACTATGTATTGAGATTTGAATCAGACAAGGTCTATCTGTTGATGTTTGTAATTTGCTTGTATTTTCCTCTGACATTCAGGGTGCTGGCTTTTTCCCCTGAACTAAGTGAATGATATTTGTGTGTTGAATTAAAGTAAGCCTGCCAACCCCTTCACCTTGCTCTCCTTATTAAGGCAGATGAAAAGAACCTGTGCTGTCCAGCAGCTTTCTGGGTGCTGGGGATGGGTGGATTTCCCCCCCACCCCAGAAGCTGCTAGCCAGATTGTTAAAACAGAGTTAAATTAAATTAGGATTATTTTAACATATATTTTTCTCTTTTAGTCCTAAAAATGAACCATAACTTACCAGCAAATTTTCAAACTGTGCAAAACTCATTGCAATGGAAGTTGTCCTAGATCTTAGATCCATGAGTTCAGGATAAGCATTAGTTTTTCCTTGAGTCAAAAACAAAACAGGATATTTGTTTTGCTTGTGTCGAATCCTGTAACAAATATTTAATATTTATCAAGTAGAAACACATCTTGATTGGTAAATAAGACAACAAAGAGGGTACAAGACAAGATCTTCAAGCTACAAGACAACATCTTTTGCATTGGTCCCTCTCTCTACTCATACATTAATATATAGCCTTCATCTCCTCTCTCTTGCCTGGACTATTTTAATAGTCTATTAATTTGTTCATTTGCTTTTAATCTCTCCAATCTCCAATTAATTCACTATACACCAATATCTCCAAACTTTTGATCATGGTATCCACTTAACATCAACAACTGAGGAAGTCTTCTCACCTGAGTGGATTCCTTGTGGATATATGGGGAAGGGCATGGACAAATCAGAGGACAAGAAAGCACATAATCAATCAATCAATAAACAGTTGTTAAGCACCTGGTATATACCAGGCACCATGACACATTCTGGAGACATAAAAAGAGGCAAAAGACAGTGTGCTCTCAAGGAGCTTACAATCTAATGGGGGAAGACAACATGCAAACCAATATATATAAACCAAGCTATACATAAAATAGGAAATAACTGACATAGGGAAGATCTTAATTAGGAGGGGTTGAAGGCTTCCTGTATTAGGTGAGATTTTCATTGGGACATAAAGTCAGGCAATTCAGCAGTCATGAACAGAGGAGGGAGAGTGTTCCAGGCACAGGAGACACCCAGAGAAAATACCCAGAGCTGAGAGATAGAGTTTCTTGTTTATGGAACAGAAAAGAGGTCAGTGTCATTGGAATGAAGAGTACATGTTGGGGAATAAAGAATAAGAAGGCTATAAAAGTAGGAATGGATAGGTTTACAAGGGTTTTAATAAGCAGAGAATTTTGTATTTGATCTTGGAGACAATAAAGAGTTTACCTGGAGGGATAGGGGGAATGGTGATATGGCCAAACCTACACTTCAGGAAAATAAACTTAGTGGGTGAATGGACTGGAGTGGAAAGAGACTTGAGGCAGGCAGACCCACTAGCAGACTACTGCAATAATCCAAACATGAGAGTATGAGGGCCATGTGCTAAAGGGGCAGCAGTATCAGAGGACAGAAGGGTGTATATTCAAAAGATGTTGCAAAGGTGAAACCATTGGTCTTGGCAACAGCTTGGATATGGGGAGTAAGAGAGAGGGAGGAATCAAGGATGACTTCGAGGTTGCAAGCCTGAGGAAATGGGAGAATGGTGTTGTCCTCTACAGTAATAAGGTGGGGGGGGGGCGGGCAGGGGAGGCAGTGTTATGGTTTGAGTTTAAGATGTATAGTGGACATCCAGTTCAAGATATCTGAAAGACAGCTGCTATGAAAATGGAGGTCAGCAAAAGACTGAAGCAGGACAGATAGATTTAAGAATCATCAGCATAGAGAAGGTAATTAAATCTATAGAGGTTGATGAGATCATTAAGTAATACAGAGAGAGAAGAGGACCCAGGAGAGAACCCTAAGGGACATCTCTGGTTAGAGGGTGTGATCTGAATGAGAATCTAGCAAAGGAGATAGAAAGCACGGTCAGTGGTATCTGAGAAGAATCTGGAAAGAGTGGTATCTCAACCTTAGAGAAAAGAAAGTATCAAGGAGAGGAACACCATGAGAAAAGAGTATCAAGGAGGAGGGAGTCATTAACAGTGTCGAAGGCTACAGAGTGGTCAAGGAGAATGAGTGAGAAAAGACTTGGTTTTAGAAACTAAGACATCACTATTAACTTTAGAGAGAACGATCTGAGTGAAATTATAAAATTAAAAGTCAGATTATGAAGGGTTAAGAATGAGAAAAGAGTGGAGGCTCCTATTGTAGATGGCCTTCTTGAGTTTAGCTTCAAAGGGCATAAGAGAAATAGGTTGATAAGTGAGGTTGGACAGATCAAGTGAAGGTTTTTTTCAAGGTAGGTGCGACATGGGCACATTTGTAGGCTCTTAGAAGTGAGCCAGTGGACAAGGAAAGTCTGAAAATAAGTGAAAGTGGGGCTAACAGGAGACAGGATGGAATGGGATCACTTGAATAAGTAGAGGGGGTCAGCCTTGGTAAAGAGTAAGGTCAATGCACCATGTGAGACAGGGGTGAAGGAGAAAGTGGAGGAAGGCACTTGAGTAATAGGAGATGAGGAAGAGGGGAGAAGAGGGAGCTCGAAGAGAATGTTCTCAATTAAAAAGAATATGAGAGAAAGATCTCAGATGAGAAGGTAGGTGGAAGAGGAGTCATGGAAGATTTGACGAGTGATGAAGAAGTTTAGAAGAGTGGGATAAGTGAGCTGATAAGGGAGGTATGGTACAATTGCCTACCAACAGTGAGAACCCAGTTGACATTATATTACATACATCTGTAGTGGACCCAGTCAGAATGGTTGCATGATTTTCTCCACTTTTATTCAGCATCATTTGTGTAGGAGCAAAAGTAGTGAATAGTGGGAGTAATTCAAGGCTGGGACTTGGATGGGTATAATCAATGATATGATAAAGGGGCTAGAGATTCAAAAGAAGATGATAATGTTGAATTGGTTCACTAAGGAGTTAAGATGAGGAGAAGAGGAGAGAGTGACTAGTACAAGAAAGATGGTCTAGGAGAGAACTGAGGTGTCAAGGGATTGGAGGTCATGGTGCAGATGAAAAGAAGTAAAAAGCCAACAGATTATGATCAAGTAAGGGGATCTGGGGGCTATCTAGGTGACATAATAGAGCACCAGGCCTGAAGTCAAGAAGACTTATGTTCCTGAGTTCAAAACTGGCCTCACACACTTATTAGCTGTGTGACCTTGGGCAAGTTACTTAATCCTGTTTGCCTCAGTTTTCCCATCTGTAAAATGAGCTAGAAAAAGAAATGGAAAATCATTTTACTATCTTTGCCAAGAAAACCCCAAATGGAGTCAAGAAAAGTCAGACATGACTGAAACAACTGAAAAACAAAAGGGAATTTCAATCTTGAACATGGAGGTGGTACATCCGTAGATGATGGCAAGATCAAGGATATGACCATCTTTGTGTTATGTGTATGCTTAAAGTGGAGTGGAGGAATAGTTCATGGAATGTGAACAGGTTGAGAAACTGAGTGGTTAGTCTGAAGAAGAATCAATATGTATAGTATCCTAGAACTTGGGCAGAGTTGAGGAGGAGAGAAAAATTGTGAGCCCTGTACCAAACTCATTGAGGAAGAAAAGGGGATGAACTGAGGGGTTGTAAACAACAGCTACTAAGATTTTGATTGGGTGGTAGATATGAATAACATGAATTCCAAAGGAAGAGGACTACTAAAATGATGGAGGTAGGGGGGAAAACGTGGAAGAAGCAATAGGGAGTTAAGTATTCCCTCTCTTCTGCTTTGATCAATGAACTGAGGAGAATGAGTAAAGGTGCAGTTACCATGGGAAGGGGTGCCAGGGAGGCTGTGTCATCTGAAGGGAGCCAGGTTTCTGTAACAGCTAGTAGATGGAAGAAGTGGTAGAAGAAAAAAATTTAAGATGAAGGGAAGTTTGTTGCCTATAGAAGAGGTATTTCAGAGAGCACCTGAAAAACTTGGTGAAATTGTGTTGAAACCTTGAGGTACAAAAATGTAGGGGGATGAGGCATTGGGTGGCAACCGGTATGTAATGGGATTTTGGATACTAATCTTCAGGAGTTCTGAGTCACTGGGATATGAAGGGTATGACCAGGTATAAAAATGTTCATCATTGAGTGGAGGATACCATTCCTTTATCCTGGAAGGAGACAGCAGGACATAGGAGGTTTGAAGTCAAAGGGAAAGTTGCTCTTTGCACTGGAGGTTCCCCATATCCCAGTTGGGAGACAGGACTGAAAGCAGAACATGGAAGTTGCCTTGTGCTAGCACAAACAGAAGTCATTGCTTTGACAAAGATAGAAGACTCCAGCTCTCAGAGGACATGCTGTGCCCAGCAGGAGATGGAAGGCTTAAGATGCTAGTGCTCAGACTTACATATATAGCTAATGCATACATCAGAAACATCGCTAAGACAAGCATCCACATCAACATGTAGAAAGGGAAGTGAAGATTTAAAAGAAGCAACACGAAGAGAAGCCTCTTCTTCATAATTAGCCTCATGTCTTTTTAAGAAAGAATTTCTAGAATAGTATAAAATGCTAGTCATAGTTTACCTAAATTTTTTTTTGAAAAAGTCTTAAGTTAATCCTATTAAAAAGAAAGATGAAATGTTGGCTAAATAATAGCACAATTAATAGCAGGATAGGATTACTTATTTCTATTGAGGACTTGACCATCCTTCCTTTCACTAAGTCCTCAACATGGGCATTATCTTCAACAATTTACTCTATACCTCACTTCATGTAACAAATCAATTGCCAAACTATTTCTACCTCCAAATCTTTCACATATGTCCCTTTCTATCTACTCATATTGCCACAAGTCTAGCATAGGCCCTCAATTACCTCTCTCCTGGAATACAGCCTCCTACATGGCCTCCCTACTTCAAGTCTCTAATACAATTTCTTCTCCATACAATTGTAAAAACGATTTTCCTAAATTATCTTACCATGACACTGCCCTACTCAGTAAGCTCAAAGGCTCCCTGTTGCCTTTAAGATCAAATATAAACTCTTTTTGGCTTTTAGATTCCTTCACATCTAGATCAAATCTTTCTTTCCAACTTTATACATTATTCCATTTCCTGTAATCTACCATCCATTCAGACTGGTCTTGCTGTTCTTCACATAAAACACTCTCTCCCATTTCCATGTCTTTGCATTGGCTATATCCCTCATGCCTAAAATGCATTCTCTCCTAACCTCTACTTCTTAGAATCCCTAGTTTCCTTCGAAGCTCAGCTCAGGTACTGAAGCCTTTCCTACACATAGCCCTTCCTAATTTTTCCAATTCCCTAGTACCTGCACCCTCCCAGGAATGTCTTTGTATTTGTACATACTAATATATGTGTATGTTGCTTCCACTAATAGAATGTAAGCTGTTTAAGGTCAGAAATTAGCATTGTGCTTGACACATAGCAAGTATTTAATGTTTGGTGATCAGTTAATTCTGAACTGGTTGAATGGCCAAACCAAAGGGGAATTATTAATGATTCAACATTAACTTGAAAGGTCTCCAATGGGTACCTCAGAGATCTGTGCTTGGCTTATTGTTATTTCACATTTTAATTAACAAATTAGATTAAGACATGGATGGAACACTTTTCAAATCTACAGATGACATTAAGCTGGGAGAGACAGTAAACATCCTGTATGATTCAAAGATTTTGAAAGGCTCAGATACTAGGCTTAAGAAACTAAGACGAAGTTTAACAGAGATAAATGTATGTTTCACATTCCCCCCACCAGCACCTAAAAAATACCACCTATACTCTGTAACTCAATTTTTTTCTCCATCTCTTCCATGCCAGTTTCTGACTACACTACTTAACTACGACTCTCCTCTCCAGAGTTACCAGTGATGTCTTCATTGATAAATATGATGACCTTTTTCAAACCTCATCCTTCATGGCCTTTCTGTAACATTTGACATTATTGATAACCTCCCTCTTCCTTGATGCCCTCCCCTCTGGGTTATCTAGATATTGTTCTAGTCCAATTTGTTTATCTGTAATCCATATGTCACTCCTTATGCAGGGGCTCTGTCTTGGATCTTCCTCTTATTTTTCTCTCCTTCCCACAGAGTATTTCTTTCTTCAGTATAGGAAGTTAGGCATTTTTTCTTTTCCTATCCCAAATGCTTGTTGAATTGAATTAGGTTCAAAAAATTAACTTCACAATATAAGATAGGAGAGATGTGGTTAAGACACATTTGTCTGAAAATGATTAAAGGGGAGAGGCATGCACAGCGAATAAATGGACTATGCCAGCACATTCGTGGCTCATATACTGGCTCTTTTTCCTCCATGCTCCATGCACACCTATGTCAGAAGGTTTCAGTAAACCATAAGCTCAATGAGACAACAGTGTGATATGGCAATTGAGAAAGTCAATGAAATCTTAGGCCACATTAAGAAAGGCAAAGTTTCTAAGACTAGGGAGGCATAGGAACTGCTATATTCTCCCCAGGTCAAACCATATGTAAAGTATACTTTCATTTGTATGTCAATAAGCCACCGAGTATCTAGAAAAGCAGCTAAAATTTGTGCAGGACCTTGAGACATATAGATCAGATAAAACAACAGAAATGTAGATGAGATGAAGAAAACAGGAATTGTAGCATGAAAAAGAGAAGACTTAGAAAAAACATCATTATCTTCTTTAAGTATTCCAAGCCGGCACACAGAAAAGGAACAAAGACTGATTCTGTTTGGACTGAAAGAAAAGAATTAGGAGCAATAGGTGGAAGATGCAAAACGTAGACACTTTAGGCTTGATGGAAGGTAAAACATTTTGACAATTAGATCTATCCAAAAAATGAAATGGTTTGCCGCCTCATATAAGGTAGTAAATTCTTCATTGTAGGCCTTTCAAGAAAAGCCTAGATTACATTTGTCAGGGATATGTATAGATTAAATTTTGGGGGGAATACATTTTTTTTGGTGCCTCTATTTGTATCCTCAGCACTTTGCATAGTTCCTGGTACAAAGTAAATACTCAACAATAGTTGGTTGGTTAGGTATGGTTGCCCTTATTGGCTACTGAGGTCCTATCTAACTCTGAGATTGTCTAAATGGGTATGTGAAGTGTAGGAGAGAGAATTATTAAGGATGACTACAAAAATATGAACTTACATGGCTTAAGAGCTTCACCAAAAGTAGTTTTAGGAAGAGGTGGGATTTAGGGGGAAAGGTGATCAGTTTCATTTTGGATCAGGCAAATTTGAAATGCCAATGGAATAGTCTGTAACTAGCTAGCCAGCTACTGGTAATACAGAGATAGAATTCAAAGGAATTAATAAGGGATAGTTATACTTAGGACTGACTATACAGAAACGACAACTGAACCAATGGAACTTAAGTTAGATCACCAAGAGAAAAGGAAGATAAAGAGTACCCAGGGCAGAATCTTAGAAGATACACTTTGTTGGGAATGATGACCTAATGAAGGTTCCTGAAAAAGAGTGATCTAAATCTGCAGTGAAGTAAGGGACAGAAAGGAGAGAAAAAGTCTTTAGAAGTTAAGATATTTCTTGGAAAGAACAATTTCCAGAAATCAGAATGAAAAGAGGTGAAAAATAAGTAGGTGGTAGGTAGCTCAAAGAAGCGAGAAAAGAAGACTCTCTAGCAAGTTAGCTATGAAAAGACAAGAGACAGACTAATGAAATGACAGGAATAATCAGTAGAGAAAGCTTCAGCAAAGAGGATGGAGAAAATGACATTAGGGACACAAATTGAGGGATCGGTCTTTATAGGAAAGGCCACCTTTTTTACAGAGATTGTAACAAAGCAAGAAAAGACAGGTGAAGATATACGGGCATGGAATAGGGATGATAAGGAAATTCACTATGAGTAGTTTTAATTTTCTTAATCAAAATTCAATTGAGACAATGCTTATTAAATCCCCATTATAAGCAGAGTGGACAAGTTATTTATTGTGAAAGAATGATATGGAGGTAACATAAGGGATTTGAAGAGAAAGGTTGAAACAATCACTACAAAGAATATGAAAGAGAATTAATCAAGGAATAACAAAAAGATGTATGAAGAAGTAAGAGTCAAGTTGGGACCAGATCATCTGATCATCTGAATTAGACCCAATCAATATGGTTTCAAGACTCCCTAAGCCAGTAGTCAAAGCATCACAGTGGGAGTATGGAGAGATTATCAAGATTCAGGTATGAGCAGCAACATGAAGAAATGGTATAAAGCTGAACTCGTCAATTACAGGATCAAGACTCATGCTTAAAGTCTTCAATATACATACTAATGTCCCTTTGAACACTCTGACCTCAGGAATATATCTTCACTCAACCTCAGCCACCCCTGAAATCGTTATATCTTAGCTCTCACCATCATCAACTATACAACTTCATGTTCTTGAATGCCGAAATGCTCTTCTCTGATCACAATATTTTGTCTTATATATCTCCCTCTCCCCTCCTCATTCCTCCTAAACCTACTCTTTTCCTCACTGTGATCTTCAGGCATTCTAATTGACTACTCCCAGTGCAGCCACAATCCCAAAATGAAGTCTCTTTTAAAAGGGAGTATATTTAGGTACATATGAAAAATAATACTACCAGTAGGCAACACTCAGGTTTTGTTCAAGCCAGGTATTTTTTTGGGGGGTGGGTGAAGAAGAGGGGAATACAGGTGGCAAATATGGTTTATATTTGGATCGTTACTGATAAGGGGGCTAAGGAATAAAGAGAAGAACCACATTGTCTTTTTCTGGTGACTTGAATTCCATGTACCTATTCTTCATTCCTCTTCCCTTTCATTTGTTTCCTTTTGTATTTATTTCCTCAAAGCAAAAAGAGTTGTGATAATGTGGAGGAACAGAAAAGGAAGACCAAACACAAAAGTATTTAGCTTCCGCCCCCACAAACAAGCTGTGGTTAAAATTATGATGTAAGAATTATGTTACTTACATTGTGCAGACATCTGCATCAAATGAAGAAAATATAATTCTTCTATTTCCAGACTTTTCTAAAACAGTCTTTAAAACAATATCCAAGAACAGGTTCATGTCAAAAAATACTGACAAGTTGCCATCCCATATTCCATCCTAGATGAAAAAGGTATGTTGAATTAGAACAATTCACATTTCCTAACAGTTCAGTCATTTTCACTTAAAAAAATAAAATGTTACAGAAAAATCATTTTAAACAAAAACCTGTAATTATTTTTGTAAATGACAAGCTACATTTTTTAAAGGTTAAATTAAAAAAAATTAACACGGAATGGCTCTGATTATTTCTGGTAACCCATTTATACAAAATACCTACTTTAGATATCACTTGATATTTAACTTATTTTACTCTAATATATACCAAGTACTCACATAATGTTATCTAAAATAATTTGAAACACTAAAAACATTTTCAGGTGCGCTGAATTGTGCTGAAAATGTATTCTCTTTTAAAAGGGTATACCCATGCAAAAAAAAGCTTGAAACATCATTCCCTCTAGAAATATTGAGTTAATATAACCATTGTCAACTCTACTGTACAGGTCAAATAAAAAAACTGATGTTTGAGGATTGCCAAGTGGCTACGCTGAGCAAAACATCTCCCTGTTTATCGTTCTCTTTGGCTATCATGATATCTACTCACTTAAGTGAATAAAGGCATTTTGTAATATGGGAGTGAATTAATTATCTGTTAGTGATTAATTCATTGCCAACCTCTACAACTTTTAAAAAAGCAAAGCTCTTGTAGAATAGGAGATGCAAATTTTGATTAGAAGTAAAGTAGGTTTAACAAATAAGATGTTATCTGGCTTTGGTCACACTACAGTGAAAGAACTGAAAATAAAGCTTGTTTAGGGCCACTCCCTGATATAAACACTATCATATTATGCTACAACGGTAAGTAAATTAGTCATTTTAAGTACAGTGATTAATATACCAATACATTAATGTGCACACTGATAAGGAGGTTCAATAAGTTTTACGTATGCTAAAATAAAATTTTAACTCTAGTTGTATAATTAGTAATTTAAAATTTTGCAAATATAACCAAAAGATAACACAAGGTATGAAATTACTTACCCTTTGCTGGCAAATCCATTTTATTTCAATGTTAAATCCAACATCCTCTGGCAAAGCCTCTAAAACCTAAAAGGATTTTTTTTAAGGAGGGAGTATAGGATAAAGGAAGAAGAGTAAAATAATTATTACCAAAAGCAATCTATAAGAAAGAAAAGAAAGAAATATAAAGCATTAGTTTAAGTTTTGTGCTTTAGCAAGTATAATTTTTGCTGGGTTTACATAATTATAGCAAATATTAACATAAGCCTTTAAAGTTTGCAAAGAGCTTTATAAATAACTCATTTATCCTCACAGCAGTACTTAGGTGTAGGTGCTATGAATTCCATCACACAGACGATGAAACTGAGGATGAGAGTGATTAAATGACTTTCCTACTATCACACAGTTTGTAGGTGTCTAAGGCTGGTTTTGATCTTCCTGATCTTCCAGATCTTCCTGAATGCAGGTTTCAGGCTCTACCTCTGTGCCAACTAGCTGCCTAATGGACTAACTGGTCACAGATCAATTATTCTGGCTAGCATAGACCTATAAACCCTTGCACCCTTCCCCAATCACCAATCACATCTAACCCAATTCAAATCCTTCTAACCCATTCAACCTTCCTTGCTCCCACTAGAAGCTAAGTGCTAATGGGGAAAGTCATAACTCTGCTTAGCAGGTAAATTATAAATTCATATTCTAATATCAATTGGGACCTTACTGCTATCTGGCACTCCTTTTAGTTCTCCTTAACTGACTCTCCATCATGTTCTCCACAGCACCTATTCATTCTACTCATACTTTCTTTGCTACCTCCTTCCTCTCCTGTCTCAAAAGAGGAACAAGGACTTTATGCAGAACTTTATGTTCTCTACTCACCTCTACCTCTTAGAATCTTAGCTTCCTTAAAAATGCACTTCAAGTACAACCTCTTTTTAATGTGATTCCTTTCTACAATCCCAGATGTTACTTAACTCTCTCTCTTGAAATTATTTTGTATATATTTAACTCACGTATGTTAGGGAAAGAAGAAAGGGGGGTGGGGAGGAGGAATAAACATTTATGTACCTATGGGTCAGGCACTGTGCTAAGCATTTTACAAATATTAACTGATTTGACCCCCACAACAACCTTGGGAGGCATAGGTGCTATTATTATCCTTATTTTATACTTGAAGAAACTGACACAAACAGAAGTTTAAGTGACTTGCCCAGGATCATATAGCTAGTAAGTATCTGAGGCTGGACTTGAAATAAGGGCTTCCTGACTCCAGGCCCAGTGTTCTAATGTATTCTATCCACTGTGCTACCCAGCTGCTCTGTTACATCCTCCTATCGATTATAAGCTCTTAGAGGGCAGGGACTAGTTCATACAAGACACTTCAAAAATCTTAAAGCATTATATAAATCCTAGCTATTATTGTTATTATCATGAGCATCCAGCACAATACTTTGCACCTAACAGGTACTTAATAAATATCTGCTGCACTAAACTGAATTAAGCAAAAAGATTTTAAAAGTGGCATCAAGGCCACTTAAGAAGGTCAGCAGCAACCTCCACAAAAAATATTCATTACCATTTTTGTTATCATTTAACTATACTGAGCTCAGTTACCAAAACCCCAAACTATTCATACCTGCCTTGTATTTCCCTCTAATAACTCAAGAATATTGTACCCACTAATCTAATTATACCCCCCTACACCAACCCTTGAGCCTTACTGCCAATTCATTTCATTTACCCAGCAACTGTCCTTTATTATTACTACAATAAAATAGGGGTGTTTACCCTAAGAAGACCTGAGTTGATGTGATAGCTAAATAATTAAAAGGCTGTCATGTTGAAGAGGTTAGAGTTGTTCAAAGCATTTTGCATGCTATCTCATTTAATCCATATGAGAATGTGTGTGTGTGTGTGTGTGTGTGTGTGTGTGTGTGTATGTGTGTGTGTGTGTGTACAAAGATAACTCAAATCATTTATTAAGCACTTACTATGTTGTGCTATAGAGTGTGCTAAGTGCAGGTCTTTACAAAGAAATGTTAAAAAAAAAAAAGGCTCTACCTTCAAGAAATTCATAATCTAATGAGGGAGATGACATGCAAATAGCAAGATACAAAGAATATCTATCCAGAGGAGATGGAAGGAAATTCTTAAATGGAAGACAGTAGGTACCTGAAGGGAACTAGGAAAAGCCTCCTGCAAAAATTGGGATTTCAGCTGAACCTTGAAAGAAGCTAGGGAAACTAAAAGGCAGAAGTGAGGAATGAAAGCATTACAGATATGGGAGTAAAAAGGATAGCAACAGATGGAGTGTTCTGCGCTAAGAACATCAAGTAAGTCAATGAATTGGGTTGTAGAGTGCATGGAGGGAAGTAAAATATGAAAAACCTGGAAAGTTAAAAAGGGTGAAGAGCTTTAAATGTTAAAGAGAGGAATTTTTATTTGATCCTGAAGGTCACAGGAACTTTTCAAGTTTACTGACTGACAGGCTATAAGTTTTCATGTGGTCCAACTTACGTTTTTGAAAAATCACTTTGGCAGCTAAGTGGAAGATGGATTAAATTGAGGAGGAAAAGAAGTCAAGGAGACCAATCAGAAGCAAGAGGTAACAAGGGCCTGAACTAGGGGAGCGGCTGAGTGGAAAAGGAAACATAGTAGGGATGTTGTGAATGTAGAAAAGACAAGATCTGGCAACAAATTAGTTATATGAATTGAGAGTAAAGAGCCACCAAAGTTTCAAGCCTGAGTGATGGGGAGGATGGTGGTGCCCTTGATAGTAATAGAAAGTCGGGAAGAGGGGAGGATTTAAGGGAAAAGTCAAACACTTATTGGTCAGTCAATAAATACTTATTAAGCACTTACTATATCCTGGTACTGTGCTAAGCACTTGGCATACAAAGAAAAGCAAAAGACAGTGCCTGTCAAGGAGCCCACAGTCTAATGGATAATAATAATAAATTTTGTTTTGGACGTATTGAGTTTGAGATGCCTATGGGATATCTAAAGTTTGAGTTATCTAAAAGTTACTAGTTGGTGGGGTCATAATGAAGACTAGGTCTGGATAAACAGATCTGTGCATCATGCAGAAAGAATTACAGATTTCTGCTAAATATCAAGTCTTCTTTTCCTCAGCTATTAAATGGCACATTTAAAAAACTAAATCAATTTCTAACAATAATTCAACAAATATTTCTAAAGTAGATACAGTGGGCTGAGCACTGCATTTTGGAGATTATAAAATTAAACAAGGTCCCTTACCTCAAGAACTTGCTCGGTACTTAAATATGATTAATATGGAATCAAAAGCATATATTTTAAAGTAAAATAATTAAAATAAAATCATATTAAAGATATTATCTTTACCGAATAATTATTCAACAAAGAATTATTCAACATGAACATTTTAAGGCTATTCTTTTGATAAATATAGGTTCTGCAAAGTACTTACCATTTGGAGAGAAGGGAATGGTTGATTTTCAGAGATATAATTTTCTTCCGTGACTAAAGATGCTGAAAATTAAATTTATAAATCCATCAATGAATAAGAAACAAAATCTCCTATCTGAGTCCTTTTTCTATAAATAGTCTAAGATAACACATACGTTTCATTCACATGTATAGTTACTCAAGGTTCTTTAAAAACCACATATAGCCACCTAGCCTCAGGCCTTATTTTCTAAAAATTTATGAAAAATAGATTCTAATACCTGACAAATATCCAATTGTATATGAAGACACAATGCAATGCCATAAAAAAAAAGAATACTGGCTTGAGAGTGAGGAAACCTGGATTCTAGTTCTATTTCTACCACTAACCACGTAGCTTTGGGCTAGGAATAGAGCTAAGACACTTGAGTCTTAAGTTACCTCACCTATCAAATGAAGAACTTCATATACAAGATCATTACACCAGGACTAATATCATGACTCAATGACTACTAACTGTATTTTCTGTGGTATAACTTTTATAGCTATTTTTTGAAGAAGTTGAATACTTTAATATATTAAGTGGAATCAGTCAAAAAACATTTATAAGCACCTACTAAGTGTCAAGCATTGTTGCAATTATTTGGGATATGAAGATAGACCCTGCTGTTGATGAACCCACAAGCTAATGGGGGAGACAAACATGCAAACAGCTATGTACAAACAAACTATATGCAGGATAAATTGGAAACAATTAACAGTGGGAAAGCACTAGAAAAAAGACCTCTTATAGAAGGTTGAATTTTGGCTGGGATTTAGAGGAAGCCAAGGAAGCCAGGAGGTAGGGTTACAGAGGGAGATTATTTCAGGCTTGAGGGATGGCCAGTGAGAATGTCTGGAGTCAGAAGATAAAATGCCTTGTTTAACAAACAGAAAAGAGGCAGTGCCATTGGATCAAAGAGTATGGGACAGGGAAAGGGAAGGTGTAAGAAAATTTAAAATTTAAAAGGTACTTGGGGGAAGCAGGAGAGTTAGGAAGGGTTTTGAATGCCAAATCAAGAATTCTACATTTCATCTTAAGGTCAGAGGGAGCCATTGAAGTTTACTGAGTAGGGGTGATGTGGTCAGACTGTCATTTTGGGAAGATAATTTTGACAAGGAGAGACTTGTAGCAGGCAGACCAACCAGCAGGCTACAGCAATACTGTAAGTGTGAAGTGATAAAGGCCTGCTCCAGGTTGATGGCAGTGTCAGAGGAAAGGAGACAGCTTTTATGAGAGATATTACAAAGGTAAAACTGACAGGTTGTAGCAACTGATTAGATATCAGGACGGTAGTGAAAAAGAGTGAGAAGTCAATGGTGACACCAAAGTTCTATATCTGGGTGACTGGGAAGACAGCAGTACCCACAACAGTAACAGGAAAGGGGGGCAAGGGGCAAGAAGATAATGAGCTCAGTTTTGTTCATGTTGAATTTAAGATCTCTATGAGATATTCAGGAGCTGATAAGATCTCCAAGGAAAGTAGTAGAGAGGGAGAAGAGAAGAGGGCCTAAGACAGAGGTGGTGAATCTGCAGCCTTGGGGCCACATGTGGCCTTTTAGGTCCTTGGGTATAGCCTTCTGACTGAGTCCAAGTTTTACAGGACAAATCCTTTTATTAAGGGGATTTGTTCCGTGAAGTTTAGATTCAATCAAAGGGCTACACTTGAGGACTTTAAGGGCCACATGTGGCCTGGAGGCCATAGGTTCCCTACCCCTGGCCTGGAACATAGTCCTGTGGGATAACCATTGTTAATGGGCATAACCTGGATGAAGATCCAGCAAAGAAGACTGAGAAGAAGCAATCAGATAGGTAGCAGGAGAACAAGAAGAGAGCAGTGTTTCAAAATCTAATATTCTATGATTCTGTGAAACAGTTAAGCTTTGATCCTCATTAAATGTATGCCTGGGGCTTGCCAGTAGTATATTGATTGATACATAAAGAATGTAAAATTCTATCTTTAAGAATCAAGTTTAAAATATACTAATTCAAACTGAAAATGAAGAAATAAAATATAAATGTTAATTTGAAATAAATGATTTTTCAATGCTGCTACGTACCATTTAAGTAATCTTTTGATTTTAGTGCAGTTACGTGAGACAGCTAGAAAATACAAAAGAAAAATTACAGTTATTTTTAAAAGTCTCAACCTCTATGTGATAATGCTTTATGATTAAGAGATGAAACAGAAATCAGAAAAAGAAGAAAGTTATGGACGCTTGCAAAATTTAGCATAATTCAACGTACAATATTTAAAATAATCAATTTAAGGAAGAGCTCTAATAAATCATACATTCTACAAATAATGTTAACAAATACAATAGCAAAAAAAACCAGAACCAAAGACCCTGTCCCTTGATTATAAATGTTAGTGCAAGATAGCATTGAATGAGTTATCAGTCTGATCTGTAAAATGGCTTGTAACACTAGGTCTTTCTGAAATGTAATTTAGAAGGTAAGGATATACTAAAAAATTACTTTGCACACTAACATAACACATTTTCATGCCATGAACAAATATGTAAATAGTTAAGTTCTCTGAAGGATAGTGTGATAAGCTCAGAGAAAGCAAAAGTAATTACTGAAAAAGAAACATTCACAGTTTGGCTCACTTGGTTGGAGCTACATATTTATTAAACTAAAGTTACAGGGGCAACATTCTATTAAGTGATGTTAGCTTCACTGTGTGACATGGCTTTTGGTGCAAGAAATCACAGAATATTAAAAGTGAAAGGGATCTTAATTCCAGCTAGCCATTTCACAAATGCTAGACATTAGGAGAACTGAACAAGAAATTAAAATGATAAATCAGCAAAAATTCGAAGCAATATTGGCACTAGGATATGCTGTACCCGGAGAGAAAAATATAAGCTCAGGAAACATTTCAAAAGCGTGGTTCTAGTAGTAAGGGGAAATTTGAATTACCCAGATATTTACTGGAATATCTGTACCAAAAACAGTACAGGTAATAATCTGACTTGCCTAAATAATGATTTCATCATTCAAAAATTAGTAGAATGAATGAGAGGAAATTTTAACCAAATGTAATTCTTACTACTTCAAGGAACTAGCTGTTGAAGTACAAATGTTACAAACACTGAGAGAACATAGTGGCTCCTCCCTCTTAGAGACTGTGATAAAGGAGAAGAAACCCTGGAATTCTAACATATATCCTAGGGAATGGAAGATTTCAAAAAGGTCCAGAAAAGGATAGTTGGGATTTCATGGACTGAAATTCAGTAAGGGTCAGCCCTGGAGGAATGGGAAGATATTGAGAAGGAAATTCTGAAGAAATAGAGAATTAATTCTGATAAGAAAATTGGGAATAATCTAAAAAGATTGATGTGAATGTACCAGGGGCTCACCAACATTATCTGTAAATACATGTATACATATATATGTTGTTGTTTGTCCACAGTTCTCAAAGAGGATTATGGACTATGACATTAGGAAGATGATGCCATAACTTGAAAGTGGATTGGATTTAAGTGGGGGAGGGCTGTGCAAAGTCACTTTCTCCTCTGAAGTCATCTGGGTTCAGTGGCAAGATTAAGAACAGGACAACTGCAAATAGCCCATGTGTGTGTGTGTGTGTACATATATGTGTAAATATGTATACCTATATGTTCACATGTATGAATGTGTTTACATATTTATGAACTGACTTATCTTTTATATCATATTCATTTCCATATATCAGTATAATAAACACACTTTCTCATTTCACTGACAAAAACAGTTTTAAGTGCTTCATCTATTCCAGGAATTCTAGTTGAGTTTGTACCCAAATTGTGTTTTTCTTTAAAACTTTGTGGTTGTTTTGGAATGTTCTCTTCCGGGTTTGTGTCTTGAACATCCCAGTAATCGTAAGAGATTTTTATGATGGGATTTTCTTTTTGCTTGCTCATTCTTATAGTCTAATTCCTGACTTTGTACTTAATGCTAGGGCCAAGATCTGTGCACTTCTGTAATGAAGGTCTGTTTTGGTACTGTTGCTGCTTTTTTGGAGGCTTGAATGTTGGGTTGTTCTAGGATCTCTGGGGCAGCTCAAGCTTAGAACCTGCAATCTTTCAGTGATCCCATAGGGCAAAATCTAATTGCTGCCCCCTTGGTGTGCCAGTTCTGAACCTGAGTCTGAAATTAAGCAACGGCAGCCTGCTGCTCAACTCAGACACTGCCAGCCAGCTGGAAAGGTCTGCGGGTTCAGTTACAGAACTACAGGCTCCCCTAAGGTCTCAGATTCCTACTGTGGTATTCTTCTGCAGGCTTCAGACTGAAATGGAGGCTGGAAATGGTAGTTTTCTTTGCTCATGAAAGCTGAGCTACATTGCTGCTGCCTTGAGAACTTGCTCCTTTTTCAGTATACCACCAAGGGCCTGAGACTACAGGTGGGGGGAAGTGGGGCAGGGATAAAAACGCACACATGTAGGCACAGTTCTCCTTGTCAATTTGCTGAGGATTTGTATCTGGAACTGGACAGTGGGCAACAATGCTGCCAGTTCACATCTGTCCATCATGGCGCCCTGGCATGCGTGTGGGGGAACCCCATATGAGTCTGGGACTCCTCATCCCAGTTTACAGCCTCTCATTGCATACTGATGTGCTTTCCAAAATGGAATGCCCTATACCCGTCCCTGCCCCAGTATCTGCAAACCTCTTTGTTGGTCTTGCTATGCATACAAACTGGGCTGGAAAAGTAATGCACTCTTTTTCTTTGATTTCCCCATCAGGATTTGGTCTGATGTGTTTTCTAGATATGTTCAGAGAAGTTTTGGGGGATAGCTCCTCAATGCACTGTTTCCTGTTATCCTACCATATTCCACCTATGTACTACATGAATTAAAGTTAATAAGCCCAGACTAACTGATGTATCCTCATGTATGAAAAGAACTGGCAGATATGATCACTGTTTTATTTGGTCACTGATCTTTGAAATATGACTTTTATGATACATTAGCTAGTTTTGCTGAACTTTCTTCCTTTTTATTCTTTATTATATGGATGTCTTTTTGCTAGAGAAAAGGAGAAGGAATACAATGGGAATTATGTTGTTGTTCAGTTGTGTCCAACTCTTCATGATGGCACAGATCATAACACACAAGGCCCTTTTATCCTCTACTGTCTGTCGAAGTCTGTCCAAGCTCATGTTCACTGCTTCTATGACACTATTTCTTCATTTCATCTTCTGCTGTCCCCTCCTCCTTTTGCCTTCAATCTTTCCCAATATCAAGGTCTTTACCAATGAGCCCTGTCTTCTCATTATGGGGCCAAAGTATTTGAGCTTCAGCTTTAGCATTCACCCTTCCAATGAATTAATTTAAGTATTGACTGATTTGATTTCCTTGTTCATGGGACTCTCAAAAGTCTTCTCAAGTACCACAATTCAAAAGCATCAATTCTGCAGAACTCTTCTTTCCTGGCAATCCAACTCTCATAGCCATGCATTACTACTGGAAAAGCTATGGTTTTGACTACGTGGACCTTTGTCAGCAAGGGGATGTCTCTGCTTTTTAGTATGCTGCCGGATTTGCCATAGCTTTCATTCCAAGGAACAAGCTTTTTAAAATTTCATGGCTGCAGTTGCTGTCTGTAATTTTCTTTGAGCCCAAGAATATAAAATCTAACACTGCTTGTTTCTTCTCCCTCTATTTGCCAAGAAGTAATGTGACCAGTTGCCACGACCTTAGTTTTTTTATGTTAAATTTCAAGTACAGTTGCTTCTTTCACCCTCATTAAAAGGCTCCTTAATTCCTCTTCACTTACTGCCATCAGAGTGGCATCATCTGCATATCTGAAATTGCTGATATTTCTCCCAGAAATCTTAATTCTGGCTTTTAATTCATCCAGCCTGCTATTTTGCATGATGTACTTTGCATGTACATTAAATAAACGAGGTGACACTATACAGCCTTGTCATACTTCTTTTCCAATCTTTAACTAATCAGTCATTCCAAGTTTGGTGCTAACTGTTGCTTCTTGAACCACATACAGGTTCTTCGAGAGACAAGCAAGATGATCTGGTACTCTCATTTCTTTGAGGACTTGCCACATTTTGTTGTGATTCACAAAAAGCACTGTCAATGAAGGAGAATTAAATGTTTTTATGGAACTCCCTTGATTACTCCACAATCCAGCAAATGTTAGTAATTTGGTCTCTAATTCTTCTGCCTCTCTGAAAACCAGCCTGCACTTCTGGTAATTCTCAGTTCACATATTGCTGAAGACTAGCTTGTAGAATCTTAAGCATAACTTTTCTGGCACGTGAAATGAATACAACCTGTTTGCTTATTTGACCATTCCTTGAAATTCGTTCCTTAGGACTAGAATGCATAAATTGATGCTTTCCAATCATGTGGCCACTGTTAAGTTTTCCAAACTTGCTGGCATACTGAATGCAGCATTTAAACAGCATCACCGTTTAGGATTTTGAATAGCTCAGCTGGAATGCCACCACCTCCACCAGCCTTAATGTTAGCAATGCTTCCTAAAGCCCATTTGACTTCATTCTCCAGGATGCCTGGCTCTAGATCAGTAACCACACCATAGTAATCACTGATGGTATGATCTTTGTTGTATAGTTTCTGTATATTCTTGCCACCTCTTCTTAATCTATTCAACTTCTGTTAAGCCCCTACCACTTTTGTATTTTATCATGCCTATTTTTGCATGAAATGTTCTCATATCTCTACTTTTCTTAAAGAGATCTCTTGCCTTTCCCATTCTATTGTTTTCTTCTTTTTCTTTGCATTGCTCATTTAAGAAAACCTTTTCTCTCCTTGCTATTCTCTGAAATTCTGCATTCAGTTAAATCTATTGTTCTCTTTCCCTTTCTTCTTTCCTCAGCTATTTGTAAAGCATCATCACACAGCCATTTTGCCCTTGCTCTTTTTATTTAGGATCATTTCTGTTGCTGTTTCCTAAACAATATTCCAAACCTCTAGCCATAGCTCTTCAGGCATTCAATCCAGATCTAATCCCCTAAACCTATTCATCACTTCCACTTCATAAGGGATATTATTTAGGTCATACCTATACAGTGTGATGGTTTTTCCTACTTTCACCAATTCAAGTCTGAATTTTGAAATAAGAAGCTGAGCCATAGTCAGCTCCAGGTCTTGTTTTTAACTGACTGCGTAGAGCTTCTCTGTTTGGCTACAAAGTACATCAGCCTGATATTGATATTAACTGGCTCGTGAGGTCCACATGTAGAGTCATTTTTTGGTTGTTGAAAAAAAGAGCTATGACCAGCTAATTATCTTGGCAAAACTCTCTTGGTCTCTGCCCAGCTTGTTATCCCAATTATCTTCTGATTTCCTACTTCAGCATACAATCCCCTATGATAAATGTGACTTTGTGTGTACATGCATATGTATGATTTCTAGAAGATGATGTAGGTTGTTCATATAACTGATCAACTTTGGTCTCTTTCAGCATCAGTGGTTGGAGCATAGCTATTATTACTGTGATGCTGAATGGTTTGCCCAGATATCAATGTATCTTTTTTGAGATAATACCCCTGTATTACTTTTCTCACCCTTTTATTGACTATGAGGGCTATTCCATTTTCTTCTGAGGGATTCTTGCCCACAGTATTCTATGTCATGAAGTTTAGTCCTAAAAGCATATTAAGTCAACAAGATACAGTGGCCAAGAAAGCTAATTAAATCTTAAGGTGCACTGAGAGACAGAGTGTCCACAACTAGGAAACTGACAGTCACATTATTTATTACTCTGCCTGGTTAGACCACATACGGAAATTTTGTTCCACTCTCAGTAATGATGTTAGGAGACAGTTATAAACTGGATAGAATCCTATGGACAACCGAGATGTTGGAGGGCATCAAAACTAACAATTATTGTTTTCAAATATTTCAAGAGGTGTCAATTAGGCTTGCTCTGTTTGAACACTAAAGACAACTAGGGGCAATAAGTCAAAGTTGTACAAAAGAAAATTAGGCTTATTTTAAGAAAAGATCTATTATCTATTAGAACTAACCACAAGGTGAATAGGCCCCCTTGTGAGTACTGGATTCCTCTCTTGTTAGGGATATCATTAAAGGGATTCTTGTTTTTATTATTTCATTCAGTGGCCTCTGAGGTCTTAATCATTTCAAATTCTTAATTCTATGAAATTTCTTCCCAATAATAGAAATATGAAGCACATTTTACCAATATTTGATAGTAGATTAACAGAATTCTTCATATGTAGAAAGAAACTTCTAAGATTAAAGAAAAATTAAAATTCTTATTACCTTCAACAGCTGGAGTTGTTCAAAAGTTAATTCTTTCACTGGAATTTCAAACAGTTCTGTTGGTTCGTGATCAAATTTCTTTAAAAAAAATAGAAATATTATTAAGCTCCACTGAATATATTCCAAGTTGTGAATAAATTCTATTATTCCAAGTATATCACATAAAAAAATTGTGAAAAATTAGGATGTTAGCCCATATGGAAAAGAGGAAATAAATGGCGCAGGGCCCTCTTCCCATTTATCATTTCTTTATTACTATAATAATAGTCTTCATCAAAATTTTCTAAATTTTGCAAGACATAAAATTCATTACTAGGTCTGTAAACAAAGTTTCTTGCTAAAAAAGTTGCTAATAATTCTTCTCTCAAAAGGTTACTTCCTATTTACTATATACGTGTGTGTGTGTGTGTGTGTGTGTGTGTGTGTGTGTGTGTGTATTATCTCCTCTCCTCCAGGGCAGGGATTGTTTGATTTTTTTTCTCTGTAGCCATGATGGGCACATTGTAGGTGTTTAATATTTGATAACTGATTGATAAGCTTTAAGAAGCCAGAATCACTGCCAGAGTATAATAAAACTTGCTTTAAAATAAAACTTTAGTGGGGCACATTTTTAAGATTTCTTAAAAAAACAGGTAAATGTAAATTCAGGGAACAGCATTTAGTCTAGAGTTGACCCCTTTACCATTCTGATACTTTGATGGTCCTGTGACCTATTTCATTGCTGTGGGTATTCCTTCCAAGCATTGCAAATTATAATTCCACACCTTCTCATTTTCTCTAACTCTTCTCCATGTCCTCCCATAAAACCTTCACAAGAGATTCACCTAACATGCTTGGGGCATTCCTTTGGATCACTTTACATTACTGTTAATCTTTTTTCTCTCCTTCTTACTACAATGACTGACTGATTTTCTTTTCTGGTTACATATCTCTCTGATCACATCCTTTATGCTACTTTCCCTGCTGTCTATTCATGCCCAGCATGTGTCTTTGTACAACTACTTTAATTCTTTGGAGATTGTTATTTCACAACTTACAGCTTTATGAAATAAAAGGGAAGTGGAGGGGAAGGGAGGGGACATTATTAAGTACCTATTATGTGCCAGGCATTGTGCTAAGTAAGCACTTTATAAATATTTTACTGATCTTCACAATAATGCTGTGAGGTAGATGTTACAATTATCCTCATTTTACAGTTGAGGAAACTAAGACCGACAGAGGTTAAATGACTTGCCCAGGGTCACAGAGCTAGTTAAGTGTATGAGGCTGGATATCAATACAGGTTTTCCACAATTCTATATCCAACACTGAATCCACTGCACAACCTAGCTGCCTTTCTCACTCGAAAGGTTGTGAGATCATGATATACAACAGGTACAAACCTTCATCACCTTCACCGACATCTAGCTCCTTCCTGATGATCTGGCATTCCTGGTGAGCCTTTCCAGAACTTGTTGCATTTTCACTAATATTCTCTGAATGATTGATCATACTGTTAAGAGTCAGAATACTCCTTGCTCCCAATGCCACATCCACTCTCCTACAACCATCAATTAACAATCTCTACTCCTTTAAAGTTCATTCAATCTATACTCTCATCTGTTCAAGATTTTGGTAGGTATCCACTAACTTCAAAGACATTTTCCTTGCTTCCTCAATGAGTTTAATGCCTAGCTCTCTCCTTCACAACTCTTGCCCTTATACTAGGGGATTTCAACATGTGTTAACAATCCCTCAAACAAACTTCTGTGTTCCTCAACTTACCCATTTCCCATGACCTATTCTTCCAAGCCACTGAGCTACACATAGGGATTGTCACGTGCTTCCACTTTAAGGTTCGCAAACTCTGAAATTCCTTTATATGGCTTTAATCTTTTGTCATTTCACCTTATCCTCTGTCTCACAATCCCTAACACTGTTCTTTGTTCTTATCATGAGCTCTAATCCCTCCATCCCTCAGTTCTTTCCCAGGCATCATCCCTGCATTGGCTACATTCTCCCCATTTCCCTTAGTGAAATGGTTATCGGCACTATCTTCTTCTTACCAGCTCCTTGCCCCCTTTTTCTATTGCCAATCTGGTTCTGCTATGCCTAGCCTTCAGTTACTCCCACCATTCCTTACCTTCATTCCAGTTCACACACTGCTGCTGAATTACACTGGAAAAATCATGAAACTATTCTGACTAGGTCCACTACAGATTTGTGTTACATTCTCAAATGGGCTCTGACAGTAGCAAGGCAATCCTTTTACAGTTCTCTAACTCACTATACCACTCATCGCTGTGGTTTTTCCAAGCTTTCTTATCCTTCTTCAAACTTCTCGTGGTAACCCATACTCCACACTCTCACCTGAGAACCTTAACCAATATTTCACTTAAAAAATTGAGGTCATTCACCAAGAGCTTCCTCTTCTGCCCTTCTCATTTCACATCATTCAGATATCTTTGCTATTATTTCCTCCATTTCTGTTTTATACGAAGCCGTGGGAGCCCTTCTCCCAACTAAGGCAAACATTTCTACCAACACAAGAGATCTTGGTCCATCCCATCTTTTTCAGCAAACTGCCCCTCTATCATCCCCACTCTCTCACTAATCTCCAATCTCTGTGTACCTGGGCTGCTTTTCCAACTGACTAAAAATATTTCCATATCTCCTCCATCATCAAAAAACCTTCATCTGATCTGTCCATCCCCATTAACTATTATCCTATTTCTCTCATCGCCAAACTCCTTGGAAAGGCTATCTACAAGCACTGCCTCAACTTCCTTTCCTCTTAAGTCTCTGCAATATGACTTCTGAGTTCATCATTCAACCAAAAATTCTCTTCAAAGTTACCAATGATCTATGAATTTCCAAATCTAATGGCCTTTTCTTCCCCAACCCTCATCCTTTCTGACCTTTTGATACTGCTGCACCTCTTTACCCTGATACTCTCTTCTAAGTTTCTGTGGCACTATTCTCTCCCGGTTCTCCTACCTATCTGACCACACCTTTATCAGGCTCCTTTGCTGGATCTTCATCTAGGTCATATCCAGTAATAGTCAATATTCTCCAGGGCTCTATCTCATGCCTTCTCTTCTTCCTTTACACAATTTCTCTTGGTAATCTCATAAGGCTCCCATCAATTCAATTATCATCTCTGTAAAGATGATGACTAGTCATACTTATCCATCCCTAACCACTTTTCTGACTTCCAGTCTCCAATTTCCAGAATTTGAACCTGGAGGGAAGGAAGGAGAATCCATCTTTCTTTCTCCTACACCTTGTCCTTACTGTCTCAGTGTACTTTTTGATATTAGCATCACAAAAACATAAAAAGTTCAAAGAAGAAAACAAAATGAAAAAGAATTTGTTTTAAGTTAAATACCCTGGAAAATACTATACATCTGGCATTTGAGAAGAAAATACTTCATTAGGAAATTCGCTAAACTTTTCTGAAAAGCTAACTATTATGATAGGACAATTCACTGATTCTTAATTACTTTAATAAAAGATTCTTAGCATACCTTTTTCATAGTCAAGCAACAAGTGAGATCATGATATACAACAGGTACAAAATCTTTTGAAAGATGAACATCAAATTCTACATAAGCTGCACCCTAAAAAAAAGAAGTGATTAAGTATTAAGGAAAATCTTATGGGGCTCTGAGAAACCTTAAAAATTATACAACAGGATAGATGAAAAATTAGGATATGACTTAGTTAACATTTACAAAGTTGTGGCATAATTTTGACATAGGCAACTATCATCCAGAATTATTAATACTGACAAAGCTCTATTAACAATCTTGCTATTATTATTAAAACTTAAGAACTATAACAATCCTTAAAAAAAAACACCTCATGCCATATAACAATGAAAATGTTTTTCCTAACTAGGTAATGAATGATGCATAATATGAAATAGTGAAGCAAAAATCAGGTTTCACATACCATCCTTGACACATACCATGAATCTCTCTAAGACTATAAATTTTAGACAGTTGCTAATTTACATCATTGGAGTAAGTTTTCATATAAAGAGTTTCTCCACACTGGAGAAACCACAGGGCTAGACTACACACACACAAAAAGAATGCTAATGATCAAATTAAAAACATAATACTGAATTTAGTTTCTGCTTAGTAAAACTGATGGTTTTAACTCATGCAAATTATTAATGCCTCTTATTTTAATGGTTTAAAGGAAATTCAGTCGCATTTTAGACTAATGCTAAACTAAAGCAAACACAAATTTAAGTGGAACAAATAATGACACTATGAATGAGAAAATCTCCTAAAAGCTTTGCTCTATGGTCAGATAAATTTTTTTCTGAGTTCTGTTTTTGTAATTCTAGTAAGTTAAACTTTGTTCAAGTCTAATCTTATCTACCAAGCATCATACTTACTCTCCTGTAGATATTACTTTGCTTAATTTAACAAAGAATGTAATAAACTTAAAAGATGCTAATATACAACAAAATTCAGCCAGTCAGCACATTCCTACTAAACAAGAATATTCCTGATTCAAAACATAACTGTCCAAGACTGTTTTAAAATAATTCCCAATGCAATGCCATTTTGACAGACTCATGATCTCAATGTGGATGCTCCCTTCACAGGTACAGATCACAATCTATTTTGTGTAGATCATCACATTGCAGTGCCTATAAAGTGGCGCTGAAGGTAGGGAAAGAGGACATAAAAAGAAATGTGGTGCCTTAGTCTAAGTTCAAGTAAGAACAGCACGCAGAACTATATCCTAAGTGACAAAAAGTAAGAACAGAGTGCTAGGGTGCTTGTCAGCAAAAGTTGCCAGTAATAGTCTTTCTGCCCCATCCCCTCCTTCAGTCATTATAAGAATTCCTCTAATCCATGGTGGAGAAACATAATAGATGCTATCCATTATGATGACAAATAAACATTAGAAGAAAGAATAAAACTTTTCATTTATGAAAATTATTTTCTCTTTAATGGAAAAGGCTGATGCCAATCACAGATAAAAGGGTAAGGATATCTTACTAGGAAGAATTCATTATAAGTAAAGCTTTAACCTCTCGAACTGAAAAGTGAGGGTAGAGACTTATTATTTTTCTCAAAGCATTTCTCCTTTTATTCAAAAGTACAAGCTTACTCATATTTGAAAAAGTTTCATCTCTCATCTCTATCAGACTAGTTTACATATTTTAGTAGGTAGTAAATAGGTGCATTCTATAACTCAATCATTAAGAACATCAATAAAGAAAAACCATAATACTGACAGGTAAATGTGTGCAAAATATTTGGGCTTTTCCAATATTCTTCAACTTAGCATTAAAGTTCTTCATAATACATTACAAAAAACCAAAACGGAGGATCCAATTCTACATAATCTCCAATCAAAGATTTACCAGTTCCTTCAAAGACCATATTTCATAAAATTATATGTAAAAGAACATTTTCTATAGGAACAAGACAAATACACTGGCGTGATTCTACTTAATTTTGAAATATTATGGATGGTATTGGTTTTATTTTTCTTTTGGGAAAAATCATGGCTGCCTCGCCAATGTCTTAGAGCTCCAACGGATGCTTTGATCAAGAGGTAATAAAAAGAAAAATATTTCTAGGGTAGGCACAAAGGTGAACTTTAGTAAGATGTTTTACTTCGATTTTGTGTTCTTTTAAATCATTTTATCAATATAATACTTCACAAAGATAACTTATTTATACCTAAAACATTAACTTAAGGGTAAAATGTACAAGACTATAACTTGTATTTATAAAAAGCTATAAAATTAGAAAATGTTGATAATACATGCTAAATGGTGCAGAGGATAAAATCAGGAAGACTCATCTTCCTGAGTTCAAACTGGGCCTAGGAAGTCACTTAACCCTCTATGTCTCAGCTTCCTGATCTATAAAATGAGCTTGAGAAAGAATGTCAAACCACTCCTGTATCTTTGCAAAGAAAACCTCAAATGGGGTCACCAAGAATCTAGCACAACTGAAATGACTGAACAACAAAAATGTAAAATCATTTACACATAACTACTGAATTCCTTAGCAAGGAATAAATTCCAACTAAATTATTGTGGCAAAGCATATTTTAAGCAAATACACCTCAGTAAAACCTGATAAACAACTCCAGGCACAACTAAGATTTCAAATCATTCTTGGCACTCTTGACAAAATGGGGCCATTTAAAAACAATGGAATTCTAGAGATGCTTCATTTGGTTATTACCAAAAACAAAAAAAAAAAAACCCGGCAATCCTTTAAGTTGAAAAACGAAATTCAATTCTAAATATTCCTCACTTGATGAATAACAATAACTACTCAATTTCCAAAGCATATCTAAAGTTTGGGGCTTTGTTCAAAACAATCCTGCAGGTCAATGATGGAATTATTATAGTAATTTTACAGAAGAAGAAACACTCAAGAGAGATAATTTGCCCAAAATTTTCAGAAGCACACATTCTGATAAACATTTAAAAGATAAACTGACTCATAAAGCAATTCCTACAGATTTCTTTTCGACTCTAAGATTACTGAAAAATTTATATATCATTTACTCTATCCCAATAGTTACAAGTTATTTAAGGGGAAAAAATTTTACATACATGACTAGCTGCACTTCTTAAAGAAGCAATTGTATTTTCTTGTACTTTAGCAAGCCTGAAATAGAGGAGACAAACCATCAGCAGACTATTTTATTAAAAGTAAACACTTTTTAAAAGGTAACAATTTAAAAGAGGTTTCATATATAGAAATTTTAATAGTATTTTTAGCAATTATGTATTTATTCAAACTGATGCTAATTTTAGCAACCATAAAATAGAAATGTGACCAATTTGACAAATCTTTTTTTCTTTTGTGAAGAGATAAATAATCCTTCATACGGAGAAGATATCCTAGCCAAGATATAACCCTTGTTATAGCAGGAAATTATAAAGGTGGGTTCCATAATGATTGTAGAAGCTGTGGGAAGACAGTTGTTGGTAGATCTGTGAATTGGTATAGCCATCATGGAAAACAATTTGAAACTATACCCCCAAAGGTCATTAAGAAGCATACACCTTTTGACTAAACAATGCCATCACTAGGCCCATATATAAAAGAGATCAAAGACAAAATGAAAAGATCTATTTGTTTAAAAAAAAAAAAAGGCAGCATTCCATTTTGCAGCAAGAGACTGGGAAACCAAGAAGGCACCATAAGAAATAAAAAAGGGCATGGATTCAGAAAAGCTTAGAAAGACTTTTATGAAATAATACAGTGACATGAGCAGAAACAGATTTATACAACAACCACAGCACTGAAAAGGAAAATAATTTTGCAAAACTTAAGACACTCTGATCAATGCAGTGACCAATCTCTACTCCAGAAGAATGATAAAGAAGGATCCCTCTCATCCTTTGGATGGAGAATAAGTTCATACAAGCAATAAAAAATTTGTTTTTGTTTTACTGTGCTTGTTACAAGCAAGAGCTTTTTACTGGAGGAAAGGCTGGAGGACAGTGATGATACAAAAAAAAAAAAGAACATCGAAACATGCAAAAGAAAGCAAAGGGCAGTTCAGAAGGTGATGGACATGCAGGGCAATCTTGGGACTACTATACTAAATGTAACATGTTAAAAAAAACTATGTAAAGATTCAGAGTTTAACATATAATCTTCTTTTCTAACCTTCTTTGTATATGGAAATGTTCACGTCTGATGTTCTATTCATAGTAAAAATAAAATGTTGCAAAGAACATAAAATCACAGAGAACTGACAGTACGAGTGAGACTTGCATGTGGATGACCTTTCTCAAACACTTTTGCAAAAGGAGGTGAGGATGGAAAGACAGTAACAAAGGTGACCAAGTAGGAAGATAATTTAGGAATGAGAAGAAGAAATGATTCCCTGACTGGCTTACTAATTCCAAAGCTAGTAGTTTTCTTGTGGCTCCAGGTTTTAGCCTTCCTGATAGCTGGTTGTGTTTTTTTTAAAGGTATTAAATCTTTGATGCCAATTGATTTAAATTCCATTCCTTCCTTCCTGGATGCTCTCTCCTCTCTTAAGTTTTCGTGACAATGTTTTCTCTGGTTCTCCTACTGCTTATATCTAACAACTCCTCGGTCTTCTTTGCTGGTCCTTCCTCTAGGTCAAACCCACTAATTATGGACATGTTCCCCCAAAACTCTGTCCTGGGCCCACTTCTTGTCTCCTTCTACATTACAGAGATCTCACTTAGTGATTAGGTCTCATAGGTTCTAATATAATCTCTATACAGATGATCCTATATATTTATAAATATATAGATACACACACATATAATAAATACACACACAAATACATATATACATACATATATACATATACACACACATACATGTGTGGGGTGGGGACAGTGGGGAACTGTGTATCTGTGTAGTCTCTCTCCTGAGCTAAGGGAAGTAGGGCAGAACATGATCCCACCCTGCAACAGTTTGCAAAAACCTTCACAAAAATAAGAGGTGTGTGCTGGTTGTCTGTATCTGAGTAAAAGTCCCCAAATCCACATCAAATTAATGTCTGTTCAATACTCCTCCATCCATTTCCTATATGCAAAAGATTTTGGAGATAAAAAGGACCTCATCAGTCTAACTCTTTAATTTTAGAGATAAGAGAGCCAAAAAGAGGTTCAATGAAGTTTGTTCTAAGATCACACAATTCTTTAGTTGCAGAGTCAGGATGAAAACCCAGACTTCCTTAAGAAATACTCCAATATTCTTTTCACTATACTCTGGAGTCTAAAAAGTAAATTACTGGGAGAGGAAGACAAGTATTATAAAAAGATTCTAGACCTGTTGTATACAATAAAATCAGCCTGATTCACAAGTCAAAGACAAGTGTCCAGATAGAACCAAATGCCAGATACCTATAGATGAAAGTGAAAAAAATTCCACCTGGGTCCTCATATCCAGTTCATTACTATACTACTGGGTCTTGTTTCTATCTCCCCTTTATCAACTCAGGAGCTGACAGAATATGCAAAAAGAGAGAGACTGTAACTTCTAAAATTTTTGCTTAAGCAATATTAAAAATTCTTAGCAGCTTATAATGTAAAAAAAGGATACTTAAATGCTTTAGAGTGACACTCACAGTAATAAAAGAACTATTTTACATTTTGAGGAACAATTTTTTTTTTTAAATCTACTTGCCCCTTCCAAAATAAACCTGTATCCATTATGCAAAGGTAAACATCAAATACAGAAATTTGGCATATATGTAGAGAAATTCAATTCTGCATAAAATACCAAGCTATTCTTTTGCTTCATAACTATAAATTTAAACAAAACTTACGTGGTAGTTGTTGTAGAGTTTCCTGCACCTCGATGTCCAACATCTAGAGCTGCTCTTGGATTCCAGTACTTTGAAAATGAACACTTCATATCACAGTCGTATCCTCGTAATGGCTTAATAATGATATAATCAACTTTTAGGGAAAAAAGAGAAAAAGCAAAATTATTCTTTTCAGAACATACCATAAAACTTATTCAATTAATTTATAAGTGACAAAATGTCTTATTAAATCAATGAATATGCAGATAAAACTATGATCTCATTAGTTTTGATGTCCTATCCAACAATAAAATATGCAAGCCATCAGAAGACTCCCTCACTTTCTCCTTACATTGTGAGGATAATAGCTGAGAACTAGAGCTGCTCTTTTATGATCATTCACCTCTTCACATGACCAACTCAACTCTTTTTCTATTATGTATTTTTTCTGACATCTTTTACTTTTTTAAAAAACAATTTCTCATTGCTTATAGACTGCACCTTACTCACAAACATTACGCACTTCCCCATTGTCTTCAATTCCTGAGAGACTACTATTGGGTTCTACGTCTCACAGATATATAACACCAGAGGTGTAAAACTGTTACTAAAAAGATGAAACCTTGTTTCCTAGTATAACTGAGCTCATTAAAGGAACTCTGCAATTTCCTAAAAGCAAAGGACCTTTCCCTCTTGTTTAATTCTTGACCTAATTTGTCCATTTGCACTATATATTCCATATATACATTTTGATGAACAAGACCTACAGGTTGTCTTAAGAGTGTGTCAATCATCTGTGCAATAAGAATTCTTCAGCCACTTGGTCTTTCCTTGTGTAGAAGATAAGGCCAAATTCTTAAATGGTTATGGATCTTTTCCAGAAGGTTCTGCAATATTCTCAAGATTCATATGACCAGCAAACAAAAACATCTAGAGAATCTCACCACCCACAAGGGGCCTCTCTGCAACTTGGAATATGTTCTGGATCTCCTAGACTAGTGACAAAAATCCTTAGTGAAGGTAAGTATCCATGTTTTAGGCATAGCTTAATGTGAATAATCAATTACAAATAATATTTACATGGTACACAACTACCCATCGTGAAGAAGTCTTCCAGCATATTAGGTGAGGTAGATGCTATCATTAGCTTCATTGTACAGATGAGGAAAACTGAGGCACAGAGAAGTTAACTGACTTGCCCAAGATCACATGACAAAGAAGTGCCAGAATGGATACGTGAACTCAAGTCTTCCCAACTCCAAGCTTAGTACATTATCCACCACGCTGCTCCCTTTAATTGTATAATTAAGTGTAAAGAACTAAGGAGATATGCCCCACAAACACTGATACTGCACACATAATTCTTATTCTCTTCTTCCTTCCATTCTAACGCTGCAATTTAAAACCAATTAAAATTATAATTTAGGATAGTAACTTTAGCTTATATTGCAAAACTTCATATAACTTCTGATTTGCCATCAGATATACCTCTAACTTTGCCAATTGTTTTTCTTGAATTCCTGCTCATGATGGGAAGTGTGAGAATTCCTGCACTTCTTCCACTTTCAGCAATAGTAGAAGACAATAGACATGCAGTACCAACATGTCCTGGAAGTACATCTCCCTGAACAACTGTTTCGCCTAGATCTTCCTGAAAAATTAAGTATTGGAACAAGTAATTAGTTTTTACATAAACTTTTTATAATTTGACAGTATTCGACATCAATTCCCAAGCCCCTGAATATTTTAAGAGGGAGAAAACAGTCATAATGTAAACTGATTATTCAGATGAATTTATTTTTTAAAAAAAGCTTAGATTAAAACTAATCAGGCTAGTATACTTTTAACTGATTTATGATTATCTCAGATTCTATCAATCTGTACTTGCAAACATCTAATTCTCTAAGTTATATTCAACTGATAACCAAAAGCTCCTATTAAAATTCATAAATAATTTACAGAAAAATTTTCTGATTGTAGTACCCTCTGCCCAGGTAGTTTTGTGTAGTCTCCCTAAAGACAGCTATGTGATACAGTGTAACTGTACATGCTAAGGGAGATACAACTCCTTACTGGCAGGCAGAGAAGGACTGAGGAAGATAATAGGCAAGGTATATATTAAATAACAACTGATAGGCCCAACAACTCCATGCATATAGGTAAAAACCAGCACTCCAACATGTACCTTGGTTTCCTACACCTCAGAGACTGCTAACAGTGAACTACTAGGGTAAGATTATTCTCCTATCAGTTCAGGTAAATTTAATTTAATTTCTGAGTCACAAAACACCTAACTCTTGTGTTTTCTATCTCTTGAAACTAATCTGTTTGACTTCCCTAACTTTTTATTGCAAATATTTGCTTTGAGAACTAAGCCTTCATCACCAAAATCCTTCTCCTAATGTACTGCATAGTCAGTATAATGATTATACATCATAGTTAGTACAGAGTGTTCCTAAAGTCTGGACACATAGGCAAAAATGCAAATTTTCAAGAAATGACATGAAATTTTCTACAACATTTTAATTGGAATATTAACAAATAATATATATCTTCAATATGATTTCCATCATTTGTGATGCAAAGGTTGATGCATTTTTGCAAGACTCATATGAACTCAATGCAATAACTCCACACTGCCGTCAATTTTAGCACATTCACTCTTTATGCATTCAATCAAGTGTGTTCCACCTGTGATTTTCACTGAGTATACCATCTCCTTTAGCATACCCCCCAAAAAAAAGTCAAGGGGGCTAAGGCCTGTTAATATTCCAAATATTTCAAAACATGCATTTTTCCTATGTGTCCAGACTTTAGGGACAGCCTGTATACTGACTATACAACATAGTCAGTATAGTCTATAACCTGTGTGTTTAATGCATTTATTGTTTGCAAATTTGTAATCCACATATATAATGTATGAAATATATATATACAAACCACATTTAGATTTTGTTGATATAAAATTTTTCCTGATAGGTAGATATCCATCTGTCAAAGGCTGGGACCATGTTAATTCACTTCAATTCAGCTCAAAAGGTAATCATCAACAGGCATTTACTAAGTGTCTACTATGTGCTGTGGTAAGGGATATAAATACAAAGAATAAAACAATATCTACTCTCAAGAAGCTTACGTTCTATGAGAAAAATAATTATATGTATATGTAGAAAATATAATACAGTTAAATGTAATACATAATACTTTGTTTCTCTAATTGTAATATAAATTCTCTAATTTACATGATTTTAACCTTTTCAGTTGTATAAAGTTAAGAATTTATAAAAAAAAACATTCTGAAACTTCATATACCTACAAATAACACTAAGTTCTCACTAATGGACAGTTATACTTAAAATTACTCACTTCGAAAAAGTCAAAGATTAATTCCAAATTATCTGGTTTCATTGTTTGTATGTGATATTCTGTCCATCGATCAGGTTGCAATCCATAACCACATTCTGGTTGAGAATGACGACATTTGAATTCATTATCACTTACTAAGGATATCTCTAAATTTTTTGCCAGTTTATGATGGATAGAGGGAGATAAGCAATCTTCATCATCTTCTGGGCCTTCTAATGTCACCTTTACCCTATAAACCATGAAAAAGTAAAAAAAAAAAATTCAAATTTAGCATAAGAGAAAACCCTATACAAAATTCTATGCATAAAGAGTTTAAAATTTAAAGTACTAGAATATCTGATCTCAAAATGGCAGCATATTACATTAACATATCTTTTAAGATAAAGAGAAATTACTTTTCTTAGGTGAAGGAATACCTCAAATAAGGCTGAGGCACAAACTATAGTTTTACAACACACTGGCTTGTTTTCCTACATATACATTTAAACAACAATACTTAAATGACAGTTTTGTTCTGCTATTTTTTTCTAAATCAATTAAGTTACAGTAACGCTAACTCTGACTCTGCTGTCACACATTCAAGGTCCCTAAACTCTAGTTAACATGTCAACATATCACTTCATCATGAGTTTCACACATTTGACTGTATATATGTGCACAGATTCAACATTAAAATTATGTGTGGGTATCAAGTACTTCAAAAGATGACATGGGATCAGGTGACTAAAGTGAATATCAAAAATTTTTAATTAAATGACATGAGTTTGAAGGACTAAAATTCAATGATTTTACTTTTGTGATGGACACTTTTTGGATTTAGTTAACTCAAAAATATAATCGGAAAAAAATCTTGAATCTGTATAAATTAAAAACAGAATCAAGCATACATAATTTTGTGGGTTTACTGACACAAAAGGCTAGTTACATGATAAAATCTGCCTTCTATTTATTATACTGTTCTCTATATCAATTTTCTATATAATAGTTTATGACAACACAAAAGAAGTCAATTCTTGTTTTTAAATTTTCATTAGATATACAATTTATATTTAAAATCAGAGTGTAATTTACTAAGTTTCTACTAGTTATACAACAATAATCAATCATTAAGAATCAATGGCTTACGAAGTAATTTCAATGAATTGATTCATTGTAATTGAATTGGTAACATGAAAAGATCCCACATAAAGAAAAGTAACAACAGAATTATAACTATCTCACCCACTCAATTTTAATAAATGTTAACATCTACCTCTAGAGCTAACAAGCTTTGGAGGAGTCTCTGAAGTATCATACTATGGCTATCACTCAAATTCCTGACTGAAAGTAATGTGGCATTTTTATCTTCACCTCATATACAAAATCAAATTCCTCAAAAATTGAATGCTTATAAACAATAGAGAAAATGGCGACACTTGCTGTAGTTCCTAGGGCACTAGGATGTGTGGAAATTCTTCTGTGACAAAAGAAGACCCTTAAATGGACAATGATTCAAATATGCAACAGGTACAAAGTAGGAGATAAAAAGATTATTTCATAAAGTTATCTTAAAAACAAAAAAAAAGTCATAACTCTTGTGGAGGAATAAACAAGTTTTAAAAGAATGGGTTTTTTTTAAGTATATTACTATACTTAAAGAAAAGTAGCCTAATATAGACTCTATTTGTGACCAAATACTGCGATACTCTACAATAAAGGGAAAGGACTTTGGGGTCTAGAATTTTTTATTTAAAATGAAGTTGTTTACTAAAACTTTAAAGTCCATAACTCACTGAATGTATCATACTGTCTGGAAACCCTACTTTGTCCCCAAATTTGGCTTGTATAAAACTTAAGGGTCAGTATACGACTATGCTCAGTAAAAGAAAATAATGAAGTGCTAGAATGCAATTATGACAAAAACTGTAATAGGTGTTGGAAGTGCAGACTGTTTTGACTCATTGAATTTGGATGTCCCAAGTAGCTAGCACAGTAACCCGCACATTGGAGGTGCTTAGTGATTGATTTATTGACCTGAACTGAAATACAAGCAAACATTTTTACATTAAATACGCACTTATGTAATATTTTCCAGTATATACCAATCTTATTCTTTCCAAAGAGATGTCATTATAAGTATAATCCCACAATCAGACCAATAAAGAAAATGGATATGTAAAAATCAAATTTCCTAACTCTTTATGCTCCTATAAACTAATCTTTTCCAGAGAATGTCATTAATGCATGGGTAAATAACTAGAATAACAAGAAAACTTTCCAATTCATTTTAGGCCAGATTTATACCTCAATGTATTCGAGTCCTGGCTATATTACTGATTTTAATAGTGAAGTATATATCCCTTCCCTAAAATGAATCTGACTAATGATGTACAGCCTCCACTAAAGCAGATCGCAGACTGTCTTTCCTTTAATAGATAACATTCATAAGTTGCCAAAACAAAAAAAAAATCATCTGGTAATTCATCTTTTGGCCTCTCCAAATTTACCTAACCTGGGCCTTGGATGACAATAGTGTCTGTGACCAGTCATGAACTCTAAGCTATTCTAGTTTGATAGAACATGTCACCACTGGTGTAGTCTTGAAGAACTCAGAAATTACCTCCAAGACAGTATGAGACAATGGATGGGCCTATAAAATGAGAACAGAAATACTTGTACTATCTTAGATGTTAATTAATGTATACTTTCTACATTTCAGTGTACGAAAAAATTCTAAGTTAATGGGTAACTAAGCAACCAAGATCTTCTCTTATTTCTATCCTAACTTGGAACCTCACTAGTAAGTCACTACTTTAGAAGCAGATAACTTATTTAACTTTGTGCCATAAAATGTATAGACAGAACTGATCTTTAAAAATTCATTCAAACATCGTTAAGCATTTTATAGCTGAAAAGGATTTTTTGAGATTATCTAATCAAAAACTCATTTTACAGATGAGGAAAATGAGGCTTATAAAACTCAAGAAACTTACGTTAACAGTTAGTGCCATGACTATGCCTAGAACCTAAGTCTCTTGGCTCTATTCCAACTGTCTTCTCATAATACCATGCTGCTTCCCTTTGGGGCAATTTTTAACCACTTTATTACAATACTTTTAAAAGTCTACCAAGATTTGGAAAGAGAAATATAATATGCAAACTATTTTGATACACTATAACTAAAACATCATGGGTATATTTTTGTGATAGAAATTTTACAAGTATACTCTTCACAGTCTTTATCATTTTGTCAAACCAATTATTTATTTATCAAACCAATTATCATTTTGTATCCCAACAAAAGGGTAAGATAACAAAGTGGTTATAATAACCTATTTTTAAAGCAACCACATTAATTTTGATCTTTATACATTTAGTGACTAAAAGAAACTCAGGTTTCCCTTTACTCTCTTTTCATAATCCACTTAGCAGTGGAGTTTTATAGAGCAGTGGAATAACTAAATAATAAAAATGTAAATAGTAATGCCTGTCCATAAATTATTTTTAAAAATTAGGTAAAAGACTACCAATATTGCAGAATAATGTAGATGTAATCTTATTTCAATCTGACATGCCAGCCATCCAAAATTTATGTCAACATAGTACACTCTTTTGAAAGAAGCTGATAGTCAAGAAAGAATAGCATCATAATAATCAAGGTTCCTTAAAGTTATTTCTTTCAGCACTCTATTGTCATATGATCTTCAGTAAAACTCTAAGTTGCACAGAATTTAAAATGTATTAGGGTCATTATTTCTCAGGAAAGAATACCTTTCCTAAAAGAGTTTGGGCATTCACAACATACACCATAATTTTCTAAAAGCACAAATTTACTTCTTACTGGGTTAGACATGCAGAGTTTCAGTTCTATTTCTCAAAGTCATTAATCAGAATTATAAAATGCTGACAAATAGCTTAATACTGATATTAACTGCAACCTTTTATTCTAACCTTACAATGAGAAAAACCATCCTACAAAGGAATTCAGAACATACAATGAAGGATTATTATCCTAATACTAATTTTACCTACTGATTTTGTTATATAAATTATGACAACACGCATCATTTATTTAAGCTGGTCTCTTAAAGGAGGTTAAGTTAAAGATTAGAGACTCAACATGTATATGCACATATAAACACACACAGTATTTAGAGTTCCCACAATTTCTAGTTCAGAGAATCATTTAAGTATGATATGATGGCAACAATGTGTGAGTAAAAGGAAGACCAAACAACAAGTTATCCTCTTTGATATTAAAGAGACTAGGAAGTTACTTGATAATACAAATAAATACAAGATATTATTTACAAGTGCTATTCTTGGTTTACCAACTACAAACAACAAAAACCATTCTGGTCTGAACACTAAAAAATGAGGGATAAAATGTTAACACATTTAACGTAACCACAAATTTTAATATCTTATGACAAGATATGGTCATACCTAAACCTAGATTTTTTAAATTTTTTCTTGGATATCGAGACAGGTGGTTTTGTAGAATAATGGAGACGTAATCGTATTTCAGTCTGACACGTCAGCCATCCAGTATCCAGATTTTCAACACCATCTAGCAAAGTAAATATTATGGAGAGTAGTAATTGTTACATTAAAACAACAACAACCTAAAATAGGCAACAAGCACTCAAAGTTGTCATAAGTATCAACTTAAAATATAGGATGCTGCTTTAAGAATGGCACTTCACACCAAAAAAAGGACATCAGTAAACATGTAAACCTGCTAGTAAATTAACTACACACAACAAACTAAAAATAACTGAGATTGGGTAGGCATAATATAAGCATGTAATGGATTCATCTAAAAAAAAAATCAAGAATACTCACATTTTTATAGCTTATTACTATTTTATATTAAGAGTGCTATCATAAAGCATAAGATGCAAAGGGGTGGGCTAATTTGTCTCATTCCGTAGTTGAACAATTTTAGCCATTTCAAATGAGTAAAAAAATTTAAATTTAAAACAAAAGCAACTGGATATCATCTATTTTGAAAGAGTAATCTAGAACCTGTCACTAATTCAGCTTTAACATTGTATTCAACAAAAGGGAAGAAATGGTATAGCTGCATTAATATATTCATTTAACTGAATCTCTAGATCCTTTTAACCAAAGATTCTCTAATACAATCCAATGAGTTACAGGTAAACTGACTAAGGTTCTGCCAAGTACAAATGACTTCCACAAGGAATATTATATGGTTATTTAGAGGCATTCAAAACTACCTGACTATCCTGACTTCCAATTCAGTCTTCCGTACCATAATATGTTATCTAACAACTTAAATAGATTAAAACTTGGCAGAATTAAGAAAGACTCTGTGTTCCAAGATGGTGGTAGGTAGGTCTGGCAATTCTTCCACAAAATACCTCCTTCTCACACTTTTCAGACCATTCATTTCTTTTTTTTTTATGATACCTCTCCAGTTATGCATTTTATTTAAGATGCTAAGATTAAAATCCCTTCTGTTGACGTTGTTGGGTTTTTTCTTTTTTTTCTTTATAAATTTATTTATTTAATTTATTTAATATATATTTAGTTTTCAGTACTGATTTTCACAAGAGTTTGAATTTCAAATTTTCTCCCCATTTCTACCCTCCCCCCCCCACTCCAAGATTGCATATATTCTGGTTACCCCGGTTGCCAGTCAGCCCTCCCTTCTGTTACCCCACTCCCCTCCCATCCCCTTTTCCCTTACTTTGTTGTAGGGCAAGACAAGTTTCTATGCCC
>CM053625.1:206183778-206232975 GCA_028646595.1 Phalanger gymnotis
AAGGCAAACAATTCAACATAGGCCACATGCGTATCATTATGTAAAACCCTTCCACCATATTCCATGTTGTGAAAGACTAACTATATTTTGCTCCTTCTTAACCTATCCCCCTTTATTCAATTTTCTCCCTTGACCCTGTCCCTTTTCGAAAGTGTTTGTTTTTGATTACCTCCTCCCCCATATGCCCTCCCTTCTATTTCAGACCATTCATTTCATAAATAAAGTATTACAAATAACAAAATATAAATTATTACTGAATTGCATAATTTCATATTGCTTCGAACATTAATATGATCATGTGGCAGGACTAAAATAAGAAAGCATTGTTTGAGAGTTGTTTATCCTCATAAATTTAATCTGTAATAGCGAATTAAGAGTAAAAAAAAAAACAATAAATTCAGCAAGTTCTTTTGATAAAAATGTCAAGTGCTTTAGAACTAAAATTTTTCACTAATGTCTGAAGTTCAAGAAAGTTTTCTTTTCAAAGATTCTTAAGAGACTGCTTGCTCCAAAATACTTGTGATGGGAAAAAGCTATCCATATCCAGAGAAAGAATTATGGAGTCTGAATGCAGATTGAAGCAAACTTTGCTTTCTCCTTTTTCGTTTTGTTTCTTCTTTCTCATGGTTTATAAAAACAATTAGATGTCATCTGCTAATTCATCTGCTAATTTAAAATGAAAATTAATTCTTTTTAACTTTGTTTCAGAAGTGGAACCAGAGGAGATATATCAATTACTCAAAAGAGGTAATTCAAAGTTGTGTTTGGATCTGGAAAACAAATTGGCACTTAAAACTAGAATATGATATTACAATAAAAATGTGATGTCGTGTATTACATTTAGTGCAATTAGAAAAATCATATAATTGATTAAACCTCTCCACCAAAAAAACCTTCCAAATTATATGTTATGTATTATACTTAAATTGTACATAACTCAAAGGAGGCTAAGACATAACACAAAAATTTAAACAATTCAAATATTTCAGACCAAAATTCTGATGTAAAACAATTTCTTTTCAACATAGGAGGTAATTAAATTTTTATTTCTTCGAATTGTTCACCAATCAAATGCTATATGTTCTCCATGTATATGCATATAAATACACACACACATACACACACCCCCTAAAGTAAAATCTAAACTAACTTAAATCTTCTATCTGATATTGTCCTGGGTACTAAAAACAAGATCATGCTAAAATGAGAATTAAAAAAAAATATTACTTTAAGCCATAAAAATATGGCCTAAAGTCTGTATTCATACAATGCAATGTCCTATAGGATCTAGCTTAACAGTATGGTATCATAAACTGATATTCAGCATAATAAACCTCAGGCATTAGAAAATATTTAATTTTAAAAAGTCAAGTATTTCAGTATAACGCAACTAAGATAGGAAATAGAATAATAAGATATTATTCTATTTCCTATTATTTCTATTAAGATATTATAAGATATTAGCAAAATATGCAACAGTTATCTATAATAAAAAAAACACCATTTGCTTATCTGCCAATTTAAGGGAAAAATTCAATTACTCATTATTCCCCATTATCAGAACTTTGACCTTAACAAATATGTTGAGTATGTACACGTACATGCACATAAAAATTCACCTTAACATTTGCAAAATATAATCATCTAAATGTTCAAACATTACTAATAAATGTTATCATAGGATTCTTACGAAATACTATGTGTTCAGAGAAAAATGCAATAATTTATAAATTACCTACCGGTTAACTTCTTGAAACCAACAAGTTACAGAAATATCAAGATTACATAACTTTTTTTAAAAACAAAATTAGTGATGCCAAATAATGGACATTCCTATGCCACAGTGGAATCATTTTTTGCTTAGATTTATTCAATATTTCCAAAAATAGTAATATTTTTAGCAAATGTGTCATCTAAACCATTTATTTATAATGAAACTCAAGCTTTTTCTTAACATTTAAGAACATACTAAATCTAAGTTTCACTTACTGTGGATTCCAAACTGTCCATCATCAACAGTGCTTTCGTTTTCTAAAAGTAAAGGGAAAATAAGTAGAGAAATATAATTAAAAGTCACAACTTAAACGGAATGAACAACTATGATAACGATCTATCTTATTTCTAATGACCTTATCTAATGAATAAGCATATTTATTGATGCCCTCAATAAATGATTCTTTCTCTTTTGAAATTATTAGCCATCCCACATTCCCATGGTGGCATAAGAAATTACCAAAACAGAAAAAGGAAGCATGGCAGTGTTTCCTACAATAATAAACAGTTCAACCCTCATAATATTAGAAGATCAGAAATTTAAAACTAAAAGGAACCTAGGTCATTGAATCCAACACTTCCTCCTTTTAGAGATAATGAAAAGTAGGCTGAATAGAGTGCTTTTCGTACTACATTTCCTATCTTTGATTGGATTTTAGACACCAATATATGCAACCAAGGCAATTCTTGATTTTTTTTTTATTTGGTAAAGGAGGAAATAAAATCTATGGATTTTTCTAGATAAAAGATTTGGCATAATTAAAATGCTTATTCTTATTTATGATATCGATCCTATCTAAAATTCCATTTTTCCAGTGAAATTCTAGCTATCCTCTACATCCAACCAGAGTTTAAAAAAAAAAATCTTAAAAATAATACAAACTTACCAATACTATACATGCAACTGAACTGTGAGGAAAATTGCATTTAATAAGAAACCCAAAATTTGTCCTAGAATAACTCCTTTCCTGACAAAAATAGTGATTAGGTAAGAAAGATTGCAAACTTCCAACCTCCAAGTAAAAAGAGTAATTTCCTATTATATTGTGATACCATCAACTAATTCTTTTCAGTGCTTACTCTCTACCCCCAAATGCAGATTTTCTTTTCCCTCTGTAAAAATGTGTATGCTACGTTTGGAAAATACAGAATTAAAAATAAAATATTGTGCTTTCTCCAGAAAGATGCTCTAGAATATTTCACATGGCTCTCAAATTTAACTGTAGAGTTTACCAGAATTTAAAAGTTAAATCTCTTTAAACATGACTAAAACTAATTTCCATTTACCATACAACTGTTTTGAAACACATAACATATGTCAGTACTTGAACTCTTGCTTACATTTTTATTTAATATGTAATGTTAATGTTTTCCAGCCTCAATATAGGATTACTATAGTTACATAGATATATCTATTTATCTTCTCTAAATTATTTCCCAAGGTATTAACATTCAGAAAATAAGAAAATCCAATAAAGAGGATGGAAGGTGACAGACCAAAAATAATAGAAATCTCATCTCTACTGTCAAGCAGAAATATTCACTGCTTCCAAAACTGTAGTAAGGCATTTATTACCTATAAATTCTAATGTCCACAAACTAAAAAGATATAACTTCCCTAGCGATCAAGCAACAAGAGAGGTAGTAATTTAAAATATGTAAAATAAACTTCAATGTGTTACACGAAGTAAGTCAGTATAAAAAAAAAGTGTAAATGTTTATTTGAGAATAAAATGTCTTAAGTTTCAAGAGAACTTAATGACACTAAAAGATAAATATCTCAAAGTCTAATACATTCAGCAAAGGTGCTTCTTTTAAGTATTTTAAATTGGGGAAATATGTATCCAAGAACTGTGGCTTCAATTTATTGAAACAAGGTGAATTTTAATATTTATCAATCAAAAAATAATCATCACTAGTTAATTTTATTATCCTTTGGAGTATATACTAAAAATAAAGTTACCAAGGTAAATCTTATGGCTTAGATCATATTTTCTTCTTTAAATTTCATTTTTTTTTAAGCCTGAACTAATTAAAGTAACATGATAAAGCCATGGATGCTCAGTCTCAAAAACAAGGAAATTAGTTCAGAAAAAAAAAACTTTTATGGTTCCAATTGAGAATATTCAATACATGTTTTATGATAAATGAAATACACCAAAAATATGAGAATATAACTAAGAAAGCATTTTTCCACAGTGTTAACTAAAAGGTTGAGGCAAATTAAGAATTGTTTATTTTTGAGAGTAAGCTCCATGATGTGCTAAGTGAAATTTGTGGAACTGGTAACGTATCAAGTTTTCATCTTGCTAATAAAATTTGTCAAATTTCACTAAGCCATTGTGCAGCATATTAGTAACTTTATGCATATGCCTCAAACAGATGCAGTTAATGCCCATACCTAAAGGGGTTATTGATCGTGGTTGTAGATGAGTCTCCCACTTGTGAACTATGACTTGCCATGGACCACCGATAGTCTGCAATTTAAAAGTTAAATGTCTGCAATAATTTCTCATATCTTGTTTTCTACCCATGACTTCACTAGATGTTTGTGGGGAAAAGTTTTAAACTAAATATGAAACCAAGAGATTCGTCTTTCTTACTCTAGCAATGCTGTAAACTAACAAATAGAAACCCATTAGGAAACAGTAAGCTGGCTGCTAAAAGGAAGTGAAGGTAGAAACAGTAAAAGGAGAGAAATTAACTAAATGACATATTAAATTGTCTTTTAACTTCTGGATCTTAGATACGGGACTTGCACTACGTTAAACATAGTAAACATGAATGTTTTCCCCAGAAAATTCATGTTGACTAAAAATACACACTATGAACAAGTCAAATGAACATTAAATATACTTTCCATTCCAGCTACAGACTTTGAAGTGCTACCTTCTATAACATCTGTATTTTCTACTCTATCCATTAACTACAGAAGTATTTTGCAGGAAAAATCACCATATTTACTTCATGTACAGAAATAAGTTTAAAAAAGAAATAAGAGGACACACTAAATATGAAAGGAATAACTCCTCCATTATTAGGTAATGAAAAACAATTTTGACAAATAGGAATGAACTGGGATTTCTTTATAGTCTTACTATGAATATTCTTTAGTACATAAGACTAAGTTTAGTTAAAAGGAAAGATTCAAATCAGTGAATTTTAGTAATTTATTTAATAAATAATTTAATAAATCTAAGTTGAACTAGTAAAACACACACACACACATACACACAAACTCTGTTGCTATATAAAGCTTATTGGGTATGAAAATTTTCAATAATCAAAAAAAAATTCATGGAAAATATACTCTAACAAAAAAGAGTTGTCATCTTACTAAAATATATGTACTTTATGGGTGCTTCATAATTTTTGCAGCAATTTATACATTTTAAAAGGCTCTAAAAAAAAAACAGAAGGAACTACTTTTTCCAAAAAGACCTATCCCTCAATCTGCATCATAGATGTTGCCAACTGCATACAGATAAATAAATGTTGATTAAAGAATTAAATTACTATATACTTACTTATAATTGTTACACAGCTCATTTGTATAACATTTTGTATGCACTACTTGATGTATATATTTTTTCTCTCAACAGAAATGTTATCTCCTTGAAAGCAAGGACCGTTACTTTTTTGTCTTTTTATCACCAATGCTTAGCACCACGCCAGGCACAAAATAAGTCTTTAAAAATGCCTGTTCCTTAACAGCTGTACTATTTTTTAAATCAAAGCTGCTCAAATACCTGAATTTTCTAACACAAATTAGGAGAAACATAACATTAAATTTTTAAATTCCCAGCCAAATGACAAAATCTAATTCAGACAAGGCAGTATGGTTACAATAGAAAGAGTATTGCTCTGGGCAGTTAGAAGACTTGAATTCAAATACTTGCTACTGATGGTTACTACTTGTTATCTATCATGGGTGAGACATTTGTCCTCTCTGAACCTCAGTTTCTTCATTTGTAAAATGAGGAAATTGGACTGGCTGACTTATATGGTCCCTTCAAGTTCTAAAACCTACAAATGATCTAAGATCCCATGAAAGCTAGATTTTATTTCAATATTATTGCCAATATGCTAAGTTCATTTAGAACAGGAACCCTGTTTTATTATCTTCATGTATGTATCCTAGCCCCTAACACAATGCCACCTTCACAGCAAGATTTGTTGTTAAATGGATAATAGTTTTTCATAACACTTTAAAACTCTTGAGTTTAACAATATAAAATATGTCCAAACAAAACAATTAAACATCAATCTCTTAATTTTCAAGTGTTCTCTTATAATATTTTAATATTAATTAGAATTACGAAAATGTCAAAATGGCAGTGATAAGAAAATATATTCATTATCAATTATGTGCATTTCTGATTAGACTGTCACTTAAATTGACCAGCTGATAAAAAATGCTCAAATTCTGAAGATAAAGATTTAAATGTGAGGGGTTGTTTTTTTCATCCAAAACACTGCCAATCATTTTAAAAAGATAAGATAAGATTCAAATCAGCCTTGGAGCAAATTGTACTGGAAGACTGAAAGGAATGTTTATTTTGTCTATTTACCTGGTTACAAAAAGGGCAAAATGATAATGAAAAATTGAAGACTACAAAAAAAATGTTCTTACCAAAATAAGGAAAATTTTATTTAATTTTATAACTTATGAAGACTCTTTTAACTTCATAAAGAGTCAATAATTTTGCTAGTATTTTCCTCTTTTGCTACAATTTTTCCACCTAAAAAATAACTTTTAAAAAGTCATTATGATGCTCACTGGTAGAAAATTATACAAAAATAAATAAATCAATAGCAAGAGTTCAGGCCTCAATTTTTGGAATAACAGTCATTATTGCTAAAGTAAACTTAAAAATTCAGCAAATTTCTGAAATACAACACTTTGCCAAAGCAAAATGGTAGTAATTAGGAGTCAAAAAAGAATCAATAACTCCAAAAATATAAAGCAATCTGATCCTTTTATTCTTCAAATATGGGAGGGCTTACATTTTTAGAAATTTAATGAAATTGCTAAAATCTTGCAATGAAATCAATTTTGAAAGAATCAAGGTGCTCTCAAATTTATACAATAAAAATTCGAACACTCATAAAACACGAAGGTAAATATTTATTAGTGCAATAATAGTTACAAAGAATAAACATTTCCCATGGGAAATAAATACTTTAACTTCAAACTTAAGTTATGTTGTAATGAAGTTTTACTACATAAAATGAGACATTAGACAACCGCCATTTACACGTGACTCCAAAGTGTTAAGTGGAGAAAATCCCTTACAATCTTTTCCATCTCCAAAGCTATCAAAGTCTAATATTAGAACATGGGCCAAGTTCGAAACATGCCATATTTGGCAGTCCTATATGACATTTGTTACAAGCTCTTGCTGTGAATAATAAGTCTATAACCCATACTTCAAAAAAGCAACAAAAATAAACCTTGGAAATGTCAATGTAACAGTAACACATTGACCTTTGAGATAGTTTGCAATATGCTAAATATAATGACCTAAGGGGAATATTTTCTTTCTGTAAAGAAATTGAGAGAGCTTAAAAAAAAAAAGCAGCACCATTACCAGCCCTAAACAATACAAAATATATTTGAATAGTGATTTTCTAACCTACCAGAAGTAGAATGAATTATTGAATTTGTTCTTAACTAGTCATGCATATTAACTTTGAGATATAAAAAAATCAGTTGATTCAAGTGAGAGATAGGACTATGTTGTTTAATCTCTGAACTCCAGCTTTTCAAGAATAGAAAATAAAATTTCTCCAACAGGTAGATATAAACCTTACTCTTTGCATATTGGAGATGACCTACTTGTCAGCTTCACAATTACTATGGCTCAAAATACTTTCTAGCAGCTTGTTGTAATTACTCAAAGTATAAGGAAATACACTCTACTGTGAAAAATGAAAGGAGAAATCACATTCCACACCCCTTAATTTCTAAAATATAAAACATCTATACTAAAAAGCCAAATATGGCAGATTAAATATGAAGTGTGAAATGTGATTTAAACCCCTATGCACTTATTACTTAGGAGACTACCCTGAAAAACAGCAAAGAAAATTGCTCTGATGCCCTTTTAGCTTCCCTTCACTTTATTTTTAAGGAAAAAAAAAATCCTTGTACACCACATCCACAGACAATGAAAAACTGAAACGAAATTTCAGAATAATTCTAACTAAAAATCTATCCCACTTAAAAAGTGCCACCAAGTATAGAGGAAAAAAGGGTGTCATTTAAGCTGGTATGTGAGGAAAAAAACACTATCCATATGTATGGGATATTTATGTAGCTATTTACTCTATTCCATGAAAAACATACTTACCATGGCAGCCCCTGCATCACACGGTACATGTATACACGATACAGAGTACCTACTTAAAGAAACACACTCACCAACATATACTGTAAACTTTTGCAAGTATTACAAAAGGGAAAAAAGCTTTCGTTGTTGCTATTTTTTACTATAGGAAAATTTATTGCCAATTCTTCTGAAAAGGCATATTGAACTATTCTTTACATTTTAAAAGAAAAGACTATATATATTGGCTTAATTTGAACCGTGTTGACAATAGTCCTACTTTATAAAGCTCTTAGCCAAAAAACGTATACAGCTTTCTTCTTTTTAATAAAAAAAAAAAATTTGATTTCTCAAGTACAAACTTAGTTGGGTCTTACAGTATTGTGAATTTAAAACAGCACAATGGCTGTAATGTGAACTCACAACAGCAATGTAGACATAATGTACACATTTAATAATATTTACTTGAAACTAAGTAACTTTCTTGACATTACCCTTTTAACAAAAAGGAAGACTTGGATGCCATTCCAAAGCAAAATAAAAATAGTACTACTGTCAAGGTAAGCCAAAATTCAATTCTACCAACTAATATTATCCAAATTCAAATACTGAATATTTAAGATATAATCTTAGAATAATGAACGTAATAGGTGCAAAAGACAGTTGGGGTAGGTTTGTCAATTTTCTTATACTGGTGGCCAAAAGAACGAAGCAAGAGTGTCTACTTGATTTACTTTATAAGTAATTTAAAAAAACTTTCTGAAGGGAGGAAAATGTATTTTTTTTAAATGTCAGTCCCCTTTGTCTGTGTTTAATTTACTTCCACATAGCATGTCTCTTGCCTAAACACTAGGCTAATTACATGCAGCCCCATTATTTTTAAGGAAATCCCCTCAATTCAATGAACTGAATGAAACTCTTCTTTTTTGAAGGAAAAAATGGCTAAACTCTCTAATTCTTTCCACTACAAATAAGAGAAAATTACTGAAATCTCATCTCATTACAAATCACCGTGTGTAGGCAAGCTTTAAGTTCTTTTCGTGGCCTTTTACATGGGATGTGGCCTTAATTATCAGTGCTACTATTGGTTTAAGAATTTTTGAGAAATCAGTCTAATTTAATTAACTGCTAAATACTACCTTCAAGTATCTGAAATGCAATCCAAGTGCTGCTAGCACATGACAGTTGCTAAGAAAAAAAAGTCTAAAACTAGCTAGATACTCCCATAATATTATTGCAACTAAGAAGAAAAGCATACTCTTTGAGACTCATGGCTATTCCATACTTACGATTAACCTCAATTCCATTGCAGACAAATTGTCCATGCGCCAAAGGCCACTGGCTTTAACATTTTAGCACCACAAAGGAAATCACTTTTGGTCACAATAAAAACATTTATCAAATGGTTTCTAGTTCAATTTAAAAGCATTTTTCATAAATTATATCAGTAACTTTGGGAAGAAATTAAGAATATTGTTATAGAACTGGAAATTAGATTAAATAGCACATACCTTTGGTTCTAGAAAGTATCCTTTAAAGTAACGATATTGAACTGGTACTCCTCTATTGAGTGTAACAGTTGTTTTCCACAGAATACTGTGAAGAAAGGTTAGGGGAAAAATATAAAAGTAAAACATCTAAGATTCTTGTCAAGTTTCAACATTTAATAAAATTTTCTTTGAAAACTGGAGTTGGCTAAAGAGCTTTTAAGTTTTAGTCAAAAATGTTTCAAATATAAAAATGGGCAGACCATGTCACATAGGTTGTTCTGTAACTTTACAGCATAATTTCTGTATTTTTATAGCTCCAAGTAAGGACATTTCCTGACAGATACCTACCAACTTAATTTAGTCAACTATGATCACTTCCCCTATTCTACTTGCAGGTCCTAGAAAAACTAAGTCTTAGGTTCACTGTGTCCAGTCAAGAAGCATCTAACTTAAGATCATCCCTGAGAAGTAAGGTCTCCTCCAGCAAGTATCTAGTAAGGGTTTTTCTTTTTGTTTGGGGTCGGTTTGAGGTTGGGTGGGAGCTGCTTTATGGTTACCTTAAACCAGTTCCTGTCCTCAACTATCTAACTGACTTATTGATCATCTACTTCTACAAGGACAGTAGTGATGTAGTGACTAGACACAGCACTGGTCCTGGAGTCAGGAAGATCTGAATTCAAATCCAGCCTCTTACTAGATTGTATGACCCTAAGGCAAATCACTTCACCTCTTTGCCTCAGTTACTTCAACTGCAAAATGGGGTAATAATAACACCTATCTTCCAGGATTGCTGTGAGGATCAAATGATACATTTATAAAAATGTGCATAGTACGCAGTACCTGGCACATAGGGGAATATATATAAATGTTTATTCCTTTTCCCCTTCCCTGCTTTCTCTTGCCACTCAATATATTTGTCTTCCTGCTACTTGAATGCCTTGTGTCAATCTAATACTTGCTCTGACCTATGACATTTGTGTATTTCCAAACTATAGACGGATAGATAACCCAGACTCCTAATTCTGATTCTTACCAGAGGTTCCTGGGGTATTTCTTAAAGTCTAGTTCATCCCTAGTCCAATTCCAATTTTTAGTAAGAATTTCTTACATTCCCAGTCCTGGCTCTGTACTCTTCATCTATGGGTCACTATAATCATTATGTAAATTTAAGTTCGTAGAGAAGAGGGTCTATGTGATAATTACACCTTTAAATTTTCAGTACCTTACTTATATTATGTACTTAATACAAGGTAATCTGTTGAACTGAATGGTCCCAGCACTGAGCCTACTCATTTGGTATTCATAAGAATAATGGCTTTATAATTAGCCAAGTACAGTAGCAATACCACACTTTATGAAATACGTATTTAAGCAATGTTTTCTAGTATTTCAGATGGTTTCCCAAATAAAATCCCCAAAGGAAAAAGGTAAAGATTTAAAATGCCACATTACACATTGGAATTTGAACCAAAATATTCTGCTTCCTTTGAAATTTGCCTTCTTTTACCAGCAGGGCTTCCCTTGGTCATAGAAATTTAACCTGCATGTTAACTCTATATTCAGAACTGGAAGGATTTCTTTTGCCTACAATTAGAATGGTGTCCAAGACAGAGAAGGCACCTAATTACTTATTGATATTAATGAAGTATTTAAATTCCAAATAGAGCTTATTCATAAAAAGGATTTTTGCATAATAATTTAAAGTTTCCAGTTATTTGGAAGACTCATTTTCTGAACTTACATCAAATAATGACAGAAACCTGTTTCCATTCAACATATGACTAACCCTATATAAAGGACTCCAATTAAGGTGGTAACAATGGCCTTATACTAAGAACACCTCTCATTTTTCCTATTTGTTTCAGCTGCTCTGCCAGTCAGACTTAACTATTTTCTTCATAAGCTCTTACAACATTTGTTATACAGAATGCTAAAGGAATACTGGAGAATTTAATTTTGGGATAAACTGAAGTTAAGCAGAAATCATTTCTTTCAACTTTGTTGTGTGGAATGGAAACAATAAAGGTTGTAGTCATGTACTTGGAGACAGGAGACCTGTGCTCATATTCCACATGAATCTTTATTAGAACTTACAGTAAGCTTTACAAGGCACTGAACTCTTTGAAATCTTGTTGAAATGCAACAGTGCACATTCTTACTTAAATATAATAGTACAGTGAAGATAACTTTCTTTGAATATTAGGGATTTTAACAATGTTTTTCAGGATTACTAATTCTCAAATAAAGGGTATAGGAAACTAGGATGAATGTATACTGATCATCAAGGAAATCCTGAATTGTTGTTTTTTTTTTTTTAGCAAAATGCTAATATTAGCTTATCTGTCTCTTTCTGAATAACAGACTGTAGAAAAATAAATTCTGGCTAAAACATTCCTATAAAAAGGACAGCTGTATCAATAATTTCCACTGTATGATTAGTTTTATCAAGAGCATAATTTGGATATCTGATCTTTAAACAGGATTTAGGTTTGTGGTCATGGCCATTATGTGAAATGTGAACCAAAATAATACAGAGTTTGAAAGACTAACCATGGCCTACCTAAAATCAACAGAAAACCAAGAAGAAGGTGTGAGGGAGAGGGACTTCAAATACAACTATATCCAGATTCTTGAGTAGTATGTCTAAAGAACAGAAGGAATATAGTGGTTTCAGCATTCCATGGAAATATTCTTAGCACATAATAGTATATAGTTCAAAGGAGTTATTTCCCAGGGTTGAAGTATGTGGAGAGGGAAGGTTCTTAACATGTTAGTACTATGTAGCAATTACTCAAAGTCATTTAAAAACTACAAGGATTGTCAGTCATTCACCCAGTAAGAGCCAGAAGAGACTGACTAAAATCTGAAGCAGTGACAACTCCACAAACCTCTACTATTTATAAAGGCAGCTTATGATCTTCAAGGAAGGGTTGCTAGAGAAAGATCAAAGAAGAGATATTTGTTTAAGAGCTCAGAAAGAACACAGGAGGAACTTTTAACCCACATAGTTTTACTTCAGAATAAGATTTTTTATGATTCCAGAAACTAGTTACCTATAGTAAACTTATTTGTGTACAAACTGTAGCCTCTCACAAGACTTCTGTGTATATACTATATTCCTTTATTAGACAATGCCAGAAGGACATAGAAGATGCTAAAGTCATCCTCGGCATCCTGATCAGTCACCTTGACTTTGTCTTACCACTGAATTCCAATGACTGAGAGTGAGGGTGACAACTTGGCACAACTCTGCCTCACTTTGACATATACTCAAATCAAAAGACCTCACCCATACCATTTTAACTTTTTTCCCTACCTCAAAGTCCTATGGCAAAAGGAAAGTGACAAAGCAACAGGTACAGATACACTGGGAGCTGTAGTCACAAACCTGTACACAGGCAGGCGAGGCCACAGGGTTGTCTTCTCAATGGACTGAAGCAGCAGTGAGATTCAGCAGGCTCTGGGTGTCTGAGCAGCCTTTTAAAGGACCACATTGCTCACCACTAGACATGAGGAAAGGACTAGAAAAGGTGTCCTAAAACTTTTCTGCTTATCCAACCCTTGCCTGCTTACCAAGGCAGGCAGGAATGCCACCCCACAGTTGAAACACAAAATGTACAAAAACGTTTACAAAGATGATTCCATGCAGCATCACTACATAGTGTGTGCACACTTATGGACAATACAAAATTCAGCAGACCTGAAAGATGAACAGTCCTTGTTGCGAGTAAACTTAATTGCACCCAAATAGCATCCCTGAGTGAAACAAGGCTGGCAAAAGAAAGCCAGCTCACTGAAGTCAGAGATAGATACATGTTTTTCTGAAGTGGCCACAGTGAAGGGGAGCACCACAAAGCTGGCATAGATTTTGCAATCAAATTTAATTTAATCAACAAGCTTGTTTGCCTCCCCAAAAGAGTAAACAACAGGCTTGTAACAATGCGATTGCTACTGGCAGGAAAGTACCACAGTACTATCATCAGTGCATATGCTCAATCATGATGAAACCTGATGAGGTCAAAGAAAAATTTTACGAAGATCTAGAGACCCTCATCATCCATGTGTCAAAAGAGGGCAAGCTTAATTCTGAGTGACTTTAATGCAAGAGTAGGAACAGACTACCAGACATGGCAGGAAGTTCTTGGGAGAAATGGAGTCAGAAACAGCAACAGCATTAGTCACCAACTCCCAAAGACTTGTGCCTCTCATGACATTCTCATCACCAACACTGTCTTCCATTTACCTAAACACAAAAAAATTCATGGATGTACCCTCACCACAGCCATTGGCATTTAACAGATTCTGTCACTGTAAAAAGAGGCAGACAGGATATGAGAGGGTGTAGCACAGAGCACTGAACTCATCACAGACATCCTCTCCACGTTAAATATTCCTATTCAACAAAAGCAGTGACCCCAAGGCAAGACAACTACCAGAAGACTTAATGTCAAAAGATTAGAGTGCTTCTCCTAGTGGGAACAGTTTGCTGCTAACTTTGAGGGAAAGCTGAGCCAACACATGACTGGCAATAGTGGAACAGAAAAGGAGTGGGCACCTTTCAGAAATTTGGTGTTCAGCACTGCTTTTACTCATTTGGGCCATAACATTTGCAAACATCAAAACTGGTTTAATGAAAGTGATGGGAAAATTCAGAAGCTGCTAAATGAATAACAAGAACTCCACAAGGTTTACCAGCAAGATAGTCCATCCGTTTCTAGGAAGGCAGCATCTAACTCCATCAAAAGTAAAGTGCATGCAAAGCTAGAGAGATGCAGGATTGTTGGCTCAGTAAGAAGGCAGATGAAATTCAGTTTTATGCTGATAGTAACAACCCAAAGCACTTTTTATGATGCCCTGAAGGCTATTTATGGGCCAAAGACCTATGAAGCATCTCAACTACCCAGTGCTGATGGAGCCACACTGATTAGTGATACGAACATGGTCCTAGAGAGACAGACTGAACGCTTCCATAGTGTTCTCAACAGACCATCATCAGTCAATGCTGAAGCCAGTGAATGTATACCTCGGGATGAAGTAAATATCTCTTTAGCCAAATTTCCAACTGAAGAAGAGGTTTTGAACGCCATTTGGCTCTTCACATGTGGCAAAGCATCTGGTGCTGATTCTATTCCAGCTGATGTATTTACAAAGCAAGAGGTCCACTGTTCATACACAAGCTGACTGAAATTTTCCAGGTTACATGGCAAGAGGTGGTTATCCCCCAGGAGTTCAAGAAAGCCTTTATTGTCCATCTCTAAAAAGGTAAAGGAATTTAGATTGTCCTGTGACAATCACAAGGAGGTTTCTCTCTTAGTCACTGCTGGCAGGATTCTGGCCAGAGTCTTCCTTAATAGGCTGATCCTTCACCTGGAAGATGGTTATCTACCTGAGAGCCAGTGTGGCTTCAGAAGGAGCCAAGGAACAGTTGATATGGTGTTTACTGCTCAACATGGACAGAATAAATGCCAGGAGCAAAACAGAGGTCCATACACAAAATTCACTGAACTGATCAAGGCCTTTGATACTTTCAGTCATGAGGGCTTGTGGAAAACTATGGCAAAATTTGGTTGCCTGGAGAGGTTCCTCAGTGTTGTATACATCAATTTCACTATAGCATGCTTGCCCAGGTTCTGGATATTAGACGATGTGCTCAAGTTTTCCCAGTCACCAGAGGAAAGAAACAAGGCTGTGTGCTTGCTCCCATGCTACTTAGCATGATGTTTTCAACAATGTTAAAATGGTATCAAGGTCAGCTACCACACTGATGATAAATTATTTAACTTGAAAAGGCTACAAAAACAAGACTAAATGGAGGGAGCGTTGATGCATGATTTTTTATTCACAGATGATTGTGTACTCAATGCAGCCTCTGAGGCCAACATGCAAGAAAGCATGGATCAATTCTCTGCTGCTTGTGCTAATTTTGACCTAACAACATGAAGAAAACACAAGTTCTCTACCAGCCAGCACCTCACCATCTGTACATGGAACCACTGGATACAACAAATGGAGAAATTCTGAATATGGTGAATAAGTTCCCTTATCTTGACAATGTACTTTCCAGGGATACACACATAGATAACGAGGTTGATGTAGGCATTGCCAGAGCTAGCTCAGTGTTTAGGAGACTCCAAAGGAAAGTGTGTGAGAGAGGAGGCATTAGAGTGACTACCAAACTGAAGGTCTACAGAGCCATTGTAGTGACATTATTGTTGTATCCCCATGAAACCGAGACAGTCTACAGCATCATGCAAGGATAATTGAATTGCTTCCATCTGAATTGTCTCAGGAAGATTCTGAAGATCACCTGGCAAGATAGGGTACTGGACACTGAGGTCTTTTTTTAAGGTAAACTGCAAGCAGCCAGAAAGAAACAATTCAAATATCGTGGAACTATAGTCAGGATCATGCAGGACCTTGCAGCTTCTACATTAAAAGATTGGAGGGGTTGGAATATGATATTCTGTAAGGCAAGGGAGCTTGGATTACAACCATGAATCAACTACCCTGCAAAACTGAGCATAATTTTTCAGGCAAGAAGATGGACATTCAATGAAATAGGCAACTTCCAGTCCTTCCTGATGAAAAGACCAAAACTCAATGGAAAATTTGATCTTCAAATACAACACTGAAGAGAGGCATAAAAAGGTAAACAGGAAAGAAAAAGAAAAAAAAGCCATGTTATTCAATAAGGGCAAACTGTTTACATCCCTACATGGAAAGATGATACTTGTAAATCTAGAGAACTGTGTCTTTATTATGACATTTAAAAGATATATACATAGAGAGCATGGATATAAATTAACCGATGTGATCATAAAAAACCTAATTAAGGAGTAAAACCAGATTGTAATAGGAGAAGAGGAAAGGAAGAGGCAGAAAAGGGTAAATTATACCATATTAAGAGGCACAAAAACATATAGTAGAGGGAAAGAAAAGAAGGAAATGAGCACTGATTGAACTTTACTCTCATCAGATTTGGTTCAAGGAGGGCATAATATACTCAGTTTAAGTATAAAAATCTAACTTGCTCTATAGGCAGTAGGAGAGAAAAGGGGAAAGAAAAGGGAGAGGGTTGTTACAAGGGAGGGAAGAAGTAGTAAGGGAAAAGGGAAAGAAAAGGGAGGGGGGCTGCTAGAAGGGAAGGAAGATTGAGGGAGGCAGTGGTCAAAAGCAAAACTCTTTTGAGGAGAGAAAGGGAGAAGTGAGAAGTAAAAGCATACACGGGTGGGGGGGAGAAACAGGATTAAGAAAAACACAGATAGTAATCATAACTGCGCATGGGATGAACTCTCCCATAAAACGGAGTCAGAAAGCAGAATAGATTAAAAACCATAATCCTACAATATGCTGTTTACAAGAAACACATTTGAAACAGGGGGATACACACAGGGTAAAAGTAAAAAGGCTGGAGTAGAAGATATTATGCTTCAGCTGAAGTTAAAAAAAAAAGCAGGGGTATCAATCCTCATCTCAGACAAAGCAAAAGCAAAAACAGATCTAATCAAAAGAGATAAGGAAATTATACTCTGCTAAAAGACCCCATTACATGAAGTAATATCATTACTAAATATATATGTACCAAGTAGTATAGTATCCAAATTCTTAGAGGTTCAGAAGTTAAGGGAATTACAGGAAAAAACAGACAGCAAAACTATATTAATGGGGGACCTCGACCGCCCCCTCTCTGAACTTGGTAAATCTAAGCTCAAAAGAAGAAAGAAGTTAAGAAGGTGAACAGAATTTTAGAAAACTTAGATATGGTAGACCTCTGGAGAAAACTGAATGGGGATAGAAAGGAATATACTTTTTTCTCAGCGGTACATGGCACAAACACAAAAACTGACCATGTTCGAGGGCATAAAAACATCATAATCCAGTGCAGAAAGGCAAAAATATTAAATGCGTCCTTTTCAGATCATGATGCAATAAAAATCATATGCAAAAAAGGGCCATGGAAAGATAAGACCAAAAATTAATTGGAAACTAAATAATCCAATCCTAAAGAATGAGTGGGTCAAACAACAAATCATAGACACAATAACTTCATTCAAGGGAATGACAATAATGAGATAATATACCAAAACTGCAGCAAAATCAGTTCTTAAAGGAAGTTTTATATCTCTGAATGCTTATGTGAATGACAGAAAGGAAATCAACGAATTGGGCATCCAACTGAAAAAACTTGAAAAAGAACAAATTAAAAATCCTCAATTAAATACCAAATTAGAAATACTGAAAACAAAAGGAGAGATTAATAAAATTGAAATTAAGAAAACTATTGAACTAATACATAAAACTAAGAGCTGGTTTATTGAAAAAACCAGTAAATTTGATAAAACTTTTCGTTAATTTAATTTAAAAAAAGAAGAAAACCAAATTACCAGCATCAAAAATGAAAAGGGTGAATTTGCCTACAATGAAGAAGAAATTAAAACAATAATTAGGAATTATTTTGCCCAACTGTATGCCCATAAATTTGACAATCTTAGCGAAATGGATGAATATTTACAAAAATATAAATTACCCAGATTAACAGAAGAGGAAGTAAAATACTTAAATAACCCCATTTCAGAAAAATGAAATTGAACAAGCCATCAATGAACTCCCTAGGAAAAAAATCTCCAGGGCCAGATGGATTTACATGTGAATCCTATCAAACATTTAAAAAACAATTAATTCCAATACTATATAGACTGTTTGGGAAAATTGGCAGAAGAAGAAGTCCTACTAAATTCTTTTTATGATACAAGTATAGTACTGATACCTAAACCAGGAAGAGTCAAAACAGAAAAAGAAAATTATAGACCAATTTCCCTAATGAATATAGATGCAAAAATTTTAAATAAAACATTAGCAAAAAGATTACAGCAACTTATCATGAGAATAACACACTTTGATCAGGTAGGATTTATACCAAGAATGCAAGGCTGGTTCAATATTAGAAAAACTATCAGTATAATTGATTATATCAACAACAAAATTAAAAGAAACCATATGATTATCTCAATGAGGCAGAAAAAGCTGTTGACAAAATACAACACCAATTCCCATTAAAAACACTAGAGAGTATAAAAATAAAGGAAGTCTTCCTTAAAATGATAAGTAGCATCTACTGAAAACCATCAGCAAGCATTAAATGTAATGGGGATAAATTAGATGCATTTTCCAGCAAGATTGGGGGCAAAACAAGGATGTCCATTATCACCACTGTTATTCAGTATGGTACTAAAAATGTTAGCTTTAACAATAAGAAAAGAAAAAGAAATTGAAGGAATTAAAACAGGCAAAGAAGAAACTAAGTTATCACTCTTTGCAGATGATATGATGATTTACTTGAGAATCCTAGAGAATTAAGTAAAAAACTACTTGAAATAACAAGCAACTTTAGCAAAGTTGCAAGATATAAAATCAACCCACATAATAAATCATCAGCATTTCTATACATTACTAACAAAGACCAACAGCAACAGATAAAAAGGGAAATTCCATTTAAAGTTACTGTAGAAATTATAAAATATTTGGGAGTCTACCTGCTAGAACAAACCCAGGAACTACATGACAGCAATTACAAAACACTTTATGGGGCACCTAGGTGGCGCAGTGAGTAGAGCATTGGCCTTGGAGTCAGGAGGACCTGAGTTCAAATCCAGCCTCAGATACTGGACACACTTACTAGCTGTGTGACCCTGGGCAAGTCACTTAAACCCCAACTGCCCTGCCTTCCTCCCTCAAAAAAAAAAAAAAGTAAAAAAAAATTACAAAACACTTTTCACACTAATAAAGTCAGATCTAAATAACTGGAAAAAATCTGTTGTCTGCAGGCAGGCCAAGCTAATATAATAAAAATGACAATTTTGCCTAAATTAATTTACTTATTCAGTGCCATACCAACCAAACTACCAAAAAATTATTTTACAGAGCTAGAAAAAATACTAACAAAATTCATCTGGAAGAACAAAAGGTCCAAATTATCAAGGGAATTAATGAAAAGAAATGCTATGGAAGGTGGCCTAGACATACTATATCTCAAATTGTATTATAAAGCAGCAATCATCAAACTACTGGGTACTGGCTAAGAAATAGATACTTAGCTTTTGAACAAGTTAGGTACACAAAACACAGAAGTCAATGATTACAGTAATCTACTGTTTGATGAATACCATATGAAAAAATGCTCTGAATCACTACTGATTAAAGAAATGCAAATCAAAACAACTCTGAGGTACCACATCACACCTATCAATTGGCTAACATGACTAAACAGGAAAATGCGAAATGCTGCAGAAGATGTGGGAACACTAATTCATTGTTGGTGGAGTTGTGAACTGATCCAACCATTCTGGAGAGCAATTTGGAACTATGCCCAAAGGGCTATAAAAGTGTGCATGCCCTTTGACCCAGCAATACCACTTCTAGATCTGTATCCCAAAGAGATCATAAAAATGGGAAAAGGACCCACATGTACAAAAATATTTATAGCAGCTCTTATTTTATTATTTAAAACTTATAGAAGTGAATGTTGAAAACTAAAACTAAACAAACTTATTAAAAAAAGAAAAGGACAACCAACTATGTTGGTAAACAAAATGGGCTCCTAGCACTCAGTTCAACCAAGTGCCCTTGAAGAGTTTGGCTTTTGTTTCCTTGATTAGATTGAGAGTCCTTGGTGATCTCCTTACCTCAGGGGAGGGCCTAGTTTACACATGAGTTTGGGTGACATGTTGGGGACATCAGAGGCTTTTAGACCACGTGGGTTTAAGTCTCCTCTTTGTGGCAATTCTAGGTCACGTAGGTGAGTGGCATGTGTGACTCACCCTTGACCCTGAAAAAGATATAAAACCAGGGGTTGGCTTTCTCTTTTTCGGAGTTCTTACCCACAGCCATGGTGGCGCACGTGACTCTGGGCCAGCCCTTGTTCTGAGCTCCCAGGCTGAACCTAGCTGTTGGTAACTATGAATTATATCTGGTCTGTCGATGTTTGCAATTTGTTTGTATTTGCTCCAAAGTTCAGGGTGCTGGCTTTTTCCCTTGAACTAAGTGAATGGTATTTGTATGCTGAATTAAAGTAAGCTTGTTAACCCCTTAATGTTGCTTTCCTTAGTAAAGCAGATCAAAAGAACCTGGGCTTTTGCAGTGTGCTGGTAGTGTACTTGTTGTTGGGCTTGTGTTGGTCTTTCACCCCCACAAAAGCTGCTAGCCAGATTGTTGAAACACCAACCAATCAACCAAATCAATTAACATTTGAAAAGAAATTAACTTCTTTATGTCTTATTTTAAATATGTACACATATATACAAAACACTAATATGGTATTTTCCTGGGGAATCTTGGCTTTCCAGCCTAAAGACCAAGCTTAAAACACTATCTTGGTTATGTTTTTACAATAAACAACACTAATTTATCTGGCTGCATTAAATACGTTAGAAGACATAGTTCACAGGAGGCAATAACAAGCCCCTTAAGAACTTATCCTAACCATCCAAACACCCATAGAAATGTCTTCCTTCCCTACCCCTATAAAGCATTATTACTTTTCTGCCACACTATTTCATGTTGTACCAATCTCTTTTACAAATGCTTAGTTCATGAGTCTTTTACTTAATTTACCCTGTATTTACTTTGTATATGTATTGTTTTTACTTAGCTGTATACATTGCTGCTTTCCTCCAAGAGAATGCAAGCTCCTTCTGTGTAAGGATTGTTTCACTTTTGTCTTTATATCCCCAGGACCCAGCACAATGCCCAGCACACTGTAGGTTCTTTCTTGCTGAACAAATGCTTTTTTTGTAGTGTGTATCTTTCACCAAAGTCTAGTTCTTCAAAATAATGAGAGGCATGAATCACAATGTGCACTTCCTGTATGAATGCATAAAGTATTTCTTAAATGATTACAGTACTATGAGCAAAGCACTGCTCTTAGCGCTGGGTATACAAATAAAAAGTAAGGCAATCCCTGCTCTCAAAAAGCTCTTTCTAATGGAGGAGACAACACATGAAGGTTTCAGTTGCAGTCAAACCGTAAAGTACCATGGTCCTTCAGGCACAGTGGGAAAACAATAGTAATATCCCTCAAATGTCATTAATGACATTATGTAGGTGAAGAATGAATGGGAGATAGAGGTACAAAATGGAAATTAGGCAGAAGACATACATTAATATTAGAGCATTTGTAAAAAGAAAATATTTTACCATGGTCTTCATTTAATCTAATTCTAAAAATTCATTTTATCTAATACTGAAAAATCATGCTACAAATAAGTCAAGTTTTCTTTAAATTTTAAAGAATTAAACACACACTTTGTTATGCAAGATAAGCAAACATAACATAACAAGATACTGCAACATGACACTTATATTCCTAAGTTTATCTCTCACCATCCAATTCTGAGTTTCTTTTAGTTACTATATTCTAGCACCAAAGGAAATACTTCATATTTCAATGACATGCCATCAACGGTCATTAGCTTCACTGATGTAGATGTCAATTACTATATGACTCGGTTTAAAAAAAAAACTTCCAGAGTTACTATGACCAAAAAAATTCATCCCTCTGCAGCTAGCAATAAGCTTTTTCTAACCAGACTTATCCATTAATAATAGGTATACAGACAGTAACGTGGCCCATCCTTGGAAGCATTTAGAGCCTGACAGAACCTGCCTTTGAAATCTCCAAAAAAAAAAAGGTTGTAAAAATTTCTGTTGATTGCCTGTTATTTTTTCAGAAATGTAATATGTTACTTAGATTTGAATAACTTAAAAATCTGAATAAAAAGTTACTATATTATCATCAAATGTTCTCATACTTACAAATGTTCTCATACTTACCCATCACTTGACTTCTCTTCAGGTTGAAGAACGACACCATATTGAGGATTCCAATTTCCCAAAGTGTCACAATCTCCACATATTGCAAAAATTTCTCCTTGAAGAGTGTGTCATAAATAGCGAGTTAGTTTAAATGACAGGTGTGATCTCAGTTTTTAGTTTATGAAAGAAAAAAAAAAGATTAATTAATTGCAATTAGTTCAACATAATCCTCTCTTCACAGACCCAGATCAGCAAAATAGTTAACAACCTGACCTTAAGTACCTATTATTAGTAATGGGTATTTAATAGTAAAATCTAATAAGAAAGAGGCAATACAATAAATATTAAGTTTTCCAAAAAAATAATCTTGTGGCCCAAAGAATTCCCAAATATACCCTCTTGTAATCTAGAAATCTAAATATATTTCTTTAGCTTCAATTTGTTATAGGATTATTATACATTATAATGCATATGAAAGCCACTTTATGTGACTGGTTATTGTAGCATTTCATTTGACTTAAATGGACTTTCAAAACTAAATGGTACACGGGATTCATATAGCATTTTGGTTGATTAACTATTTCTTACTTCAAAAACTAATTTCAATAAAGTCTATGTGATCATTTCTATCAAAATAAAATGGCTATCAGGTCCTCAAATTCCCACAGTAGGAAAATATTATTTCAGCTTAAAGCACCATTTCATATAAACTGCAACAAAAGTGAAAAGTTCCTGTACGACAATGATTAGAACTGGGGTTTTTTCCCCACGCTATTGTCACACAATTTTTTTTTTTAAAAGAATATCAGCAAGAAACAAAGAAGAACAGGAAAAGTGGCCATTTTTCCCCCAGGCTGTACAAGAGACTCTATTACTCATATATGATCTTAGGTGTCTTGACAACACTCAACAAGAGAAGAGAGGAGACAGTTATGGAATGATGAAAGATTAGAGTTTAAAGAGACCCTTGAGGTCACCTAGTCCAACTGCCTCACTTTACAGAAAAAGAAACAGACAATAAGGGATCAATCAGCAAACATTTATGTACCATGTAGAGCTGGCTGTGCTAGGTTCAGGAGGTACTCAACGGATCTATAATCACATCAATTTGAGAGCTTCCTCAAACAATATATATCTATAATCAATCCACATGCCCTTCCTCCTGAAAAGTCAGGGAAGTGATTCCACCCAAAGTGCTGGAGCCTTTCCTAACCTTCTCTCATTACAATGAGAGTGGCAGTGGTAAACTCTAGTTGTCCACCTCTCATCCCTTGATCCTTGTCACATAACCTGCTCATCTTCTTTTTCTGTCATACAATTCCTTGATGACATCCTTTTCTATTCTCCTTTGGAGCTCCTTATTGGTTATACATTGCCACGTGCACACACCCAACATGAGTCTTTTCATTGTCTATGTGTTGCTCATCTTTAGCTCTTCTGAAACAGTTTCTTTCTGGGTCTTGCTGCCATACAGTAATACTGGTGAAATATTTGTATTGAAAACATGGTCCTTTGTTTTTATAGACAGTTTAAAGTCAAAAAAGTGTTCTGCAATTTGCTGAAAGCAACCCACACCATTCTCTTCCTCCTTTTCACCTCTCGTCATTGCCTATCTGTTCCGTCCAATCCAGACACACACATTGTTGAATAAACTGTAACGGATATCTATTCAGATCCATGTTGAAACCTGGGCAAAAGATAATTTTCATCCATTTGGTCTCTTCTATATGGGCAGACAGGTCAAACTCTTGAATAATTACAAATTATCTTCCAGGAGGCCCTGCAACATTCTGGGACTTAATGCAATCAACCCAAGTAACCATAAATAATATATCTGGAGGACTTCTTCATCCAAGAGAATTCTTCTCCTTGACTTGGACTCTATACCAACTGTCTTACAGTCACAGTAGCAAATACTTTTGGCAAGCATATATCTCTGCGTTTTATATCTTTCCTGATGTTATTTATTAGGAAATTTCTAGACACAGTTATTGTTGTTGCTGTATTTTCCAAGGAATCCTGAGTGAACTTGATACAATGGATGGGAGTAACTTTGTGATAAAAGAGCCCTGTAAATTATCATTTTGTTCTGACAGTGTTTACCTCTCTTTGTTCTGGAAAGTATTTTTTCTTTCTTTCTTCATCCCTGGCACACAGTAAGCGCTTAATGCTTGCTGATTGATTAGTATCTCCTCCTTCAGACAGACTTGTATACTGGTCTCTCAGTGCCATCATAAAGGTATAAGTCTCCTCTGGATAGATTTGATCCAATCTGCCTGCTTTTCCCATTTTTGTTCTCTTTAGCAAAAATTTCTACTTCCTGTATGAACACCTGAAGGATTGTGTGATGTTTCCACTATCCTTGCTGAAAAAAAGTTTGTTAAAATGACTTTGCTTAGTTGGACATCTTGCCAAGCATTTTTTAGAGTGATTTATATCCCATTGCTTTTTTCTGCTTTGGGATGTTGCTGCTCATAAACATCTACGATCCTTCTTTAGAAGACTGCACAGAGGAGTTTACATTTTAACTTGCTGTTGCCTGTGACAGCCATCTCTCTGGCAAGAAAGCCAAACTTATATTAACTAAGGCGTTTTCTGGTCTCTTTGGTCTCCTGGTTACTGTAATTAATTTACATTGGTTAAAATTTTTAATGAAATAATTGGTATTAATATGTTTCTGTTGTCTTTCCCATTTTTTATTTTCAACAGCTTTCTTAGATAAGTCAGCATTAATCTTAGTTTTAGTTTTATCTTAACTAAATCTTAGTTTTATACCATCTTTTTCTCATAACTATTCTTTCTTCTTGATTATTATACAGATTTTCACTCTGATGAACTGATGATATAAACAGTGCACAGATAACTCACATATATTTTCTTATTTGTTAAATCAATTTCAGTCCTTATGATCTTATTGGTACTTGCCATGTCCAGTGTCTAGGAGTATTTTTAAGTGTTCATGAGAAATAGGCATAGGGCTTCTGCTTAATCTATGATGTCTGACCTCACTCATTTCTTCCTAAGTCACAATTTCACATATATTTCTCTTCATACTAAACTTTATCACCCTTCTATTAAAGTCTCCAAGTATGAGAGTCTATGTCAACTTCAAGAGTTTTATCAAGTTACTAATAGAATTTCTTGTCCTTTGTACTCAGCAACCAACATTGGTGAATAAGTTGCAACTATTTTCAAGGTGGATTTTTAGTAACTACTTATAATTAAAAATTACAATTAACTAGTTAATAATAAATTAAATAATAATAGCTAGCATTTGTAATGCCTACTATATGCTAGGCACTGTCCTAAATCATTTACAAATATGCCGTAACTTATTCAGCCATGCTCCAATTGATGGGTACCTCTTAAGTCTCCCATTTACCACTACCAAAAGAGCTGCTATATTTTTGAATACATAAGATCTTTTCCTCTTTCATTAATATCTTCCCTATTACTCTTCCCTATTACAGCATCCTCCCAGGTACCCAGGCTTATAACCTAGGTGTCACCTTTGACTCCTCAGTCTCTGTCATCACCCTCCCATATATCCAGTCAATTGTCAAAGCCCATCAGTTTTGCCTTTGTAATATCTCAGCCTCTTTCTGTCCTCTGACATTGCCAACACCTCAGGCCAGGCCCTTATTTCCTTACTTCCAGGATGTTGCAACAACCTTCTCGTTGGTCTTCCTGCCTCGTCTTTTCCTACTCAAGTCTATTCTCTGCTCAGCTATCAAATTAATCTGACAATGTCCATCCCCCACCATTAAAAAAATTCTAAAGAGATTTTACCTCCAAGATCAAATACAAAATCTTCTGTTTAACATTCGAAGCTTTTCACAACATGACTCTCTCTTTCCTTTCCAATTTTCTTACATCTTCCCATCTGCACTTCAGTGACACATGCCTTGCTGTTGTGCCACACATGAGACACTCTATTTCCAGACTCCAGGCATTTTTTTCACTAGCTTTTCCCCCTGCTTGCAATATTCTCTCTCCTAGCTTCCTGCAAGTCTCAGCTAAATTCCATCTTCTCCAAGCTTCTCCAGATCCTCATTAATGCTAGTGCCTTCCCTCTGCTGATTATCTCCAGTATCCTATAAAATTCAGATAAGAACAGCATCTATCTTGTAGGGTTGTTGCTAGGTAGCATTAGTGGATAGAGTACTGGGACTGGAGTCAGTCAGTAAGATCTACCCACAGATATTTACTAGCTGCGTAATCCTGGGCAAGTCACTTGACCGCTGTTTGCCTCAGTTTCCTCACCTGCAAAATGGGCACCTACCTCTTAGGATTACTGTGAGGACCAGACAGAATAATAATTGCAAAGCATTTAGCACAGTGCCTGACTCGTAGTAAGCACTACATAAATGTTAGCTAGTATTATTACAATTACTACTAATAATAATATTTGTAAAAAGTGCTTAGCACAGAGCCTAACACATAAAGGGCTCTATATAAACACTTTCCCTTCCCCATCCTTTTCCTCTTTTGGTGAGAAAAAACCTTTTCAAAGAACATGTGCAAAAATATTTTGCAAAACATTTAAAATATCTATCACCCTTAATTTCTTCCTTTTATTAGCAGTTCTATAGTTTAAAATATTCCAGAATGATGTTAATGCTATGTAAAAATTTAAAAAGTAAAACTTTTCAATACCTGGTAATGGAGTTCCTCTTAATTCAAAGGTAACTTGAGAAGGTGTCATCTTGGCAGATTTATTTAGGATGTTAATCTAGAAAAAATATATATAACACAGGAAAACATTAACTACAAATACTGTCTTACCTAAAATGCATTCGGTATTTGTAATCAACTTTAAAAATTCATTAGAGATGAACTATTATTGAACCCCAACTTTTGCTCTAGTGATTCATTTCAGGGCCATTGTATAAAATAAGTATAACTTAATAACAGCACACGCTCACTCCCAGCATTTGTTATGTCCTGGAACTAATCAAAGGGAGAAAATTTATAAAAAAATATTTAATAGAAACTTTTACAAAAGAGCTACAAAAGAGTATTTCCCCATGTATGGGACGCTACCATGTATAAGATGCACCTTAATTTTGGGGCCCGAAATTTGAAAAAAAAATGTATTACATAAAGTTATTGAACTCAAGTTTTATTCATCATAAAATTCATATAATAATACAATGAAATTTCAAGGACCTTCTGCTTATAGCTTTCAGGCATCTTTTGGGCAAGTCTGGTGCATGTACACATGCTTAGTCCATTCTGTTTCATGAACCTTATGGATATATTTATAACTAATGATGAAGGTGTGATGATTCTCTGGTCACATATGCCCTCTTTTGATAAGCAGCTGTTCTGAAGTCTCCACTACTATCTTTCTGAAACAGCTCTGAATGGTAGAAGGAAGCAATTTTACTATAAATGAACTAAGCATGAAAAAAAATGTTTCTATTCTAACAAAATGGCAAGAGCCGAAATAAATTTAATTCACATAGTAGTCATTGTTTAACAAATTGTACTTGGCATCAATGATGGCATTCAATTTCTAAGACATAATATAATTAGTCAGTATTCAACATCTCCATCACAGGTCGCCTTTTCCAATTTCCCCTTTACAAACTGTATCAATATCATTCAATTCCCATTGGGCTACAAGTGAAGGAATCATTTTTTTCTATTCTTTCTTCCCTTGCTACCCACATCTAATATATTACTAAGTCCTGCTGATACTTCTCTGTGATTTTTCTATGATCTACATCTTCTTTTCCATTTCTACAGCTACCATTCCCACATCCATCTCTCAGAACTTTGGATGACTAGCCTGTTGGTCCCCAACGTCCTCTTTACCATTCTATACACAACTACAATAAAACCCAGTTTTTAATGTAACCCTTGCACTGGGGCAAGCATCCTCTGAGGTGAAGGGCTTTTTTCTTCTTCTGTTTAGTGCTGAGACACCTCTCCCCAAATCCTGGGAAGATCTTTATACCAGACAATTAGGAATGTGAATACCAATTCAAACCTTGTAAAAACCCGGGTCACTTGAGTTTCTTGGCAAGTTTTAACACACATGGTCACACACACACACTTTACTATGACTCCTCTTCCTCCAAACCATACAAGTGCCTAAATGCACAGTCTGGTTCTGAGAACTCTCTCTTCATAAACTGAATCCAGTAGCATCACTACGTGATTATGGGGTATTCTCGAAATTAACCCCTATCTCTGCCTTAACTACTCTTGGTATGCTGGCTACTGCTCTTATCCTCTAGCCACTACATAAAAGGGTCAACAGATATGGTTTTCTGTTTAACAACCAGAGATCTAGGATCTAATTAACTGATACCCTGACACTCTATCCTCAGTTGCAGAACTCTGACACAGCATTTCTGGAAGGTTGTAAGAAAACTAAGGTGGCATCTAGGTGGCATAGTGGATAGAGCACTGACCCTGGAGTCAGGGGGACCTGAGTTCAAATTCAACCTTAGACACTTGACCCTTAATGACTGTGTGACCTTGAGCAAGTTACTTAACCCTGATAGCCTTGCCAAAAAAAAAGGAGAAAGAAAACTAAGGCCAGGACATATAATGGTCAACTTCCATGGATTATAGTAACAATCTCACCTAGGAGATACATAGTTTGCAACCCACTGCATAGCCTACCAATTTTTAAACATAATCACTCTAGTTTTGCACATCATTTACTAATTTACTCTACATTTTTCTAACTTACTTTTGTTTATATAAACTCTATCTCAGTTACACCAAAATGATTAAGATATTTAGTTGTACTATATCGAGGCTTTTCTGACACAGGCTCCTTTTGACTATCTGGTGAAACCTTTGGAGCACTTTTTCAAAATAAAGTTTTTAAATGCATAAAATAAGTAGAATTACAAAGGAAACCAAATATATTGAGAGTTATAAAAATTTTTTTTTAAAGTCCAAAGGTCTCAAGTTAAGAATCCCTGTACCAAATGGTCTAATCTAAGTAAGATCCCTCCTAGCTCAAATTTTTTTTAAAATATTATGATCATTGCACTAGGTACTTCTAGAGAAAAAATAAAAAAGGTTTTAAAAAGTGAGTCCTAACTCAAAAGAGCTACAAAAGAGTATTTCCCCATGTATAAGACGCTACCATGTATAAGATGCACCTTAATTTTGGGGCCTGAAATTTGAAAAAAAAAACGTATTACATAAAGTTATTGAACTCAAGTTTTATTCATCATAAAATTCATATAATAATACGATGAAATTTCAAGGACCTTCTGCTTATAGCTTTCAGGCATCTTTTGGGTAAGTCTGGTGCATGTACACATGCTTAGTCCATTCCGTTTCATGAACCTGAAGCACCAACGGTGTCCTCCTTTGAAATCAGTAACTTCTTTTTCATCAGCAATTCTTCTTGCCTCATGCTACACCATCTTTGTGGACACAGGAATTCCAATTGCCCTTTGCTCTTCAATCCCCTCTCCAAATCAGGCCATTTTACTGACTTGCCTCTCATGGCCTTCTTCTGTCGTGGCGTTTTCAGTAGGGTTTCTTCTTCCCACACATAGCCAGTCTCAGATTGTTTTCTCAGTTGGAGGAGGACCAAACTTATGTCCGGCAGCACAATTTCCATTCACTTTTGCAAACTGGATCACTTTTAACTTGAATTCAGCAGTGTACAAAAATCTTTTCTGAGCCATTTCTGGGCAGAACGTGGCAAAATATAACCTAATATACCGTTAACAAATGCAAAACAATGAGCACAAAGACAACAAGAATGAAAAAGCAGGAAATGCAAATAAAAAAATCTACGACAATGAGAGCAAAAACAAACGTAGAAAAATTGAAAAATGCAAGCAAAAAAAATCTACAACCACTGTTTAAGATGCACCAGTTTTTAGACCCCAAATTTCCCGGAAAAGGGTACGTCTTATACATGGGGAAATACGGTAATAATTAAAAGAGAGAACATTCTCAACCCAAGAAAGCTTAAAACACTGTAATGGGTTTATCATTTTCTTCCACCTGGGAAATCCCACCTACTCTTCTTTATTAAAGCTATAAAGCACTTTATAGAATGTTTTTATTAATTCCACTAGAAAAACCACCTCAACTAATCTCTAAGTATGATAATCACTTTTCTAACTCTCTTATCTTCTATTGATTTATCAAGGTTGCATACTGCCCTGATTTACATATTGTCTTTTTAGACCATTTATTTTCAATTTCCCAGGTACAGATACTCCTATACCTTGTTTTCCTACACAGAGAACATGGAATTTTGAAATAAGTGCTCAATAAATAGTAACTATATCCAATAACTATATGGACACAACTCACCTACATAAACTATGAATAGCTATAAAAACCACATAAACATATATAAATAAGAATACTCCCAAGTTAGCCTGGCAACCTCAATGTGGACAAATTCCTTAACATTGTCTCTAATTGTCACTTACCCCACCTAAAAGCTTAGATAATAACACTTGCACTAGCACACTGGGCTTTTGTGAACAAAGTGTTCTGCAAACCTTACAGTTTTACAGGTCCATGAAGCTATTTATCACCCTACCTGCAGAATGACAGACATTTCACTTCCAGCCTTAATTAGAAAAAAAATTATTTGGAGAAAAAACTAAATAATAAAGGGAAGTTCACTCTAAAATGAATTAAAGGTGTTACTAATATGTTTTATTTCTAAGAATAAATACTATGTACATAACAAGTTTCTGATATAGAAATAACAAGATGACCTTCTGTGTTGCATTTCAACTCTGGATCTATGTTCCTGAGATCTACTGCCTGAAAAAAAAAAAAGTCTCTTGGGCTAGTTCTACATTTCTTTCCCTCTCATTCCTCCTGTAGCTATGTGATATATCTAACACTGGCTGGTGGCAGATACAACGCTAGCTACCAAAGAGGCTGTCTGACTGGAGAGGCTGTCATTCCTAGTGGCAGCACCTCAGCAGTCACCTTAAGTGTTGGTGTCAAATCTTAAAACTTGTAGGGTCAAGATCTCTAAATGTCAGTCCACCTAGATACAACTAGCTCTCAGGAAATGATTCATACTAACCAAAAACAAAAATGCCAATTCATTGATTTATAATAAATACCTTCGTTCAAGTCCTTTAATTCCTCAGGATGGCATGAAAGTAATCCCGGGTTCTCAAAAGCTGTGTGCCAGGAGGGCACAATTTCTAAGATATTGTACCAAAGGAAAGGTTTAAAGTGTGCACCCAGTTACTGAAGTGCATCTTCAGCCAATCTAGTTAAGAGAGATTTATTTCCAGAAGGTAGCCACAACAACTTGGGAAGTTTATTAAGGTGTGGAGGGATTGTAGAGAGATTACCCTCCCCATCCTATACAATATGAACTATGAAAGTTCATGATAGAACTGCTCACAACAGTGCAAACTCTTCCCAGTAAAAAACCTACTTAGTAACAGGAGATTGCTGAATGATGTTAAGAGACAGTTCCTTAAACAAAAATGACTTGAGAAGCTGTGTTACCCACAGGGACATAAATGGATGATTGGAATAACCTTACATTTCTATAGTGCTGTACACAGATCCAAATGCTTTCTTCATAGTAACCCTTGGAGATAAGTGATACATTTTACAAAATAAGAAATTATGTCTCAAAAAGGAAAGTGATTTTTCCACTGTCAAAGTGTTAGTATTAAAGTTCTGAGTGACTTGAACCTAAAACCAGTGGTCTTTCCAGTACACTTTACTGGCCCTCTAAATATTAATTATAAACATTTACTATATACGGCTCTTCTTTCTAGATTCCAGGAAGAAAGTTTTAGTTTATATATCATCCCAAAACTTACCATATTTCTAAAAGTATAGCAGCTCCCTAATACTGCACTGTACTCATAAACATGGATATGAGCCAAAATTCTGGTGCAGGATTTAACTGCAGTTTTCTCACCCAGAATGACCTGTACTACCAGCAATCTAGTTCTGTTCTACTTTTTCATACAGTGTTTCACAGAGAAAGTCTCTCTGGTTTTCCTTTCAAGAAAACATCCCAACTATAGGGGAGAGGGGAGGCTGGAAAGTCAGCTAATTTCATATACAGATAGAGACATATAGTTAGATACAGATATATAGATTACATATATATAGATATAGATATATAGATATCTCCCCAAGTATAAAATACACAAAACAGAACTTAAAAGATTAGAGATGTTTGCTGTCCTCATTTTTACGTTAAGTTTAACTTTTATTTTAACCAAATTTCCTTTAATCTACAATAAAATGTCATCTTAGACAGAGTCATATTTATGTATTCCTACAAATTAATGTTTTTCAAACAGAAAAAATTAAATGAAAGAGAAACACCCTATTTCACTTATTTGAGCTTGCCTATATTATTTGTTATTTTTAAAAGACTCAAGTAAGTTGGCAGCAAAATACATGACAGTAAATTTCAAACTGTCATTACCCTATGAAATCTTTTACCAGGTAAATTTTTTCTGGCTCACATAGTAAACCTACCTCCCTAAATTTGGGAACAAAAAAGAGTTACAAGAACCTTTTCATAATAAAACTTAATAAAAGAGTTTTAAATTACAAACATTTTTAGCCTCCCAGCAGCATTACAAGAATGGCCAAAAAGAACCACCATTCACAATTTTCCTCTTTTGAATAAAAGGAAAAAATTGCAGTTTCTTCTTGTCTCCTCCTAGAATTAAAGTAGCACTGGATACACATGTCTTTAGTTACCGCAGAAGAGCAAAGAAAACTTCTAGATTTAGGTACTTGGGATTCTCCATTTCATGTTTGTTGGCATGGGTCCATTCAAAATTGCCTCCTTCCTACTTTCTGATGCAGTTTTGCAGCACTACACACTTCCCAATAGGTTATTTCTGCCTAATGATGCCACTTGACCTTTGTATGACTCAAGACGTACTTGCTTCACAAGATTGTGTGAGGACCAAATGAGAATCTCTGTGTGTGTGTATATACATATACACACCACACACATGCTCATATTACTTTTTAAACTTTAAAGGACCATATAACTTCAGATATGATTATTACTTTATAAGAATAATAGGGATAGGGACTAGACCTGCGATTGTATTGGTATAGGCAACATAGAGGAAGCTGGCTCTACCAATTCAGGTCATCATCCTTCTCTGCAACTAAGAAACTCACAGAGTTGCCTAGGGTACTTCGATGTGGGTCTTGAACCCTGATCTTCCAGACTCAGAAGCCAGTCAACTTTCTCTATCCACTCTACCACTCAGTCAGTCTCTTAAAGAGACAGTAAAAAAATGTCAAAGAAAGAAAGGTTCTTTCCTCCTAAAACAATCCAAACGGCTGACAGCATTAAAACTGTATAATTTTAGAAAGAAAAAATACAGAATTCTTAAGTATTCATATTGGAACATTCCCTCCAATCCCCAAAATCCAGTATTCCTGGGGATAATGCGAATGCTCTAGATTTTCATGATATTCCATGATGCTCTCCCCCTACCCCAAGCCATGACTTCAGAATTCTGCAAGAATTTCTACAAACAATCCTCCACAATTGGAGAAAATGTTATCTCATGTTTAATCTTCCTAGGATACATAGATATATAGATACAGATATGTCTATATATCTATATACAACGCATATGAAAAAGGCTTGGGAACAGAGAGGAGACAGACTTCTGTTCAAATCTCATCTTGGTCTAGGTGTGTAATCTGGCATGTCACTTCCAATCTGTGTGGCTCAGTTGCCTCATCAGTAAAATGAGGAGGTTGGTCTCAATAACATCCTAAGGTCACTTCCAGCTCCAAAACTATGACTCTATGGTGTATTTATTTAACATATGTTAGAAAATATAGCAAAAAAAAAAGGTAACAAAATTCTTCAAGTAATGTTGAACATATACAACAGATTCATGAAACAAAACTTTTCGAAAGAAAAGACTACCTGTCAAATTATCTGAATGACAGGAGCCCTTGATGTTTTCCAGTATCTATGCTGAAGAATCATACAATGCAAAAATGCTCTATACCAATTCCTTTCGCTGAGGTAAACTGAAGTTTTAAAAGAAATTTTCTAGATTTCCATGACTAAAAAAGCTGAGGGCTTAAAATGAACATTTAATGTTCCAACAGAATATAAATTCCTTGGGAGAAGGGATTATTTGAGTTTGTCTGAATGGGCCCCTAATCCTGTGTATACATTGTATAGGCATTTGATGTCTACTGAACTGACTCACAAACTAAAATTTAGTTACAGGGCTTTGCTGATATAATCTTGTATTTTTGTTGAAAAGGACAAACATTACCATGAATAGGAAAGACAAAGAAAAGACTTGCTCAATTAAGTGTAAGGAGAGAACCTTAGGAGTTCATGAATTTTAAAAGCTTTCTGATAGTAGAAATTGTTTCATCCTTGGTACAATGCCGAGCACTTAATTTCTTGACAGATAGATGAGCCCGCAACTCGGGCTCAAGATGAGGCGGTGCTGCGGTCCGGTACCCGAGAGAGGCAGAGTGATTAAGCAGATTCATCAACCAGGTCTCAGTTTAGTAAGATGAAAAATCACAACAAAACTCCAATCTATTAATTCTCCCTACACCGGGCGCCAATCCCTTAGCTCCCAGCAGACTCCCCAGACTCACAAGACCTCGAGGAGCCCACGATCCCGCCCAGAGACCGTCCCACACGACCCCCTCCACCCCGCCTCTTTTGGGGACCTCCCGGCTCCAGGCATCCCTCGGCGGCAGCTCCCCCGCCTTAAGACAGTGGGGGGAAAGGGTCCCTTGTCCCCGGCGAACTCGTCCCCACACGCCCTTCCTCTCCCTCTTCACCTAGACCTCGGGGGTGAGGACACGACCCCATAGGCTAGACAGTCCTCACCGGACACCTGTCCCCAACGCCTCGCAGCTCACCTGCCCACCGGCGGCACATCGCGCGAGTGCCCCTCCCCCATCATCCTCCCCGGCTCCGCGCGCTCACCTGTCAGGGAGTGGGTGTCGAGAGGGAGAGAAGAGGGGTCCTCCCCACTACGGGCTCCGAGCGTCGCCCGGCGCTGCCCCCGCTGCCGCTTCAGGGAGAGCGTCAGGTCCCAGGCCCCCTTCTCGACCGGAGAACCAAGGAGGAGAAAATCCGCTCGGCGCGGCTGCCCCAGGCCCCTCTCTGTCCCGAGGTGGCGGTCACCGCGGGTGCCGCGAGAGCGCTTCGCGAGGGCTGCCTGGGGCAGCCCAGAGAAGGAGGAAACGGCTTCTCTCAAACCGGTTTCAGCTGCTCCGGACCAACAGCCGAAACCACCCCGGGGGGAGGCGACGGGGAGCGAGGGGCGGGAGGAGAAGGGTGTGACGTCACAAGGCAGCGCCGCGCTAAAGCCAATCGGCGCCCGGGACCGGGCTCCGAAATGAAGTCTGCGGTTCTTGGAAAACCTTTTCTTTCTTTCTGGTGTTGGGCGCCGGCGCCTCTGCGTCTTTGAAGGTCTTCGCTCTCTATCTTTCTCGCTCTTGGCCATCGGTCCCCAGGAGTGGGGCTGAGCGGTCGGCTAGAAGAGCCCAGCGTCGCCCCCTGCAGCGCCGCGGGTCTTTTTGTTTCGGGGGGAGAGGAAGATGAGATGGGGGAAGGAACCCCGCCCTGGACCCCCTAAGAGGCGGGTCGGCGGCTAACGCCCACTGATGTCCCTGGGGCTGCAGGTGCGCTGGCTCTCGGAACAGGCAAATGAGAGGGTTTTTTTTTTAAATGTTTAATCCCCGAAATTGTTTTAAAACATAGAAGAATGTGTCTTTTTGCACCGTCACCCACATGACGCGTAGAGTTACTGCAGGGCTCCAGTAATCATGCGAAGTGTTGGACATTAGTCTGAGTAACATTTTTTAAGGAACCTATGCCAGAAACTTGGCATGCGTTGAACTTGTGAAAAGTGGAAGCTGCACCAAAGAAAGTAGTTTGCAAACGTTTTGTCTCCCGGGAAAGACACACATGCATATTTAAATGTTTTCTTGCCTGAGATAGTACATTTCCCAGTATGATTGTAAAGCTATAAAGTTAAATTTTGACATCGCTAGTATGGCTGAAAATGCATTGAAGAAACTGGATTAACTAGGAGATATATTGAAAGGAGAAATATTGAAGTTGAGAATGGCTTCTTCATTAAAGGCCTTTTCATAATACAAAAGTCTCTTCTCTGATGGGTTGTTTTGGATATGATCTTGTCAGCCAGGGTCATTTGGACCAGACTAGATGATCACTCCAACCCTCCCAGCCTTAGAAGTCTGTAAATTTTATTACTTTTTACACTAAATATACTTTGCAGTATTAAAAAGGCAAAAAAAAAAAATCTCTTACGCTTATATAACACCGAGATGAATTACCTCAGTCTTGCAAAGTAGGCATTATATTCCATTTTACAGATGGCAAAACTGAAGCCCTGAAATGTTCAATAACTTGTGCATTTTATGTAACTAGTTGATGGCAAAACAAGGACCAGCGTTCTCCACTGTAACCTGATGACTAACTAATCCAGAGCTCTTGACTATGGTCGAAAAAAAAATTTTTTTAATTCTTCTTTCTAAATTTTTTAAATTCTAAAATGTATTTATTTTATAACTTAAATAAAAATTAAATGAGGTAATGTGGATGAAAGTATTTCACATGTAAAAGACATGTGAATTATTGCTGTTTCTAACCATACCCTAGATGTAGCCAATGAATTCTCTTCCTCATTATTGATACCTCTGGATGTTTATAAACAGAACTTTATTTCATCACCTAGAATTCCCGGTATTCATCACTTAGTATTTGCCAAAATTTGCCAAAACATATATGTTTTCAAGATACAAACCAAAACGTCCCTGCTCAGAAATTAGGTGTAATACATTTCAGATTAAGAGCTGTGTTTAGTGAGCTGATTCAACATTTTGGAGCGAGATACGGGATTATGCCCAAAGACTTACTAAACTATTTCCGAAGATGATTAGGGAAAATGAAAAAGAATCTACATGTTCTAAACTATTTATAGCAGCTCTCTTCGTGGTGGCAGAGAACTGGAAATTGTGGGGCTGCCGTCAGCTAGGGAATGGCTAAACAAATTGTGGTGTGTGTTCATGAATGGTAGCCATCTCAAAGTTTGGGGTGGGGGGAAGGAAAAATAAGTCACATGATAACTTGTATATTTGAAAGGAATAGCAAGTAATACATAATGGATCTCCAGTTTCAGGTATGATCCTCTTTTTCTATCCAGCTTTGTTATGGGAATGCTTGTTTTATTAAGTTCAGAACAAAATAAATATTTTTTTAAAAGAGCTGTGTTTATCTTGTTCACATTGTCATTCTGTCTTTAAGGTTTCTATTACCTGTTATTTCTTTGAGCTATTAAACTTCCCACATAATTTGACTTTTTGTTGCTCTGAACCTATGTTGGAATGTCCCAGTGTGGAAATTTCTTCCACCAATGCAGGTCAACAACTATTAATGTAATATGTAGTCTTGCAGAATAGACTAAGCTACTAAGAAATTAAGTGACTTACCCATGGTCATTCAACTTTGTCAGAGATAAGACTTGAACTCAGGTCTTCCTGGCTCTACTACTCCATGCTGCTTCTCTTAGCTTAACTAAATGGTTAATTCAGATCTTAAATTACTTCCCAAACAGTTCAGTTCTTTAATACATCCCTAAAACATAGATAGATGGTGCAGTGGATAGAGAACATCAGGGACTTGAAGTCAGGAAGACCTGAGTTTCTGAAATGTGACCTCAGACTCTTAGTAGCTGTGTGACCCTGGGCAAATCAATTTATCTCTATTTGCCTCAGTTTCCTCATCTATAAAATGAATATAATAACAGTGCCTACATCCCAGGGTTGTGAGAATCAAGATAATTGTAAAGTACCTAGGATATTGTAAACACTATATAAATACTATATTATTATTGCAAACACCAAAATGCTACATGCTCTATGTATTACAAATAGATTTGCTTATTAATATTGGGAAGTTATATTAAGAAATATCCTTAATGTGGAATATTTCACATTCAGTGAAAAGATAAACTGGAATAATAACTGGGAACATCACAGATGAAAAAACCTCAAAAAGAACAAAATAAGGCTAAATCCTTTTTTCCAGGAGTTAGGAAAAATTTCACTCTTAATTCTGGCTAAAATAATCCTTTACTTGTTAAGAAATAGGTAAAAGCCTACAAGTTTTATTCGAGGTGCAGTTTGGTTGTGTTTTGCTCATACTTTCTTCATCTGTAAAATAAAAGTAATAACAGCACCTATCTCCCAGGGTTGGTGTGAGGGTCAAATGAGATAATCATTGTAAAGCAGTTAGCACAGTGCCTGGCACATGACAAGCACAATAACAAGCAAGCCCACACATACGCGAGAGAGAACTATGTGACTGGGCAAGCCACTTCACACTGTTTGCCTCAGTTTCCTCACCTGTAAAATGACCTGGAGAAGGAAATAGCAAACTATTCTATTATCTTTGCCAGGAAAAGCCCAAATGAGGTCATGAAGAGTCAGACAGGAGCGAAATGACTGAACAGCAAGAAATTTTTTGATGGTGCCTTTATAAGCAGGTGGTTTCCCATTGGTATAACTGCAGTGGGGGGAGGCTGCCATTGAAAACTGAAAGAGCACATGACACCCTCACCTTATTAGGGGAACTGGGGAACTAGTGGAAATAAAGTTAAGATAATACTGCATTCAAGAGATCTATTAGACCATCTTCTAAAATGCTCATCTTTAATTCTTATTATATTCTAGATAGCTAGCCATGACCAGATATGATTTTTAAGTTTTTCCCTGTTGGCTTTACTTATGATTAGCCAGTTGAAGTAAGAGGACAACATGGCATAGTGGCAAGAGAGCTTAGTTCTATGTCAGGAAAATCTGGGTTCGAATCCTGCCTCTAACAAATACTGACTGACACTGGGCAAGCTACTTAACCTTTCTAAGTTGGAGAGCACCTTCTTTGCATTCATATATGGAGTCTACACTAAATGAAATTACAGGTTCAGTTCTCCCCACCCCTCCCCCCAAAAAGCCCTCCAAATTAAAAACTTATATGATTAAAATTAATTTGAGTTTTGTTCTTTCCAAGAATTACACTATATAAATTTTATATACAGATAGAATTACAAGAGAAATGAAAAGAATGTTAATGAATTTCAGATTCTTTTCGTGGAGAATCCTGTGGAAAAGCTGCAGAGCACTGTGATCTGGACATTTAAATTTGTTCTATTCACTCTTCACCATTAGTGAGCATAGTGTCGGGCGATCAGGACAGTTGTGGCAGCAAAGAGAGTTGAAGGTGAGAAAGCACACTTATCCAAAGGCATCTTTACTTCTAATTTTAGGGAGCTCAAGGTTCCCAACACTTACCTCCCTGAGAACAACTAAAGTCAGAATATTGACAAGCCTGGGCAATGGCCTATGTTCTGCTCCCCCTTTCCCACCTTACCCGCCACCCATGCCTCTCCAGCTATATAACTGGGAAATTGGCCCTCCCATCTTGCAATAGCTGATGAAATGGTAACCATAATCTGCCTGACACCTTTTCGTGCTGGTTATCAAACCCTGGCTCCACTGTGTATGGGAGAGAGTACTTTACAGAGTCTTTCTTTAAGAGAAAAGAACATTTCCATTAGACCCATGATCAAAAAAACTCATTTGTCCCATATCTATTGCTAGGTTTTTCTTCTCCCCTATGTTTTGTGCTAATGTTCTTCCACCTCTATAAAAGCCTTGGGTCCAGGAAAGATACTTCATTTCTGAAGAAAGAGGAGAGCTTCTCTACAAAGCTTAGTTTACCAGGGTAGGTTTAAAAGGATATGAAGTGGATGGTGTTGAAAATCATTTTGAAGGCATATTCTGAAGCCCTAATTCAAGATACTTTTTTAAAAAAATGAATTAGTTCTGGAATTTTGAAATATTTTAACTTTTATGGTATGCTGAATTGGGATTCAGGGGTTTTCCCGATCTTCCCCACAACTAAGCAGGACATACAATGTTCTCTTAATAAATGTCTTTTGCGATAAATTGATATCAACACCAAAAAATAATTTTTTCAAACCCACACAAAACTCTTGTAGTTAAAGCTGAATTTATTCAAGTAAAATATGGGGTTATATTTGCATGATACTTCACCCCAAGTCAGTGGGAGTACAACTGAAGAACAGGCCTCTGAGCTCTTTTAGTTGAGACACATTCCTGGGAGTGGAAGATGGGAAACGGGGGAGAATACTGTCTCTTAATTAGGGCCTACTGTTAATCTTTACCATTACAAAAGCTAACGACTGGGATTCAGATTTACAGAAGGCTGAAGGTGAGGCTGGGATGTCTCTTCTATAAAAAAAAAAAGTCTGGATCCCTCCTGTGAATTATGAGGTTCCTATTAAGCTTACTCCATTTCCCTTCCAAGATTCTTCCCCATGGGACCCATGGAGTCAGTGGCCAAACTTAAAATTTAAACTTTATACTAGTCCTTAGGCTGGATCTACAAAAACACATTTTTTTATTTTCCCTCAGCATTTAGGATGAGAGAATGACTGAACATGAAATAGAAAAGTATATCATGGAATGACTTTTCCCTGCTATTCACAGCTATTCATTGCTGTTTTTAAGAAAATGAGTCTGGAATGTTAGGAAAGGGAAACATTTTTAGAGCAGCACTGATGGCCAATCAGCTCCCAAATGTAAATCTCAACTTCTCTCCAGTGTTGAGAATTTAGAATCACATAGAACAAATGTTAAAATTGCACAAGGTTGATTTTACTACCTAATATATTAAGATATTGTGTCTAAGAAAAAACTTGGCAAACAATTTTTTAAAGTAAGAAATGGGGAGAGGATTCTGGTAAGATGGAGTAAGTCAGAAAACTTTCAGCTCTCCAAATTTCCTCCACAAAAAAAGACAGAATATCACCTCAGAGCAGCAGAGATAAATATCAGAATTCTAAGAGTATAGGTGCAAACACCTATAGGCAGATACTACAGAATCAAGAAACAACAAACCTTGGAGGCAGCTGCGTGGAGAGGCAGCTTCATTCTTAGAAACTTTCATCTGTAAGATGATGTGTGTGGGGGTGGGGGGTGGGGAGCTGATGGCTGAGTAGGAGAAGATTGAAGGACCTTCCACTGTGGAGGGACACCAAGCACAGCTGCGCTGACCAGATGCATCTGAGGCTGTGGCTGCATGAGAGAAGGAACTAGCACACACACCTGGTAAGTGCAATAGGGAGGGGCAGAGACCAAGATCATTTGCAGGACAGTGTGGCTGGGGGCCCTACTGTGACTTATAAGTGAAAAGGAGAGCCCACGGTTGGGCCCAGAGACAGATCTCAGAAAATAACAATAAAAAGGACTTGAGGCTTGGGGTATTATTTCCCATGCCTCAGGACTACAACTTGATCACACTAATAGCTGCTAAAAACAAAGTAAAATATGAATAAATAAATAAAAATGAGTAAGCAAAGAGAAAGATAGTTACCGTAGATAGTTACTATAAGGATAGAGAAGATCTGGGGGTCATATTCAGAGGAAGATAATGGAATTTAAGAAGCCACTTCTTTTTTAGTGAGAACCATCTAATGGTCCCCAGCACAAAAAAAGCGCTCTTGGAAGAACTTAAAAAGGACTTCAAAAATCAACTAAGAGAAATTGAGGAAAAATTAGAAAAGATAATAAGAGCAATCCAAGAAAATCAAGAAAATTATGAAAAGAAAGACAACCAACTGGAAACAGAGAATTAAAAACTTAAGGAAAAAATAATTCCTTGAAAACTAGAACTGGGCAAGAGGAAGCTAATGACATTCTAAGACACCAAGAAATCATAAAACAAAATCAAAAGAATGAAAGAATAGAAGAGAAAGTGAAACATCATCAGAAAAACAACCATCTGGAGAACAGATGGAGGAGAAATAATATAACAGACTACCTGAAAGTTACAATTAATAAAAAGAATCTTGATGTAATATTATAAGAAATTGTCAAGAAAAATTGCCCTGAAGTTCCAGAACAAGAAGGCAAAGTAGAAATAGAAAAAAAAAATATATACCTATCACCACTTGAAAGAGATCCAAGGAGGAAAACTTACAGTAATATCATAGCCAAGTTTCCAAACTTCTAGGATAAGGAGATTGGAATATATTGGAAGCAACAAGAAAAAAAAAACCAAATGTCTTGGAGTTACATAAGGATTACATGAGACCTAGCAGCTGTTACGTTGAAGGAGCATAAGTCTTGGAGTACTATATTCTATAAAGCAAAAAAGCTGGGGTTATGACCAAGGGGAACTTACCCAGAAAATTTAAGTATAATCCTGAATGAAAAAAAATGGACATTTAACAAACTCAAAGACTTCCAGATTTTTACGACAAAAACCCCAGAACTTAAGGGAAAATTCAACATATAACATTCAGGTGAAATATAAGGTAAACATTAAAGACCAATTATAAGGGACTCAATAAGGTCAAATTGTTTACTTCATATACGGGAAAATATTAGCGGTACCCTTACAATTGTCATTATTTGGATAGTTTGAAAGAAAGCTATGGGCTGAGCTGAGTATGATAGGGTGATTCTAAAAAAATAAACCCGCAGGGAGAGATAAAAAGGAATAATTATTTGAGGCATAAAAGGAAAAATTGATACAGAAGAAGCTAGTAGGGGGGAGGGCAGGTAATGCTGGAACCTTACTCTCATCGGGAATGAGATAAAGAGGGAACAACGTGTGTGTGTGTGTGTGTGTGTGAGAAAAAGTCTTCTAACTTCAAAAAGAAGTAAGAGGGCAAGGGAATATGTTAAGGGAAGAGGATAAGGGAGGAATTTTTAGAGGGGTGGGTAGGATAAAGAATAGTAGGGCAAGGAAGTAGGTAGAAGTAAAGCAGAGGAGCCAGGAGAGATAGGGTTAATAGGGTGAGAAGGATAGTGAGGAAAAATAGGAAGAAGGAAAATACACAAAAAGTAATTGTAGCTTAGAATGTGAATGGGAAAAATTTACACATAAAACAGGAACAGATAGCAGATTAAAAATTTGAATTCAACAATACGTTGCTTTCAGGACACATTATAAAAATGAGAGATAAACAAGAAGATAAAATAAAGGGCAGGAGTAGAATTTAGTAAATAAAAAAAGCAGGGATAGTAATTATGATCTCAGACAAAGTTAAAATAAATTTAATCAAAAGTGAAAAATAGAGAAACTATACCATGTCAGCAATATTATTCAATATTGTTTTGGATCATTTAAATAATTAATATAAAATATCTGAGTGTATATCTGCAAAATAGACACAGGAACTATATGAACATAAATATATATGAACACTTTTTATACAAGTAAACTCAGATCTAAATAACTGAAGTAATATTTATTGTTCATAGGTAGGTAAAACCAATATAATAAAAAATGAGAATTTTACCTAACTAATCTACCTAATCTACCTAATTTTACCTGATTAATGTCATCCCAATTAAATTACTAAAAAATTATTTTGCTGAGTTAGAAAAAAATAAAAACAAAGTTTGTCTGGAAGAACAAAAGGTCAGGAACTTCAAAAAAAAAACAAGGGGAAAAAGATGAAAGCATCGTTAATATGTAAAAAGGATCCTCTACTTGATTTAGGGAAAAAAAAAAACATGCAAAGACTTAGGTTTATGAAGCAAGATGCTATCCACCTTCAGAGAAACAGATGATAGGAGGAAATAAGCATAATATGGTCTTACTTACATGTATGAGTATAAATGTGTATGTTTATAGATATTTATGGATGTGGATATATATCCACGCTTAATTGTAGCCTTCTTTAGGGTTGTAGAGGGAGAGAGGGAAAAAAAAAATAAAGTAAAATGTGCACAGCAGAGAACAAAAGAAAACCAACAAGGAAGCAAAGAAAAGCTGGGCAGCTTTGAAAACAATGTGTAGTATTTATTATACAGGTTTTCTTGAAATAGTAATTTATTGTTTTGTATTGAATCCTCTTATGGTCTGCTGTGTATATGGCAATTTTTTTCTTTTCTCATTTTTGTACTTAAGTTTAAGATAAAAAAAATTAAGCAGAAGGCATATTACAAGTTTTCTGTGAATGGATACAAGCTCACTTAGCCCACTACTTATATGAAATCTAATTAGTATTGCCTCAGTTCCTCATCTGTAAAATGGGAACACACTGGAGAAGCAAATGGCAAACCCCTCCAGTATCTTTGCCAAGAAAACCCCAAGAACAAAGTCCATGGAGTCACATAGAGTCAGATATGATTGAACAACTGAACAATAACAATGGCAACAACAAAAGTCTCTTCTCTGCTCACTCCCTGAAAGAATTCAGTTGGCTCTCCTATCAGAGGAGCACCGGTCTGCAGACAAGCAGATAGCACTTAGCAAAGCAAGCTCATTTCCTTGGTTTTCAGTTTGGTATCTATGTCAGACAAATGCCGAAAGTCTAGATCTCCTAGTATGAGTGTCCTCATGTCTCCTCCTTGGATATACCATGCAGGTATGCTACAATAATTTGCTTGCCTTTTGTTTTTGCCCCACTCTCAAGACTGACATGCAAGATACTAAGCCTATAAATGGTAGAAGTCTTCTGTATTTATTTGTATAAGGAGTTTCTTACCAGTAGAGTTCCCTATACCAATGAAATCACAAGTCTCTCCAGTACCAACTACCACTGATGGGGAAAGCAAGCCAGCCTAGCAGAAGCATCACAGCACCTGAAGGAGACACATGGGGTGGCATGAGCAACCGATAGGCAGGCAGGCAATCCCAAATGCTCTGGAAACAGCTGCACCCACCACTATCACCACCGGCCCTACTTCCAGCCTGGCCCCTGAAGCCTTCAACCTTGTGGAGATACAACTGGCAACTGCCTGCACAGGTGCTTCTCTTCTTTCTCTCTCTTCCACAGGTACCTTAGGCCCAGAAAAAGAAAGTTCTGACCACCAAAGTCCTTGGCACTGTCAAATCATTTCAAATTAGAAACGTCAGGTTAGGTTGAGTATGATGCTATGATCCTAAAAAGTAAAATTGGGTAGAGAAAGGTAAAATGGAGCAATTATCTCATAAAAACAAGGCATGAATGGAAGAACTGTTAGAGTGGATTCAAGAGGGGGTGGAGGGCAGGTAGTGCTAGAACCTCATCAGAATTGGGTTAAAGAGAGAGTGACATACATTTAGAAGCGTATAAAAGTCTTCTTAACTTAGAGAGAAATAAGAGGGCAAGGTGATAGGATAAGGAAAGGACTCTTAGAAATGTGAGCAGATAAAGAAATAGGGTCAGGGGAGAGGATAAGGGGGGATTATTGGAAGGGAGTGGATTAGGGAGACAGTGATTAGAAGTAAATTAGACAAAATCAAGAGCATTCAGGCTGGTATGGCCATAAACAATAAAGCAGCTAGGTAACACAGTGGATAGAACACCAACTCTGGAGTCGAGAGGTTCTGAGATCAAATCCAGCCTCAGATACTAGCTGTGTGACCCTGGGAAAGTCACTTAACCCTGATTGCCTCAAAAAAGAAGTAGAAAATTAGACATCTGAGAAAGGAGAGAAGGATAAACAGTGAGGAAAAATAGGATGAAGAGAAATGCACAACTAGTTATTATATGTGAATGGGCTAAATTCATCCCCAAAATGAAACAGGTAGCAGAATGGATCAAAAGCCAGAATCTGACAATATGTTCATTGCAAGAAACACATTTAAAAATAAGAAAAACACATAAAGTTAAAAATAAAGGGTCAGAATAGAATTTATAATCGAGTGCTGATGCAAAAAAAAAAAAACCACAAGGGTAGCAATCATGATTTCAGATAAAGTTAAAACTAAAATAAGTTTAGTTTAAAGAGATAAACTGGGAAACTACATTATGAAAAAAGGCACCATAGATACTTAATGAAGTAATATCAACACTAAACTCATATGCACAGATTGCTATAGCATCCAGATTTTTAAAAGAAAAGGTAAATGAATTACAGGTGGAAATAGCAAAAATATAATAATTGTGGATTTCAACCTTCCTTTCTCAGAACTAGTAAATTTAACAAAAAATAAGAAGTCAAGGAGATTAATAGATCTTAGATATACTAGATATCTAGAGATAATTGAATGGGAATAGAAAGGAATATACTCTTTTCTCAGCTGTGGTACCTTTATAAAAATTGGCCATATATTGGACATAAAATGTCTATACTTAAAGGCAGAAAAATAGCTACATTAAATGCATCCTTTTCAGGTCATAATGTAATAAAAATTATATTTAGTAAGGGGCCATGGAAACACAGATTAAAAAGTAATTGGAGACTAAATAACCTAATCTTAAAGAATAGAAGGTTAAAGAACAAGTCATAGTGGAAAGCAGAGACTAGTGTAAGATCTCCCTCAAATCCCTCCAAACACCTGTAAAAAATGGCTCTGAACAAATTCTAGAGCTGTGGAACCCACAAAATAGCAGAGGGCAGCAGGTGACCAGCCCAGGACAGCCTAGATGTTAGCTGGAAAGGGTCCATAGCACCATGCTGGAAGCAGAGCACAGCCCAGCGTGAGGATGGACCAGACCGAGAGTCGGCCGGAGCAGGCCTTAGGGCCATGAATCATTGACCTGTAGCAGTTACCAGACTTCTCAAACCACAAACGCCAAAGACCACAGAGGAGGTTAGTGGGAAAACTGCTGGATCGGGGTGAGAGCAGTCTGGCCCCAGCCCTGGGGGTGGCAGAGGTGGCGGTGGTGGCAGCAGCAGTAGGAAACTCCTGCAGCTGCTTCCAGAGCTCCAGCATCAGTTGCTTCCAGAGTCCCCGGCCCACACAGTGGGAGGAATCAAGGGGCAGATCAGAGGGGGAGTACAGGGAGCACTTTGCTGGCACAGAGGCAGGATTCTCTTGCTTTGCCCTGCTTGGATCTGGGTCATCATCCTGGTTGGCTGTTCTTGAGGGAGGAGGAGCACTGCTGTGGCAGACTTGCTGTGATGGTGGCATAGAAGTAGCTCTGAAAACAGCAGCACAGCTCCAAAAGCTTGGGACAAAGTACTCTCTACAAGCACTCATACCCTGACAAAAAGCTCAAGGGTCAAGTAGCTGGCTGGGAACATAACCAAGCAGTGCAAAAGGACTCAGACTCAGACTACAGAATCTTTTTTTTTTGGTGACACAGAAGATCAAAACATTCAGCCAGATGAAGTCAACAAAGTCATAGAGCCTACATCAAAAGCCTCCAAGAAAAATATTAATTGGTCTCAGGCCATTGAAGAGCTCAAAATGGATTTGGAAAAGCAAGTAAGAGAAGTAGAGGAAAAATTGGGAAGAGAAATGAGAATGATGCAAGAAAATCATGAAAAACAAGTGTTGCAAGAATTCGGCTAGCACCTGCTGTGGGGGTGAAAGACCAACACAAGCCCAACAACAAAGATGCTGCCAGCACAGGTTCTTTTGATCTGCTTTACTAAGGAAAGAAGTGTTAACAAACTTATTTCAATCCAACATACAAATATCATTCACTTAGTTCAGGGGAAAAAGCCAGCACGCTGAACTGCAGAGCAAATACAAACAAATTACAAACATACATTATAAACAGACAAAATACAATTCATAGTTACCAAGAAACCAGCATCTGGGTTGACAAGCACCCCAGGGAGCTCATAACAATGGCTGGTCCAGACTCATGTGCCACTCCTCATGTGGCTCAAAGCCCCAAGCAGATAGCTCTGTTCTCTCTTTCTATATACTCTTTAGCTGTCATCTGAGCAACCAGAACTTAGGCTTCTATTATTGGCTCCGGTCTTAGCAACTCCCCTTAGGACCCTGAGGGCTTAGCACCTAGTAGATAGGGGTTTGGGCCTGGGGCTTTGCATCTAGTAAGACTCAATCAAAGAGACTTAATTAATTTATCATTCTAAAACAGTAAGAAAGTCCCACCTTAGCTATCAATGCAACAAGTCAACAACTTGCTAAAACAGACCCAAAAAAATACTGAAGAAAATAACACCTTAACAAATAGACTAACCCAAATGGCAAAAGAGCTCCAAAAAGCCAATGAGGAGAATAATGCCTTGAAAGGCAGAATTAGCCAAGTGGAAAAGGAGATCCAAAAGACCACTGAAGAAAATACCATGTTAAAAATTAGATTGGAGCAAGTGGAGACTAGTGACTTTATGAGAAATCAAGAAATTATAAAACAGAAGCAAAAGAATGAAAAAATGGAAGACAATGTGAAATATCTCATTGGAAAAACCACTGACCTGAAGAACAGATCCAGGAGAGATAATTTAAAAATTATTGGACTACTTGAAAGCCATGATCAAAAGAAGAGCCTGGATATCATCTTTAGAGAAATTATCAAGGAAAACTGCCCTGATATTCTAGAGCCAGAGGGTAAAATAGCAATTGAAAGAATCCACCAACTGCCTCCTGAAAAAAGTCCAAAAAAGAAAATTCCCAGGAATATTGGTGCCAAATTCCAGAGCTCCCAGATCAAGGAGAAAATACTGCAAGCAGTCAGAAAGAAACAATTTGAGTACTGTGGAAAGAAACACAATCAGGGTAACCCAAGATCTAGCAGCTTCTACATTAAGGGAATGAAGGGCTTGGAATATGATATTCCAGAGGTCAATGGAGCTAGGATTAAACCAAGAATCACCTACCCAGGAAAACTGAGTATCATGCTCCAAGGCGAAATATGGATTTTCAACAAAATACAGAACTTTCAAGCTTTCTCAGTGAAAAGACCAGAGCTGAATAGAAAATTTGACTTTCAAACACAAGAATCAAGAGAAGCATGAAAAGGTAAACAAGAAAGAGAAATCATAAGGGACTTACTAAAGTTGAACTGTTTTGTTTACATTCCTACATGGAAAGA
>CM053625.1:206233075-206257191 GCA_028646595.1 Phalanger gymnotis
ATCTTACCCCACAGGAAAGAAGGAGGAAGGAGATAAAAAAGGGGGGATGATGGAAGGGAGGGCAGATAGGAGGAGAAGGTAATCAAAAGCAAACACTTTCAAAAAGGGACAAGGTCAAGGGAGAAAATTGAACAAAGGGGGCTAGGATAGGAAGGAGAAAAATATAGTTCATCTTTATGTGTAACACATACTTTATGTATTGTGGAAGGGTTTTGCATAATGATATACATATGGCCTATGTTGAATTGCTTGCCTTCTTAGGGAGGGTGGGTGGGGAGGGAAGAGGGGATAGAACTCAAAGTTTTAAAAGCAGATGTTCAAAAAAAAAGTTTTTGCATGCAATTAGGAAACAAAATACACAGGCAATGGGGCATAGAAATCTATCTTGCCCTACAAGAAAGTAAGGGAAAAGAGGATAAGAGGGAGTGGGGTGACAGAAGGGAGGGCTGACTGGGGAACAGGGCAGTCAGAATATATGCCATCTTGGAGTGGGGGAGAGGGTAGAAATGGGGAGAAAATTTGTAATTCAAATTCTTGTGAAAATCAATGCTGAAAACTAAAAATATTAAATAAATAAATAATGATTAAAAAAAGAAAGTACTCTTTACCAGAGCAACTGTCACATAAGAGGGAAAAAAAAGAAATATTAAGAGATACCCCATTTAAAATAACTGTAGACAGTATAAACTCAGAAATATACCTGCTAAGACAAACCCAGGAACTACATGGACATAATTATAAAATACTCTTTATGCAAATAAAATCAGATTTAAATAATTGGAGAAATATTAATTGTTCATGGGTGGGCAGAACTAATATAATAAAAAATGACAGTTCTACATAAACCAATCTTCTTACTCAATGCCATCCCAATTAAATTGCCAAAAAAATATTTTATTGAACCACAATCACCCACAGAAAAGTTTCTTTTTTCTATGCATTAGCATTACTGAACATCAAGTTAGCCAAATTACTCTTGACACTAGTCTAAATCTGTGCTTGAAGTGAGGAAGTGAATTTTGTGAAACGTTTCAGTCTAGGGCCAAACCCCATTCTGTTAACAGAGAATAAGTATCTAGAAATGTGTTACACATAAATCAAATATTAAGCATCAGTGCTATGTATCAGGAATTGTATTAGGTACTAGAGATACAAATATAATGAATGAAATCCTTACAAGTACTTTACATTCTAATGGGGAAGGCAACGAGAACAAATAAGCTTATAGAGAATATATCAAAAGAACTACAAAGTAGTTAATACAAGGTAGTTTGACAGGAAGGGCACTATGAGTTGAGACAAACAGGAAAGGCTTCACATAGAAAGTGTTGCTTAACCTACATCTTTGAGGAAGACAGGAATTCTATGAGGTGGAAGTGAAAAGAGAATGCATTCTAGACATGGAACATAACCAGTCTGCAAAACAAGGAGATAGATGTTAGAATATCATGTGTGAGGAACCAAAAGAAATTCAGTTCAGATGAATCACAGCATGTGGAAAGGGAAGTAATGTCCAGTGAGGTTGAAATGATGAGATGGGACAAAATTGAAAAGGGCTTTAAAAACTAAAAAGGAGGGATTTATAATTGGTTCTAAAGGCAATAGGGAGCCACTAGAGTTTATGGAATAGAAGAATGAAATGGTCAAATCTATATAGTGAAGTAACAAACGAGACAAAGAAGAAGAAATTAAACAAGTAGGAGGAAAATGAGGAGAAAGTAGTATTGTGAATGGAATATATGGAAAGAACTTCAAATCATGGTAACCATTGTGGTTCTGGAACTCATTATCTCTCACCCTGACCATTTCAGTAACTTCCTAAATCATCTCCCTGCTTTCAGTTTCTACCTTTTGCAAATCTTTCTCCACATAAATGACAAATTGATAATCCAAAAGGACTTTGACCATGTCACTTCCCTGCTCAAGAAATTTGAGTAGCTCCATATTGCTTCTAGGATAAAATACAAACTTCTCTGCTTGGATCTTCTAAGGTTCCACCTCCTACATGAGGCCCTTCCTGATTCCTCAGTTGTTTAGTTCCATCCCTTCATTCCCTGAAATTATTTTATATTTACCTTGCTGTAGACATTGTGTCCCCCCAGAAGAATGTAGGCTCCTTGAGGTTAGGCGCATTTCATTGTTTGTCTTTGTATCCCCATCACCTAACATAGTGCTTGCTTATAGTAGGCACTTGATAAATGCATATCGAATTGAATTGAACTAACATTTTATGTCTATATTGCATTGAAAAAAATGAAATTGAGTTGTGAAAATGAGGTTAAAGTATGAACAGCATCATATTTCTTTGAGCATTAAGAGCTGGTGATCTTGCACAGCCCTCCCTCACTCAAATCCAAGTCAACTGCAAGTCATGTCATCATTTCCCTGATGTCATGGTCCTCTTTGAGAATGAAGGACAAACCCAATTATGATGACTTAAGTAGAAACTTTGGTGAGGGTAGCAATATCATAACCTAAGATTAAGTGTTCTTCTTCTTGTAAAATAGTTCTTTAAATTCAAAATAACTTGGATTTTAAGTCCCTAGGTACGTTTTTTTTTAGATAAGAATATTTTAGCAACCAAAAAACCAGGATAAAGTCTCAGAAAATATTTCTTTTATTTCTATTCCTGCTGTTTCAATTTGATTACAGAATCACTTAGTGTACCATAATGTATTTTGATACTGATAAAGGTGAATGTTTTGTTAACAATATAAAAATATAAAGTTAGTAACATCATCTTGTATAATAATTATTATAGTTCTTTTTTATTTATGAGATATTTTATAATGATTATATCTAGGTACTTAAAAAACTAGGTCATCTAAATTATATAGAATGGAAAGAAATATTCATTATTATAAACTGTATCATATCTATTATTGGTTAAGTGCTGATGTGTAAGATTATTCATAATTATAATTTTCACACTGCTTAGGATAAGATAAAATTCTTCATGGTGCCACAGTTCTCTTGGTAGGTTTTTATATCCTACTAGCTCTTAGGAATTCAGATGCCATAGAGCCTTTTCCCAGTGGAAAGGATACTAGACTTGGAGTTAGCAAGGACTGTGTTCTGATCCTGACTGATATATAATATAGCTTTGTGACTATGGACAAGTCGCTTATCCACTCTGAGCCTCAGTTTCTTCATTTGTAAAAAGGAAACAGCATGGTATAGCCAATAGAAACTGGGCCTGGAAGCTTGGAGGACTATTACAGATACATGCTAACAATGTCACCCTACGCAAGTCACGCTTTCAGTGTCCTGGTCAACTCTTTTAAGACTAAGTTACAGGGAAAGTGCCTAGTTGCAATGACAGAGAAAGTTTCTTCACCAAGTTACCTATTCCAATAAAATCATTGGTTCTCCCCTAATATAGTCCACTTTGTAGGATTATTGTAAGAATAATGCGAGATAATAGAAATAAGTCACTTTGCAAACCAAACATCACTAAATAAATGTCAATGCTATTATTGTGTTCAAGGCCTTCACAATTTCAGCCTGACCTTCCTTTCCAGCACACTGTGTATATGTGTTATATGTGTTCCATATCTCGAATATTTTTTCACAAGATTAAGAATATCTCCTGATTAGCCTTGTCAGGTCTACATATAAATTATATTCTAATAAAACTATGTAACACAATCCCTGTGAATGTCCTGCCTATTCCCTGCTTCTTCTCTTTCCCTGCCCCTTCCTCCCTGCCCCCAGACTCATTTAGCCTCTCTGGATTTCACTCATACACATGAGTCTACCAGAGTAGAATGAAGCCTCAACTCAACTAGCAACCATTAAACCCTGTCAATACGACCATGTTAGGCTATGCCTTGAAATCTCTTCAAACTAATGTAGACACATAGACAAGCAGATACCTGTAAGGGAATTCTGCTCTCCTAGGAACACAAAAGATGAAAGTCATCTTGCTTGGATAAATGCCTAGGACGCTGAGCCCAGAAAGAAACATATATGCCCATGATACAGAGAAATAGAAACCGAGTCAGAAAATGCTGAAGAATTTCTTTTCAAAATAGATTTGCATATAATGTCCAGGTTCAAAAATCTGTAAATAACTCCCAGCCTATTTGGAGATTGTCCAAGTTGGACAACTAGTACAGAAAAACCGGTTTATATACTGGGCTTTAGTGCTATAGCTGCTGAGGCACGGCTGCTTCCAATTTGGAGGGGCATCTCTCCTATGGCATAGTAGCAAGTATGGGTGGCTACTCACAACTGCACAGCTGCTCCCAGGCCTATCAGTTTCTTTTGTGATTCTGCGGAAATAGGCTGCAAAAGAGACACCTGAATATCACTGTCACTTCATTAGTGCTAGGCTCTATTCAAATGGGTGCACTCACTATCTCCCCAACACACCTTATATACGCAAGTTACCTACAATCCAAGCCAACTCAATCCAATCCAATCTACTAGTAATTTGCTAAGTGATTATTCTGTGGAAGAGACTATTCTAGGAGATACAAAGATGAAATAGCTTTCTTCCTTCTGGAGTGCCTTTTCTCCCTTTTAAGACCTCTCTAATACTTTCAATTTTTCAAACCCCAGTTTCAAGTCCTTCCTCCACTTTGAAATATTCCCAGCTAAGGCAAAGGGAACTCTCTCCTTCAAACTCATCAATTGATCACTAAGAATTTATTAAACTCCTACTGTGAATGTGCCAGACACTCACTGTACTAGGATCTGGGAATATAATTGTGATGCATTTGGTTATTAGTCATCTACTTCCTTGCCATTGTTTGTATTTTTATTTAATTTTTAAGGCAACTTCTTATGATCAGTCTCAGCAAGGTTTCTTTTCTTTCTCAAGTACATGTTCTAAGGTAGCTCGGCTCCAAATTAGTCATGCCTGGTCTACCTAAAAACTGTCTTCCAGAAAAACTTTACCACAAATACATATCTCTATCTAAACAGGGTGGGCTTGGGGTTGGGGTGGAGAGAGCAGCATTGTATGATTCACAGCGCAATAGGGATTCATAGGCCCCAAAAGGTGCAAGGAATCATATTATTAACTGAAGGAATAATGCTTGGTGTCCATCTGCGGGAGAATACAGAGACAGCTAAATGCAGATCTAACATAACTATCTGGGAAGTAGGCTTTCTCTCTGAAGTATATATTTGAGAGATACTGTAATATAGCTTGTCAGACTCACCAGCTGTTAGCCACTACTACAGATTTATTTGGGAACAAATGAAAATAGCCAGAAGAAACCTCTAATGTAGCTCCAGGGACTTTGAAGTACTGGATATATCAGGGAGGAACATAAGTTGATGTTTTCGTCTTTTCTCCCATTTGAAGGTTTTTGACATTGAAAGAGAAAAGGGAGAAAACAGTTATGGACATGGTGTTAAAGAAGAGGATTTAGATTTATGAACCATGGTTTATAATACCAGAAAAATCTACTCAGAGCTGCTAAAATAATTTTTCCAAGGCAGAGGTCTGACTATGTCAATCTGTTCAGAATCTACCAATGGTTCCCTACTGCCCACATAATAAAAGGCAAAATCCTAAGCATAGTATTTAAGACCATCTATAATCTGGTTCCTATGTACCTTTCTAGCTTCATCTCATACCCACCAACCAAACCACTAGCTGTCACTTGTGCTTGATGCTTCATCTCTCAACCTCCCTGAATTTTCAGAAGTCATTCCCCATAGCTTAAATGTACTTCTACCCCACTTCTACTTTTCAAGACTTAATTCTTCTTTCAGGACTTAACCCAGGGCCATATCCTCTATGAGTCTTTTTTGTTCTCCATTTCTACCTGCAGTGGTTAGCACAATCTTCCTCCAAAATTTTCCTAGTACTATGCTTTTTTCTGTACATGTGTTCCTCCAGTAGTTGATTAACTTCTCGAAGGCAAGGACAGTTTCCCTTTTATCTTCATGCCTTGTATATGGTAGGTACTTATCAAGAATTGAATATTGAATTCCTATCAAGGAACAGGATCTATCTCGTGAAACCTAGGGAGAAGTTGAAGGATTAAGTATGGTGGGGCTCTTTTGATCAAAGAAGAGAGAAACAAGAATATTGTTGTGGAAGCAAACTGCAAAGTTAGCTTAGGATATGTATAATTTTTCCCTTTGAACCTCAAATAAGATTTTGTTTTGTAGCTCTCTAATATACTCAGGTAAAATCACATGCTATCATGATCTACGTTTGAACTTTATCCTATTACTAGCCTGTGATCTTCATAAAGATAGGGACCACATCTCACCTAATTAGAAGTTTTATGATGAATAGAATGCTCTTTAAAAAAAAATTTTCTGAAAATGCAATCACAAGTGATTCCATGAACAGGAGCATCTGGAGAATCTTACCACCTAAAGGGAATCCCTCTTTAAATTGTACTCAGTTCTGGATCTACTCTGTCATTTTAGCAAACTTCTTTGGCATATATCTATGTATTTTACCTCATCTGATGATTATGATCAGAGGATCATTGAAGAGAGTTTTTTCTGTTGTTATGCTTTCAAGGAATCTTGAATGATTTTGATGTGTGTAGGGTAAACACCAACACCCTACTGTAGAAGAGGCTACAAGGCAACATTTTGTCTATCTTTCAAAGAATCTTGAATGATTTTGACGTGCTTAGAGTAAATACCAATATCTTGCTTTATAAGGGTCTATAAGGCAACATTTTGTTCTACTGAGCCAAATATTTTTCCACCATCACGACACAATAATCACAGTGAGATCTTATATTCTCTATAATTTTCCATTAATTGTAAAGTGGTAAAGATGTGCTCCATTGTCGAATATTGCTTGCAAAAGGCTGCTTGTTCATCGCTAATCTCCTCATCAAGGATGCCCTGGATTCGTGTATAGATGGTTCTCATAAAGATTTTGTAAAGATGGGAAAGTAGACATATAAACTGGTAATTTCACTGATGTACAATTGATCACCTTTGTTTAGTATCAATAAAGTCCAAATGTTCTTCCACTCTTTGATATCTTCCCCTCTTTCAGACATTCAGTACCCTTATAATTATATTTTATTACATGTATAATTCTGGGTTCTACCTTTTTAGAAGTATTGACAAAATTCTGTGCATGTGGAGGAGATGCAGAATGATGAGGGATCTAGTTACCCTATAATATGAGGAATGGTTGAAGGAATTTGGGAACAGAAAAAAAAGGAAACCTAGGTTGGGACATGTATCTAGATCCATGGAATGTTAGAATTGGAAGGCAATTTAGAGGTCACTTAGTTCAACCCCTTCTGTAAAAACAAGTGAGGAAACTAAGGCCTACAGAGGTCAAGTGAAATAAGCCCATAGAGTACTTTAGTGGAAGTCAGGACTTGAACCTAGGTCTTCTTGACTATATTCTATTGTTCTTTCCACTATACCATACTACTGGAAAATAATTGAAGGATTGTCATGGGTAAGAGAGCTTACACTGATGCTTTGTAGCTCCAGAGAATAGGATTAGACTCAATTATTAGAGGTAGCAGACTTAAATTTTGTTTAAACAAAGAATAACTTTCTGGCAATGACAGCTGCTATATTGTATTTCCCCATGCGTAAGATGCACCTTAATTTTGGGGCCCGAAATTTGAAAAAAAATGTATTACATAAAGTTATTGAACTCAAGTATTATTCATCTGCTCGTAGCTTTCAGGCATCTTTTGGGCAAGTCTGGTGCACATACGCATACTTAGTCCATTCTGTTTCATGAACCTGAAGCACCAATTGTGTCCTCCTTTGAAATCAGTAACTTCTTTTTCATCAGCAATTCTTCTTGTCTCATGCTCAACCATCTTTGTGGACGCAGGAATTCCAACTGCCCTTTGCTCTTCAATCCATATCTTCAATTCCCTCTCTAAATCAGGCCATTTTGCTGACTTGCCTCTCATGGCCTTCTTCTGCCATGGCATTTCCTAAACCAATGAAATAGAAGTCCATTCTCTCTTCTCGTTGTTGCTAAACAGAGTAGACATAGCCAGCATAGCCTAGAGAGTAGAGTACAGTCACAGACAAATTGACCACAAATGTTATATTTGCAGTCAGTTCCATCAGAACTCAAATAAGCAACCAGGGAAATCACCACAAACCAAATTCAAGGCAAGCCTGTAAGGCAATTGATAGTGAGTTAGACTCAGAGATAATAGCTCACCAAGTACCAAGGTCCTTGAAAAGTAAGTATATGATCTGTAAAGTTCCTTTTTCAGTTATTCTCATTAATCACATGCTAGCTTTTTTTTCTATTCAGATGAAAGGGTGAAAGTGCTATTAGCCCTCCAAATTTGGCATCTTGGGACAAAATCCCAAGTCACCCCAGCCTGGTTATAATTCAGAATTTCACTCTGAGAGGGTGGTGATTATTTGAAGGGTTTATAACAGGAACCCAATAACAGGGGTCTCATGGTTATTTTGGAAATTAGCCACTGTTATTCTGCAGTGGCAAAGCATAGCTCTGATTATGTAACTAATAGTCACTGTAGGATTGGTGAGTCCTAGTTTCCTCCCACCATCTCATGTGAGTGTTTCTGTGACACTCTCAAGGGTGCAGTTGGTTTGGCTGAATGCCTAGAGAGCTTGTATTTCCTTTGAAATAGTGGTATCTAGAAAGTGCTAATGCTCATATCTGTCCAGAGCTACGGAGGTGCCGATTTAGACGTGAAGATGAATAACCACCTCCAAGGAAATGTATCAGTTAAAAAATCTTGCCCTCAGGCTTCACTTTGGCTCTTTTTCCGATATATCCTTACTGAAGCATTTCTCTTTCCCTAGAGCTAAACCTGAGTCAGAAGACTTGAAAAAGGGCTGGGGGTGGGGGCGGGGAGGGAGAAGGAATAGATGTTTTGCAATTCAGTTCAATGCAATTAACTTTTATTAAACCTCCATGTATAAGACAAACATTTATTAAGTTTCTGTGTACAAGATACCAAGCTAGGTGGTTGGAATCCAAAAATGAAAAACTATCCAGTCCTTTCCTTCAAGGAATAGTTTATTACCCTTAGAGAACAGGGCAGGCTGGTCTCCCTCCTACAAAAGAAGGTAAGAAAACTCAAGGGATTAGGTTATCTGGGAGGCTGAAGAGACTTTTAAAAAAATGAAGAACAGATTTATTGTTAAAACAGAGAAAGATCTGGGCTTGGTACAGGTCTATATCCCAGTTTGTAGTCCCTTCTCCTACAGGAGTTTGAGGCTGGTGGATCACTTGAGTTTAGATATATCTTGAGCTGCAGTAGGGCTAAAGCTGGGGACCTGTACTAAGTCTGGCACGAATGCGGTAAGAGTTTGAGTAGAGACTGGGGAAGCAGCTTCCAATCAGCAGCAGGATCAGGCCATGAAGGTCAACTCTATTTCCAGCCTGAGGAGAGAATTACTGTCAAAAAACAAATAAATAAACAAAAAATTCTATAAGAGATTAAAAGCAAAGAAAGGAGATCCAAAGAGATAGGATCCAGAGGGAATGCAGACCTATGTTGGGAGATTGGAGGGGGTAAGAATGTGACACAGAGGACAAAGTGGGAAAATGAATACAACACTTGGAGTTCAGGAACAGATATGAGGCTCTTTTCAAAAAGGAGAGAGCTAGACCCTTTGAGAAGCCATCTAGGTGGCTCAGTAGATAGAGGGCTGGGCCTGGAAGCAGAAAGACCAGAGTTCAAGTCCAGCCTTAGACCCTAGGCAAATCATTTAACCTCTGTTTTTCTTAACTCACTGGAGAAGGATATAGCAAACCATTCCAATATCTTTGCCAAGAAAACCCCATAGACCCATAGACAGTATTGGAGTGCTATGGTCCTTGGGGTCACAAAGAATCAGACATAACTGAACAATTGAACAGCAACAACCTTTGGGGGTCTGAGTAGAAAGGGAAGAGTAATGGAGGACTGAGGCAACTATTTACCAACCTCATAATAATAAAGAAATCTGTTGTCTACCCAGGGCCTGTATCCAAGACATGGAAGAGAATTTCCCAAGACTTGTCAAACTGGATGACTCCACCCTCTGCTAGTGATCCATGAAAACACAAATGATACTGCCAGAAGGAATCTAGAAAGCATTGATAAAGATTCCAAAATATTGGGCAAGAAATTAAAGAACTTAGGGGAACAGGTGGCATTTTCATCACTACTACCCATTGAAGGCAAAGGATTCCAAAAAGAAAGGTAGATTTGGAAAGTAAACAGCTGGTTAAGAAGATAGCATCTGAGAACAAGATTTAAATTTTTGCATCACAACCTAAAAATTAAGAAATGACAAACTCCTTTCCAGGATTAGGTTACACCTAATAGAGTTTGGCAAGAAAGTACTGCCTTCAGCTTTGAGAACCTAATCCAATAAAGTTTTTAAAACTGAAATGTAAATAGAAAAGATAAAATTGCCTATGACCTTTTACCAGCCCGGATGCTCTATGGAGTAGCTATAATCTAAAAGAACAGAAATAGAGACATCCAGAAATTCACAGAAGACAAAGTTCAAGAAAAGAAAAATAAAATCCATGGCTCCTAATGTCTAATCATGAATACAGAGTCTAGATAATAAGTAAGGTGAATTAGAGATACTAATGCAAAAAGGCAAATTTAACCATGTAGTATGGCTAAGACTTGGTGAGATGAGACTTATGACCAGTTATTATGAAATGGTTTACTTTATTTAAGAGAAGCAGGACAGGAAACATAGCATCATAATTTATTTTACATTTAAACACCTCCATTTCATCTCAGCCGATCTTCATATCTACCCTGTGAGAAGGGCATTACAGATGTTATTATCCTCATTTTCTTCATTTTCATGAAGAAACAGAGGCTCAAAAAATTTAGGTGACTTGCCCATAGTAACATAGCTGGATATAATCATATAAAGAAAGTTAGGAATCGGAGGGAATAGACATGGTAGAGATCATTTGGGTGAAGATCAACTAAGGCAGAGACATAATTGTCTTTGTGATATTGTATAGGCAACCTGAAGAGAAACAAGAAATTGACAAGGAATTTGGGAATCATATAAGCCTGATACAAAGTCATGATAAAATTGGGCATGGGGAACTGGAATCATCCACACATCTGCTGGAGTACTCTTTCTACCTAAAATTTGGTGGCTAATAATTTCTTGAATTGTTTTAAGGTGGCCTAAAAGTCAAGAAGGCCTGGATTTAAAACTTGATTTTTGCCTTTTATATATAATATCTCTATGACTCTGGGAAAGTCATTGTACTTTTTGGTACCCCAGGAAACTCCCTAAATCTATAAATTGCAAGGTACTGATCCCCATTGGCAGAAGTTCTTTATCAAGAGACCCCAACATTCATGAAATCACAGGTCAGGTCCAAAAAGATTCATTAGCTTTTGGTTTGTCAAATTCATTTAAAAAAAGAAAATTCGAGAAGAAAAAAAGTTAAAAAAAGAAGTTTGGTGGGGTGGGGGGGGATCCTATTCCCAATACAATGGATGATGCCACAAATGAATGAAGGTAAAAGAGGCCAAGAGACCAAGATTGGGGAATAGCCAACATACAGGCCAGTTTGACTAAACCGTATAATTAAGGAAGTTTATAGGTATAAAATAAGCCTGTAAATGTAGGTCGAAGTCATATTGTGGAAGATCTTGAATGCCAGAATTTTTCAGCAGGTAAAAATAGCAGTAGACTTTTGATTAAAAAAGTTAGGAAATAAGATCTATTCATTATGATTGCTTTGATAGCATTGTGAAGGATGAGTTGAAGAGAGGAGAGTCTGGAAGACACAGAATCCAGTTATAAGTCCAATACTATCAGCAATAGGTGCTGTCCAAAAGAGGAAAGGAAAATCATGGTCCCCTGTGTAGAGTCACAATAAAAACATATAAAAGAGAACCAGATAAAGCACCTTTCACAAATATGGCCAGGGGAAACATTACTAACCAAATGGAAGATATCACAAAAGACAAAATAGATAATTTAAATTTTATGAAATGGAAAAAAGTTTTTTTTCAACACAATTAGAATAAAATGGAAGAAGGGAAGGGAATAAACTTGAAAACATATGAACTGAAAAGCAAAGTAATGAAAAATGACTACAATAATTCAAATGAGAGGAACAAAAAATAAAATAGTGGTACAAAGTTAAAATGATGAAGCCTTTACCCAAAGAAGAAATATGAATGGACGCCCTGCCCTGATTCTTTGAAGAGGCTGGTGACCATGGATGTGAATCACAGTTTATAATATTCCACATTCTTGATGTGTTAGTTTTATAGGGCTTGCTTTTTTTTTCTTTCTCCTTTAAAATTCTTTATTATAAAAGAAGCCTCACTGGGAGGGGTTAGAGGGAGAGATACAGTAAGAAGTATAGGTGGCATAAAAACAAAAGTATCAATAAAAATTATTTTTTAAAAAGAAATTTGTTTTATAATTGACCAAGAATGTGTGCTTCCTTCAGAACTTTAACTACCACAAAGGGTATCAGTAGATGTATCACGTGTTTTGATTTCTTGAACAAAGCTAAGTGTTCTTTAAGCAGTATCTGAGTTTTAAATTGAGGTTTTAAACTTGATGAGCCAATTATTTATTTGGCTGATGTTTCACACAGAGAAAAAAAATTTTCTTTCTTTTTGTCAGAGACTTTCAAGATGTTTCCTTCATTATACATTAAGATCCTTCATTTATTCCACAAACTGACTTAAAGTTAAAGGGTCTGATGAGAACACCTAATATCAAAAAAAACAAAAAGCAAAGGTTACATATGAGGGAATTTTTTGTTCTGAACAGCTTTGTATTGAAGGAAATGGTAATGTTTTAAAATTATTATTAGGGCTTCACAAATTCTTAACATAAAGGAGACAATGACCTTAGGCATAGCTATCGGAGTGAACCTCCATCCCACTCCCTTCAAGTTTTTCCTTTGGTTTGTCAAAGCTTCATGGCAATTTGCAAGCTCTAATTGCCAAAACTATGATGGGAGTTGAAAGGAGTTTACTAACCTAAGCTAAGGAGCCAGTGATGCAATGGAAAGAGTATTGGATCTGGACCCAGAGAACCCAGGTCAGAATCCCAGTTCTGCCATATACTACTTATGTGATCTTGAGGAATAAACTTGAACTTTTAGTGGAAAAGACATTCTGCCCTTGGCTTTCCAGACTTAGCAGGCCTCAGCTGCAATCTTACCCTGGAACCTCCCTCAGGGCCAAGGGCCTTCTCACCCCAGAATATTTATCCACTCACTCCCTTATCTCCTTACCTAGGAACTGCCCACCACCATACCAGCCCTCTTCTCCCAGTGGTGAGTTTCTCCTGGAATCTCCTTTTTGGGGAAGAACCCAGGCTGGCCAGCCTTCATTCCCTTCCTGGCTTTGCTTCTGACTTTCAAGACTTTGCCATCACAACTTAGCTGACATCTGATATTGCTACACCATGTTCCTATGCAATACTTTCCCTCCTCTGCCCCCTTCTCAGCTTCTTTTTTGCATGTTATCTTCCCCAATTCGAATCTGGGCACTTTTAGGGCAAAGACTACCTTTACATTTGCTTGTATTTGCATTCCCAGGGCTTAGCACACTGCCTGGCACATAGTAAGCACTTAATTAATGGCTATTGCCTTTCCTTGCTTCTCTGGACCTCGTTCACCTAAACTGTAAAATGAAAAGGTTGGATTAGACCAAGGTACATTCTTGCTCTAAAGCTAACATCCTATGACCCTAAAATTCTCTCTGAGAGGGAATGAAGTTTGAACCTCCCTTCCTCCTCCACTCCACCTCCCCCCCAAAAAATCAACAAATCTTAATTTGATGGACGCTTCTGTGTTCAGATGATTAGTTAGCTGACTACCAGAAGAGCTACAAACCAGTTGATTAGCCCTAGGCATACTGGCTATGCTCTCTCAATAAAAGATTATTTACATGCCTTTTGAAGAAAAAAAAACCCAAGAAGTAGAAGAGAGCTCTAACATATCTCAGGAACAGCTTATCAAAGGAGAAACCTATGTCAGCTTTGGAGACAGAGAGGAGTGGCACCTGAGTTGAGGGATCAGGGAAATAATTCACAGCTAGGTGAAAGAGCCATAAGAGATGCTCCAGCCAAGATGCAAGTGTAGCATGAGTTGTCTAAGCACTCTCCCACTGATGACATAGGAATCTGGGGTAGATTCCCTTTATGCAATTGTCTCTTATTTCCTATTATGACTATTACTTATTGCTATTTTGTCTTAATTCAGAGCTTTGTTATTTGTTATATGGTTCCTGGTTATAATTAATTATGATTACCTAAAACATCTCACACTGAGCTTGAAGTAACACAGACTCCTACTTTGGAACCCATGACAAAAAAAAATCCAGGGGGCTCAGCAGTTTCTGGAGAGCAAGTATGGAAGAAAGGAGGGAAAAAAATTCTCCAGGTAGCTTCCTTTGATTGCATAGACAGGGAGATCTCTCAAAACATATTTTCATATAAGAGTCTAGTTAATCTAGTTCTCATGAGAAGCCAGTTCTCTTACCAATTTAATTAGCTCAGACCGGTTCCCTGTTCTTTCTTGTTACCTACAAATAGAATCAGACTAGGTTCTCCCCACTTCAGTTCCCTAGGTCCTTCATTTTCCAATATCACAAAGGCCAGTCTGAGCTGACCCAGAGCAAGATACATTTAAGGAACCAAAACGGCATGGGCATGGAATTACCTTTGTATTGTGCAAAGTCTAGTAACAGTATGGTAGCTGCACAATTTTCTAGCATTACTAGAAGGGTCTAGTGATACTACAAGAAAACTGACAAAGACAACTGGTATCTTCAGATCACCAGCAGAGTCTCTGAGAATGGTATATAGCAGCTCTCATTCAACTGGCAGCTGATGAGAAAACATTTCTAGTTGTGACATCAGAGTGACTGTTCTCCCCCTGCCAAGTACTTATACCCTTGTTCCCACTTTCCTTCTCTGCCATAATGTGTAGTTTAGTACACTCACATTGAATGGTGGGCTTTGCTGAGGAACATATTGTGAATTTGTTTACTTTCTCATTCCCATACATTCTCTAGATCTCTAAGGCATTTTTATTTTTCTGCGTTACTTTGGGACTTTTTTGACTTTTCCACAGTGCCCCAGGAATCTCATCATCCCCACCAGCCTTAAGATTCCATCACCACTTTCTGTTCCTTTGATTGGAGGGTAGAATCATGAACTCTAAAATCTCCATTTAAGGAAGAATCTCAGCTCAGAACATCTCATTCCTTCCTGGCTGCTCTACTTTGGGAGTTCTCTGGTTTTTCCACTATGCCCTGGTTCTGTCCTGATTCCTGCTTTTCAGCACCTTCTGTATATTGTCTTTACCCGTTGGATTGTAAACTCACTGAGGGCAGGGACTGTTCTTTTTTCCTCAGCACTTAGTACAGTAGAAATATAGTAGGTGCTTAATAAATGTTTATTGATTGGTAAATTGGGATATGTTTGAGCCTGCTCTCACCTAGTATGAATAAAGTATAGTACAAAAAGCATTTGAAGTCAGAAACCCAAGGTTTGAATCCTTAAGCATAGGACTAAAATGATAGGAGTTTAAATTATAGCCTTAATTACTATATAAAAGCACTTATGTGTTCCAGGATTAGTGGGCACGAAGGTCACCATAGAGGCTAATACTATAATGATGCCTTGTATTTTAACCATTTTCAAATAAGCATATCAATTGATAAAAATACACCTAACAAACTACAAAGGACATATGAGGGAACACACTATCGCATCCAGAAAAAGAACTGATAAAAAGAAGTATGTGTAGAATGATTGTACATATATATACATATTTGTGTCTAATGGTAGCCATCTCTAGAGGGGGAAAGGGAAGGGAGGAAGAAAGGAAAAAAGAGAAAAAAAGAAATTTACTCGATAACTTTATTATATATTTAAAAGGAATAGCAAGTTGTATCTAATAGATTTGCAGTTTCATATGCAATCATCTTTTTTATTATGCTGTTGTTTTATTCCATAAATTAAAAATAAAATAAATAAAAATAAAAAGTGCACCTTCAAATTGGACAATTGCTCTGACATAATAATTTATTTGAATAACATAATAAATTAAAATATTTGCATAGAAGATTAATATGTTTCTAATGAATTAAAATGTTATAGGTATTAAGGCCCCCACGACTGTTCCCAAATTACATCTTAAGTGAGTTTAGATTGGTTCCTTTAGGGTTGAAAAGGACCTTGGAGGTCTTCTAGTCTAACCCCCTCATTTTACATGTAAGGAAACTGAGATGAGAAGCAGCTTACCCAAGGTCATTTAGGTAATAAGTAGAAGAGCTAGGATGTGAGTTCAGCCCTGCAATTCTAAATCCGACACTCTGTCCTTACCATAACACCTCTCTAAGGCAAACTTTGAATTCTCCTTATGCTATACCTCCACATACACCAGAGGGAAATAACATGACTTGCCACCTGTCTAGAAGCACCGTTATTTCTGTAGTGTCTTACAATGACAAAGCTCTTGATAAGCGGAATACTATTTGATCCCCGCAGTAATTGTATGATGTAGGTAATGCAAGTAATCATATTTCCCCTTCACAGGTAAAAATGATAAGGCTCTTGAGTTAAGCAATTTCCTCCAAGGACACTCAGCTGAGAAACAGTGGACCAGGGGCTTGAAAACAGGTCTCCTGTCCCGGACTTCAGTGTTCTCTGTTAGAAACATTATGAAAATGTGTAAAGCCACCAACTGGCACAGGACACAGAGAGCTGTATTAGGAGTCAAGAAAATTTGAGTTCAAATCTGATCTCGAACTCCTAGATGTAACCGAGGTCAAGTCATTTAACCTCCCTAAAACTCAGTTTCCTCATCTGTAAAAATGGGAATAATATTAGCTACCGTGTGTGTGTGTGTGTGTGTGTATGTGTGTGAGTAGTGTTTTATTATTAGAAAGTACTTTACAAATAATATCACATTTTATTCTCACAGCAATCCTGGAAGATAGATGCTATTATTATCTTCGTTTTATAAATGAGGAAACTGGGGCAGGAAGAAGTTAAGTGATTTGCCCAGGGTCACATAGCCAATAAGTGTCTAAGGACAAATTTACACTCAGGCTCAGGTTCTTGACTCCGGATCCAATATTCCATCTACCTAGCTGTCAAGGTTGTTATGAGGACCAAAGAAAACAACATATATAAAGTACTTTGCAAAACTTAAAATGTAATATGGATGCTAGTTATTTTTATAAAGAAAAACTACTCTGGAAATAAATGTCTCCCAGGAAATCTTTATATTGGCAGCAAGAACAGCATTCTCTTCCATCTCCATTTAATAAACTACGCTGTCCAGGGAGTAATTAGTATTCTTCAACCTATATCTCCTGCCCCTTCAAAAGGATTAGTTGTTTGATTTTGTAAGACACTACTAAAATATGAAGAAGCATTGTTGTCTCTACGTAAATGATTTCTTTCCTTTGAAGAACATTCAACATTTATAGAACATTTACTCTGTATGAGGGCACTGTACTACGCACAGTGGGGGATACAAAGATAAACAAGTCTCAGCTAAGTCCCTACCCTCAAGTGGATAATAGAGAAGATAATATATGTAAAGCGGTAATTATGATAGAAGAATTCAGTGAGTCTCATAGGAGATGCACTGATAAAAGGCTCTGGGATTTCAGAGGAGGGAATGGACCACCACCAACCAAGGAATCAGGGAAAGCTTCATAGCTACTGTATTTGTCATTACAAGGAAGAAAAAAAGAAAACAATCTATATATCCAACTGTTAGAGGATGGCTAAATAAATTATTATTTATTCACGAATATTGAAATGATATAAAAATAAATTTGAAACATAGAAGTAAATATAGAGCTTATAGGAGGTGATTGTAAGTGGAGAAATAAGAACTAGAAGCATATGCATCCTAATCACCAGAATATGATGATAATGAAAGAAGTAGGCAAGAAAAAAAAGGAAAGAAGGAATGGGATGCCAAGGACATGGAATAAAATAGGGTTAAAGATGAAGAAATTTCAGAAAGGTTTCATAGAAGAAAAACAAAAGTGACTTATTTTCTTTTCTCACTGAGGTTAAGGTAGGATTTTAACCTTCATTTTCTATATTTATTTTATTTTTTGTTCATGGTTATTCATTTTTTATGGTTTTAAAGCAACAGTTAACCTGTGCATTGTGGGAATATTAATTTACCAGGTGTTTAGGATGGGTAGGAGGAGGAAGAAACTTGAGTCAGTAAGTTCAGTGAGGAATCTATTGCAGTTTTCCAAGCAAGAGGTAATTAAGAACCTGAACTAAAAGGTGTCAGCAGAAGTGGAAATGAGAGGATAGATACAAGAGACATTGTGGAAGTACAATAGATAGCACTTGGAAGCACTTGGGAAAAAACTGTGATGACTCCTAGGTTTCAAGTTTGGGTTACTAGGAAAATGGTGGTAACTTTAATAGAAATCAGGAAGTCAGGAGAACGAATAAGTTTAGAGACTAAAGATTAGAGTTTGATTTTGGACGTGTTAAGTTTAGGATACTGAGAATGCTAGTCTGGACAGGGGAGTGCCTCAGTCTCTCCTCTTAAGCCTTAGTCCATCAATCGACTTGAATTCTCTATGTCATATCAGCAACACACCAGTAGACTTGTAAATAAGACATGGATGGGGAGAAGCCCCTTAGATTCTTCTTAAAAAAAGAGAAAAAGACACATACCCTGTAATCTCAAATTGATTAGGGAAATCATAGATTTGATCATGGACTCCTCTCAGCAATACACGAATGGAATAATTGTTGGAAAAACTGAGGACCTGAAATCAGGATGAATTTCTGTAGATTGTTTCAGCTGAGTCACATTATTTCCTCCAATACTGCTTCTCAGACCAAGGGTTAGAAGTGAAGAAAATTGTTGATGGGAGGTATCCAGAATAAGAGGGCTAGACCAGGGATAGGAACCAGATCTGATTTCTTTGTTCTGGGAACTCCCAGAGAGGAAACTCCTCACCGCCATTGCTGGTCAACAACATCTCTAAAACTTAAAGCAATGAGATATTAAGTGACATGCCTGTTGTCATATGGCCAGTATGTGTCAGAGTCCTAGCAGGATAAATTTTTTAGGAAATTAGTCATATACTAATCAACTTTTACATAATAGACATCTCCACTCCAAATGTCCCTATGGACAATTTGTCCCTGACCTGTGGTAGAACATTTTGAGCTCACATTGGTCTGATCAGCCACAGTCAGACACACTATACCTTGACCCCCACGTAGTGATGTCATTTTGGTCCTCTTCAAGAATGAGGGACAACAACCAAGACATAAGAGCAAGAACATCAGAGCAATCTAAACATTTTTTAAAGGAATTTAGAAAGTAAGTTTTCTTTCCCTCTTTATAGGTCAATAAAACCAATGTTTGTTTTTTCCCTCACTCAATCTTTTTATGGTTATGATAGGCTATTTATGCTTAGCTATCTCAGTTAAAAATCTTGGGAAAGTATCTGCAGTTTGAAATCCTAAGGTAAAACCCATCCTTCAGGCAATAACCATATTTTGAAATCTATTAAGAATGTAATCATGAGAAGTCTTAAACTCTTATCAGTATTTTCTCTTCTCAGATTTCTTTTGTTAAACTTCATGTATTCAAAGGACAAAGTTTTTCCACATGTGACCAGAGGTTTGTTGATAGCCCATGTGTGTAACTAAGACTTTGAAACAAAACTTTAAATCACAAAACTCCATTCTCTGGCCAGGAGTAGTCCTATGCCAGCATGTCCAAGGGAAATTTGGAAATGATTATTAAATCCATGCTTAGTGTACCATTAGTATGCTTACTAGTGTGTACAGAGCACTATCCCTGGAGTGAGAAGTCCTCGGTTCAAATCTCATCTCTGACTACCTGTGTGATCTTCGATAAGTATTTTAAACTACTTGACCCCTCGTTTTCTCATCTGTAAAGTAAGAAACTTGGACTACATAGCCTCTGAGGTCTCTTCCAGCTCAAGATCTATGATTCAATTGTGCTTTGCTCATGATTCAATGAACAAAATACCTCACAGGCATAGACATGCGGCATGGCGTGTGGAAACATCCCTATAATGTTGCATGACAACAAAGTAGAAATTAAGGACAGAAAGGTCAAGGTAAAAAACAATTGTCTTCCATAGAAAAATAATATCTAGTATTATGACATTGACAGAAAATTGTTAATATAATTATTAATATAATGACATAAATTGTTAACACCAAATGTGCTATGGATTTCCACTCCCTTAAATGTTCCTCTTAATGTCAGAATTTCAGTAATGTCCCTATATTCCTACTCTTAAGATATTTACTCTTGATTAGGTCAAATTGAACCACACCCTAGGTCCTCCCATCCTGAGATCTTGCCTTGTGGGGGACCCTGGCTCAGGCCGGATCTAGGCCTTTCATTTCCTTGCCCCTTTCCATTGGGATTCATGGTACAAAGGGCAAAATAACCAGAATGACTTCATTTCCTTGCTTTCTTTGCACAGATTGCTAAGGACCACTGGAGTGTCATGACCAGGCCTTGCTACCTCATACTATCCCCTCCCTCTCTCCTCCTAAAACTATAGCAACCTTTTCATGGGTGTCTTTGGTTGGGAAATCCACTGGACATCTCTCAGTGGCAGGTTTGCTACCCTGTCATCTCAATTAAAGACACTTTATTCCTCAACTCATGGCTTTGATTTATTTCAGGTCTTGACGACATTTTAGCTGAGTAACTACAACTATGAGAAGCGCCATCTTTGGCTTGCTCAAAAACATGTAGGAGACTCCTAAAATGGAATTTGTTAATGTGCCTACTCCTATATCATCCAACATTGCCACGGTGCCAGCACTGATAGCATAGAATGAGCAAGACACAGTTTACTCAGAAAATTGCCCTCCAAAATGGAGACAGCGATCTGTAAGGGAATAAAGCTGGGTCCTAGAGTCAGAAACTGAGTTTGACAGGTAACTGTCCTGTGATGTCAGTGGAGAAATATGTTTAGCATTATTATATAGCATATGATTAAATCTTGGGGATGCTAAAGTAAACAGAAGGGGCTTAGGAGTGATTGTCAAGGTTCTGAATATCAAGTTTTTATTTTGAACTTGTGTCTTTATCTGCTTGGGGGCCACAATTATGTCTCTTGTTTTTTTTTTGTTTTGTTTTGTTTTGTTTTTTACCAAAATTTAGCTTTCATTTATCCGAAACATATAGATATCCATACTTATCTCATCTTTGTTATCTTAAAAGTTAGATATAGATCTTCAAAGTAGTTTCTAATGTGTTTCAAAATAATATAGCAAGAGAAACATATCCATAGGGATATATATATATATACACACATAATTTAAATACATATAATTTTAAAAAACATTGCTTAAAATAAATCCATTAAAAATAACAATGTAGGAAAGAGTTTTTACTTCATTTCCTAAGTTTTTTCAACATACACTTTTTTTAAAAAATTGAAACTTTTTCAATCAATGAAAATTTGTTTTCTCTTATTCCCACCCATCTACCACTAAGAAAGAAATAAAAGCAAACAAATTCCCATATTGTCCATAACCAAAAAGATGTGATTTCATCTGTACTCTGAATCCATCACTTTTCTGTCCAGAGGTAGGTGACATATTTTTATCATGAATCCTCTGTTATCATGATTTATCATTGCATTAATTTCCCAAGTTTCCTAAGAATCCCTCAGTCCTTTGAAGTTATGTGTTTTCATAAAATTATTTTTGTATAAATTTTTCTTATTCTGCATCAGCATATACCAGTCTTCCCCAGTTTCTCTGAAACTATCTCCTCCATCATTTACTACAGCACAACTGTATTCCATTACACTAATATACCATGACTTGTTCAACCATTTCCCAACTGAAGGACATACTCTCAGTTTTCAATTATTTGCCACCACAAAAAATAGCTACTATATTTTTGCTATAGATTTTTTGGTAATATTACTGGATCAAAGGGCATGCACAGTTTAATATCTTTTTGAGCATAGTTTTAAATTGTTTTCCAAAATGGCTGGACTAATTCATTGTTTCACCAATAGTGCTTTAATGTACCTGTTTTCTCGCAGATGCTCTAACATTTGACGTTTTCTTTTTCCAATTTTGCCAATCTGTCAGATTTGAGGGAGAGATCTGACTGGTGTGACATAGAACCTTAGAGCCTTACTTTTAAATATATAAATATCTATATATAAAAATATGTATTATATATGTAAATATATATAAATATAAGGTCTCATCACAATATCGAACAATGAATCTTGGTTTTGGTTTTGATTCATTCCCATTGTTTTTTTCATCTAGATAAACTTAAATTTTAAATGTCTAAAAATAAATGTCAAGAATATAGAAAACATTGCCTCTCAATTGCACCTCTTTTCAAAGTTCTTTTACATCCCCATTCCTCTTTAGAGACAGGACTCACATCTTCCCAAAACCTTAATGCCCTTTAAGCAATAACATCCCATTTCCAATAGGCATTAAGAGGGCTATTAGAAGAACTGCTGAGTAATGATTTCCAAATTATTTTTATAGCTATAAAGCACACATTTCTCTATCTGAATATTTACCAACCTTTACAAACTTATTTTTTGTCTCTAACAATGAATGAGACTCCCACAGATTCTTTTGATGGATAATAGTTTTCCAGCAAGATGGACACTGCCTCATAGGAAATCTAATCTTGCCAAAATAACTAGTTACTTTGCTTTCAAATACAATTCGCACAACATGAACACGTTTCACGCTGAGATAAAAAGACATGACTTTCGCATCACAGCATTAAAAGGAAATTGAAGCAAGGAACTTACAAAGCAAAACAAAGGCAGAATAAAGCACAAACTGACAATAGCTACAGGTCTTTGTTCTATTGTAGTGGCTTCCTGTTTAGGAATTCAAAGCATTCTTCAAACACTATTAACTCTCTCATCTTCTGAGTGCCATTCTAAGATAGGCAAGCAGCCAGCTTTAATACTCCAAGTTTCAGAAAAGAAGAAAATGAGACTTGGATCACTGGATCAAGATTGCACAAAACTCTCCTTGTTCTCTGACTTTTCTACCTATCCCACTCCGCAACAGGCTAAGGAAGGCCTTCATCGTCTACCCACGCAGCTCTGATGGTGGCTTTCCCTTCATCAATACCAAACTCTCCTACCATCATACACAAGGACTTTCACTTCTGTAACCAAAGATCTGACTTCAGTGGAAATCAGTACTCTGACTGAATAAGGTCTGACAGAAGATGGTAAATATTGTCAGTGAAGTGATTGCCACTGATAGAAATTCAAGAAGCTATCATTCCTCCTGAAAAGACAACAATTGCACAGAAAGTGAAACCAATGTGTCTCCTCCCAAGAACTGGAGTCTCTGCCAAGTGATGTCAATAACTATCCAAGAAGATTCTGAGCTTTAGAACAAAACCATTTCAGTAGGGTTGTACTTATAAGATCATAGATTTAGGACTGCCAAACCTCTCTTTTGCAAAGAAGAAATAGCTGTAGTGATGAGTGACAAGCAGGTTGGTTTTGTTACATTTTGGGGTTTTTTTGATTGTTTGTTTTAGAGGGAAGAAGGCAGGGCAATTGGGGTTAAGTGACTTGCCTAAGGTCACACAGCTAGTAAGTGTGTCGAGTGTCTGAGGCCAGATTTGAACTCAGGTCTTCCTGACTTCAGGGCTGGTGCTCTACTCACTGCGCCACCTAGCTGCCCCTTTGTTTTTTTTTAAATTTATTTTTAATATGTTTAGTTTTCAGCATTGAATTTCACATGCATTTGAATTACAGATTTTCTCCCCATTTCCATCCCCCCCCCATTCCAAGATGGCGTACACTCTGGTTGCCCTGTTCCCTAGTTTGCCCTGTTCCCCAGTTTGCCCTCCCCTCCGTCCCCCCATTCCCCTCCCATCCCCCTTTCCCTTACTTTCTTGTAGGGCACGGTAGATCTCTATGCCCCATTGCCTGTGCATCTTATTTTCTAGTTGCATGAGAGAAAAAAAAAAAACATTTTTACTTTTGAACATCTGTTTTTCTAAAACCTTGAGTTCCAAATTCTCTCCCCTCTTCCCTTCCCCTCCACCCTCCCTAGGAAGTCAAGCAATTCAACATAAGCCACATGTGTATCCTTATGTATAACCCTTCCACAATACTCATGTTGTGAAAGACTAATTATATTTTGCT
>CM053625.1:206257691-206274434 GCA_028646595.1 Phalanger gymnotis
GCCCAAACCCCTATTAGGTGTAACATTAACATTATTATGTAATAGTAATTAAGGTGGGACATTTTGCTTTCCTTCTCTTAAGTGCCTTTAATGATTCTGGGGCAGATAAAGTGGGATCTTTTTGTCTTGGAGCATTTCTCAGCACTGAGACAAGTAGGAGTCATTGATTTGTATATGATGTGATCCTGGGGATGGAGAAGACCCAGCCTGGGTGAGGTCAAAGCCTTCAGGGCTCCAAAAACTAGATATAACTCAGGAGAGCTTGGCATTTGATTTTGGGGGCACACTCATAGAAGGAGTGTTGAGACTCTGGGCAAGCTGCAAACTGCCCCCCAGCTTTGAAACCCAGATGTTGGTACTGGTAACTATGAGTTGTATTGGGTCTGTCTGTTTGTAATTTGGTTAAGGGCTCTTGAGACGGTGTTGATGTTGACACTCTGGGCAGCTGTAGCTAAGGAGCCCTCCAGCTTGTAAACCCTGATGCTGAGACTTTGTTGAACTCTGGTAACTATGTATTGGGATTTGAATCAGACAAGGTCTGTCTGTTGATGTTTGTAATTTACTTGTGTTTTGCTCTGAAGTTCAGGGTGCTGGTTTTTTCCCCTGAACTAAGTGAAGGATATTTGTGTGCTGAATTAAAGTAAGCTTGCCAACCCTTTAACCTTGCTCTCCTTATTAAGGCAGATCAAAAGAACCTGGGCTTTCTGGCTGTCCAGCAGCTTTCTGGGTGCACCCCCCACAGAAGCTGCTAGCCAGATTGTGGAAAGAACTGCACCAAGAGAGAAAGTGTGGTATAGCAGATAGAGTTCTGGCCTTGAACCAGACCTGAGTTCAAGTCCTACTTCTGACTCACACTGGTTGTATGACCCTATGCAAGTAACTTAACCTTTCAGTGTTTTATCTAGATAACTCTGTGTCTAGAGAACTTAAAAGACTTGAAGTTGTAATGAAAATGCTGACCTGCATTGATAGAGGAAATTTCCCCACCAAGGAGTTCTTAAATTAATGAAGTCATAGGTTTAGTCTCTGCTCCCAATGTACTGTGATCTACTTAGAATTACTACAAGGATTTTTCATAGAGAATATAAAAGAAATTCCTCCATTTTACAGAATATCAAATGGGGAAATACTCAGTTATTATAGGGAAGTATTTAGATCAGGTCATACTAGTTGGTTTCATCCCAGTTCCCACTTCACCAGCATAATTAAAGGAAGTGGACATTATCAGTGCTTTTGTTACTAACTACAGTAGATGTCTATAGAAATCCTTTCTTTTTTGAGTTTATGCTTCCTTTATGCTACTGGATATTCTTTCTTTCCTTTCTCACTTCCTTCCTTCTTTCTTTCCCTCCTTCCTTCTTTCTTAGCTTGGTGGACACAAATTGATTTCATAGCATTTATATTTTTAAAATTTTTATTCATTTCGATCTTAAATACAAAAAGACAAAAAAGAGAACATTTCCATATATATAGCACAACATAAAGAGAGGATTCCAAATAAACCAAGAATTTGTATTTGACTGTTTACTTTAAAAAAAAAACCCTATATAATAAACTATGTATTGTTCTCAAAGTTATCCTGCTTTTCTGTGCTTTTTTTCTTTTGTTTTCTTCTGTTCTTTGCTGTGCATTTTTATTTTTTTCTCCTTCCTCACCCTGCCCTGGAGAAGGTTACAATTAAACACAATTTTACACACACACACATACACACGCACGCATGCACACATAGAGGTGGATAACATCTTCTTTCATAGGTCCTTTGTAGCTGGTTTGAGTGTTTATGATACTCAAGATCAATTAGCCATTCATCATTGTTCTTAGGACACTATTTCTGCTACTGTATATGTTGTTCTTTTGGTGCTGCTCATTTCACTTTTCAGTATTTCATTCACAGCATCTATATTGAAAAGAAAGAGCATCACCAGTTTATCACGACATTATCCTTTGTGCCCTACTGATGCCTTGGATTCCTTTCCCAAGAATGATCCCAGGACGATACTGATTTTATAGAGGGAGAAGAGTTAATCCTCCCATACGGATACATGGGATAGGTATAGGAATAGGACCTGTGATTTCATCAGCATAGAATACTCCTAGGTAAAGAAACTCCCTCTATCAATGCAAGCAAATTCTCTGTAACTTCCAGTCTTAGGGAATTGCCTAGTACACTGAGAAGATAAGTGATTTGCCAGGGGTCATATAACCAAAATATATCAGAGGTGGGACTCAACTGAACTGAGATCTTCCCGGCTTCAAGGCCAGCCCTCCATTTTACCATGTCATTCTGGGAACCATAACTATGAATTTTTTCCCCTGGAGCAGATAGTACAACAACACAGAGGACAATCTAGCCATGGGCATAGTCATGACTGAAGAGGAAGTATCTTGGTCCCCATGGAGACTGGATCATACGCCAAAATGGGCCAGGTAATAGTTTGGGGCCCTAGGAGAAGGACACCATAGAGACGGGACCCTGGGGTCACAGCCTGTGCATGGGACAGAGAGCAGGGTAAAGTCATGTGGCAAAGGCCAGTGGAGGGTTGTGCAACACAAAATGAAGGGATTGATATCCAAAGAAATCAGATTTGAATCCTAGGTCTTATTATTTACTGAAGCATTTGGTGTGATAGAAAGCACTCAATTAAAAAACTGATTTTAAATCTAGTCCTGACCTCTATGTCCATGGGAAATTTCCCCTTAACCCTTCTGGGTCTTAGTTTCCTTATTTGCAAAATGAAGATATAATATCTGGTAGTGATCTCATGTAATTTTTTGTGTTCAGAGTTAGGTAGCTGGCCAACAAATATTTATTAAGCATCTACTAAGTGCCAGTCGTGTTAAGCACCTGGCAAAAAAAAAAAAATCCCCATCCTCAAAGAGTTTACATTCTATTGGGAGAGACAATTTATACATAATTGCATAGAGCCAAGATATATCCAGAACAGATGGAAGATATCTGAGAAGAAGAAGCACTTTGGGGAAGGGAGAGATACTGGGAAAAGTTTCCTGCCAAAGGTGAAGATTGAGCTAAATTTTGAAGGAAGCCAAGAAAACTAAGCTGACAAGGTGAAGAGCTAGAGCATTCCAGACATAGGAGTCAAACAACACAAAGGTGGGAGATAGAGCGTTTTGTTTGTGGAACAGAAAATAGGCCAGCGTTGCTGAATTATAGAATGTGTGGAAGCGTGTAAAGTATAAGACTATTGGTAGGAAGAGGTCAGGTTATGAGTAGCTTTAAATGCCTAACAAGTTTATATTTCATTGTGGATGTAACAGAGAGACACTGAAACTGAGCAGGGGAGAGAAGGGTAGGAGCTATATATTAGAAAAACGATTTTGGCAACTGAATGCAGAATGAATTGTTGCAAGGAGAGACATAAGGCAAAGAGACTAGTTAGAAGTCTATGTCAAGGGTCAACACAAGACTTGATGAAGGTTTGAAATAGGGTGATGACTCTGAAGGACGTGTAAGATAGATATCATGAAGGTAGGTACCAAGGTTTGGCAATAGATTTAGATATGTAAGGTAAGTAAGAGTGAAGAGTTGAAGATGACAATATAGTTATGAACCTGGGTGATTGGGAGCAGGGTGATGCTTTTTTTGTTTTTTGGGGTGTTTTTTTGGAGGGAGAAAGCAGGACAATTGGGGTTAAGTGACTTGCCCAAGGTCACACAGCTAGTAAGTGTGTAAAGTGTCTGAGGCCACATTTGAACTCAGGTCCTCCTGACTCCAGGGCCTGTGCTCTACTCACTGCACCATGTAGCTGCCCCATGGTGGTGCATTTAACAGGAAAAAAAGAAAAAAGAAAATTCCAAAAGAGGAAGATTTTTTGGGGGGAAAAAAAGTGAGTTCTTTTGGAGACATGTTGAGTTTGAAAAGTCTATGGTACATCCATCCAGTTCAAGATGTCTGAAAGGCAGTTGATGACATGAGCCTGGGGATCAGTAGAGAAACTGAGGTTCAATATATAGATCAAGGAGTTGATGAGATAATATAGAGGGAAAAGGAAGGCAGGCCCAGAATAGAGCCTTGGAGAAACACCAATGGTTAGTGGGTATGGCATGGATGAAGAACAAGCAAGGGAGACCAAGAAAGGAGTGACTGGACATATAAGAAGAAAACCAAGAGAGATCAATATCAGAAGAAAAAAAAAAGCTAGTGGGAAAAGTGTCCAGGAAGAGAGCATGATGAGCATGCTTTACATATTTCACGTGCTTCATAAAAGGTATGAATGATGAGGATTGAGAAAAGGTCATTAGATTTGGCAATTAAAAGATTATTAGTGACTTTGGAAAGGACAGATTCTGTTGAATAATGATGTCAAAAGCCAGATTTTTGAGGTTTTGTAGGAGAAGAGGAAATGTATTCACTGAGTGTAGATGGTTTTCTCAAAGAATTTAGCCACAAAAGGAGAGGAGAGATACAGAACAATAGATAGCTATATAGAAAAGATTAACCGAGGGATTTTTAAAGGTGGTAACATGAGCTTTTTTGTTGTCAGCTAGGAAGGAGCCAATAGATAATGAGAGATTGAAGATGAGAAGGAGAATAAGGATGATTATGGGGGCAATCTGCCAGATATCATGGGAGGACATGGGTACTAATATACAAGTAGATCCCACTTTGGCAAAGTAAAGGTCTCTTTCTGAAACCAGCTTAAAGGAGAAGATAGTTGGGGACCATATTGGAGTGATGAGGAAGATAAGAGAAGGGAGAATTCTTGGCAATTTTTTTTCAATTTTTTAGGTGAAGAAAGACACCCTTAACTGAAAGAGATATGGAAGCTTGCAAAGAGATGAGACTGTTTGGAATAGCTGCTGTGGAGACTGGAATGTCAAATTAATTAGGAAGGAATCAAATTTATGCTTTGCCCTAATAAAGGCTTAGTTGAGATTGGATAACATCAATTTGTAGTTGACTGTCAGCATATCTATTATTTTCTCTAGCTCCATTCATCAATATGTAAATAGTAACGAGTTTGGGTTGTGTGAGATGTGAAAGACACAAAGATAAGGAGACAAGGCATTCAAAAATAGAGAATAGTATAGATTTGAATTAGTTCCCTAAAGGGTCAAGACAGGGAAAGGAAAAGTGTACAGTACAGTACAGAGGTAATGGCCTAAGAAAGAACAGAGGGGTGCAAAGCATGAAGGTCATAGCGGGGAGGACAAAGAACAAGGTCAGGGGTCATAATGTATAGGAAAGATGGAATCATAAAAGATTGTCTTCAGATAGAGAAATTTAAGAGTGTATGAGCAAGGAATTGGAATACTTGTCAATGATTTCAAGATCATGAGTGTGACCATCTCTGTGTGAAGCTGAGGTAGAGTGAAGGAATCGGTCCTGGGAATTGAGTAGATTGAAGAATAGGGAAATTAGAATATTTGATGTAGCATCGATATGTATGTTTGAAGTTCCATAGTAAAAAAGTAGAAGATGGAAAGTAGATAAAGACTCTGAACCAAGCACTGAACTCATCAAAGAAGGAAGGAAAATGTCTTGAGGATCAACAGATAGCAGCCAACAGGATCAGAATTGAATGATAAATTTGTATAACAGGAACCTCAAAGGAAGAGAAGTTGCTTAGTGAAAGTGATAGAGAAAATCTCAAAATGGCAATGAGGAGAAAGGAGTATTTGAACTTTCCCCCCATGACCAGTGAGTTGGGTCATAGGAGAGAAAAGAGTAGTCAGTATTTGAAAGGATATCAAGAAAAGAATGGTACCATCAGGAGGGAACCATGTCTCAAGGAGAGCCAAAAGACTGAAGGAGTGAGAAAGGAAGAGGTTTGTGACGAAAAGGAGTTTATTAACTATGGGGTAAGCATTCCAGAAAGCACAGTGGAAGGGAAGGACATAAATGCAATTGGCAGGATAGAAGTGAGGCATGAGGGAACAGTGAGATGGGTAGAGGGAACGGGTTTGTATATCAGCAGCTGAGGGTTCAGAACCAATAGAATGGGATGAGTATAAGAGAAGGGGAATATGGTAACTTGAATAAAGAGTCCAGGCAAAGTAGTCGTGATTGAAGAGAAGTCCATTGAGGGAAGCATGTGACTAGACTATTTGGGGTTTAAACTTGTTGGAGGTGGTGATACTGTATCTTGTTAATTCCCAGAAAGCCTACCCTACAGCAGGCAGAGGCACAATGAGGCATGGAAGGCCCCTCAGGAAGCAGAGTGCCTTGCCAGAGAAGGCCCTGGAGGGAAGGGTGTAGAGGAGGTCTTGCCTCCAAGGACAATTAGGAATGGGATGAAGCCCTGAAGAGGGAAGTGGGCAATGCCCTTCCCTATCCTTATGCCTCTGAGTAGACCCAATCTTGTAGTCTCCTGACTTCATCTGACTCTTTAGTACAGAATATAAATTTCAGGAGCTGAGAAAATAACAGGGGTGGGTAGTGGGGATCTTTTTTCTAAGGGCGCCTCTTCCCCCATTGGAAATAGCTTTAAGCCAGGGGCCTATATGAATTGAGTGGGCACCAGTGGGGGGCTTTCTTGGAGCCCCCTTATTAGAGATAGCCCTGGAGTCAAGGTTAATGGGAAGCTAGAAGTTTCAGTCAATTGATAAATATTTATTAATTCCTACTACGAACCAGGAACTGTGCTGAGTGCTGGGGATACAAAGAAAGTTAAAAGACAATTCCCTCCTTTCAAGAGGCTCACAAATGAGATGATGTATATACAGCTCTCCCCAAACCTCAAAGAGCTATAAAAATGTCAGCTATTATTGTTGGCATTTATGTCACCTTGAAAGAGTTCCTTAACCTCTCTTAGACTCAGTTTTGACATCGGTAAAAATGAAAAGTTGGACTCAATGATCTCTAAATATCCTTCCTGATCTAGAACATATAACCCTATAAAAACCCTTTCAGGGGATGACCAGGAATGCAGAAGTTCCTCACATTTCCTCAGTCTCAGCCCCTGAAATTTATATTCGGTACTAAAGAGTCAGATGAAGTCAGGAGACTACAAGAACTAGTCCGACTACCGCTTTTGAAGTTCTTTAGTTAATTAGGGTCAACACTAGCCCAATCTCATGTTACTAGAAAGTGTTGACTCCTTTCTATTTTATTCATCCTTTTCTTAATCTCACCCAAGAATCCTCTGGAAGGAAACTCTGGTACTAAAGTAATCAGTTTTGGGTAAAAAAAAAAACTATAACTCTCTATTTAGTTAGTTAGGACCAACCCTCGACAAAATTTAAAACCCAGACCACAAAATTTAAACCTAAGGAAAAGGCTTTGATCACAGCCTTAAGACCTGGTTAGTCCATTTGGGCTCTAGAGAGAGGGGACACACATCTTGGGCTCCTAACTCTTAGCTCGTTCTATCTGCATGTAGTGTTTGCTTATACCTTATCCTGCTCCCTTCCCCAGACACCTGACCACTCTGCTTTTCTGACCCTTGCTTTTCTGCTAATCCTGTCTCATGGATGCTTTCTACTAAAAGACTGCTTTCTACTAGACCTAAGGTCACCTATACTGGCTGCTTATGGGTTTCCCCATAACAGAACACTGATTTAGGGGCCTGAGTGGCCTTCAGACAGCAGAAGACCTTGATGTCTTTGCTGATAGTGGTATGGACTGAGATAAGGGGAGGGGAAGTGAAAAGTATTGTTTTGTCTTGTTTGGTTTCCCTGCAGATGGCTTGGGAGAGCGGTTTGCTAACAGTGACACAGACCTTGTTGTGAAAATCACCTTGTAACACTGACAAATTATATCATCTTTAATTACGTGCAGAAGGAGCTGGGAACTTCTTTGATTATCTGCATTCCAGGAGTTGGAATATAGAGCCTCCAACAGTGGCACATGGGACCACAGTTGCACACAACCCCACCCTGCTGTCCTTCACACCTCTGTTGTTACCAACATCCCTCCCCCACTAAGATTGAAATTCTCCCTATACCACCATCTATTAACTCTTGGCTAGTGGAGATATGAGTGTGTGTGTATGTGTGTGTGTGTGTGTGTGTGTGTGTGTGTGTGTGTGTGTGTGTGTGTGTGTGCCTCCACCTCATGCTGCTTCTGGAACAATACCACAAAGAAAGTCAGCAGGCACATAGCCTCAATAAGAAATAGGACACAACCCATTACCGATATTGGGACAGGGAAGAATGTTGTGACTTTTTCTGGCTCTACTTGGACAAATGTGGGTCTAAGACAGTTATTCCAGGGTAGGCTCATACCCTTTTATATATCTGGGTACTTGGATTTTGTATCAGCTGCAGGCTTCCCTGAAAGAAACCTGGTAGGTAGGTCAGACTAGTTTCATTTGGCATCAGCAGATTGTAAGCACCTCAGAAGCTTTCCTACCTGGCTAAATGAAGATGCTCAGGAAGTTCAAATCCTTTGAGTCACCTTGTCAAAATAAGACCATCAGGAATAGCTGAAAGCCACTTCCACCCTCTCAGATACACACTGATGAAACACCAGTCTCCAAGTCCAGACTCCCAGTTCCCTCCCCCAGTGCCTGGTACTGCTTGACCCAGATAAGGATCCTATAAAAATCCATCTTGTCTCACCAGTTTTAAGTGCCTGGTTCCATCAGGATCCCAGGGCATTCCCCTGTGTCCATCCGCCCTGACGAATCCTTCACATTGTTATTGCCTCCCCTCAATAAAGCTTTTGCTTACTCCACATTCTCTTTGCCCACTCCTATCTTTTCTTAAGGTGCTCTTCCTCTCAGTCAGGCTGGAACTAATGGTCATGGCTGCTGCACCCACCCTCCCAAATCTCAGCCTAGAATATAGAATGCAATGTGTGGATCAAGAAGCCCAGCTTGTCCTTCCTCCTGACACCAGGGCAGTGGACTAGGGGCCCTCCCACACATGCCATGACCCTCTCTGTTTTTTTCCAGCTAAATAACTGGCAGATTAAAAAAGACTGCTAACTTTCGTTGTGTAACCCTTTGAAATCTCAAGCCTCACTAACTATAATGATAGGGGTTCAGCTTTTGGATCACCACTGAAATCACACAAGGAAGATAATGATCAGCTCTGGCCCTATGGTGGGTAGGCCTGCAGTGATGGTGGATAGGACTATAGCATTACTGCTTTCAGAGTATCGTCATGCCTGTTAAATGCTGCATCTCAGAGGGGAATTATGCACTAGTTCAGCTTCCTTTTGGATTCTCATGGTGATCAAATAGGCTTAAATGTTAAAAACAGAAGTCCTCCTGTGGGTGGTTTGATCAGTAAGAAATCAAATGGGAGCCATCAATTAGCATTACCACTTACCTTCTGAGTACACTGCCTGAATGTTCCCCAAATAGTAACAGTCTTCCATCAATGTAGTGAATAATCTCCCTCTTATTTTAAAAAAAAGGCAACAATTCCAACTAAGCTAAAATAAACCTTGCCTTTTGCACCATCTAGGAATAAAAGATAGGCTAAACAAATTAGGACACAATAATAGGGTAAATTAGCCTGCAGGAAACAAATTAAACCTTAAGTGAACACATTTTTCAAGTTCTTCAACAGTACTAATTTACATAAGAAACAATTAGTGTACTGACTGCTAATTGTCATTTCTATCACTAAAGTCCATCTGTCTGGAATTTAAGGCTTGCTTGCTTGCTTCAGGGCTCAACTTCAGTGCCTAATTTCCACAGTTGTTAGTGCTTTCTTCTGGCTCAAGTTATCTTCTATTTACTAATGTGTTTATATGTTTTCTCCCCAGAAGAATGTAAGCCCTTTGAGGGCAAGAGCTACTTTACTATATTTCTGCACTTATTTCCTCAGGTGCTGGCACAGGGCTTTACACATAGTAGGTGCTCGTAAAGTTTGTTGATTAAATTACTTTGAATTACAAGAAATACTTGACAAAAATCTCGATATCTTGGGTGTAGCTAGTTTGTACTATACTATGCCCCTTCCTCCCCCTCCTTTTTTTAAAACTTGTCATGAGTAAGAAAATTATCAATAAACACAAACATTTCCATATACAAAGAAGACCAGAAGAATAGGATTTGTACATGAAACTATTAATCTCTTATATAGAGCTTGTTTTTTAAAAAGTATATGTTAAATTTTAAATGGTAGTGCTAGCAACAGTTCTCTGCTTGTCTATGTCCCCTTCTCTGCTCTCTTCTGTTTTTTAAAAAATATTTTTAAAATGTCATTGATGTTAACTTCTGTCTGTTCTTTTTTTTTTTGCGTCATTCTTAAACTACTCTTTATTCCACCACCAACCTCCCTCCCCACCAAAAAAATCCTTCCTTCCAAAAAATAAGCATAGTCGAGCAAAATAAATTTGGGTAAAAGTGTCATCTCTGAAAATTCCTATCTTATTCTACACTTACATGCCATTATGTCTCCACCCGCAGTTGGAAGGCATGCTTTCTCATCAGTCCTGCGGAGTTGTGATTGATGATTGATCGTTACGCTGATCAGAGTTCTTAAGTCTTTCAAGATTACTTTCCTTTATGACACTATACTCAGATATATAAATAATTCTCTTGGTTCCAATCACTTCCCTCTACAGCAGTTCATACAAGTTTTCCCATATTTCTCTGAATCTGTTCCTTTTGTCATTTCTTATGATGTAGTAATGTTACATTACATTCAAATATCATCATTTTTTTCAGCCATTCATTAATTGGTATTTATTTTGTTTTCAATTCTTTACATCAAAAAAAATATTGGTTATATCCTGGTATAGGTTCCTATTAATAAATCATTCAATCAATAAGCATTGGCCAACCATCTAATTTATTTCAAAAGACCATCTGTCTCTATTCCACCTCCTCATCTCATGTCATCCTTCAGACAGCTGTAAAAATAACTTTTAAAGTTGATGAATCCAATCATGTCTGTCACTCCTCTGCTCAGAATGCTTGTGACTGGTTATTGCTTACTAAATACAATTCAAACTACTCTGCAGAACATTCAAGGTCCCCCATGGTGTCTGGTGTCATTTAACCTTTCTAATATTTTTCTGATATTATTTTGCATTGCTCCTCCCCATTTACGTATGTTTCAAAATAAATCTCTCTCTCTCTCTCTCTCTCTCTCTCTCTCTCTCTCTCTCTGTCTGTCTCTCTCTCTCTCTCTCTCTCTCTCTCTCTCTCTCTCTCTCTCTCTCTGTCTCTCTCTCTCTCTCTCTGTCTCTCTCTCTCCATTCTCCCCTAAACATGCTAGGTACATATCAGTTCCTTTATTCAAATTTGTGGCTAGAATGTCTTTTTTTCTTCACTTGTTGAATTACTACTCATCTTTTAAAGATCAACTCACATGGCACCTTCTCTGTAAAGTTTTCCCTGGTCTACAATTTTTGGGGGGTAATGGCCCTAGCCCCTAGCCTTCATATAGCACTTTGTTATATAGCTCTCTAGTGAATTTATAATTTGCTCTTTAATATTATGTCTACCTGTGTATGTATGTGTATTATTCCCCAAGTGGATTGCAAGCTCCATTAGAGCAGGGACAAGTGTCCAACATGGCTTTGCTTGATATGTATATGTATATGATGAATGCATGAGAGATAGATCAAAGAAAGGAATTTCAGAGTAAGAGATACTAGAAGCAGAGTCATTTGTTAATGCATGGCTGTATTGTGCAGCGCCTATTGTACATCTGCATTCTAGAGACTATAAAAAGTTTTTTTTATAAAATTGCCTGAAACTGGATGGTACCTAAATATGTCATCCATCCATGAATGTAATATCAATTACCAGCTGTTATTATCCCTGACCTTCTATACATGCCCATGTTCTTCGAAAGTCAAGAGGAAAGCAAACAATGCCACATTTTTTTTTACCAAAATAAATTCTGTGGTGGTATAATATAAATTGGACCTGGAGTCAGAGTCCCATTTCTAACACATTCTATATATATAACACAAGGCAAGTCTAAGCTTGTCTGAGCCTCCATTTCTTCTTTTGTAAAATAGAGATGATAATACCTATAGTAGCAACCCAAAAAGGGAGTTGTAAGGACCAAATGAGAAAAATGCATTAAAGCATTTTATAAACTTTAAAGCAAGTTATGAAAGTTAGATATTGTCATTTAAAAATAGATTTTATTGATACCTTTAAAAATGCAATCATTTCTGGATATAACCCATTTCTACCCTCCACCTTGAGCCCTCCCTTGTAAAAAAAAATTAAGTAAAACTAATGGATGCAGTGTATGTGCCATTCTGTACCCATATTTACCTGCCTTGCTACCTGGAGAAGATGTGTTTGAGAATCATTGTCACCTATGACAATGATGAATATTGACCATATTCTCACCAGAGGATTGTGCAGTACTATGATTTACAACATGTAGAATATGGAGAACTTACATATGATGCAAAGGGGGAGCCATAAAGAAGGATTAAAGCTTTGGGAACTAGTTCTTATCAGGTAAAACCTAAAAGCCTGAAGGCAGAGGTCAATAGATCAGAGGTCTAAAACCTTCTCAATTCATGCTACTTTCTTTTCATTTTTTAAACTTTCTGTTTTTGTTCAGTTCATTATGGAGTCTCACAAGCTGGTCTTTTTAATAGAGCTTCAACAAGGGGTAGATAGCCTTACTTAACCTTTTCCAGGATGTTTTCTTTGATCCTCAGAGTGAAATTAAATGAGAAAATACCTTGGCCACTTTTTAAATTCTCATTTTAATTTTTTTTTCAATTGCTAAGCAAATTGCTATATCAAAACATCAGCCCATAGAAGCTGCATCCAGTAAACCCCTTAATCATGACAAGTTGTCATGGCAACAGCTGCTAGTGCAGACTTCCTGTACAAGGGCTGAATGTGATCAACTCAGTCTCCAAAAAACGGAGAAATGTATAAGCTTCTACGGTTTTTGTAATTCATTCTCTAACAACACGTTCTGTGACACTAAGTGTAATTTGGGAAGAAATTTTTTACCTCTCTTCTCTTTTATCGAGTATTCCTGTGCCTCACCCTATATTTTTCATTTAACAAGGAAGCATGGATACTTGCTGATTTCTTCAAACTAAAGTAAATTGAATCCACCCTAGGAAGGCAGAAGTCTATAAAAGGAAGGAAAATGTTTAATAAATACCTAAAGCAGTCCCAATAACTAAATATTTCTAGGCACTTCCTCTTCTATCTATTCCGTCTACTCTCAACTCCCAACCACATCCTTTTTCTTTTGCTTCATGAAGAAATTCCTTTTTTTTTTTTCTGTTGGAAACAAAGTGAATCATATTTGTTTTCAAGAGTACCACAAGTCTCCCAAGTAACAGCAGCTATTTTTAGAGGATCTTGGGGGGAGGGTGGTGGATCTTGAAGTCTGCTTCAGCTCAGATCTAGCTTGTTATATATATATATATATATATATACATATATACACCCAGAGATTTCCTCAAAGTGTTTACCATTTGAGCGCTTGAGCAGCTGTGCATAAAGAATGAACAGTGTGCTGTCTTTAGGTCCCTCCACCTTTTCCCTTCTTTACTTTGAAGATTAGAATCTGTGGTAGAGTATTTCTACCCAGTGCCAATTGAGTACATAAATAACCATGTTATTTTAAGAATTTCACCATGAGGTTAGTTAAGTGCTTTGAAAATTGAAATATTTGTGTGTATATGTAAGTTGTCTGAAGGCATTCACTTGTGTGAGTTGTTTTCATCGCCGGTCTCCTTGCAGTGGTAATTTTGTGGTTAGGTGCTTCTTTTAAATTCTCTAGATTAGAGGAGTGTGTGTGTGTGTGTGTGTGTGTGTGTGTGTGTGTGTGTGTGTGTGTGTGTGTATTAGGTTAAGGAAAGTAATATTTTTGTGGGCATGGAAGGACTGCCATCTGTACAATCAGAGAAAATACTAAAGACAAAGGAGGAAGGGTTGAAAAATCTCAGAACTTCAGCCCCCATGTCTGGATAGGGGTTCAGGACGGGAAGGTCAGATGGACTACTTTGTCTTACTAGGTTATGAATGTCAGTGAGATCACGAGTGTATATAACATAATTTGTAAAAAATAAAATAAAATTACTTCCTTGGAGAAGTTGGGAACTCTAAGTATGGAATGTAGTATACACTGTGAGATATTATTTCAGTATTGTGACAGGGTTTATGGGGTTCACTGTGCTCAAATAGATTTGTTACTCTTCACCCTGCTAATTGACTTGTTACAATATTCATTTTTATTAACCAGAATTCTAAAGTAATCCAGGGGCATATGTGGACAATTCATTACTAATTCAGAAAATTGTAACATCTCTCATTGAGCAGTCAACTAGCTCTAATCTCTACTCTATTTTATTAAATACTATATACAGAGAGAACTAGGAGAGCTAGGTAGTGCAGTGATTAGAGTGCTGGGCCTGAAGTCAGGAAGACTCATCTTCCCGAGTTCAAATCTGGCCTCAGATGCTAGCTGTGTGACCCTGGGCAAATCACGTAACCCTATTTGTCTCCGTTCCTCATCTGTAAAATGAGCTGGAGAAGGAAGTGGCAAACCACTCAAATATCTTTGCCAAGAAAACCTCGTGGATAATACGGTCCATGGGTCACAAAGAGTTGGACATGACTGAACAACTGAACACAACATGACTAAAATGGAGAAATGTTTTGCATGGCTGCACATGTATAACTTATGTCAAAGTGCTTGCCTTCTTAGTGGGAGAGAGGGAGGAAAGAGAGGGAGAGAGAATTTGCAATTCACAAATTAAAAAAAAAGACAAATGTTAAAAATTGTTTCTACATGTAATTTGGAGGGAAATAAAATATTAAATAAAAGGAAATTTTCCCAGTTTTCTGCTTTCCTTCTAATTCTGGCTCCATTAGTTTTTTGGTGTGTGCAAAACCTTTTTAATTTACTATAATCAAAATTAACCATTTTGTGCTCCATGATGTTCTCTAGCTCCTGTTTGGCCATAAACTCTTCCCTTCTCCGTAGATCTGACAGGTAAAATTTTCCATGCTCCCCTAATTTGCTTATGGTATCACCCTTTATGTCTCAATCATACACCCATTTTAACCTTATTTTGGCATATAGTATGATATGTTGCTCTATACCTAGTTTCTACCAAATTGCTTTCCAGTTTTCCCAGCAGTTTTTTGTCAAACAGTGAGCTCTTGTTTTAAAAGCTAGGATATTTGCATTTATCAAATATTGTATTACTATGATCATTACCTACTATGTATTATGTGCCAAATCTACTCCACTGATCTGCCACTCTACCTCTTATCCAGTACTAGATTGTTTCAATGACTATTGCTTTATGATATAGTTTGAGATCTGGTGTGGCTAGGCTGCCTTTATTCATATTTTTCCATTAATTCCCTTGATATTCTTGACATTTTGTTCTTCCATTTGAATTTTGTTATTATTTTTTTCTAGCTCTATAAAATAATTTTTGATAGTTTGATCCGTATGGCACTGAATAAGTAAATTAACTTAGGTAGAATTGTCATTTTTATTATGTTGGCTCAGCCTATCCATGATCAATTGTTATTTTTCCAGTTGTTCAGATCTGACGTTATTAATATGAAAAGTGCTTTATAATTGTCTTCATGTTCCTGGATTTGTCTTGGCAGGTAGACTCCCAAGTATTTTATATTGTCTTCAGTTATTTTAAGTGGAATTTCTCTACCTCTTTATGCTAGGTTTTGTTGGTACTATATAGAAATGATAAGATTTATGTAGGCTTATTTTATATTCTACAATTTTGCTGAAGTTGTTAATTATTTCAATTAGTTTTTTAGTAGATTCTCTCGGATTCTTCAAGTATACCATCATATCATCTGCAAAATGATGCTTTGTTTTCCTCATTACCTATGCTAATTTCAATTTCTTTTTCTTCTCTTATTGCTATAGCTAGCATTTCTAGTACAATGTTGAATAATAGTAGTGGTAATAAGAATCTTTGCTTCATCCCTGCTTTTATTGGGGAGGCTTTAGCTTATCCCCATTACAGATAATGTTTGCTTATGGTTTTAAATAAATACTACCTATCATTTTAAGGAAAACTCCATTTATTCCTATTCTTTCTACTGTCTTTCAATAAGATTGAGTATTGTATTTTGTCAAAAGCTTTTTCTGCATCTATTGAGATAATTATATAATTTTTGTTGGCTTTATTATTGATATGGTCAATTATGCTGATAGTTTTCCTAATATTGAACCAACCCTACATTCCTGGCATAAATCTCACCTGGTCATAGTATATGATCCATGTGATATATTGCTATAATCTCCTTGCTAGTATTTTATTTAAAATTTTTGCATCAATATTCATTAGGGAAATTGGTTCGTAGCTTTCTTTCTCTGTTTTTGCTCCTCTTGGTTTAGTTATCAGAACAATATTAGTATCGTAAAAGGAATTTAGTAGATTCCTTTTTTGCCTATTTTTCCAAATAGTTTCTATAGTACTGGAATTGTTTGTTCTTTAGATGTTTGATAAAATTCATTTGTGAATCCATCTAGGCCTGGGGATTTTTTCTTAGGGACCTCATTGATGGCTTCTTCAATTTCTTTTTCTAAGATAGGGCCATTGAAGTATCCTATTTCCTCTTCTGTTAATATGGGCAATTCACATTTTCATAAATCTTCATCCTTTTCATTTAGATTGTCAGATTTATTGGCATATAACTGGGCACAATAATTTTTAATAATTGCTTTAATTCCTCTTCATTGGTAGTGAATTGTAGATCCGCTGATTCTTTTCTTCAGTATATTTTTCAGTATTTTTTTGAGTCTCTTTTAGCAAGTCATTGACTTGTTTTTCATGGTTTTCTCTCATCCTTCTCATTTCTCTTCCCAATTTTTCCTCTACTTCTCTAACTTGCCTTTCTA
>CM053625.1:206274934-206328316 GCA_028646595.1 Phalanger gymnotis
CCAGAATGTACGCCATCTTGGAGTGGGGGGGGAGGAAATGGGGAGAAAATTTGTAATTCAAACGCCTGTGAAAATCAATGCTGAAAACCAAACATGTCAAAAATAAATTAAAAAAAAAAATAGAGCTAGCCAGTGGGATGAGGGTAATGAGACAATGAATAATGAGTAATTTCAGACAATTTTTCAGAGAGAGCACTAAAGATGTAGCAGTAAGGGGTAAAGTGCTGGGTGCTTGTCAGTCATCATCTTCTCGATGCTTTTGACTACTAATAGGGTAATCTATTTCACATGGATGTTGTGAGAAATAAAAAATTATCATGAAAACTATGGATGCTTTTCCCATAGTAAGAGGAATAAGGCTTATATGGTTCATAAAGCCAAGCCATCATGTTTGTTTCTCAGGCCTTATTAATCTATGGGTCTTCCATACATGCATCTGCTGACATTGTTTCAGTGAAGGAAAATTCCATCCATTTAAAAAGTAAATGACTCATCATAGTCTTGTTTTTCTTCAGTTTCTGGTCACTTTTGAAGAATCCTGATGATACGAAAATCACTTTGATGATTGCATGTGTGGTTGGCTGTAGATTTTCTCTAATAGAGAGCTTGTTCTGATAGAGATTTGTACATTTTTTCCTAAGTTGTTTTGGGTCACATTATTAATTGAGTATCACTATCAAACATAGGCCACCATACAAGAAAAGAGAAACTTTTTTTAGCTGTGAAACAGAAAATCATTACTTTCAAATTCATTTTCCACCTTCTTCAGTGCACATGACGTGCTACCAAAGATACAAGCTGTTCTTTTGGTCAAAGAATCAGTTGTGGTTGGGAGCCAGAACAACAGTCTGGAAGAGCAGGCCAGACAGCTGTCAAACTATTACAAAATTGCTTAGAAACATTAGCCCCATCCCCATGTGTTTACTTCAGAGAAGTTGTGAAAGTCGCATTTCCGCCTTGGGAACAGACAGCATGGGAAATAAATTACCCTGCCTTTCCAATCAGATGTGTTAAAGCAGTGGGTGTTACAAAAATGTGGAATAGCTTTAAGAACAGATTCAACCCTCTATTCTTTTTATCTCTTAGTTGAATATACCTTATGTCAAAAAGTCACTGTGGCTTTGTTACCATGTGGGTGAAAAGCTCATTATACTGAATAACACAGGTATCAGAAAGGTCCCTTTTCACTGATTTTATTCTTGCTTTGATGTGATGTGGTTATTGGCCACCAAAGCAGCAAAACTTTAGGAATAAGACAGGTTTCCCAAAGCTGAGCCCAGGTTAGTGAAAATATCCCCCATGTGCAAATGATTCACCGACAACAATCCAGACCCCTCCTCAAAGCCAAATGGGGATCTGTGGCTTCTGAGCATTTTTGGTGGTAGCATAGTTGTAGTGGTAGTGGGGTGTGTGTGTGTGTGTGTGTGTGTGTATGTGTGTGTGTGTGTGGTTAATATTAATATTAAGAAGCACCTCCACGAAGTCAATTCCTCATCCTGACATGAAGGTGACACTGGGCTCTTGAAATCCATGCCAACAGAATGTAAGGTCTGGTACATTCTACCATGCTGAAAACACTACAAGCATGATCCTGGCAACTGGTTAAATATCTGTTTCCTTCAAACAAGCCTAGGTAAGCATTGACATGTTCATCGTTAGTAGGCTAGCCAATTGATAAGGAACTATTAGACTATGGCAATCAATGAAATAATAACAAAAATATAGAATGGCCCCAAGTCCCATGCAGACTCGCTCTTGCAGCCATGAGAGCAAAGCAGGGGAAAATGGGGGGGGGGAGGGACTAAACTCTACTCATTTTTTTTGACTATCTATAAATATTAAATTGCTGCTGGTACTCCAAATGTGAGACCTTTGCTATTTTCATTTATTTATCTGCTGTCATTGAGCAATTTTTCTGGTTCTCATTTTTCCTCTTAGCTTTACTTCTTAAAATCATACCTTTTGTTCTAATCTCACCTACTAGATTGGAACCTTTTTAAGGGCAGGAATAATAACTTATGTTCACTTTTGTGACCCCGGGCAAACCTCTTGGTGCCCCGGGAAATAATCTAATAGTATAAATTGCAGAACAGGTTCCAGGCTATTGGTTCGAAGGATTTCCTTAAACAAATAAACGGGTCACACACACACACACACACACACACACACACACACACTCCCTCCCATAGAAACATGTATGTGTATGTATCTCTTATCTCTCTGTCCATCTATCTGTCTGTCTGTCTGTCTCTCTGTCTCTCCTATCTGACCAACTAGTTAGGAAATATAAGAGCAAGAAATCATAACTTATACATTTTAATGTAGCTTATACTGTGCTTAGTTCATAGTGATGACCCAGTAATTACTTGTTGGCAGACTGATAATGATTTCCTTGGATAGAAAATTATAATAAAGCCTGTTATCAAAATCTGCTTTCACCATCGGTCGCATCTGACTCTTTGTGACCCTTTTTGTGGGTTTTCTTGGCAAAGATGCTGGAGTGGTTTGCCATTTCCTTCTCTAGCTCATTTTACAAATGGCAAACAGAGTTAAGTAACTTGACCAGGGTCACACAGCCAGTAAGTGACTGAAGCTAAATTTGAACTCAGGAAGTCTTCCAGACTCTAGGCCCAGCTCTCTATCCACTGCTCCACCTAGCCACCCAAAATGGTGGTGCACATGCTCCCTAATACCATTGCTGAAGGGCTTGTTCTAGGTCATTTGACATTATTCCTTGCATGCAAACTCTGAACCCAGACTATCTGTCTACTATTTCTCCTTCTTATTACATTCAATTCAGGGGTTGGTCCAATAAACATTATTGAGAGGCCTATCCTCCTTCTGATCACACATTTCATGGATGACATTAATACCACTTCTTGTAGACACAATGATGTAAGCCAACTGAACTTACTATGTTTGTCTCACTTTTTCTTTTAAGTTACCTATAAATTTTACTCTTTGGGGATAGTGCTATTTCATGATTCATAGTCCAGTGGTATCCCTTAAAGAATTTTGGTGTTGAAAAAGACAGAATTTTGTGTCTGACACAACACAGAAGAAAAAATAGGAAAAGATTTTTGCAAAAGGCCTTCTCAAATAAAATCATTTGAGTAGATATCCTCTAGCAAAATGTTCCATTCATCAAAAAAGTGGTTTTTAATTATGATAGACTTTCAGATGAGGACCTAAGGTTTCTGCGTTAAAGTAACTATAAGTGTACCATTTTAAGAATTTTCAAATTCTCAAAAATAATTAAATCCTATTAACAACCATATGAAACCATTAGCTTTGATGGTTTCCAAACCACTAATAATAATGGAAATAATGGAAATAAAACAACTCTGAGGCTTTACCTCACACCCACCAAACTGGCAAAGATGACAAAAGAGAGAAATAGTCAATGTTGGAAGGGCTAAAGAAAGATTGGCACACTAATATACTATTGGTGGATCTATGAAGCAGTCTGTGCCAGTAAGGCAAAATGAGCTTAGTTTAAGGGGTGCCCTTGAGGAGTTTGGCTTTTGTTTACTGTGAAAGTACTTTCACCTGTTAAACGCTAAGCCTGTTAAACTCTAAGCCCCAGGCCCAAAGCCCTATCAGGTGTGAAACCCGTGTGGGCAGTAGGTTAAGGACTTAAGAGGGGCCAATTTGGGAACCAATGGGTCTCTGGACTCTGGTCTCTAGTCGTTGAGGTGGGACTTGAGAACACCAGAGGCTTGGCTGTGAGGAGAGGCGAGAAACTACAGCTGGAAAAAAATCCAAAGCAGAGCCGACCCCTGTGCGGACCCAGGAGTTCGAGGGAGGTCTTGAGGCCGGTGAATATGATTTATGCCATCTTATTTTTCTGTGGCCTCCTGGCTACTCTTGTGAGGAGGGCCTACTGGGCCTGGAGTCTTGTGTTCACAATACTGGAATGGGGAGGTTGGTTCGCTAATTTGTTGTTCCGGGCCCTGAATAAATGTTTTGATGCCTTCTGCTTGGAGAATTTCGAACCATTCAGATATTTATATGATCCTTTTTGAGATCATAAATTCGGCCTTCCTACTACACAGTCCAACCCATCTGGAAAGGGATTTAAAATTATGTTCTAAAAGTGACTAAAATGTTCTGACCCAGAGAGCCTATGTATACCCCTGAGAAGACAGGCAGAAAGGATACATATACCAAAATTTTCATTGCCTTACTTTTTTGTAGTAGTAAAGAACTGGGAAATGAGTAAGTGCTCATTGTTTGAGAAATGACAAAGCAAATAGTGGCACATGAATGTAATGCATTCTGTACTATGTATGTAATGTACTATGCAGTAAGAAATTACAAATACGAAGACTCAATTAGACAAACAATAAGCATTTATTAAGTGACACTGTGCTATCCCCAGACATTGAATATAGACAAAAATGCAATAGCCCATGTTCTAAAAGAGTTTACATTCTATCAGCAGAGGCAATACATATATAAGAAAAAATATGTACAGGACATATCCAAAATAAATGCAATGTATCTGAGAGGGAGGGCACTAGCTGCTGGACTATCAGGAAGAACTTCGTGTAGGAGGTAGTATTTGAGCTGAGCGGTGAAGGAAATGAGGGCTTCTTAGAGGCAAGTGGGGGCAGAAGGAGTACATTCCAGGCATGAGAGATAGCCATTGCATGGTCGCATCAAGTCACATCTCCTTATTCTACAGATTTGGAAAAAGACCCAGAAAGAAGAAATGCTAATGCCCACTTTCTCACAGTGAGTTTGTTGGCTGACCAGGGTCCAGATTTCCTAGTCCAGTGCTTTCTATTCCCTTTGCTTATTGACAATTAATCAATCAATAAACATTGATTAAGCACCTATTATGTACAAGGCATTTGCCTTAGCACAGTGGGATACAAAGAAAGGCAAAAGACAGTCCCTGCCCTCAAGCAGCTTACAATCGAATGGGGGAGAAAACATGCAAATATAGCTGAAGTGAGCTATATACAGGATAAATAGGAAATAATTAAAAGAGGGGGAGTACTGTAATTAAGAGTGGTTAGGGAAGGCTTTCGGTAGGTGAGATTTTAGTTAGTGCTTAAAAGAAACCTAGTTGGTCAGTAGTCAAAATGGAGGAGGGAAAGCATTGCAGGCATGGGGAATGGCCAGCAAAAATTCCCAGATCAATATAAGAAAAATAAAGGCTATAGAAGTTAAGCAGGTAACATAGCTCAGGAGAACATTTCTTACAGGGACAAAAGCCTGGGGGAATATACCTACAGAGCCTATAAAATATTGCCCCAACAAATTCTCTTCACAACAAAATTGTACATTATTAATATAATAATATTATTAATAATAATGATAGCATTTGTATAGAACTTTAAGGTTTACTAAGCACTTGATCTCATTTGTTCCTCACAACAACCCTATAAAGTATATCGCCCCCACTTTTTTTAAAGGAAGAAACTGAAGCTGAGGCAGGTTAAGTGACTCGCCCAAAGTCACATGGCTAATACAGATGAGGAGATGGTAGACACAGGTTAAAAGTATTTGCTCAGGGCCACAGAGGTATTAAGTGCCAGAGACAGAGTTCAAACTCATGCCTTGCTGATCAAAAGCTCATGACTCTATCTACTACATTACTAAGCTATCATACATTACAACTCAAACCCATAGTAAAGTTGAGAAACTATTGATAGGGTCAATCACTCCTTTTTAATTGTAGCCCTTATATATAGAGACTCTGGAGGTCTTTATCTCAACTTCCACTCTCACTAGCAAGTAAAGTCCCAAAACAAGATTAGCTTACGTCTCTTTCCACTCCACCCCCACAAACTCATATTTCAGGGGTACCCTTAAGAGGAAGTGGAGTTCTTCTAAAACTATCAGTTCAATTCCCCATTCCAGTGTGTTCTCCCAATATCAATTGCCAGTTATAGGTATCTCCCTTATATTATCAATATTCACCACAGTAATTAGTGGCCCTGTATCATTCGAACAATCAACTCTAATTAGATTTTTTGAAGTGCTATTTATTAAGACTATATAACAAGAAAAGAAGTAGATATTCCTGTGAAACAAGGCACATGTTCTCCTCTACACCTTGGTCCCTAAGAAGTGTGTACTCAATCTTGAAGGGTTTGCTACAAAGCATTTGCCCAATTTGTTTCTGAATATACATTAGCCAATGGAGAAAATTGCTCCATGAAGCACCATCTAGATTGCCAAATCTGATTCATCTGTTGGACTGGGTCTTGTAGGTTGTTCCTTGGACTGTGTTGATTGTAAACTCTAGCATAGGCTCCTGTCCCTAAATCTTTCAAGATCTGATCAGGTCATAGTATTGACATTCCATCTCCAATATTCATTCATTTAAGAGCAGAAAAGAATAAATACAAAGAAGGAACTAGGAGTACCATGCTCATATGTTTGCCCAGGTGAAGACACAGTCAGTCAATAAATATTTATTAAGCACCTACTATATTCCAGACACTGTGAAAAGTGCTGGGGATATGAAAAGAGATAAAAGGCAGTCCTTGCTCTCTGGGAGCTCACAATCTAGTGGGGGAGACAGCAAGCAAACAGTTATAAACAAACAAGCTACATATGGGATAAATAGGAACTAATTAAGAGGGGGAAGGCATTAACATTAAGAAGAGTTGGGAAAGTCTTTAGAATATAGGATTTTAGTTGGGACTTAAAGGAAGCCAAGGAAGGCAGTAGACAGAGATAAGAAGGGAGAGCATTCTAGGCATGTGGCTAGCCAGAGAAAATGCCAGGAGCCAAGAGATGGAGTGTCTTGTTCTTGAAAATTAAAGAGGCCAATGTTCCTGAAGTGTGTGTGTGTGTGTGTGTGTGTGTGTGTGTGTGTGTGTGTGTGTGTGTATGCAGAGGTATAAGATATAAGAAACCTAGAAAGGTAGTGAGGGGGCTAGGTTATGAAGACCTCTGAATGCTAAACAGATTTTGTATTTGGGGGCGATAGGGAGTTACTGGAGTTTCTTGAGTAAGGGGGGGAGGGGATTGACATGGATCAACCTATACTTTGGAAAATCACTTTGGTGACTAAATGAAGGTTGGATTGGAGTAGGGAGAGACTTGAGGCAGGCAGACCTACCAATAGATTATTTTAATAGCCTACTCTAGATGTGATGATGGCCTATACCAAGGTATCATAGTAGTATCATAGGAGAGAAGAGAGTCATGGGGTATGGGCCCTGGACCCCTTTGAACTTCCTCTGAACTTTTCCACATGGTCCAGTCCCTGGCATTTGCCTGAGGTGTTGCCCATCCCAGTGATCCTTTCACCTGTCCTTTTATTGTGGCCCCACACCCAACCCTTCATTTTCTGTTGCCTCTAACCCAGCCCACCCTTCATTGTCTATTGCTTCCCTTATTCCCAGCTAGACTCCTGCTTGGTTACCTCCAGGTCATCCCAGCCTATTGGCCATTCCTAGATCCCATCCAAATTTTCACACAAATCTTTTCCCTTATAAAACAGATCAGTCTCATCTACCAAATGTACAGGTTCTTAAAAATCCTGCTTGCTTTTATTGGCAAAGCAATAAACCTTGTCTCTGACTAAAAGAAGACTTGAGTCAAATTCTTCTAAGGCAGAATCCATTCCTTTTGCCCTGGAATTTTAGGGTTCCCAGCACCCCTAGACTGCAACAGGAACATAGTCAAGAGATGTTGCAAAGGTGAAATTGACTGACCTTGGCAACAGATTATATATGGAGCAATAAGAGATAGGAGTGAAGGATGATATCTAGATTTCAGTTTTGAAGGACTGGGAGGTTGGTGTTATGGTCTACAGTGAGAGGGAAAGTGGGGAGTGTTTAGGGGGAAGATAATGAGTTCCATTTTGGATTTGAGCTTAAGATGTCTACTGGACAACCAATCTGAGATATCTGAAGGGAAGTTGAAAATGGGAAATTGCAGATCAGTAGAGAAGTAGGGACAGAATAGGTAGATTTAAGATTTGCTGGCATGGAGATGGCATTTAAATCCTTGGGAGCTGATGAGGTTACCAAATGAACTATTATAGAGGGTGAAGAGAGCTCAGGATAGAACCGTGGGGGACACCTATGATTAGAAGAGTATGGCCTAAATGAGGATTCATCAAAGGAGAGTGAGGGGTAGACAGATAGGTAGAAGGAGAACCAGGAGAGAGTGGTATCCCTAAAACCTAGAGAGATGAGAGTATCAGTGAGGAGAAGATGATCAACAGTGTCAAAAGCTGCAGAGACAGACAACCCTAAACATTGCTACTATGTCTCTCCTCATCTGGAGGCTTACAAGAGTATTTCTGCCTCACTCAACCAGGCAACCAGGAGTTAAAAAGAGAGAGACTTTGGCTATTTTTGCTATTTTTTCAACTCACACCCAGTGCAGAGTCAGCAGCCAATGGAAAATCTATTTCTTCACCAACTGGCTAATATATAGAAGTAGTCATACCTGTTCATACTTTGTTATACGTGCCCAAAAGCAGGCTCATCAAACATTCATATCCTTCTAGAACTGAGTCCTTATTGGCTAGTCCTCCTCCCTTAACAAGGATTCACTTGAGGCAAATTAGGATAGAGTTCCAGTGATCTATATCTGCATTCCAAACTAAAAGTCTGGTGACAGAGAAAGGCCCTAGGCAGATCTTTCTTAACATATCTTGAATTTATAATGTGTGATTATTATAATTTCTAAGGATTAAGAGTTTTTAACCATAACAATGTTTAAATTATTTCTGTAATCCACTTACAACTTTTTCAAAAGTACTTTTGAGATTTATACCTATTTGGAGAAAATTGTTGTAAATCTGCTGCAAGATATATACAATTTTCTGACTCTCTAAAATGTTCCTAAAGCACTTATTGTATTTACTTGGCATGTGAAATAGTTTTTCTCTAGATTAACTTATTATTATATATAGCAAATCAACCAATACCTGAATCGTTACAATTTTGAAATAAATAAAAAACCTGGGGAAAAAAATCGCAGTCATGGTAATGATTGGTCATTCAAAACTACTTTAAACATATAAAATCTACAAAGCCTAATATCTCTTTGCCAGCACTGTTGTCTCAGGTATGAAGAAACCTCTGTTTGGAAATTGCTGTGTGTGTGTGTGTGTGTGTGTGTGTGTGTGTGTGTGTGTGTGTGTGTGTGTGTGTTACTATGTGTGTGTGTGTGTTACTATGTCTATTTAGAAAAAAAAAATTCATCTCATACCATGTGTAGTCCTTAGGAGCTAATATTCACTAAAAATCTTGGGACTTTCCTTCAGCAAATGAAAACTTTTTTGACCTGCAATGAATTATGACTCTCCAAATAGGGATATTTTTAAGAGAATTATTATGACTTGGGTGAATACAGAAAATTCAGCCTGGCCAGGTACTTGGTGAGATAGAAAGAGCTGGTGGGAGGGAGGCATGAGGCGTATGAAGACTGGAAGAGCTTTGAACGCTAAATAGTAGATTTTATATTTGCTCCTGGAGTTAACAGGGAACCACTGAATAAAGAGCCACTCAATAAAGAGTAGAGTGTTGACATGGTAAGATCTATGCTTTAAGGAAAATTACTTTGGTGACTGAATGGAGGCTGGATTTGAATGGGGAGAGACTTAAGGCAAGCTGACCAACCAGCAGGCTATTACAATAATCCAGGAAGGAGGAGAAGAGGAATTGTACCAGGGCGGTTGTAGTAAGAGAGGAGAGAAGAAGGTGTTGGGAAAGATGTTGTAAAGGTATAATATATAGACCTTGGTGACAGATTAGACATTGCCTATGAGAGTGAGGAGTCCAGAATGACACCTAGGTTGTGAGGCTAGGGGACTGGCAGATGGTAGCATCCTAGCAATAAAAGACAAGTTTGGAAGGGTACAGGGTTCAAAGGCAAAGATGATGAATTCCATTTTAGATATGTAGAGATTATGTCTACTCTACATCCAATTAGAGATAACAAAGGCAGTTGGAGATGGGAAGAATGGGAGTTGTAAAAAGTTAAAAGAGGCTGTTAGAAAAATAAAAGCAGACAAGAAAGGGGTGGGGCGAGACTTTTGAGGGAGTGCAAGAACATCCATGATGGTTAATCTAAAATCTCAGATCTAGACCCTGCCTCTAAGAGTCCACGGTGGGAAAGATAAAATAGTGGGACAGAATCTACTCTAGGGAGTGTCAGAGGAGAAAACCAATCACATTGTTAAGGGAAGTAACTTTACTGACAGTTTTTATCAGAAACCCAATAAAGGTTAAAGCTCTAATTGGAAAGGACCTTATTCCTCTTGAAGGGAAAGATTTATATAATCAGAAGGGTTAACCCCCTAAAGGTAATAACCTATTCATGTGACCCACAGAGAAAAGAGCAGTGATAACAGAAACCTTTATAGTGCTAAAAACCTAAAACAAACCTAATAGTAAGGAGTCAGTTCCTTACTAGGAGATAACAGGCTAATCAGATAAACTACTCCTTATTAAAAAGCTGCATCACTTTCCAGGTAACCTTTAACAGGATTTTCCTTAGGAAAATGTCTTAACTCGTAGACTCATAGAAGCAGGATAACAATGGAGACCTTGAGCTCTAAAGCAGAATAGTAATAAAGATATTTTTAGGTAGGCAGGCAGGACTTCTGAAACACCTCCAAGTGTCCTAATCTGCCTGGTGTACCCCACACAAACCATCCCTGAAAGCCTGCTATATTCAGATAACTTAGAAAAGGAGTTCCCAACTTGGGAGAGAGAAGTTTATCATGAGGATATAGAGAATATTTGACCAACAGCTACATAATCCTAATGGAACTAACTAATCTATTTCTCAGGTGCATATGTGTGACAAACTCTAGAGTTAATTTCCTTTCCTATTGATTAGAAGTTCTGGAAGGTTTACTGAGAGATGAAGGACAATAGACAGCTAAGTGGCACAGTGGATAGAGAGCCAGGCCTGGAATCAGGAAGACCTGACTTCAAATTCAATCTCAGATACTTACTAGCTATATGACCCTGGGCAAGTCACTTAACCTTGTTTACCTCAGCTTCCCTCATCTGTAAAATGAGCTGGAGAAGAAGATAGAAAACTGCTCTATGTCTTTGCCAAGAAAATCCCAAATGGGTCATGAAGAGTCAGATACCACCGAAAGAGGTGAACAACAACAACAAAGCAAAATAGACTAAAAGGCGAGGCAAGGCAACGAGCATTTCTTAAGGGCCTACTAAATACCAGGTACTATCCTGAGGATGCAAAGAAGGCTAGTTCTTGCCTTCAAGAAGCTTACTTTCTATTGGGGGCAGACAGTGCAAAAGGGAGCTGAAAGCAGGGGGAGGATGGGTATACATACAAGGGCATGATGTCAAAGTCTTGAAATTCAGAAGCAGAGTGAAGAGGGAAACTAAGATTGGCCCATCCCCAAAATAGAGGTCCCAAGAGGAACTCATTAATCGAAATGGAACCAGCATGAGAGAGGGATATTTTAGGATGAGAAAAGCAGTCTGAGTGTGCCTGATATAGAAGAACCATGAGAATAGTCTGTAGCTGCCGAGAGAAAAAAAAGAAAGTTTCTCAAGAATAAAACTAGAGAAGAGATAATACCAATTATAAACAGGATTATTTTCCTTAGGAACGGAAATTGGGTCCTAACCAGTACAAAAAATATAAAATTATTTTTCTGGTTGTTTTCTCAAAAGACATTGGTGCTAACAGCAGGAGTTTGAAAAGAAATTAGGAAGTTAGAAAATCTGAATAGTAAAATTAGGAAATGAAACTCATAATCAGACTCAGCATGAAGGTCATTTAGATTAGCAGAATGCCCTTCCTATTATGTCTCAAAAAAGAGAGAATGAAAAAGTCAATTTCCCACCCCCTCACCCCCCACCTCCTGAAAAAAAAACTGGTTAGAAAAACTGACAGAACCTAAAGGGATTAGTAACAAATTACAAAAATCCTCATATGTCAATGAGGGCATCCTTAGGAGGACTTGGAAAATGGACCATCAAAGATGTCAGTGGTTGCAACAAATAGAATTAAGTATACTCAGGCTTTGTAAAATTGAGGTACTGTTTTACTTTGTTTTTCATAATGGCAGCAAATGGCTGCTCATTCAGCAACTGCTCACAAATCATTTGTTTGGTGCACAGAGCTATGTTAGGCACTGGAGAAGATGCAAAAATAAAGCCCAGCATCTGCCCTTACAGAATTTATAATCTGAGGATGTCTTGTGGAGAGGCGGTACAGATAATGTTGCTGGCTTGTGCAAGATTTGTAAATCTCACCTAAAGTGGACTTAACCTAGGTTTCTGTCCAAGCAGGTCTATCCTGGGAGGGAGAAGGCAATGGAATTTATATTCATTTCTTCCTTCTCCTTCCTTAATCCTTAATGTTCTAATGGTTCTAATTTGCTTCTTCTTACAATTTGAATGAGGCAAGCTGTAAGCCACTGTAATCAGCATAAATGAAGGACAATCATAACACATGTTATTAGAGTTGTAGAACAAGGGTTAGGAGTTTCTGTACCAGGACTTTCCTATATTGATGAAATTATAAGAATACTCAGAGTATTCAAAAATCTTACTTTCCAACCCCCCACCAGTAGATCTGTGGTTTCATCAATGTAGGTACTCCCTCTTTTGATACAGATTTCAATTCATCTGTACCCTCCTACCATAATTTCTTCTCCATAAATCCTATACAGGGAATATGCTGAATGTGTTGGGTATTTTCCTATGTTGTGAGCATATCAGTGGAGCATGAAGTCTATCGTAGTTTTTTTGTTTGTTTTGGAAGGGGGAAGGAAAGGCAATTGGGGTTAAGTGATTTGCCCAAGGTCACACAGCTAGTAAGTATCAAGCAGGTGAGGTCAGATTTGAACTCAGGTCCTCTTGACTCCAGGGCCGGTGCTCTATCCACTGGGCCACCTAGCAGCCCCAGAGCATGAAGTCTGTCTAGGAAATACCTCTCTCCCTTAAACACAACTGGCCCATCTTTTCCAGCCATATATCTCTCTGATGATATCTTTTACACTACTCTTCCTATGTAATTCTTGGTTGATAATACATTTCAGCCTACTCACACCCTCCATGCTTGTTTCTGGTGTCCTCTGGACAACTCTCATTTGTGGTGTAACACTGTTGACTCTGTTCCCACTGTCTCAGAACTAAGTCTGTTACCTCTCCTCAAGGTTCGAGAGTACCCTAAATAGTTCGTGGGTATCTTTTCTCTCTGTCATTGGCTCAAGCCCCCCACTGACTGTTCCCTCTTCCTATCTCTTAAGGGACTAGTATATTCCTAGTTCTATTTAACCACCTAACATCAGAATAACTTTCACAAAAGGATGTTTACTTCATAGATATAACAAGAATAAACACACACATTTCTCCCAGTGCTGGGGAGGCAAGGAGATTAGGCTCAAAATTTAACTCAGTTTCTGCATAACATTGGTTCCACCAAGTTCATGATGAGGTGTGCCACGACTGCCGAATAATCCTGCATCTCGGCTACCATTCGGCTGGGTTCTGAAGGTCAATCTCAAAAGTTGCTCCTTATTCCTCAGGGCTTTAATGCTTCATTGCCTGAAAAATTAGAGCTCTGGAATGACAGGAGGCTTTTTAAATTTACTGGACTTTTTACATTTACAAGGTCATAGGCTCCACTCCCTTCACTAGCTGTTAAGTTCCTTCAAAAGCGCCAAGGCCAAGAGATTGTAGCTGAAGGTGATAGAATTTTTTTTTTAATATCTCAATAATCTACCAAAAAGCTTCTTCTTCTTAGCTGACAAGAAACAGTTGTAGAATGTCTACGTAAACTCCACAGTTTGTATCCCTCAAAGCACTTCTCTAATACGCCATCCTGATTCTCTCATTAGCAGCTACTGAGCATCCTCCAAGTGAAGAGATACCATTCCAGGGGCTGATTTGGCCTGTACACGTGCCACCCCCAACTCCCTACCCTCTACCCGCCATAGCCACTTCCCTTTACATCGGACAAAGGGCTAGATCTAGAATTTGGTGGAAGGGGCAGGATGGATTGATTGCCTTTGAGAATTTAGTGTTTTTAGCTACCTCGATTATCTCCCTAAAAAAAAAGCCATGTTTAAAAAAAAACTCCAAAACGCAGCCTTCTTCTCATGATCCCGTATGTCTTTGAGTCTCCGAATACCACAGTCTTTGAACAATGACAATAATAATCCAGGATCAGATAATTGCCGCCAGAAATTACAGAAATATTTTTGGTTTTTTGTGACTAGGTATCCCTCTTTGTCTCAAACTGGAAGTGCAGCATTCATATACAGGCTCAATCCCACTTCTGATTGACATGGAAATTTTGACCTGCTCCATTTCCAAAGTGGATGGTTTTCCTCTCCTTAGGCAGTTTAGTGGTCTTCCAGTCCCAGGGGATCACCATGTCGGTGCCAGATTTAATGCAAACACTTGATCAGCTTAGCCTGCTTCAGCTCATCATTGCTAAACTCAAGGCATCCAGCCTCTTTTTCCAGAAGCAGAGGTTACAGGTATGTGCTACTCTCCCGGCCTGAAAGGCTATCTTTCAGGAGCTCATATTTAATGTAGATTATTAAAGGAAACAGTAGAAACTGCAGTATATTCCTGAAGACTGTAAAAATTTGACAAGTATTGAATACCTATCATGAAAAGTTCTAGGTCCTATGATAAACAAGATGGGGGACTAGAGATTTTCTCTGATTCCTTTGTCCTCTGAAACTTTTCCAAAACAGATATTAGGCACTAAAGACGAAGAAATTTCAGCCATCGCCATCATCGAGGACACTCAGAATCCAAAATAATGTAAAAAACAAAACAACAACAACAAACCAAATAAATTCGTGAAATGACTGCTACACTGAGCTCAATGAGCATCCCTCCCTCATGCTCCCAACAGCCAAGCTGTACTAGCTGACCCACACCGGCTCGCAACAAAATCCAACCCCACACTTGGTCTCCCCTGACTCTTTCTAGTGCAGTGGAGAACTCAGCTCCAAGCTATAGAGGTCTCTTCCGGTCAGGACAAATAGCCGGCAGGACTCTACAGGGTTCCAGACTGTGGAAGCTTCTAGGGCCATACAACCAGGGCCAAGGGGGGCAGTGTTCTCTGCTACAAAATATCTCTGCAGCACAGCCAAGAACAGAAGGAAAAGGATAGGGCATTTGTTTGAGCTGAAAATAGAGCTCAATACCACATTCTATCCTTCCTTCCTCCCAGAGCCTGAGAGACCCAAACTATGAAAATCAATACCATAACAACAGCATGGTGACTCTCTGAACTGCTAGTGCTGGGCCAAAGACCTGGGGAACACAGGGAGCAGGACCAGATATTGGGACAAGGCATAGCAGAGTGTATAAATACTCCATTAAGTCTAAGGGAAAGCACTCAGCCTCCAGCTAAATACCAGAACCAGGTCTGTCCACCCTTTAAAAGTCGGTTGAGGCAGACACTAAGTTGGTATACTGTGGTGGGAGGAAGATGAGATGCTTTGAGACAAAAGGAAACCACCATCAGAGGGGAGGAAGTTAGAGAGTCAGAAAGTGAAAGACAGGAGAAAATGGGAAGGAAAAAAGACTAAAATTACAAAAGATGGGGGGGGGGGGGGAGTGGCATGGAAAGTAAAGACCTTGAACATAGGCAGATAAATCAACAGGGAAAATATAAACAGCAGAAAGAAACATGATCTGGAAAATGAGTTCCGGTATCTATGAATAAATACTGTAAAATAAAGAAAAATGATCCAAAACTTGATGAAATTTAAGACTGGAATTGGAAAAGAATTATATAGCACACTATTTCTGAGTTGTTTAAAAGACAAATGAGAATTATGAGAACAACTTCCTAATTTACTTTTTCTTGAGAAGGAAGCATGCTGTGATAAAAAGAATATAACACAGAGTCAGAAAACCTGGTTTTCTTATTTATGAACTATGTAACCTCAACTTGTGAGGGTCTCAATTTCCTCATCTTTAAAGTGAATTAGTTGCCTTTTCAGTGTATCCACAATGAGAATGTAGATCATTCTCAGCAACCAGATTGTCAACATTTTAGAAAATGCTGACATCTTTCTGAAGAGACAAACCATATTATGCATAGATCCAGAGGAATTCTACAAAGGTATTTCTACCAATAGCAATACTGAGCTCAATCTCCTTGGAAAAAAGAGGAAATAGCTCCAGGTTGGCAAGTTGTTGGGAAGTCAAAAAGGAACTTGCAACAGTTCTCACAATTTGTGGTCACGCACAAAAGCAAGATCAAAGGCATTGCCTTAGCTTTTCAGGTGTAACCCTTCATCACAGGATTAGGTCTGGGTAAACACACACCGCCATTAATGTTATTCAAGAGAATGGCTCATTTGTTGAAATCAGAAACTTGTTGGATGAAAATTATATCTGAAAAGTGACCATGAGACTAGGTGTTGCTTGTGCAGTTTCTCTAGCCCCCAAATATGAAGTAATATTTGAAAGAAATTATTCTGAATTTTATCAAATTCAGCAGCCTTGATTCAACAGGTCACAACAGTAAAAACAAATAAACAAATTTTTTTAAAAAGCAAGACTATTAGAAAAAAATTTTGAATGGTAACTCAGTTTCTGAGAAAGGCACAATGCAAAAAGCTAACAAATAAGTTTGAAAAGTTGTACAGATGCTGCCGAAGGTAGTGTCCTGAGGATTTAACGTAATTTAGATGCTATAGTAAGATATATTTTGACATCGGGAGCTTAATTTTTTTTAAAAAAATGGTTATCACACTGAGAGATTATGACAAAATTTTATTTTCAGATGTGTTGAAGTATGTCAATGGTGCAAAGAATTAGACAAGTAATTCTGAGTCCTTGAATACTGAGCCCAAATTTTGGAAGGTCTTTCTACCAAGCTGGAAAGGCTTTGAATATAGGCCTTTTAATAATTTCAGAAATCTTCCCTAACAGAAGGCTTGCCATCTATTCCTGCACTATAACAACAACAAGAAGAAAAGATTATTTTAAAAAATAGATAAAAAATAATCTCTCTCACATATGCCTTCTTCTCTACTCTGCCACCGCCACCAGCCTGGTACAGGCCCTCTTCACCACATTTTAAGATTATTGTAATAGTTTACTGGTCGGTCTAACTTTCTCAAATATCTCCCCACTCCAGCTCATCCTTCACCCTGTTGATCTTCCTAAGGTTCAATCATGTCAAACCCGTATTCAATCAGCTCTGGTGATTCCCAATTGCCTCCAGGATCAAATACGAAATCTTCTGTTTGACTTTCGCAGGCCTTCATGACCTGGCCCCTTCTGATCTTTCCAGGATTCTCATACCTTACTCTGTGATCCAGAGACAGCATCCTCTTTACTAGTTCTTACACAAGAAACTCCAGCTTCTGCCTCTGAGCATTTTTAGTATCTGTCCGCCATGCCTGGAAGGTTCTACCTTCGTATCTCTTCTACCTAGCTTCCCGGAATCCTTCAAATCACACCTAAAATATTGCCTTCTGAAAAAATATTATTAGTGCTTTTCTTCTGAGATTATCTGCAGCTTATCTAGCACGTGTCTTCATTGTACGTAGTTGTCTTCATATTGTGTCCCCATTAAACTGTGAGCTCCTTGAGAGCAGAGACTATTTTGTCGACTTTCTTTGGATTCTCAATGCTTAGCACTGTGTCTGGCTCATAACAACGGTTTAATGAATGTTACTCGACTGATTGACCTTTACATGGTGGTGAAACAAATAGAAAAAGATAAACAGTCCCTCTTCATAAGGAATTCACACTCTAATTGGGAAATATTAGAAGACTTAAAAGACTGTTCAGTCCACTGCAAAGTGGATGGAAAGGCCTGGAAATCCCAAGGTGCAACAGAAATGTGGATGGCCAGACCTCGAGGTCACTAGGTTATATCAGTAAGTCAGAAGACTGTACTGAGGATCTGTAGGTAAAGCCTACACAGCCTCAAAGGGCAGTGGCAGGATAAATGGAAGGCCTTGTCATCCACCATCTACAATTGGTGCCTCCTATCCTGTTTAAGCCATGTGAACGATCAAGTAACCTAGATGGTTTCTGGGACAATTTCAGGCCAGGGGAGGGAACAAGGCAGAAAAGCAAGATGAGATAGAGTGTCCCTGGTAGATACCTAGTATCTAGGGGGAATTGAAAAGATATTCAATGTCTAATATGAGTCAGATATGAGTCAGGTATTTACTCTCTATAGACAAAAGTTCTTCTAATTCTCAATATTCACAAAAGCAAATTTAAAATAGGACTTGGTAATTTAAATGTTCAACAACTGGCTTTCCCCCAAAAAAAGCATACTTGACATGCCTTTAAATCTAATCTGCATTCTTATCATTTTCTTCATCACATTTTAAACTTTACTCTAAACAATCAACAAATCATTCTGATTTATATAGCATTTGCCAGTTTCTAAAGTGTAAATGCTCATATTGAAAATTTTGCAATCTACTCTCTCCGGCTTACCCCTGCCTATACTTGCTATTACAGTGTACTGGTAAGTTGATACTTAAACCACATCAGAATATAAAACAGTTTGTGGGATTGATGATTAGGCATTTTAAATACACCGAGGCTCTGTGCGATCTGAACAACTACCCACTACGTGCCTGCTGGTAAAATGGTAAGACTTAAGCCAATCCTTTTGCTGATGGCTGATCCCCTCCAATTAAAAGCTTCTCCTTCCACTAGCTAGCTCCATTCATTGGACCAAGGACCTCCTGATCTCTCAAATTTACAAGGTCACCTCCCTGACTACATACTACTACCTAGGTGAGTCCCCTCACCCCCAAATCAGCTGCCATGTTAGGTGAGGTCATCTTAAATCTGGAGTAGAGGAGGACCATCTCTTCCTTCCCTCTCACTGAAAGTCTTGGAGTTATATGATGTCACCTTAAGGATCGAAGGAAGGGAGAGCTATTCTGTCTTCCTTAACTGATACAGCACTCTGCTCCTATTGCTGTCCTAGGTTGGTAGGACATGCCAAGGGATCATGCAGGATTTGTTAGATGTTAGTAAAATCCTAAATACTTTTAGTACAGGTCAGCACGTGGCTAGAAGCAACCAGGAATTGCTTCATTTCTGATATGACCAAATGATCAATGCACATGTTCCCTGGCACAATCCCCCTAGGCCAAGTCAAACTCTTTTACAATTATATATAGTATATACTGGTCAGAATATGACCCAATAGTCAGGGAAATCATTGCTCCATAATAAACACAGTAATATGAGCCAGGAGAATGAAGGAAATGACCTTTTCTTCTTTACTTAACTTTTGTTCTTGCTTAATTTTATTTACATTCCAGTCACAGTTTGTTTGCCAGACGAGTCAGTTTTATAGTCTCAGCTTCCCAAATGACGCTCTAAGAGGATTGGGAGTCCCCCAAATGGTTTTTGGTGGCTCAGAATCTCCATAAGAAGTCAGATGAGAGTTACAAGAAATTCATTACCCCTAAGTTAGATATATATTTGGAATCACAAACTTTGAAGCATCACCAGCTGCAGGGATTAACAAGCATTTTTTAGTGCTTTATGATGAGTCAGTCATTGTGTTTGTTTCTTCAGACACAAAGTAAAAAATAAAATTTTAAAAATTCCTATTCTCAAAGAGTTTACATTCTATTGGAGGACAAAACATGTGCATATGTAAGGATATTTAGAAGATGGAGGATAAATACAAAATAAACATAAGAGAGTTGGGAAAGGCACTTGGGAGACCAGGAAAGCCTCCATGTGGAAGGTGGGGTTTGAGTTTTATCTTGGAGAAAGGGAAGAATTCTTTGAGGTGGAGAAGATGAAAGAGTACCTTCCAAGTATGGAAGACAGCCAGTGCAAAGATATGGAGACAGAAAATGGAATGCCATGTGCACAGAACAGTGAGAAGGCTGGTTTGGTATAGAATGCAGAAAGAAGAATGATGTATGAGGATGTAGGAAAGTGGGGGTTACATTGTGATGGTCTTTAAAAGCTAAAGTCAGGAGTTAATATTTTTTTTCATAGAGGTAATAGCGAGTCACAGGAGTTTATTAAGTAGGAAGTGACATAATCAGATCTGAACTTAAGGAAAATTACTTTGGCAGCTTTGTAGATGATGGATTGGAGTGGGGAGAGACTTCATATAGTGGTACCAATGAGGAGGATTTTGTAATAATCTGGGTGAGAGTTAACAAGCGCCTGAATTTAGGCCGTAATTATGTGATTAGAGAAAAAGGGTCAGATATAAGACATGTTGTAGAAATAAAAATAACAAGATTTCACAACTACTTGCATATATGGGATTAGGGACCATGAGGTACAAAGGATTCCCAAGGTTGTGAGCCTAAGGGACTGGAAGAATTGTGTCACTCTTAGCAGAATAAGGGAAGTTCAGTAGAGGGAAGCATTTTTTTCGGGGGCAGGGGAGGTTGCAGAGGTAGAGAGGGGGCTATAAATCCTATTTTAGATGTGTTCTGTTTAAAATGTCTCTACGACATCTAGTTCTAAGTATCTAGTAAGCAGATGAGACAGGACTGGGTTTCAGGAGTGAGATTGAGGCTCCATACATAGATCTGGGAGTCATTAGAATGGAGATAAAAGTTAAACCCGTAGGAGCTGATGAGGTCACTAAGGAAATCAAAAGAATAGACCTAACCTTATTCTTGGTCTGGCTTTTGTTTGCCATCTTTAGGTAGATACGGTGACAATAAACTAAAAGAAGACAGCCTGCCTTTAAGAGAAGTCTTTCCAGGCACCACACCCATGTAAATGGAAGTAGGGAAGCAGGCTGAAGAGTGGAAACTGAAGCAGAGAGCAGCTCTGTAAGGAGACACCCAGCAGCAACAACCTTGTATGCAATGGAGACGTGGGGCGCATCACAAAGACAACATACCCGAAAGAGCCCCAAGTGCTGCTTTTTCTTTTTTTTGAGACAATCCCAGTTAAGTGACTCACCCAGGGTCAGATAGATAGTAAGTGTCTGAGTTCAGATTTGAATTCAGGTCCTCCTGATTCCAGGGTTGGTACTCTATCCACCACTCCACTTAGTTGCCCCAAGTGCTACATTTATTAGCAAAAAGATATGGAGCAAGGTATTGTAGCAGACACTAGAGACTATCTCTTTCCCACAGAAAAGTAGAAGCATGGTCTCTGCCTTCAAGGTACTTAGAGTTTAACTGGTGAGGCAGGATATGTGTCTGAAAAAAATAATAACATAACACTTACAATGACTGCCAAATGAATAATACAGATAGATAATAAGTGCTATGAAGTTAAGGATGGAACCCCTATGGGCTAGGATTGTTGAGAAGGCTTCATAAGAAAGATGGGATTCGTGGGCTGGTAGTCCACAAGGTGAGCCACCACCCATTCCAGCCTGGGCCTCTTAGCACCCACTTCCATGCTCTAGCTGAGTGTTCTGCAAAAGTACAGATTGGACCATATAACAACTCCAATTCAATAAACTCCACGTGGCTCCTATCATCAAATGTGAAATCCTCTGTTTGGTTTTCAAAGCCTCCAAAACCTGACACTTCCCTACCTTTCTAGTATTCCTCTGCCTTACCACCTTCCACATACTGCCTGAATCAGTAGCCTCTTCACATGTACAGTACCCTCCACTTCCTAATTCTGAATATTTTCACTGGCTGTCCTCCACGCCTGGAACACTTTCCCACATCTCTACCTCCTAGCTTCCCTGGCTTCCCTCAAGACTTAGCTTAGATCCCACTTTCTGTAAGAAACCTTTCTCAGTTCTCCTTAACCTAAGTGCCTTCCCTCTGAGATTACCCTCAATATATCCTAAATATAATTTGTGTATAGTTTTTTTGCATGTTGTCTCTCTCATTAGACTGAGTTCTCTTTGAGAGTAGGGACCGGTTTTTCCCCCTTTCTTTGCATCCTCAGTGCACAGTAGGCCCTTAATAAGTGCTAGTTGACTGATTGGTGCCTCTCTTCTCTGATTGTTTTGCTTGAAGGGATCTAAATTACTTAAAGATATTGTTTGTATGTGTTTCATGTCCCTGTATGATTATTTTAAAATTTGGTGCATAATACATTGACGTTCTATTTACAGTTGACTTAATTTTTCCATTCCAGAAATATATTCTCTGTTGCCAGAGAATAATGGAATTTTTGAGCTAGAAAGGAAACTTATAAGTCACATTCAATATGGAACTAATTACTCCCTCCCTAAAATCCTAGAATCCCCTTCCTAACATCCCTATTTCTGCTAAAAATACCACCATCCTTCCAAATCAAGTTTGTGATCTGAGTCCTACTCAATTTTTCACTCTTTCTCACGATTCAATCACTCACCAATTCTTTTTGATTCTGTCCCAACGCCTTCTCTTATATCTGTCCCCTACTCTCCACTCCTGTGACTACCCACCTACTCAGGACATCTCCACCCCTCCCCCAGTCATAAAAAAGCCTTCACATAATGCCTTTCCCACTCCCTGCCTAACTCCATACCACCTACACCTTCCAGACTGGTCTATTTGCTGTTCCTTGGCCACACATTTTATTTCCCTTTGCACAGGCCTTCCCTCATGGCTCCTGTGTCCTCCCACCTCACTTCTATCTCTTGGAATCCCTAACTCCCTTCAAGACTCATTTCAAAGGGTCACTTCCTACTTCTTCTACAAACAAAAGACTTTTCCTTATTCTCCCCCAACCCCAAATTACTTTGCTAGTACTCTCCCAGTCTCAAAATCATTTCACATTTACTTTGTATATACTTAGCATTTAATTATATTAGGTATACATTTCTCCCAAGTAGAACATAAACTCCTTAAGGACAGAGACAGTTGTTTTTGTCTTCCTATCCCCAGAGCCTCAAACAGTGTCTGGCCCATAGTAGCCACTTAATATATGTTTGTTAAATTAGATCATACAGCCCAACCCCCTCATTTTATAGATGAAGAAAGCAATTTCAAGAGAGATGACATAACAACAGTTAAGTCTCAGCTAATAAGAGACAGAACCAGGACCAGCACCCAAATCTCCTGACTACCACTATTCCAGTACTCTATACAGTTCTTTAGGGGTGGGACTAAATAAATAACTGGTTGTCAAGACCTTGTTGAAAAACTTGCACATGCTATCTACCCATCATCTCTTGGCATTCTACTTGTTTATCCAGTACACTTGTGCTGAGCCCTGTGAATGCCAGACAGCTCTGGATTTGTAAGGCCAATAAACATAGACCACACATGACTAGCTGCAGCATGTCCTTCTTGACTCTCAGTCAGTGAAGCTCTGGTGCATACATAAAAATGTGTGTAACAAATTAGCATCTTGAAAAACACGATTTCTTCTGGCAACATATGGAGACTTTTTTCTCAGAAAATATCAGAGCAAAATTAACAGAGATCCTACTACCTTTTTAGTTTGGCCAGTCAGTCAACTAACATTTATTGAGCACCTTGTGTGACCCTGGGCAAGTCACTTAACCCTGTTTGACTCAGTTTCCTCATCTGTAAAATGAGTTGGAGAAGGAAATGGCAAACAACTCCAGTATCTTTGCCAAGAAAACCCCAAACAGGGTCACAAAGAATTGGACATGACTGAAAAATGACTGAACAAAATTGTATGTCAGGCACTGTGTTAAGTGCTGGGAATACAAATAAAGGCAAAAGACGTAATGTCAAATTTTGCCTGTGTATTTTTTTTTAAAAAATCCATAGAAAACTCAAGCAACCTATTAGGATGTTAAAGGAAATATGAGGACACTGTGATTCTAGAAACTGTGTGATCTCGTGCATACAAGACAGTGAGGATAAGCTGGGATAAAATTCTACTCTGCTACTCTAAGTAGACTCCTTGATTCATTCCTTCAACACATATTTATTGAATATTTACCATCTACAAAGACTGTGGGAATAAGATATGGTCTCTGACCTCCAGGATCGGATCTGAAAAACTAACCTGGAAGACTTGCTTATGTCTGTTAACCTGCTAATAAGTCATCCCTCATTTCTCCAATTGAAACGCTACACACACAAGCCCATTTACTCCCTCCATCCCTTCTTCATGCACTGCTTATAGAGAAGAAAACAGAAAGACAGGAAGAAGTCAATAGCACCAGTTTATAAAGCGAAACCCTCACTTTAAATCCCAAGAATACACCTGTAGAGTACACTTCTGTTTTTATAGTTGTATCCACCTCATGCATATCAATATAGTCACTGGGGAATTCTATGATTAATTACTTCCACATACTGGAACTGGTGAGGTAACTGGTGAGGAAGAAATTTTCATTTCTGCAATACTGAAAGTTGAAGTTGAAATATGAGGTGCTTGGGAACAGTAAGAATAACCTTTGTGCTATTCCAGGAATCTTATACCACTGGAGCTACTGAGAGTACACTCTGGAAACCCATTATTAAAACCATGGAAATCAGATTATATAGCCTAAGTAAGACTTGTAAGGTTCAGCCTTTCTCTGAATAATTAAGTAGCTGTGCTATGCCAGAACAAATAGAAATAAGAAAGCAAGCTTACATTTGTAATCAGTAGAGCTTAAAAGGGCCAAGGTCCAGTTTTTATTTTAATGACTTCAAATGAAAGCAGTATATGTCTTAATTCTCTTGTGTTTTAATTAGAATGCAACCTCTTCCTACTAGGCTATCCTGCATAAAATGAGTAACTCATTCACCTTAGAAAACTGAATTAATGAAATTAATGGTAAGTTCTCTTCCAGAATACTACAGGAAAGGGGGTGTCATGTGATATAGGCTCATGATTGCAGATAACTTCTCATCTGTGCAAACCAAAATCTGAGGCTCACAAACTTATATGAGTGTTGATATAATGTCAATACTTCAGAAAAATAGGTACTTGATTTCCCTTCTATAGTAAAATATGGTCCCTGACCTCCAGGATCTGATGCTCAGCTGAAAGATCATTATGCTTCCATAATTTAGTATATGAATGTCTATGATAAAAAATGTTATCACCTAGAAGCCAATGTTTTGATTATGAGCCTTTCTAAACTTAATAAGGCTGAACTCATATGACGATGATCACAACTCTCAGTCCTGGTTCTTGGGGCAAGGAACTACAAAAGGCACCCTCAAATCAACCTTTAAAGATAATTTTGGTTGAGTGGGAAAGATCTCCAGGAAAAACTTAGATCTCATGACACAAAGCCTGAGGGAGGAGGGGCAGAGACTGTAATACACTGTCCAGTGGAATTAAGGCAAATATTGTGAGGACATTACTGGGGAGGAAGGCGGCTAGTGGAGGCATTAACATAGAGACTACCCGGGCTGCAGGAAGAGGTGGTAGGAGTGGAAAAGAAGCTGCCATCTGGTTATTTCTGATTTTACCTAATTATTCTTGCTAACTAGTTAATAGTTGGGGTTTTTTTGTTTTCTTTTTTTTTTTGCCTCCTGATTGAGAATAACTATTGTCAGCAACCTCTAAATTTCAGGGCCTTGAAATTCCAAAGACCTGGTTGCCCCACTCTAGTTATGACTTCATGACAGTTTATCCCAAGGTACCAAGCTAAAGCCTTTCCAGTTTAGCAGGACATGCCAGGCAGGCTTTATGCTCTGCTGTCATGGCCTTTGAGAACCCAAGCTCATCTTTTTGTTTAGGACTGGAGTAAGGTTTTAATGGAGAAGCTTCATACACTTAGGCTGTTATTGTTTATTCATGTTTGACTCTTCCCCTTTGGGGGGTTTTCTTGGCAAAGATACTGGAGTGGTTTGCCATTTGCTTCTCCACTTCATTTTACAGATGAGGAAACAGAGGCAAATAGGGTCAAGAGACTTGCCTAGGGGTCATATTGCTAGTAAATGAGGCCAGATTTGAACTCAGGAAGGTGAATCTTCCTGACTCCAGGCCCAGCACTCTATTCACTGTGCCACTTTGCTGCCCACACTTAGAAACAGCCTATACTTATGCCTATTGTGGCAAAGCGGGTAGGACTTGCCTCACTGCTTCTTTGTCACAACTCTTCTCTTCTAAAGCTGCCCTTATTCGTCTTAACCAGACTTCACTTGGATAATGTTACATATTTATGGGAAGAGGGGAAAATGCATTGCATAATTTTCCTAGGAATTCAACTCTTGCAAATAATGGCCCAGTCAATAGAAATAATCCTCATCCATTTATCTGGTTTACATTCATCCTCTTTAAAAAACTGGTGGGGAAAAAACTACAGTGTTAGGAAAGCACTCAGAAAATTGCATGTCTGACTGAGAATGTTTCAAGAAAGGTCATGTTAAGAATGTTATTAAACTCCCAGCTCACACCTCGTGAGGGACACAACACATGTCAGTACCTGGCACACACTTTTGGGTATTGAATGTGCCTTCCTTCTAATCATGACCATCAGTGACTCACTGTGGACCAAGCCACTTAACCTCCCTTGGTCTCAATTTCCTTAGCAGTGAAGTAGGATAAAATTACAGATGTCCTGCTACACCCCTACAGAGAGATTAGTGCACAGTGGTAAAGTACAGTAGTTTAGCAAGAGACACACCTCATAGATATTAAAACACCAACAAAGCTGGACCATCTGTTCAATTCTCTAGAAGTGCAAGGCTTGAGGGACAGACCCATTGCTTTCTTTCCTTTTTTTGTCCACTGTATTAAGAGGAAAATTTTTTCCTAGTTTCTTTAAATGCTAGTATTTTTTTTCCTTTGGCTAATAACACACAGGCTGCATTGTATTTGCAATAACTGATTCATTACAGAAAATATCTCTGATGGCACAGAACTTTGGATCCTCTCTCCATTCCAAATTGCTCCCTAGATCTATTTTACTTTTGCATATGGTAGGCTCAGACTCTCCATACTACTTTAACTGAATAGCCACATGATGTTAGAGACAGTGAATATAGCTGCTTGAGTTCTCAGCTTAATAGTTTTTAATCATATCAAGAAGAATTTATGCCTTAATATGTCTTAAGATGTTCTCAGAAAGGATTACAATGCACAGTTGTATTCTATTTTTGAAAAATTATCTTAAACTACAATTTTAAATACTTTGGTTTCATCAATTGTATTTAGGATCAGAACATTTCCTTCTCCAAGGAAACTTAAAACCAACAACAGTGGTAAGGCGTGAAACAATAGAAATACTGTTGTATTTTAGACAGAACTTTTCCATATGAAATTTTATTGAAGGTCTTCAGCCTTCTTACAATCAGATCATAGTATCATCAAATGGAACTAACAATGGGACCACATAGTAGAGGGTTGTGTGAGGATACATATCAATACAATGTTTCCAAGAAGCACTTCTTAAGAGAGAGGTGTTGGAAAATGGAAGGTGTCTTTGCAATTCTTGGACCTGTCTTTCGTGAGTGGTTATCATAACCATGTTGAAAGAAGTCCTCTGAAAGGGTTGGATAAGGGGTAAATCTATATATTGAGAGATGATTCCATATCCCTTCAGGTCAGAACATAAGACACTGAACACAATCTCTTCATTCTCAAGTCAGTCTGGGTTTCTAGAAACCAAATAAAATCCCCACTAGACTGTCAATAAGACTCCAGTGAAGTGTATTGGAACATGAAAAATTCAGTAAGTTATTGACTTTAATCTACTCTGGGCTACTCCATATTTTAGGGTACAAAGCCATTGTACAAAATTTGGTATAGTGGTTCTCTCAACTCATACAAAGGTATGTAAGTGTCCATATGACAACCTACTCTTCCCAGGTGGGGGGCAAACTTTAAGTAAATCAATTACCCAGTTCCATATCAGAAAAGATTCTCGAGTTGCCTTTTAAGGTTAACCCAAAATAAACAGTACTAAAGTAATCCAAGCAGTCAGGAACAAAAGTTTGGGGAGATTTGCATCAAGAGGGAATGCAGTGTCTGTATGCTACAGAAAGAGAATGAGATAACTTTGGCCAGCTTTCCAACAGAGACTTCCAATAAAGAACAGGATGAGGACAGGAACTAAATGGTTAGAATGTCACACAGAAGCACCTTAATATATTCAAGATTTTGTCTTCTCAGATTGAAGCACTTGGTATTCCTTTGATCCCCAGCTACTTGTTTGTGCCTAATACTTGTTTTCAGTACAATGGAGCTACCACAATATAGTTCTTGTCCTGCTGTCTGTCGCTGACGATTCCAATCCTTCGGCCCAGACCTACTTCCTCAAAGTGTTGCCCATTACTGCACTATTTCTCAAACCTATACATGCACAGGTTTGTAAACACACACACATGCACACACACACACACACACACACACACCCCTTTTGGGGCTGGGGAGAAGGAATATGAGACATTGAATTTCCTTAGGATACGTGGTCCTTCACATGTTTTAATCCAGTTAAACAAATGAACAGGCATTTAAAAATTGTCTGCTGTGAGCCGGACTCTATGCTAGGTGTTGAGGATGCAAAGACAGAGAGTTTCAGCTCTCAAGAAATATACGTTCTACTGGAAGTGAGGAGAGGGGAGGGATGCAACATGTACGAAAGCCAGTAAATATTAAGAGTATAAAGAAAAAAAGATATTTCAGGGGAGAAAGCACTACTAAGAGGAGGAAGTCAGGAAAGAGCTGAACTGTGTTTTGAAGGAAGGTAGGGATTCTCTAAGGCAGAGGTGAAGAGGGAGCATATAGAGTGAATATTCAAGCAGAGATCAGCCCAAAAGGGGGTTTAGATTAAGGATAAATTTTCTGTTAAAGATACTAGTGTTTTTTTTTTTTTAGCAGTTCTTGCCTTGACTTAAATTTGCCGTAAGAGGTCAACAAGTTTTTGTAGATGGATGAGATGGATGTAGTATGGCTTTTGGAGGACAGCTAGGTGATGCAATAGATAGACTGCTGGGCCTAGAGTCAAGAAGACTCACCTTCCTGAGTTCAAATTTGATGTCAGACACTCACAGACACTGTGACCCTGGGCAAGTCACTTAATGCTGTTTGCCTCAGTTTCCTTGTCTGTAAAATGAGCAGGAGAAGGAAATGCCAAACAACTCCAGTATCTTTGCCAAGAAAACCCCAAATGGGGTCACGAAGAGTCGAACACAACCGAACAACAAAATCAATATGTAATATGGCTTTATCACTATTTTCCCTCTGACGCCTCAGTGACCTGTCTCCTGACCAATCCACTAAAAACATGATATGGGCCATCCTCTCTTTCTATGATGTCCAAAAAGCATTTGAAATTCAGGAACACTTTTTAAAGAAAGCAGATATTTCTCTTCTTACAATTGTTATTGATGCTTGCTTTTACATCATTGCATTTCCAAATATATCCCTTCCTCTCTCCTCCCCAGAGAGCCAATTCTTTAAGAAAGAAGAAAAAAGCAGTTCAGCAAAATTAATAAATGAGTCAGTTGAGTCTCTAAGTATTTGCAATATTTCATACCTATGGCTTTCTACTTCTCCAAAGAAAGGAGGGAAGTACATTTGTTTCCTCTCATTAGTGTATAGAGTGCTGGCACTGAAGGCAGGAAGACATATGTTTAAGTCCTGCCTCTGACACTTACTAGTTGTATAATCCTGGGCAAGTCATTTAACCTCAGCCTCAATTTCCTCATGTGTAAAATCAGGATAATAACAGCAGAAAATGAGGATAACCTATATCATGGAAAGTTTGTAGTTGATTGGTATAGGAGAGAGTTGGGTTACTAAGGTGTCAGTACCTCTGAGGGTTCTTGTGAGGATCAAATGTTATGGCATACGTAAAGAGCTTTGCAAACTTTAAAGAACTTTATAAATATTGCTCTAGTGTCACTAGTATTATTAGTCCACTAAAAAATCAGTGTCCTTTACAATTTGACTTTGAGGTTCAATGCTTAATGGTTATCCCAAATAAAATAAACATTTGCAATTCTTTCACAAATATTCAATTTTAAAAAGAAGGTTAAAAATAAGGCTCATGAGCAACTTAAAGGTAGTGGGTGATTTTCATGAGACACAAAAAATGCTTACTTTAAATAATTTTCAAAGATGCATGTTATCTTAAAATAGCACACGTTTGCAAATCAAACTAGAATCATCAAGGGATCTGAATGCTTTTACTAGCCAAGTTTTAAAATTAGACAGAAAGAGCATAAGACGAAACTTTCTACTTACTCAAACACTAGAAATTATCCTGTTCTTTTGAGAGGCAGAGTGGTAGATACAGTGGGAAAAATGCTTGATGTGAAATCAGGGATTCTGGGTTCTAGTCCTGAATGCCATTTAACAACTGCATGACCTTGGACAAATCACTACCTCTCTAGGTCTCAGTTTTTCATCTATGAGATGAGGGGGTTGAATTAAATAATTTCCGAGTTCTCTTCCATCTCTAAATTTAGACTTCTATGTGTTTTTTTTAATTCTCTTTAAGAAGTAGAAGAACAATAAAGGATAAAGAAAACCTCAAATACAGAAAACAATAAAAAGAGAAATAAATACATATGATGTATGATGTATTTACTGAATATAGGAAGTTTTAGTTTTTCTCCCTTTGTTAATACCACAATAATAATGAGACAACAATGCAGGGAAGTAATATTCTCCATCCTTCCATCTTTTTCAGGGATTTTCAAGATCCAGGATAGTACAGCAGAGAGTTCTTATATATCAACTTTTCAGTGTTATCTGGAGCCTTCAATTACTGACCCATACTTTTCTTGTCTTTCACTGTTATGACTATGCTTATAATTGAAAGACAATTTTGTGTCCTGGACTGGAGTTAGAAGACCTCAGCTTAAATTGCAGGTCTGGTGTATACCATTTGTGTGACCCTGGGCAAGTCATTGAATTTCTCTTGAGTTTTAATTTGTAAAGTGAGGATAATAATACTTCTACAGTCTCATAGGGATTTAGGCCAGTAGTGAGAACCAGAATCTAAGTAGGTTATCATAAGTCATTTATGTGAAGATCAAATGAAATGCTATATGTACATATGCATATATATATATACATACGTATACACATATAATATGTATATATGGATTGTGCGTGTTTATATAGCTATATATATGTGTGTGTGCATATATATATGTACATAGTTATCTGGAACTATAAAATACTATGTCAATGTAACCTATTACTTTTCTATCATTAACTTTTAAGTTAGGTCCATGCTTTAATCTATACTCCTATGATGAGAAGCCCTGAAGTTAGTTGGTTTGATAAATATTGGCCTGTTGTTTGTTAAAACACTCGCCTTAAAACATGGCAACCCTTCGGATAGTCACAGAAGAGTTTTCTGTGTGAAGTGAATAGGCTTCCTATTCTGATTTTCATAATCCTCTGCACATGATCATTGCATATCAACAGCAAATTCAAGAATTCAAATACTAAGGCTAGGAAGAAATTCATACAGAGAATAAAGCATTGTCTCTGGAGTCACAAGACTGCCATTCCAATGCCACCTGTGATATTTACTACCTGTATGACCTTGGGCACATCATTGAATTTTCTGGGCTGCAGTTTCCTGGTCTGTACAATGAGGAGTTTTGATTAGATGGCTTCAAAGGTTCCTTTCAGCTCTAACTAAATCTAGGTTTTTAAACCTTTTTTTTTTTGTCATGGACACATTGGCACTCTGGTGAAGACTTCTCAGAAATACATCTTTAGATGCATAAAGTAAAATACATGAGATTGCAAAGGAAACCAATTATATTGAAATACAGAATATAGTTATCAAGGTAACAAAAAAAAATTTCACCAGACCCCAAGTTAAAAAACCATACTGTAGAACTATGATCTGACACTTCTAATCTGGAGTATTTCACTCTAAGGTAAAAGGGAAGTGAGAGGATGAATATCAAAAAAGTGATTAATTTGACTGACTTCATCATCATAAGATTCAAATCACAGACTTAGCTGATAAAATAGAATACAAACAACAACAGCAAAATACTGTGCAGTCTTGGTTTAAAAACCAAAACTAGTTTTTATTCCTTAACGAGTTCAGTGTAAGGATAGAGTCAAACCACTTCACCCCATTGTAGCTTGATACTTTAAGTGAGAAAACATTTTAATCACTACATCAATCAATCCAGAGATTAAGTGTAAAAAGTCTTTGAAAGTCATCTGATAAAGTGAAATTATACAAGAGAAGAGGTATTTTCCAACTGGCTATGAGATTTTCTTAAGTCCTCTGGATTCTATAGAAAAGCTTTCAGTTAGCTGGAGTGGGAATCTATTCCAGAAATTGGAGTGAGCATAAAGTTCTAGCTGAAATCCACCTGAAGGTGGGAGTGGGGAAGACACCTGAGCTCTCCTTACTCCTGGCCCCTTTGATCTTCAAAGGGTATGGGGGATTTTTGACTTCCTAACCTCTCCTCAGTATCCTAGAATCATTCCCCTGGGACACCAGAGTTAGAGGCTGCTTTCATCTATGGGAGCCAGAGATAGATGGATATATATTGACCATCCTTAAAGGGAACTATTTGTGTATCCCATAAAAGGTAGCAAAGGACTTATAGTAACAAAAAGTGGTGAGTTACTGCCTTGCCACAGGTGCTCTCTAAGTTTGGGCCCACTTTCCCTAAAGAGGGGATATACTTGTGGGAGAATGTCATGGACTTTTGGAGAAATTTCTTATATCATGTATTCTTACTCTACCACCTTAATAAATACCTATTTCTAAAAGTTACTCAAGTGATAATTTTCCACTTAGCTGCACTCCTCTGGACTTCATCATGTTCTCTCTAACCTCATCATCTTGCACGATCACATCAATCCTGAGCCTCACACCTCCTCAATACCCACTGTCCACAAAATCATATAGTTATCAAATGGCAGAATGAAAATCCAGGTCTCAAAATGGAGGTAGCCTCCATTTTGTGGAGGGGTCCAGGCTGGGATTCATTCACTTCTTGACTTTGTTCCTATCTTCTAGACTTCTAAACCATACATCTCATCCAGGGGGAATGCCCACCACCACTCCTGCAACTTTCTCAATGTGGACTATCTCTCTGTAAATGCTCACCCTTTTCTCTCATTGATAAATTTCTCCTGGAGCCTCCATTTTTACAGAGGAACCCAAGCTGGTCTTAATTCCCCTACCAGCACTATTCCTGGATCCTAGACTTCCCAACCATGCTGTCCACCCTGGGTTACTTCATCCCTCATTTTTTCAACTCTCTTTTGTGTGTTTTCTTCTCCCATTAGTATGTAGGCTGCTTGAAAGCAGGGGCTACTTTTCTTTTTGTTTGTATTTGTATCCCCAGGATTTAGCATCAGGCCTGGCACTGGTCCTAGTAGGCACTTAACTTCTTGTTTCCTTCCTTCATCAGAGATCAATAACAAGGTTACATAAGTTGTCTACTTTTATGTAGAAAATATTCACTGTTTTTAGCACTAGGGAAAATAGATCATTTTTCGGTCATTTCAGTTGTGTCTGACTTTCCATGAACATATTTGAGTTTGCTTGGCAAAGATACCGGAGTAGTTTGCCATTTTCTTTTCCAGATCACTCTATGGATGAGGAACGGAGGCAAACAGGGTTAAGTAACTTGCCTAGGGTCACACAGCTAAGTGTCTGAAGCCAGATTTAAACTCATGCAAATGAGTCTTTGTGACTCAAGGCCCAGCACTCTATCCACTACACCATCTAGCTGCCCTGTTTTAAGGTGTACCTTTTTTCTAAACCAGTTTAGATTTCATCAAATTACTGAAGAAAATTTCTTGAATTACATAATATCAACTTCATAGTATTTTTGTGATCTTGGGAGGAGTCAGTCTTTGAAAGTGATTATGCAGAGATAACGTAAATGTTCCCCCTTAGACTAGGCCATAGGTAATAAGTATATAGATCTGAGTGCTAGATTGATAGTAAGGATCAGTGAACTTCCAGAAAAGTCTGGAAGGGCAGGCAGATACCGGAGGCCAGGAATGTGGGTCGGGGATGAGTATATCAGCCAGAATCAGGGAACACACAAGTGGCAAAATTCGTATATGTTGTGGGTTAGATTTAGATTGGCAGATCAGAAGCAATGGAAAGCCAGGAAGTTATGTAAATAGTATACGATGCAGACTCTAGGAAGGCGATCAGAAATCAGAACATCTGTAAGGGAAAGGACAGTTGTTTTTTGCTTTTTCTCTTTCTGGAACAAAAGGAACATGAAAAAGACTATCAAAAATGCATTCTAGGAGAAGAGGAGACCCAGACTTGGAGTGACAGCTGGGGTCCTTCCACTAAGAGTGAATCTGCAACTCTTAGAGCTACCCGAACAGCCTTTTGCACATGGGCCAGCAAGGCTGTTAGGTAGATGAATAAGAAAGCTGGAGATGTGTTGACTAACTCTGGGCATGTTGATCTGGACAAGTCTCGCCTAAAAAAAAAGCAGTGATGTATCTCCAAAGCACAGCAAGGAGTAGAAACAGTATGAGGTAGAATTTCAGTAGGCGGCAGCTGTGGAGACAGAGAGCAGCTAAGAATGAGAGACGGCTACACTGGCAAAGTGTAGTAACAGAGTGGCAAGCCTCCAAGACCCTGTGGTAGTAGATGCAGTGCAAAACGTCAGCAACGAAGGAGCTTCTGAACTATGACAAAAAGATACGAGAGGTGAGGTCAAGAAGTAGAGTCAAAGAAAGGTTTCAGGAGACGATGCTTTGAGGACTCAGGCTGTAGAAGTCTTCTGGCCACAAACGGCACTTAAGCAAAAGACTTCCTAATTCAGAGAGTGAATTTTCTGAGGATCTCCCTCAGAATAAGGCCTTAAATTCTTTCCCACCAGTGTATTAGTCTGTGGGAAATAATATGCACTTGGATATAGGGACTGGAAATAATTCTATTGTTTGACTTTTTTTTTTGTTTCAGGCAGAAATCCAAAATCTATTCTGATGTAGTTAGTTATTTGGAATCTTAAGTATAGCAGCAAGAAGTTGCTTTATTTGAGCAGCAACACAAAAATACATACTAGGCCTGGCTCTCCATGGCCTTCTATTGTTTGCAAAGTCACACAGTGATGCTGGATAGAGGGAGACTGAAGGGAAGTAAAGGGTCTTTCAGTCAGGTCCGAGGAGCAGAGGGTCAGGAAGGAAAACCACCCTATGATCTTCAGAGAGTAGACCAACATCTACCAGGATTTCTCCTTCCCCCAGCATGGGTTAAGTTAGTTGTTGGTTTTTTTTTCCTAAAAAGCAACAAAACTGTCCCCAGGACTTGAGTAGGATGAGGGGAAGGACAGAGAAGGAGAGGTCAAGTAGAAGAACAAGGAGACACACAGGGAACAGGTCATCAAATCCAATCTCCTCATTTTACGTCTAATAAAAATGAGGCTTAACAAGGTAAAGTCACTGACACAAAGTCGTACAGGCAGTCAGGATTCAAACCTAGGTCCTCTAGCTCTTTAAATTGTACCAAATTGGATCCAAACAAAGTCCATTAGCATTCCCAGAAAATTTCTTCTCCAAGTGCTAGCCAGGCCTGGCCTTGCTTAGCTTCTGAGATCAGGTGAAATCAAGTGGCTCCAGTGTAGCATGGCCATCAAGCATCTAACTTGAGTTCCTCATAGAGTATTGAATACTACATCTTGAAATATAGAAAAGCCATAGAGTTTAACATCTGAAATAGAACTTGTAAGTTATCTAGTCCAACATCTTTACATGCTGGATCAAGAAAGTGAGACTCATAACAGACTTGCCCTAGTTTAAGGGCCTTTAGTACTAGAGTTAGCACTAGAAACCAGATATCCTCCCTCCCACCCCACCCCCACCCCAAAGTCGAACACTCTTTCCTTTTAAATGAATGTTTTGTTAAGGTCTTTTTTTTTTTTTGGCTTTTTTATATCACTATCACTTTTCAATACTTATCCCTGCCCTCAGCCTTCATCTTCAGAATCTTCCCTTGTAAAAAAAAAAAGAGAAATGCTTAAGTAAAACAAGCTAGGGCCCCAACTGCACCCATGTACCATTCCTTATCCATAGTTAACCAGGAGAGAATTTTTTTTCTTGTTTGCTCCTCTGCAATTAAAATTGGTTACTGTCTTAATCTGAATGCTGACATGTCTTAGTATTGTTTTCCTTGAAATTGTGGCCACTATTCAAACTGTGTTTTAATTGTTTTCTTTAGTGTGTGTATGCATGTATGCATATGTATGTATATATGTACATACATATGCACAATACATATATCTTAGAAAAGTTCTTACGTGAGGCTGTCATTTATTATAGTACTACAATATTCCATAACAGGCTTGTATCATAATTTGTTCAGTCGTCACAACTGATAGGTACTCACTTTGTTTTCCAGTGATCTTTCCATTACAACCCATTGCTTAAAAAAGTGTTTAAGTATAATAACAGGGTATATTGCAACCTAAACTGAGAAGGAAATAGTGCTAATGTTGTCAATGAATAATTATATTAGAGGAGAAATTTTTTAAAAATTGAATGGGAGAATATAAGATTGAGGGGGGAGTGCAGAAGGAGTATTCAGATGAGATTTCCCTCATTAATTTATTCAAGCAAGTGCTGGATTAGAGTATAAGAAACAAACTGTTTTCAGAGAAGTAATTCCCTGGTACTGTATTTCTCTAAGTTTGCTTTCTTTGGTTTTATAATGCTATCAATACACAACAGTCATAATTTGCAAGAACACTGCTTAAACCTATAAAGGCTGTTAGCAAGGAGTGGAGATAATTATTTGACATAATTTAACATAATTGTCCTCTAGGAAAGTTAGGTAAAAATAGAGAATCTTGTTGGATTTGCCTAAGAATTATTTCAGTTAGCTAGCTCTCACTTTAACTATGAAGATATAGCTCCAGAAGAGAGGGGCTCATGGAGAAAGAAATAAACTTGCTTTGAGTTGCCTTAATACTTTAAAGATCTGATTTCATGAGAACAGACATTCCCTTTCACCCTGAAGCAGATCACAAAACCTTTATTAAATTATTTTCCCCAGCTGCTATGGCCAAAACAGTCATCACTCTGCCCCAACCTGGTGATGTGCCTCTCTAACTTGGCTGGCTGGTCTTCTGCTGACAGACTTATTGTCCAATCCAAGTCTTTTACTTGAATGCCTTTCCAGCTTTGAAAGACCTGCCAGACCTTGGGCTCCACTGACGTAGTTTTGAAGACTCCGGCATCACCCCTGTACCATGATGAGGCACGAGAGTTCAACTTCGGGAGATGCAGAAATAAAGACCTAAGGGGATTTATGTAAGATGATCTATTAAAAATCCTGAGCATGTTCCGAGTCTTATGACAAGTCAATCAGACACAATCCCTTGAGCAGCTATGCTGCCAGTATCACCCTGTGATACAGTTTAGAAGACTGGCAGATAAAAGCCATTTGACAGCTTCCCTGGAAAATACAGCACAAACCACAGTCTGTTGTCTGCTAGTCACAAACAAGTACTTTGCAACAAGTTCATGGAAACAATTGGTTCCGAAGTCTTTGGGACTAAAGTTAAGAAATAAAAAAGAACAGACTGGAATAAATTGTTCCAACCACAGATTTGTGGGCATATGTTGAATAAGGCACCTGGCACAGTGACCAGAAACACCCACCCCCTGGCTCTCTACAAGCCTTGGTTTTTTAAAGTGACCTTTAAGGTCTCATGAATTAGATGCTTCGCATTTAGTAAGAGCTATGCTTTTAGTAAATACTATTAAGTTTAAAGGATAGAATGCTACTTCTAATTCCACCTACTTCAGAAAGATCTCATGAAAACTGGAATGACATTGACAAGATGCTTGAAGATTGAAAGGGGGAGGTGTTTTATAAATTGTAGGTTTAATTATATAGTCTCTTTTTCAAATTTTGTTTTGTATCATAGTATTTGAACCAAATACTAAAATATTAAATTTTTGATTTTTAAGAGGGGCAGCATGGCATAGTAGACATACAACTAGCCACAGAGTCAGGAAGACTCAAGTACCTCACCTCATAGCTGCTGGCTGCATGACCCAGGGCACATCATTGATCAGCTCCCTAAGACTGTCAGTTGGAAAGCATTTACCAGTCATCATTGGTGATGGAAGTTACTTCACTGAGAGTTCCCAGCATCAATGAATTCACAGGTGCAGTTTTTTTTTCTTTAAAGTATTAACAAGGTGGACCCTGGAAATCAATGAATTGTCTTCATCCATCACAACCACATGAATTGTTCCATAAGAAAAGCCAGATATAATATATGTTTGTGTCTATATGTTACTTTGAGGGCTTCACAACCCTGTGAAAAAGATTGTGTAAATAATGCTGAAAGGGTCAGGTACAAATAGACGGTAGCTAACTAATGAGCTCTCACTGCCACAGAGCAATCCCTCACAACCAATCACTTGCCAAGTCTTGTTGCTTCTACCTCCTTGATCTTACTCATATCCACAACCTTCTGTCTATGCATAGGGCCACCATCCCAGTTTTGACTCTATTTCTTGCCTGGATTACTGTAGTAGCCTTCCAATTTACCTCCATGCCTTGAATCTCTCCCGTCTTAAGTGCATCTTCCACAATGGACTGGGTCCACTACAACTTTATGTTACATAATCTCAACTGGGTCCTCACTGTCACAGGGCAATTCTTTTAAACCTCTCTAATTGATTAACTGTCTCACTCACCACAATGGCTTTTTCAAATCTCTTCATTCCTCCTCAAGTCACCCTCGGCTCTCCTTTCCCCTATGCTACCAACTGAGAAGCTTGCTTCGTGTTTAACTGAAAAAATAGAAATCCACAGAGAGCTCCCCGTTCTTCATCTCAAGCCATTCAGTTGCCCTCTGCCACTATCTCCTTCTTTACATCTATTTCACATGAAGAGATGGCATTTCTCCTTGCCAGTGCAAATCCCTGTAAAGGAACACATCACCCCATTCCATTATTTATCCTCCAATGGATTGCCCCTTCTATCAAATGTACTCTCTTACTAATATTTAATTGCTCTCTCTCTATTGGCTGCTTCTCTACTACCTGCATACATGCCTATGTCACCTCCATCCTCACCAAACCCAATTTGATTCATCCATCCCCGCTAGCTATCATTCTTTATTTCTCTTCCCTTTTGTAGACAAACTCCTAAAGAAGGCCATCTACAATAGATGCTTCTACTTCCTTTCCTTTCACTCTTTTTCAGAACTCTTTGCAATCTGGCTTCCAACTTTTAACTGAAGCTTCTCTTTCCAGTTACTAATAATCTCTTAATTACCAAATTAACAGTTTTTTTCTCAATCCTCATCTTCTTTGACCTCCCTGAAATCTTTGGCACAGTTAACCACTATCTTTTCCTTTAAACTCTCTTCTCTCTAGATTTTCATGATACTGCTCTCTCCTGTTTCCTCCTCCTACCTACCTGACTACTCCTCTGCCTCCTTTGCTCCTCTTTATCTTCACTTGAGGGAGGGATCCCCAGGGCTCTGGACTAGGACCTCTTCTATTCTCCCTCTACACTATTTCACTTGGTCATCTCATCAGCTCCCGTGGTTTCAATTTTCATCTCTATGCAATTGACTCAGATCTACTTGTCTATCCCTACTCTCTCTCCTGATCTGCAGTCTCTTATCTCTGTTTCTCAGAAATTTCAACCTGAACAACCTATCAACATCTTAAACTCATCATGTCTAACTTATTATCTTCCACCTCAAACCCTCCCCTTTTCTAATTTCCTTGTTACTTTTCAGGTTACTATCATCCTCTCAGTCACTCAGGCTTGCAACCTAGGTATCATCCAACCATAATTCCTCACTATCTCTTACTTTCATATCCAATTAGTGGTCAAGTCCCATTGTCTTCATATTATCTGTCATATACCTCTCCCCTTCTCTTCTGTGACATTGCCACTACACTGGTACAGGCCCTCAGTACCTCATGCCTAGACCTTTGCGATAGCCTGCTGGTGGGTCTCCCTGTCGCAAGTTTCTCCCCACTCCAATCCCTCCTCTAGTCAGGTGTCAAACTCACCTCATCTTCCTAAAATATCATTTTGACCATATCACTCCTTATTCAACAAACTCCAGCAGTTCCTCATTATATGCAATTTTGAAACTGGTTTTCAAAGCCCTTCATAACCTGCCCCCCAACATATACACCCCTTTTAGGGACACTAGCTTCCTTTCCTTGAATGTGACCCTCCATCTCCCAGCTCTGAGTGTTTTCATTGGTTGTTCCCCCCCCTTGCCTCTAACTCTCTCTCTCTGTGTATGTGTGTGTGTGTGTATGTATGTGTGTGTGTATATGTGTATGCGTGTCTCTCTTCATCTCTGTCTCTCTGTCTCTCACTCTCTCTTCTATCTTTCTGTTTCTCAGTCTCTGCCTCTATGTCTGCGTCTGTCTGTCTATCTCTGTCTCCATCTGTCTTTGTCTCTGTCTCTGTCTCTGTGTGTGTGTCTCTTTGTCTCTTTCTCTCTCTTCTCAGGTTTCTCGTAGGGGATCCTCCAGCTATCATGCTATATTTACCCTTCTTTTCACTATAAATTGCTAGAAAGAACAATCTATACTTAATATTTTTACTTTATCATCACTCATTCACTCTCGAATCCCCTGTAATCTTTTGTCCTCAACACTTCGTTGACTTTCTCTCTGAAAGATTAGGATTGACCTAATAATTGCCAAATGAAACAGTCTTTTCTCAGGCTCCTTCCCCTTTGTGCAGCATTTGACATTATTAACTATTAATTTTTTCACTGCTATCATCCTGGAAACTTTTTATTATTCTTTCCTCCTTTGGCTTCTGTGATACTGTTCTCTCTTGATTCTCCTTTTAACTGTCTGTGAGGAACCTGTGGCCTGGAGGCCACATATGGCCCTCCAGATTCACAAGTGCAGCCCTTTGACTGAATCCAAACTTCAAAGAACATATCTTTTTATTAAGGGAATTGTTCTGTGAAGTTTGGATTCAGTCAAAGGGCCACACTTAAGGAGGCTCCCCACCCCTAGTCTGATCACTCATCAGTTTCCTTTATTAGTTTATCTTTCATTCCCTCATGTCCTTGATTAGATGGTGCAGTGAATAGAGCGCTGGACCTGGAGGCCTGGAGGAAGACCTGAGTTCAAATCTGGCCTCAGACACTTATTAGCTGTGTGACTGTAGGCAAGTCACTTAACCTCTGTTTGTCTCAGATTCCTCATCAGTGAAATGGGGGAAAAATAAAAGCACCTACGTCTCAAGGTTATTATGAGGATCAAATAAGATAATTGTAAAACGGCACACAGAGCCTAGCACATAGTAAGTACTATGTAAATCTTAGCTACTGTATGATTATTTTTAGCTATTATCTCCCACTTGGCAATAGCACATATTCTTCTTCCTTTAATTATCTGTCACTCCTAGGCAGATGACTCTCAAGATGACTCCAGCTCAGAATGAGCTCTTTGCACTCCAGTCCCACATCTTTCACTGTCAGTTGCATGTCTCCATCTGGATCTCTTGGCTGTGCCACAAGTTCTATAGTCAAAAAACCTCCTCCACCTCCCACAATGTAAATATCACTTGGTGAACCATCCTGTCACTCAGGCTCAGCATCATCTAGGACCCTTCCTTTTCTCTCACTGCCCACATCCTATCACTGGCTAAGTCCTAAGTTTTACTTCTGCTGCGTTTGACCCTCATTCTAGCTCAGATTTCTCACCTAAGCCATTGTACTACTAAACTCAGTTTTTCTAAGTGCCTCATCTTTTCCCTGGTCAACCTAGATCTTCCTCCTAAGGCATAGGTCTGATCGTGTCTCTCTCAAGATTGATAATCTTCAGGGTTTCCCCAATGCCTATCAGATAAAATGCAAATTTCCTAGCCTGGCTTGGAAGACCCTCCACAAATCTAGAGCCACCCTACTCTTCTAACACTATTTCTGTCTATTCACCATCATTTTCTGTGATTCAGCTAAATTGGCCTGAACATTGCTCTCTAATCTTGTCCTTTCCTCTCGCATTTCTATTCATTTTCAAAGATGGCAAGTCTTGCTACCATCACCCTCACCCCCACCCCCATCACCCCATGTCTAGAATCTAATCAGTTTAGATGTCCCTGGTTAAGTCTGTTTCTTCCTTGAAGGCTCAGCTCAGGTGACACATCCTCCATGAAGCCTTCTCAGATGCTGCCAGTTGAAAGTGATTACCCTCTCCACAAATATCTTAAAGCCCTTCTGTTTAGACTTTTTTGCCTTTATCACACTCTACTTCATTTCGTATTTGTTTATATACATCATGTTTTTTCTCCTTATTTTTATTGCAAACTCCTGTATTTTTAAATTTTTAATTTTTTAAGCTTAATAATCAATAATCATTAATCTTTTTCTATCTTTGTGTATAAACCCTCTGGGTTACCTCCCTCAACTCAGTACTTGTAGGTTACAACATGGAACCAGGTAGTGGCTGCTGCATTGGACTCTAGGGTGGCCATTGAGTCCAGACTCCCCGTGGGTCACAAGTCCCCACTAATATATTTTGAATTAATAGTCAGTCAATAATCATGAATGGCTTAAAGAAAAGATGTTTGGTGAGACATCACAGTAAAAACAGCAGTAAAACACCCCACTGCCTTCCCCACCGCCCATAAACCTGGAACATCCTATCACACAAACACACAATGTCTTTTAGGAGAATGTGCAAAAACTTAGAGTGCAAGGTGGGAAGGCCCACATGCTGGGCATACATGTAGCTAAGACAACTACTAACTCTTATACCATAAGGACCTTAATGTCCTTTCTTTTCTAGTGGAGTCCTCACAAATCTCAATTCTCTATTGCCAAGACTGGCTCTCTCCTTTGCTGCCAGAAGTCCCACTCATCAAAGCTGCTTCCTTCTGTGAGTGACAGCCTCTCTGTATCCCTATAAATCTGGAGTGTACGTCTCTGCTCTCTCTACTGTGCCTCAGCTTCTCTCTTTTTTCATTTAAATAGTATTTTATTTTTTCACCATACACATACCAAGAAAATTTTTTAGCACCTCAACTTGTCTTGAACTGACTAAGTAATGGATAGGATATTTCTTTTGGGCCTAGTAGTTCTACTAGATGGAACTTTAATGGCCGGGGGAGGTGGAGAATCTCTCTCCCAAACAGATGAAAAGCTAGGCTTTCCCCCTACTACCCACCCTTTTGACTATTCTAATACTTTCAATTCTAGAACTATCAAACAGCTGAACTTAGTCTCTAGGGCTTAGTTATTTAAAGCCCCTCAAGGTTGTAGCCCCCCTCCTTTTTTTTTCTTTTTTGTTTGCCCAGTGACATTAGCAGCTAGGTATCAAGTGGATACAGTGCTGGGTCAAGAGTCAGGAAGACTCCTTTTCCTGAGTTCAAATCTGGCTTCAGACACTCACTAGCTATTTGACCCTAGGCAAGTCACTTAACCCTATTAGCCTGGAGATGAACTGGAGAACTGGAGAAGAACTGGAGAAGAAAATGGCAAACCACTCCAGTATTTTGGCCAAGAAAACCACAAAATGAGGTCACAGAGTTGACACAACCTAAATGATTCAACGACAAATAATGACATATCTCCATTCTGATTCAGAGAGGTAGTCATACTTCATAAAGAAATAACAGAGTGTTAACATCTTGTTAACATTAATAAAACTTTTTCATCTGTGATTACATCCTATGACTACATCAACTGACCTGGAGGGAGAGAAGGGAAAAGGAAAAACCAAATTTCAATCTGTCTCTCTCCCTTCTTGTTGTCTCTCACCTTCCTCTCTCCCTCCTCTCTCTCTTCCTCCTCTTCATCCTTCCTCTCTCCCTCTTTGTTCCCCTCTCTTCTTTCCTCCCTCATCTTTCTCTCTCTCTATCTCTCCTCTTCCTCCCTTCTTTCTCTTCTCTCTTTCCTTTTCCCCTCCCCCCTCTCTTTTTTTTCTCTCTCTCTCTCTCTCTCTCTCTCTCTCTCTCTCTCTCTCTCTCTCTCTCTCTCTCTCTCTTCTGTCTCTCTGATATATAGCACAATACCTTCCTTAAGAAATATTTATTTCAGTGAATATATTTCATATAAAGAACCTGATGCTCAAAAAGGTTGTGCCTTGCACATAGTCACACAGCTAGTAAGCTGCAGAGCCGTAACAGGAACCCAAGCCTTCTCATGCCCAGGCATCTTTCTACTACATCTCCTACAAAAGCAACAACAAGCATTTATATAGTGCTTTAAGCTTTCCAAAGCACTTTTACATACATTATCTCATCTGGTATCTTCCACTCAACCGTCAGTTTTCACAGGGACTTATTATTAATACTTTTTGTGTCTCTTTTCCTATCTTTTTTGCTTGTTCACACTGGCATCAGACTGAGAGTATGGAAAGGAAGTTAAACTTTACATAATTCCTTTTCTAATTTATTAATTAGAATTAATTAATTAATTAATTAGAGCAAAAGTGTTATTAGGGAAGAGATGAAAACTAACTAGAATGATACTTGAAGAGTATTGGTGAATTTAAATAATTTAAGCTCACCCTCTTACCTATTACAAATGTAGCTGTAATTATGTTTTCAAGCTAACTAGCTCTGTGATTTTGGGCAACTTCTCTGGGCCAGTTTTTCTCAGCTGAAAAATGAAGAATTTAGACTAGGTAATCTCTAAACTCATTTCCAACCTAATAGTTTACAATTCTATAATTCAATAATTCTAAGTGAGGTAAAATGTTGATGTAGTATTGTCTGAACCACTGTCAACACCCACTAATTATAATCCAATTTTGTCACTGTGACAACATAGCTCTGATATACTTCCAAAAAGTATTTCCTTTTGGGGGAGAAAATGGGAGGGATAATTCTGATGGCCATTATTTCATTTGGGTAAAGATATCCTCTATGGTAAATCCCTGTACCTTTGCAGATTGTGACTTCTCTCTAAGTTTTAGTCTGATAGAATTGCCTAAGGTACCATTAAATGATTTGACCAGTTACATAGCTATTATTTGTCAGAGGCAGGACTGAACCTAGTTCTAATTCTAAGGCTGGTTGTGTCTAATGTCATGCTGCCCCCATTCTATTATTTAAAAAAATTAACAATAACTGAGTGATCTTACTAAATTAATGAATTCTTTACCTTATAACCTTTTAAAGAATTTCATAAGCTGAGCAGATTAAATACAAAATAGACTGAACAAATTCTCATGGCTCAACTCTTCTCCTCCTACAAATAGGGGGAAAAATGTAGGTGCCCCCCCCATTAGGTAAATAAATGATTAGTAGTTCAGCCTTACACTTAGAACCCAACCAGAAGGTAACAAGAAATCTTAGATCAATTACAAATCAGGGCCAGGCAAATTATTAATTACGAGTATAGGAATACAGCATGTTCCCTAAGCCTGACCTAAATTTGGAGATATGTGACAGTGAGAGGGAGTGGGAGAATCCGAATATGTCATGGAAGGAACTAATCGTAATGCTATTTAGGCTCATCCTATATAATGCTATATGTAGGGTCCCAAACTTTATTCACTGTGTCTTTCCTTGGTTCCAGCTACTCATACTATTTTGATCAGAGAGTCTAAGAAATGTACTCTTTCCCCAACACCTTTCCTGATGTTCAAACGGCCTAGTACCTAAAATTATCCTTGTTATAATAATTATTTTCACATAAGGTTTCCAAGTCTTCTGTTAAAGTAGAAATTTGTGATTAGGCATTAATTCAATTACTGATACTCAAATTATCAAATTATCCTCCTGAGAAACAAGGTTCTGAGGAAATAGGGCAGAAAGATTAAAGAACCACAGAATTTAGAAATAACAAGGAATATAAAACACTAGTCAATGCTATCTCTTGTTTTTATAGATAAGGAAGTTCAGGACTAGAGAAGTTAAATGACTTGCCCAAGGTCACAAAGATACTAAACAGATGTATCTTAAAAAATCTAAGAGGAGGAGCAGCTAAGTGATGCAGTAGATAGAGTACCAGCTTTGGGGTCAGGACACTAAACACGTCACTTAACCCTGATTGCCTTGCACCCCCTCCCTCCAAAAAGTAAAATCTGTGGGGAGAAGTACTTAATAAGCTGTGAGTGGGAGAAAAGGAAAGGAAAGATCTAAATCAGTGTTGTCAAACTCAAATAGAAAGAGGAGCCATTAATCCTTAAACAAGAATCCCTGCAGGCTACATATTTTTGAATGACCACTTATTTATCTCAAACGTTCTTTAAAAATCAATTTGAGCTCCAAATTCTCTCCTTCTTTCCCCCCTCTCCCATCCACTGAGAAGCTAAGCAATATATCTATTAAATATATGTGAAATCACACAAAACATAATTCTATATTAACCATATCACAAAAAAGCAAGAAAAGGAAAGTGAGAAAATTATACTTCAATTTGCACTCAGAGTTCATCAGTTTTCTGTAGGTTTGTGTTGATCATAGTAGCTAAGTCTTTCACAGGTGATCATCATTACGATATTGCTATTACTGTGTCCAATGATCTCTTGGTTCTGGTCACTTCATTTTTTATCAGTTCATATATGTCTTCACATGTTCTTCTGATACCATCCCCCTTGTCGTTAGTTATAGCACAGGAGTACTCCATCACGATCATGTTACAACTTGTTCAACCACTCTCTAATTGAAGAATATCATCACAATTTCCAATTCCTTGCCACCACAAAAGAGAGGTGTTATTCATATTTTTGTATATATAGGTCTTTTTCCTTTTTCCTTTGATTTCTTTGGGATACAGATCTAATAGTGGTTGCTGGAGCAAAGAGTATGCATAGTTCTATAACCCTCTGGTCATAGTTCAAAATTGATATCCAGAATGGTAGGATCAATTTGCAACTCCACTAACAGTGCATTAATATCCCAATTTTTCCACATCCCCTCCAACATTTGCCAATTTCCTTTCCTGTTTTTTAGCCAATCTGATAGGTGCGAGGTGGTAGAGTTGTTTTAATTTTCATTTCTTAATCAATAGTGATTTAGAACATTTTTTTCATATGACTATAGATAGACTTGATTTTTTTTTTGAAAACTGCCAATTCAAATCTTTTCACCTTTTATCAATTGGAGAATGGTTCTTATTTTTATAAATTTGATTCAGTTCTATACTCAGTATGTATTTAAGAAATGAGGTCTTTATCAGAGAAATTTGCTGTAATTTTTTTTTATATTACTTCATTGTCTACGGTACCATTTAGCAAAATGTAGATTCCCTGATTATCTCTTTTAATTGGGTATATTTTTGCTTTTGCTTTATCTGAGATCATTGTTGCTACACCTGCTTTCTTTTTTTTTTACTTCAACTGAAGCATATTAGATTCTGCTCCAGCTCTTTATTTTAACCCTGTGTATGAGTCTTTTGGTTTCACGTGTCTTTTGCAAACAACATATGGTTGGATTCTGGTTGCTATTCCATTCTGCTATCTGCTTCCTTTTTATAGGTGAGCTCATCCCATTCGCATTCATAGTTACATGTACTAACTGTACATTTCCTTCCATCCCATTATCTTCTATTTCTCTCTCTGTCCCTCTCTGTGTCTCTGTCTTTCTGTCTGTCTCTCTTCAGTCCCCATTAAAAAGTCTATCTTGCTTCTAACCACTGCCTCCTTTAATCCACCCTCCCTTTTACCATCCCCCCTCCAATATCTCTTATAGCACCCTTCTCCTATTTCCCTGTAGAGTAGGTTACATTTCAATATACAACTAAGTGTATATATCTATTCTTATTTCTTTGATTTAATTCTGATGAAAGTGAGGTTCAATGCCTGCTCGCCCATTTTTCCCTCCATTATAAAAGCTCTTCCTTGTGTGACTTTTATGTGACAGAAATTTCCCCATTCTACTTTTCCCTTTCCCCCTTCTCCCAGGGTATCCCCCTTTCTCAGTTCTTCTTTTTTAAAAAAATCCCAAAATAATTGATTCATATCCATGCCCTTTATCTATGTCTAACACATACATACATATATATAGTTATATGTACACATATATTGCCTATGCACACGTGTGCATTCCACATGTGCATACACATGGAGAACATGTACAGTAGGGCCACATGCCCTATCTAGCTAGCTAGAGAGATAGATAGAAGTTATTAAGAGGCTGCTATGTGCCAGACACTACGCTAAATATTTCCCACTGGGTTCAGGTGGCCCACAGTCCTTGCTAGATGCATAATTAGTTCTGGATATATAAACACCGTAAGAAGTGTAGTCTCTGCCAGGCGTTTCTCCCTGTTGATCTGTTTCCTGGCTGGTTGGGACGCCTGATCCTCTCCAGGTTATTCTCAGCTCCTCCTTCTCTCTCACCTTCCACATCCAATCTGTTGCCAAAGCCTATTGATTTCACCTTTGCAACATCCCTCTAATGTGTCCCCTTCTCTCCTCTAACACTGCCACCAATCTAGTGTAGACGCTTATCACTTCACACCTAGACTATCGGAACAGCCTGCTGGTGGGTGTCCCTGCCTCAAGTCTCTCCCCGCTTCAGTCTATTCTTCATTTAGCCACTAAAGAGATTTTCCTAAAGTACAGGCCCAACTATGTCACCTCCCTACCCAATAAAATCCAGTGACTCCCTATTGCCTTCAAGGTAAGATAAAATCCTCTGTTTTGGCATTTAAAGCCCTTCATAATCTAGCTCCCTCCTACCTTTCCAGTCTTCTTGCACTTTGTTCTTTGCTACATACTCATCGATTCTGACACTGTCCTTCTTGTTCCATGAGTGTGACACTCCATCTGGGCATTTTCTCTGACTGCTCCCCATGCCTGCAAGGCTCTCTCTTTTCATCTCTTTTTTTTTTTGAGGGGAGAATGCAAGGCAATTGAGGTTAAGTGACTTGCCCAGGGTCACACAGCTAGCAAGTGTCAAGTGTCTGAGGCCAGATTTGAATTCAGGTCCTCCTGACCCCAGGGCCTGTGCTCTATTCACTGAGCAAACTAGCTGCTCCTCCCTTTTCATCTTTTACTGCCTTCCCTGGCTTCCTTTAAGTCCCAATTAAAATCTCATCTTCTATAGGAAGCCTTTCCCAACTCTTCTTAATATTCCAGTCCCTTCCCTCTCTTAATTATTTCCTATTTATCCTGCATATAACTAGTTTGTAAATATATGTTGTCTTCTCCAATAGACTGTGAGTTCTTTGAAGGTAGAAACCATCTTATGCCTCGTTATCCCTAGTGCTCAGCACAGTGTCTGGCATAGAGTAGTTGCTTAATAAATGTCAACATGTCAGTCAATAAGACTGACTAACTGTCCAGAAGGATATCTTTGACCCAGGTTCAACTTCTTTGGCACAAAGAGCAATACTAGCTAGTTTGTGGCCTTAAGCCTCATTCTGAAAGCTGTATTTCCTAAGCACTGAGACTTGTGTCTTTCTCAGAGACCCTCTCTCTAGCTTAGGGCTAGAAAACCTACATGACTCGCAATTTAATTTCCAGAAGACAAACGATATGTACTCATCATCCAGGTAGAGGCTACATCTCTAATAAATTGCCTAGGGCTTCAGGGTTCAATACCAAATTATTTTTTCCCTCCCATTAGATGACTAGTAAAGGGAAAGGCACTGGGGGAGAAAAAACAACCTAAATGCTAAGGGGAAAAAGTCATTGTCTCTCTCCTGGTTCATATGTTTGCCAGTTAAGTTTTTCTAGGCTTTTAAGTCTACTCTTAAATGCAAATAAGCTTACATTCTAACACCTGGATATTGACCTGAGTGGCATCTTTCTCCACTTAGGAAACCAAATATTTGCTGGCTTGGTTAGGTTTGTGATTCATATTTAAAGACCTTCCAACTATAAAGAACCTACCATAGCTTGTGATCTGCAAGAATAGACATCAAGAACCTAGGGTCACTTCCATATAACAATGTGGTATTGGAAAAGGACTTTTTGTATGAGAAATCAATGTCCATCAGGCAAAGGCCATTTCCTGGTTATTTAAAGGAAAGTCTTTAGTTGGTGGAGTAGCTAGGCTCAGTGGATAGAGCCTGGAACGAGGAAATCCTGAATTCAAATCTAGCCTCAGACACTTAATAGCTACGTGACTCTGGGCAAGTCACTTAACCCTGTTTCTTCATTTATACAATAAGCTGAAGAAGGAAATGGCAAGCCATGCCAGTATCTTTGCCAAAAAAGAAAAACCTGTAGATGGTAATGATGTGCTATGGTCCATAAGGTCACGAAGAATTGGACGTGACTACATGACTGAATGACAATTTATTTCTACTGAACAGGTCATAAATTCTGGTTTTGCCATTAATGTTTCTTTTATAAACCATTCAGGAATATCCTGCTGTGATTTCGTGATGTCCTGAGGGCTGGAACTCAAAGCCATCTCAGCTTCTTCTCAAGCTGGCAATTCATGGTTCACCAGCCTCATTCTCTGTTCTGTGTGACTTCTGCAGGGATGGAATTGGCCCCAGCTAGATGCTAGGCAATTTCCATTAGTCTCAGTGCAGTGATGCACAATCACATGTTCCATAGGTCGTCCCCCATTTCATTTGGTTCTTTAGTGCTCTGTCAGAGTTCTGTCGTAGCGCACAGTGAGGCTACATTTCAGTGCTATAGTCTAAGCCAAAGTGAGCTTCTGCTCTTTGGATTTAAGTGATACTGGGAGGAGGAAGTGGTAGAGTTATATTCTGTTGTAAGCTGTTGTTGGTAGGCTTGGAGTGTGGTGCAAGTGGAAGGAGGAGTGCCGAGTGAGCTCAGTAGGAGCCAGATATTAATTCGCCTTTTCTGCTATTAGTTCATTGAATTGTTACCTCTTCTGTGTTTTTTTATATCCTAGACCATAAAGATAGCTAAAAGTACTTATCTCTTGCACACAATTCATATTTTGGAAGGAAATTTGAGAGGTTTTGAGGTTCATAGAAAATATCTATATTTTCCCAAATAGGTTCCCAAACTGGGCTATACTACCACCTGAAGGGCTCTGGAATGATCCAGGGGGGTGGTAGTAGCCTTGGGTGCAATTGGAGAGTTGAATAAAAATAAGGGGGTGGTGGAAGCATAAGGAAAGAAGAGAAGAGAATTTTGAAAAACCATTCGTACATGTTTCGTCTCTTGTGTAATAGAGTTAAAGTCATAGTTATTACATTATTTTCCAAAAAAACACACAAAATGCAATCAGTGGTCACGTCTACTGACAGGTCTTAACAAGCAAATGTTGGCAGGGGAGTGTTTGGTACCTTGTTAGGAAGTCCAGCATGGGTAGGCAGAAATACGTACATGTAATGACTTGTTTACAATACAATACCATATGGTTATATGGCAATATTGCATCATCAAAATTTTAATGCAGGAAAAACCTCACAAATTTACAATAAATTATTAAATTTAAGACATATCATTTTCTAAAAAAAATTATTTTTTTAAATGATGCAAATTAAAAAAAAATCATTAAAGAGTTAAAGAAAGTAGATTTCCAGGGGGGTGCTGAGTAATTTTTTTTTTTTAAAAGGGGGCAGCAGGACAAATAAGTTTGGGAACCTCTGCTCTATCAGGTTGGTTTTCTAATCTGAAAATACTTGATTCCATCTGATTATATCATCTAATCCCTGTCTCTCCACCTTCTTCAGAAGAATAGAATGAGATGCTTTGTAAAAGCTTTGTTAAAATCTAGACAAACTGTATACACAGCATTTCCCTCATCTACTAGATTAGTAATCCCGTCAAAAAAAGGAAGTGAAATTAGGTATTTCCTGTTCATGAAAAGGTTGTGATATCTCTTCGTAATCACTATTCCCTTTCCAAGTGTTCAACGACCACCTCTTTCATGATTTCTAGTCCAGAATTTCCCTAGGAATTGAAGTCAGGATCACTAGTCTATAGTTTGCTCTGTATTTTCTTCCTTTTGTGAAGATGGACCATAATTATCCTCCTCTAATGTTATACCTCTTCTATTTTTGATTTTTCTATTTTCTATATTTTGATATTTCAAATATCATTAAGCTCAGCAACTACATCTGCCAGTTATTTTTTCAGTTCCCACACAAGTAGTTCATTTGAGCCAGGTGATTTGAATTCATTCCAGGGCAGCTCTATGTTCTCTCAGTCTCCTCACCTATCTTGGGTATCAACTCTCTGGCAAGTAAGTTTTTTTCCTATCATTTCTAGTACAAAATTCATTCTCCTTAGCAGAGAAAAGAGAAACAAAATGAATTGAAAAACTGCATTCTTTTTGTTGTCAGATATAATCATACTATGCACCGCATGCAAAGGTCTTGTCTCTTTTTGATCTTCCTTTTTCTTTCAATATGGTACACTATTCTTATAGGACAACTCATATTCATCTTCTGTTACCTGGCTTTGCTTCTGTCTTCTATACATTCCATGTTTTAAACCTAGGGTTGGTGAGTTCCCAGTACAGCCACATTATTTCTTCAGACAAATACCATTTTTCTTCTTCATTGGAATTGTTTCCATCTGTGTCATTGAAACAGTATTCTTAAGCACCCCAGAACTGATGTCTCTCTCCTGAAGTGTTTCAATTGGCAGAGTTCTACTAATCTTTCCTCTGAATCTTTTGAAATTTTATTTCCTCAAATCTAGGGTACATTTTAGACAATGCCCCGATTTTGTCTCCCTCTGTATCAAAAATTCTAAAACAAAGTGATCATTTCCTCACATGTTTTCATCATTTCTATCCTCTCAATCAGTTCCTTTCCTGTTATTGAGAATCAAAACCAGAACAGAATTTTTCTTTATGGATTCCTCCATCTTCTGAAAGAAGAAAGTATCACTAGTGTGAGTCAAGAAGTTATTAGCTGCTCTACTTTGGTAGAGAGAGATCTCAGACAATATATGGATAATTAATGTCCTCCATTACTACTGTATGTCATGGCTCTGTGCTAGACTTGTGATCTGTTCCCCCAATTCTTTACCTAGTTACTTTTTTTCTTTTTTTGTTCCTTTAGTCTGTAGTGTATTCCAGTGATAACATCATTTCTATTCTGCTCTCCTTTGACTTTTAACCAAATACTCTGTCATTCTTCCCTCTTCTGGTTCCTAGATTTTCTTACATCTTAATTTAGAATATTTCCTCATCCCTTTCATTAGGGCTTCTAGTTCCTCTTGCCTGTTGCTTAAACCTTGGGTATTTGTGTATAGATATTTTGGGTTATAGAATTTACTACTGTCTCATTTCTTATATTTTGTCACTTCTGAATTTCTGAGTATCTCAGCTATTTTTTAAATACTCGTGAATGTTCTCTATAGTGTCTAACTTAGGCATATCTATAGTCTTCACTCTCCTACATCCTTTTTGGTTTCAAGGCTTTTTTATTAGATTTGCAAGATACCCAGAAAATCCATTCTTACCAGCCTTTCTTAGGCATACACTCCCATCTCTAGCCAGAAATCTGTTAACTGCATATTACAAGTAGTGATTCAGAAAGTCAAATCCCCTTTTCAGACACCAACTTCTTAGCCAGTTGTTCACTTCCTAAATTAATTTATATCTTCTGCATCTCTTGCCTTCATAGGGCAACTGAGGAGAAAATTAAAAATATACCCCTCTAGTTTTCGATTTCTTGCCCAAGATTTCATACTTATTGACAATGCTTTTTGGACTCCATTTGGAAGAGTCATTTGTGGCCATATGAATCATTAGAAGTGGATAGCTGTCATCCATGCTGATAAGTCTTAAAAAGTTCTCTTTCTTATTTTGAATACCTTCCCCAGAAAGACAATAGATTTCTCT
>CM053625.1:206328816-206344712 GCA_028646595.1 Phalanger gymnotis
GTTGCCCTTGTGAAATGGGCTTTCTGGGCCTGGAGTCTTTTTGTCAAGATGTTGGAATGGGGAGGCTGGTTCAAGTTTTTGCTGCGGTGGGGCCTAAATAAATTTCTTGTTGTTTTCTCCTTAGAGAATCTCTCATACCTTGCGATTTCAGACCATTCGAACATATACATGATTATATTTGAGATCATAAATTCGGCCTTCCTACTACAGTATGATACTCAGTTTTTCTGGGTAGCTGATTCTTGGTATTAATCCTAGCTCCATTGACCTCCGGGAATATCGTATTCCAAGCCCTTAGATCTCTTAGTGTAGATGCTGCTAGATCCTGGGTTATTCTGATTGTGTTTCCACAATACTCAAATTGTTTCTTTCTAGCTGCTTGTAGTATTCTCTCTTTGACCTGGAAACTCTGGAACTTGGCGACAATATTCCTAGGAGATTTCTTTTTGGGATCTATTTGAGGAGGTGATCTGTGGATACTTTCAATTTCTATTTTGCCCTGTGGCTCTAGAATATCAGGGCAGTTCTCCTTGATAATTTCTCGAAGGATGATATCTAGGCTCTTTTTTTGATCATGGCTTTCAGGTAGTCCAATAATTTTTAACACTCTAAGATCTTTGACAGCAGGGATAGATTATATTCTAAATTTTGGCACTTCCTAATAACAGCATAGACTATTGAAAATAATAAACATTTAATAAACGTTTGTTGAATGAATGAATGACAGTAATTTGTTAAAAATATCAGCAATTCCCTATTTAGGAATTCATTTGTATGTCAATTTTTCAAAACTTTGAGAGTGTTTTCACATGGAAACAATGTCATATAGGAAAGCCCATTTAATTCATACTTTACCTGTAATAGTTAATGCTGTTAATAGTATTACAGAATCAAATTTTCTTATATTTCTATGGGAAAATACTTTTAGAGTTCCAATTTGGCATGCAAAGACCACTTCTCTTTTACTACAACACAGGTAGCAAGGATATTAACTTCTCTACCTGCTAGGTAGTAAAAGCCATTATTTATGGCTTTTGTGACCTAGGACAGGGGCACCTACAGGGCAAGGATTGGGTTGAGGCTGAGAGAAGCAATTAGCATCATGAGGCCCAGAAACCTGGTGAAAAGAGGAGAATAGCAAATAAGTAGGTAGGAATTTTCAGCCTTATTGTTAATTGCTTCTTTCTTTGAAATCTTGGCATAGAGGTGAGCTGAGGGCAGCTTCTGTTTGTACTGGGGTTTGGAAAGAATTTGCTCATTGCAAATAGAGGCTGAATGAGCTAGCATCATATTTCAAGAAAAGACAGGAAACTCCACACAAATTAATCCTTGCATAGGAAATTGCCCCCCCCCCCACCCAATACTCTCGACTGAGGCACAGAGAACAGGTATGGCAAACAGGTAAGTAGCCTGAAGAGTTTGCTGACAAAACTACGAACAGGAACAGAGAGCTAAGGATCTTGCTTCTGATAAATATAAAAGACAAAGGCAATTTTGTAGAGTATACTGTTGTGTGTCTGTGTCTGTGTCTCTATGTGTATTTGCCATTGACAAATAGTAACTATGAATCATAGATATCCTCCTAGAAAAGAAAGTCAAAGAGCTCAAAGAATGACTCTCTATTCTCCAGGTTATCAGAGAAAATGGGGTGTTTTTCGAAAGAACAAAAGAAATTCTTGAAGAAACAAAGAATAAAACTAAGAAGAGACTGAGGGGCATCCTAACCACCATCAGGAGTCTAGACGAATGATAGAGAAAAGAAAGAAAAAGAAAGATTACTGAAAATTTCCATTAAGTTGTAGGAATGAGACTTATCCCATAGGGGAAGGATCTAGGCTCTGGAAGAAGTATCTTCTTGTCCTCCGAGAAATAATGATGTTGTTCCACAGATGTCATTAGGGAGAGGAACCATCCAACAACAGCCAGAGGAAAAATAGACAAGTAGTGGTGATCAGTGACTCTTTGCTGTGTCTAGATACGAAGGCAGCAATTTGTTAGCATGGCATAAACAACTGAGAGGAATGCTGTCTTTCTGGAACATGTGTCCAAGGAATGATGAGATATTCCTAAACTTTGTCAAATGTCACAACCACTACCCTGCTCAGGGTGATTCATATAAGTTATATTGACCAGAAGGCATCTAAGATCATAGCTATAGATTAAAGTCATGGGATAGAGACTAAAGATGTTAGGGATGCAGGTTGGATTTTTATCATTGTAGCATATTAAAAGTAGGTGCTTTAGATGACAAATGCAGATTTGAAAAGTAAACATCTGATTTAAAAGTAGTACTTGTGAATTCGATTTGGATTTCTGGACCACAGCTTAAAATAATTAACTGACTCTGGTCAGGGATGGAATATAATTATAGAGGATTGGTAAAAATTGTTCCTTGAAGAATTTGTGCCCAAATAAAAGATAGAGAGCATTATGAAATGCAAAATAAATGATTTTTATTATATTAAATTGAAAAGTTTTTGCACAAACAAAGCCAATGCAACCAAGATTAGAAGGGAAGAAGAAAGTTGGGAAAAAAATTTTACAGCCAAAGTCTCTGGAAAAGGCCTCATTTCTAACCTATATGGAGAATTGAGTCAAATTTATAAGAATACAAGTCATTCCCTAATTAACAAATGGTGAAAGGATATGAATAGCCAGTGTTCAGATGAAGAAATTAAAGCTATCTATAGTTATATTAAAAAAATGTTCTAAATCAGTATTGATTAGAATAATGCAAATCAAAACAACTCTGAGGTACCACGTCACACCTATCAAATTGGCTAACATGACAAAACAGGAAAATGATAAATGTTGGAAAAGATGTGGGAAAATTAAAACACTAATGCATTATTGGTAGAGTTGTGAACTGATCCAACTATTCTGGAAAGCAATTTGGAACTACACCCAAACGGGCTATAAAATTGTGCATACCTCTTTGACCTAGCAATGCTACTTCTAGATCTGTATCCTAAAGAGATCATAAAAATGGGGAAAAGACCCACATGGACAAAAATATTTATAGTAGCTCTTTTTGTGGTGGCCAAGAATTGGAATCTGAGGGGATGCCCATCAATTGGGGAGTGGCTGAACAAGTTGTGGTATATCAATGTAATGGAATACTGTTGTGGTAGAAGAAATGATGAGCAGGAGGACTTCAGAAAAACCTTGAAAGACTTATATGAACTGATATTGAATGAAGTGAGCAAAACCAGGAGAACACTGTACACAGTAACAGCCACGCTGTACAATGACTGACTTTGGTAGACTTAGCTCTTATCAGCAATGCAAGGATCTAAGACAACTCCAAAAGATTCATGATGGAAAATGTTAGCCACATACAGAGAAAGAACTTTGGAGTCTGAATTGCAGATGGAAGCATACTATTTGCTCTCTTTTTTATTGTGTTGTTTTGTTTCTTCTTTCTTGTGGTTCCTCCCATTGGGTCTAATTCTTTACAACATGACTAATGGGAAAATATGTTTAATATGAATGTACATGTATAGCCTATGTCAGATTGCATGCCGTCCTGGGGAGGGATGGGAAGGGGGGGAATTTTAAAACTCAAAATCCTATGAAAGTGAATGTTGAAAATTAAAAATAAGTTAATTAGTTAAAAAATGTTTCCCTGAAGTGAATCTAATCGTAGGGATTTAAAATAAAAACAGAGGGGGTGAGAATACACATATCATGCAGAGTAGCAGGTATAAGATGACTGCTATTATACTAAAAGAATAATGGTAAAGAAGACCAGTAATTCATAGGCCAAGAGTAAATACTAAAATAAAAGCAGTAAGTAAAATAAACCAATAAAAACTCATGGCTTAAGATAATATGTAATATCTAAAATAATAAGGCACAGAAAATGGAGAATAAAGGTAAGCTAGCATTCTTAATACAAATGTGATAGGCTCTTGGCGTACTCCCCCAACCTACTATGAATGGCAGATTGGATACCCAGAACAAGGTTATATCTCCCCTCGATATTCTTTGTGTAATAATCTCAATTTTTACAGGTTTTAGGGGGCACCTTTTTAATGTAATTGTACACAAGCCTCCATCCAGTATATTCCCTAATTGGCTAAAAGTTAATATTGTCTAGATATACCAGCAATTAGCACCTCATTTGAACCATGGCAGTAACATCAGCCCCTTCTTAGTTCAGATTCAGTGTTGAGATAAAATGAAGCACTTGCAAGTCATTGAATATTTAACAAAGGAAGTTTACTTTGCCCAATATGTCAAGGACATGAGACAAGGATATGGTGGCATTTATCACCTCTGAACATGGCTCCCCTCATCTCCATCTAGAAATGAGTGTAATCATTAGGTCATCACGGTATGTAGGGCAACTTACATGATTGTAGGAATCACCTAAATCTGAGAGAAACAAACTCTGTGTCTTAGGAGTTTTTATGCCCCTACATGACCAGGAAGCTGTGTCAGGAAAGCTGAGGCCAATCAAGTCTCTGGGGCAGCTTTGTCTTTTTTTAGGGAAAATTTTCTCATGTTGTGTGGGAGGAAAAAAGATGTATCAGGGAAACACAGGTCCTATCATACGTTCCAGCATCAATTTACCAATTGATATTTCCTTGATTTTATTAAAAAATTATCATCAAATAGCTTTTCCAAAGGGATATTTACAGAGAAAACATAGCAAGACCCAAAGTACAAACAAACCAACCAAAAAACCAGCTCTGAAACTGGATGTGTACTCTTCTTTAAAACTTCAGTCCCCAGGGAGAGTGGGCTGCAACTTTAAAATGGTTGCTACAAACATTCCTCCCACCAACTTCACTTTGGGATGTAGCATAGCCAATTGATAAGTAACTGTCTTGTTTGCAACATTGGTCCCTTCTGACTCAAAATGACACACACACACACACACACACACACACACACACACACGCACAGAGAGGGGGGAAGAGAGAGAGAGAAAGAGAGAGAGAGAGAGAGAGAGAGAGATTTTGTTTGTCTTTTGTACTCACACTCATTTTCAGCTCAGCAGCCAGCTAAAAGGCTTTTTATCACCAAGCAGTGAACTGACAAGTAACAGTCACAGAATAACTGTGCATGCTCTGAATTGGGGAACAGTCCCTTCGTTAAGCATCTACACATGGATTGATACCCAGGCAGTATGCTATGTTCTTGAAGGACTTGGCTCCTATTGGTCAGCCCCCTGAAATATAGTAGGATGGAACTCAGGACTAAAAAGTGATATGGAAAAGCATATATAATTGAAAAGAAAAAAAAACAAACAGGAAAAAAGGAATCATGGTACATAGTGAAAATATATGAGGAAATCCGGGAACCAGAGGAGCTTTGTATTATGTAGAGCTCTTTGGTGTTGATCAATGGAGGGAGAAACAGAAGTAATTTGTCATGGGAGTTTACAACAGAACTATATGAAAAGAAGGAAGGAATAGATATAGAACTTAGGATACAAGTCATATACTTGGCATGGAAGCATGATATCAAAGTTATGGCAGATTTCAATTATTGAGACATCTGTTAGAGTTCTAACTGACAAAAAATAGAATAGCTGTTAAATTTTTCTCGTGTTTTAATGATAATTGCATCTTGAAAATATGGAGGAAGAGATAAGTAAAATTGCTATTATAGACCTTTTTCTGATCAACAAGGAAGAATCTATTGCTGAAGTAGAATTGTGGGAACTTTAATAGAGGAAAGAAAATGTCACACATAGAATCATAGAAATTCAGTCTTGTTAGGAACCTCAGAGGCCATCTAGTCCAACCTATACCTGAATAAGTACCCCCACTACAACTAACCTGACAAAGGATCATCAGCTTTTTCTTGAAGACTTGCTTTGAGGAGGAATTCTATATTTCCTAAAGTAGCCCACTCTATTTTTAGAGAGCTCTGTTAAGAAGTTTTACCTTATATTGGGATGAAATCTGCCTCTGCATTTTCTGCCCATTGTTCCTAGTTCTGTTCTCTAGGGAAGTAAAGCAAGACTTATTCTTCTTCCACAGGATAACTCTTCAAATACTTGAGGAGTTTTTTTTCTTCATACCTTTCCAAAGGCTTGGTTTCTTCAGGTTAAATATCCTGAATTCCATCAACCAGTCATCACAGAGGATGATCTTGAGGTCCTTTACTATCCTGGCCACCTTTCTCTGAACATCCTTCAACTTGTCAATGTGTTTCTTAAGATGTGGTGCCTAGATGTAACTCTAGTACACCAGATGGTTTTCTGACCTGGGCAGAGTACAGTGGAACTATCAACTCTTGACATCAGACCTCTCTTACTGAAACTTAAGATCTCATTAGCTTTTTTTAGCTGCCATATCATAGTTAATTCATTTGAGCTTGCAGTCCATGGAAGTCTCCACATTTTTTTAATAATCAAAAGCAAAACAATTTAATTGGATTCAAAAAAGGAAAAGCATAGTAATGTTGAGAAATACCATTTGATATTTAATACAACAAAGTCATCACTTTCTTTTATGCTCCCAAACTTTGTCTTCCGCACTCTCTCAGGCTGAAAGTTGTTCTCTTCCCAGGCTAAATGCTACTTCCATGCTATCAGAAACAAAACTAGTCAATCACTCACAGGAGTGGTTCAAACAGGTCTTGGAAGGATTTGGAGTACACTAATAACTCTGTATTCCTCAAATGGTCATGGGATCCTTTGACCTCTCTGTACACTGACTCTTTACATTTGATCATTCACCTCCCCAGATCTTTTTTAGGACCATCGTCTACTCATACCTTCTCCATAAGATGCTTGTGAACGTCATTTTTTAGACCCGAGTGGAAGACTTGACATTTATCCCTCTTAAAATTCATCTTATTAGAATTGACTTGATGCTGTAGTACATCAATATTTTTTTGAATCCTGCCATCTAACTTGGTGTCAAATTAGATAATACATGTAAAAGTACTTTGCAAACTTGAAAACACAAAGCTACTTATTATTATCTCCCTGTACTAGCTTTGTGCCACCTGCAAATTTAATAAACATGCCATCCATGCCTTTATTCAAATGATAAGAATATTAAATAACATAGGGCCAAAGAAAGGTTCTTCAACCACTTCACTAGGAACTTCCTTTCAGTTTGACATCAAACCTTAATGAATACTCTTTGGGTCTAGCTGTTCAACCACTTCTCAATTCATCTAACTATACTATCATTTAGACTGCATCTCTCCAAATTGTTTATAAGACTAGCACAAGAGACTTCATGAAATGCTTTGCTGACTTTAGGTAAGCTATAACTGCCGAGTTCCATTGATCTACCAATCTAGCAACCTCTTTAAATAGGGAAATGAGTTTATATATATTATATATATGTGATATATATAATATACAATATATATAATATATATATATAATCTGATTTTTTTTTAAAGAAATGATTGGTGCTTTCCATTTGTAAATCACATTTATTTTTGGATATACTCCATCATGCCCCAGAATCAAACCTTCCCCTGCAATGAGAAAAAGCAGGCAAAAACTGATACAAGGACTTGCTCCACCAGTGTGTGTGTGTGTGTGTGTGTGTGTGTGTGTGTGTGTGTGTGTGTGTGTGTGTGTAATGGAAGCATGCCCAGAACTATCCTGAATGCTTCTGGCCAACCATGTATGCTGCCTCAGAGCTGAAGTCAAACCAACTCACATCAATGCTTACATTTATTAAGCACTCAAAATGTGCCAGGTACCATGCTAAGCACTGAGGATACAAATAAAAGGCAAAAAAAAAAAATTCACTGCATGTTCTGTGAAATAAGGGAGACAAAATGCAAACAACTATCTAGAAACACAATATATACAAGATAAATTAGAGATAATCAACAGAGAGAAGGCACTGACATTAAGGCGGATAAAGAAAGGTTTCTTAGAGAGGTAGAATTACCGTTGGGATTTGAAGGAAACTAGGAAATCCAGGAGGCAGATAATTCCAGGCATGGGGAAATTTGTTTTCCACTATTACTGGCTGTCACCAGTAAAAAATGTCTGGAGTCAGGAGTTGGAAGTGTTGTATTCTAGGAACAGCATGCTAAGGCCTGGTATGATGGTAGATGGTATGAAGGTAGAATTAACAAAACTTAGCAACAGATTGGACATTGGAGGAGGGAAGTATGAAAGAGCAAGGATTTGAGGATGATACTTAGGTTATGAGCCTAGGGGATTGGGAAGAAGGGTTCTAGAGAAATCTTTTAATGATCTGTTCAATCTTGTGATGGCAATAGGTGAGGGTATGCGTGAGTTTAAAAAGAGAGTGATACTAAGACAAACATGGCCCATTTTGGAGGCAACCTTGTAAATTTGAGAGATTTGGAAATTCTGGATTTCTTTGCCAGAACTGACAGGAAGCAGGGAAATTTCAGAAAGAATACCGCTTAGAGGGGGAAGAGCTCAGCTCCTAGCTGACTTGACAGAACATACGGAACTGGAGGGCATTGTTTGGCCAGTATAGAGCGATAGTGAAATGTAAAAGAAATGCCTATTCATCAGTCTCTAAAATGCTTTATGTTTTGGAAAGTGTGTGTGTGTATGTGTGTGTGTGTGTGTGTGTGTGTGTGTGTTTTAGTCTCAACTTCCTAGAAGAATATAACAGTATTTTTACATTATTGTATCCTGTTTCATCTTTCTGTCAATGGTTCTTATGTATGTATTCTTTTTGTATTGATGAAATAAAGAGGTATCCCCTACCTGATTCATACTGAATACATTTAGTACCCTTCTACTGCCTCCATTAAGAAAATCCTAGACATGAGCCAAATCTAGGCTTGAAGTCACTTTTCTTTGGGGATGGGGAGGGTAGGGGTGGTATGTGAGATATAAAGAGCCAAGAGTATCAGAATCTAGGCTCTTTTCAGAATTGAACCCAGTCACTGAATGTGTGGGTCTAGAGCAGACAAGTCTGTGCCCTACTTTTGCTTCCATATATTGTATCTTTTTTTTAATCAAAGAAATCTCTATACATCCATGTTAGCCAGATTCTTAGGTAACTCCCGCTATTCCTCCCTCGCAGAATTGTCCCCGTATGTCTTCAGCAGTTCAATTCTTAAAAACATTTTTTCTCTGAACACTGAAATTAGTCTTCTCAAAATTTATGTGGTTTATTCCACAATATGCACAACTTCCCTCTCCCTTTTTATCAGAAACTGTTAGAATATTCACTCTTCCTTGGTAGCCCCATAATGTTCTCATTTTCATTGGAGAATCAGATCCAATGTGAAGTTTCTTTTGTTGGTTCCTTCACCTTTTAAGGATGAAATTATCATTAAGGAAAGTCAAGAAATCATTCTCTGCTTTGCTTTTGGAAAACAGAGTCCTAGTGGATTTCCAGATAATTGAAATATCCCATAACAGGTTTGTGTGATATCTCCCAATGTCATCATTTATTTTCTCTTTCTGGAGAGGTGGTCTTTAGTTATAATCTGAGGATTATATTGCTTTATTTCCCCTGCCTTTTACCCAAATGTTCTCCACCATGCTTTCTCCCCTGAGTTTCTGGAGTTCCTCAAACGAGTATATAGCCACAATGGAGACAAATTCCAAAATGTTTATCTGTTTAGCCCCTGGAGAGCTTTGAGACAAATGACTTAAAGCTTAACCTCTATCCCATCCTGAGGGAGGGAGGAGAATTCTTATAAGACAAGACCCTTAAGAGTAGAACTGGAGCCAAGATGAGATTCTAGGTGAGATGGGGGCAGGGAGGGGAAAGAGGGAGCTGCCAGTGCCTTTGGCACAAGTCAAAGTGGAGCCACATGCCTCTGCCTCTTCTGCTGAGTACTGATGAGCAAGTAGAACACAAATGGGGCACATTCATGCTACTGCTGCCTCTCCGATCTTAAGTGAACTGGAAGGAGAACGAGTGTGGTGATGCTGAGAAAAAGGCTATTGCTGAGCTATTTGGAAACCATGTAGAATGTACCTATCTGGAGTATCTTGTTCAGTTCTGAGTGCCATTGTTTAAAAAGAACATTGATAAACTGGAGAATCTGCAAAGGCAGGTAACTAGGATGGTGAAAGGAATAGGACACTTTTATCTGGAGAAGAGAAAACTCAGGACACACGATAGCTGTCTTTTAGTTATTTTTAAAGCTGTCTTGTGAAGGGAGGTTTAGACTTGGATCTGGCCCCAAAGGGCAGAACCAGAAGCAATGACTGGACATCACAAAGAGGTTAATGCCAGGAAAAGCTTCCTAACAATTATGACTGTCCAAAAGTGGAGGGGCTGCCTAAAGAGGTGGTGAGTTCCCTCTCCTTGGAGGTCTTTGGGAAGAGGCTGGATGACTGCTTGTTGAGAATGGTAGAGTGTGGCTTTGTTTCAGATATGGTTTGCTCAGAAGTCTGTCGAGCTCCCTTCCAACTCAGATTCTGTGGTTTTGAGATACAGTGATTGGAGCCATTCCTGCTGCTAAGAATAGAATCCATACTTTCCTATCCTTGCTGCATTCCTACTCTTCATTCTCTCAAACAGACAGAGAATTAAGCTTCTTTCCCAAGCCCAGTTTCTTAAGAGTTTGTTTTGCTTTCTGATTTATTGTTTCTCTAAAATAAAGTGGTTAATACAATTCTGATATAATGTTTCATTATTCAAACTGCAGCTGAGAGGCCATAGGTGGTAAAACACACTGGAGGGAGAAGCAGGAAATTATCAACTGTAAGATTCTCTCTCTCTCCTCTGTCTCTCTCTGTCTCTGTGTATATATTTATATATTTGTACATATATGTGTATATATACATACATACATCTATTACACACACATACATATATATTGAGAGAGAGAGAGAGAAAGACGGAGGGAGGGAGAGGGAGAGGGAAAAGGAGAGGGAAAGAGAGATAAATCCTTTTCCTAGTTTCTGGTACATTTACAACTTGGGTTTCAAGATGTACAAAAGATAATTATTGATTCACATTTTTACTGCTCCCTAGAAACAAAAGGATGGATCAAAGATAGTCCTAGATACAAAATGAGTTAGTAGTTTCTGTTTAGGGGTGGGAAAGACTGTAAGCTCTTACAAAAACTCTTCCTTATGGGGTGGAGCCAAGGGAGTGACTAAAGGAAATTGTTTCGCCCAAAGAGAATACATTGAGAAGGAACTGGGGAAGAGTTGTGCTGCCCACATGAGTGCAGAGGCCAGAAAGAGGGAATAACTAGTCTGCTAATAACCAGTTAGCCCTCTACCACACACATCTAATATAACTGCTATAAATATATCTTCTACAATGTCATTTCCTGGCCCTTTCTTCCCCTCTCTCTTTTGCCTATTCCAGATCTTTTGAATGATGTTATATGATGATGAACACCAATCATTTTTAGAGAGGCTTTTTTTTTGCTTTTTTAAAAAATTACTGAAACTTAAATACACAATAAGAAAAGAAAAAGAAACATACTATAAACTTAAATATTGAAACAAATACAAAATAAGAAAAGAAAAAAAAAGCATGTCATGTCCACAGCAGAATATAAGAGAGGATTCAAAATATATAACAATAAACTTCCATTTCAAGAAAGCCTATATAATAAATACTACACATTATATTGAGATCTGCCCAACTTTTCTTTGCTTCCTCATTAGTTTTCTTTTGTTCTCTGCTGTGCATTTTGTAATTTGTTTGTTCTTTTTTCCTCCTCTCCACCCCCCCAAAAGCTACAATTAAGCACAGATATATTTATATAAAGATATAGATCTATAGATACACACACATATATATATATATACATACATACATAGACATGCATATGCACATATACTTTCCCTAACAAATTCTACTCCCGATCTTTGTTTTTATGTTTGTGAGTATCTCTTATTTCCTATCCTTCCTAAATCCTCTACTTTTTTTCTTCCCTCTACCTTGCCCTCTTACTAATTAACTGCCACCTCCCCAGGAGCCCTTCCTTATCCTCTCGTTCCCATAAATCTAATCAGCCTTCTTTACCCCTCTTTGAGCTATTCCTTCCCCCTCCTCTCTAAAGATCCCTCCCTTGTCTTCCAGTTCCCATTAAGAGAGCATATTTCAAAGAATTCACAGAAAGGAAAGAAGATCACATGGCCTAAAGGTTTTTAGGGAAATCAATTGAAACTTAGATTTTTGAAGACATTTATGGTAGAAGCAAGAGCAAATGATCAAAGATCAATTAAAAAAATTGGGAGGGTCCTGAAGCATACTATCAGAGGCAATAATTTTTTAAATGATTTGTAGCTGCTGGTAAATTCTCAGAATAATGAAACAGTCTTTTAAAGCTGTATTGCATGTCAAACACGGGCTGAACACTTCCATAGTGTTCTCAACAGATCATCAGCAATCAATGCCGAAGCCATTGATTGTATACCTCAGGTTGAAGTCAAACTCTCTCTAGCAGAACTTCCAATTGAAGAAGAGGTTTTGAATGCCATTAGTCTCCTCTCCTGTGGCAAAGTGCCTGGTGCTGACTCTGTTCCACCTGAGATTTATAAGGCATGGAGGCCACTGTTCATACAAAAGCTGACTGAAATTTTCCAGGTTATATGGCAAGAGGAGGTTATCCCCCAGTTCAAGGATGTCTTCATTGTCCATCTCTATAAAGGTAAAGGAAATAGATTGCCCTGTGACAATCATAGAGAAGTCTCTTAGTCAATGCTGTCAAGATTCTTGCCAGAGTCCTCCTTAATAGGGTGATCCTTCACCAGAAGATGGTCATCTACCTGAGAGCCAGTGTGGCTTCAGAAAAGGTCAAGAAACTGTCGATATGGTGTTTGCTGCCCGACAACTTCACAAGAAGTTCCAGGAGCAAAACAGAGGTCTGTAGGTTTGTGATATTTGCCAATTGTCTTTGATACAGTCTGTCATGAGGGCTTATGGGAAATAATGGTAAAATTTAATTGCCCAAAGACGTTCATCAGTATTGTACTCAGTTTCACAACAGCTTGCTTCCCCAGGTGCTGGATAATGGGTGATGATCTCAACCTTTCCCAGTCACCAGTGGAGTGAAGCAAGGCTGTGTGCTTGTTCCCATGCTTTTTAGCAGGCTGTTTTCAGCAATGTTGTCAGACACCTTCAATGAGGATGACAGTAGCATCAAGGTCAGCTACCACATTGATGGTAAATTGTTTAGCTTGAAAAGGCTGTGTACAAGCCAAGACTAAAGTGGAAGGAGAGTGGATGCATGATTTTTTTGTTCAGACAATTGTGCCCTCAATGCAGCTTCTGAAGCTGAGATGCAACAAAGTATGGATCAGTCCTCTGCTACTTGTGCTAATTTTGGCCTAACAATTAACACCAAGAAAACACAAGTTCTCTACTAGCCGGCGCCACGTTATCCATACATGAAACCAGCAAATGTTATGTAGCAAATGGATAACTTTTGAGTACTATGGATAAGTTTACTTATCATGGCAGTATATTTTCCAGGGTGGTATATATAGATAATGAGGTTGATGCAGGCATTGCCAGAGCTAGCCTGGTATTTGTTAGGCCCCAAAGGAAAGTGTGGGAGAGAAGAGATATTAGGCTGCCTACCAAACTGAAGATCTACAGAGCCATTGTGCTGATCTCATTGTGTATGCCTAGGAAACCTGGACAGTCTACCAGCATCACACCAGAAAACTAAATTGCTTCCACATGAATTGTCTTAGGAAGATTCTAAAGATCACCTGGCAAGATAAGGTACTAGACACTGAGGTCCTTTCTTAAGGTAAATTGCAAAGCATTCAAACTCTAGTGTAGAGAGTACAACTCTGATGGGCTGGCCGCTTTGTTCAAGTGACAAGTGTACATTTGCCTAAAAGACTATTTTGTGATGAACTCCCACAAAGCAAGAACGGACATAGAGGTCAGAAAAAGTAATACAAAGATACTCTCAAGGTCTCTCTGAAGAACTTTGGAATTGATTTGTGACATGGAAGATATTGGCAAAGGGTGGTCCAGCATTGTGTGCCCACATCAAAGAAGGTGCTGTGCTCTATAAGCAAAACAGAATTGCAGTAGCTCAAAAGAAATGTGACATGTGCAAATTTAGAGATATGTGAAATCCAAATGTTCATATGGATTTCTTGTGCCCAACCTGTGGTAGAAACTTTTGAGCTCATATTGACCAGCCACAGTCAGATGCACTGTATCTTGACTCCAATATAGTGATGTCATTTTGGTCCTCTTCAGGAATGAAGGATAATAACCAACCAACCAACCAGCATGCCAAAAAAAAGAGAAGATTCTTGCTTGGGGTAGGTGGGACAGTGAAAGCAAACAACAGAGAGAGGGTGGGAATCTTTAGCATTTATTTTGCTTCTGTTTTCTATGTCAAGGAAAGTGATTTTTGTACCAGGAAAGAAAGGAAAAAAAAAGACAATCAGAGATTCCAAACTGGAGATTCAATTCGGCAGGCATGTATTAGGCACTTACTATATGCAAGGTGTCATGTAAGGCGCTAGGGATCCAAGACAAAAAATGAAACTAATCCCTGCTCAGGCCAGCTAGGTGGTGCAAAGGACAGAGCACTAGGCCTGGAGTCAGGAAGATCTGAGTTCAAATGTGGCCTCAGACACTTTCTAGCTGCATGACCCTGGGCAAATCACCTAGCCCCTATTTGTCCGAGTTCCTTATCTGTAAAATGGGAACACGTTAGAGAAGGAAATGGCAAACCGTTGCAGTATCTTTGCAGTTAGGTGGTTCAGTGGATAGCGTGCTAGGCTTGAAGTCAAGAAGACTGTCTTCTGGAGTTGAAAGACACAGCTGTGTGACTCTGGGCAAGCCACTGGACCCACTTTGCCTCAGTTTCTCATCTTTATAATGAGCTGGAGAAGGAAATGGCAAACCACTCCAGTATCTTTGTCAAGAAAACCCCAAATAGGGTCACAAAGATTCATACACAACTAAAATGACTGAACCATCCCTGCCCTCAAGGAGTTCATATTCTACTGAGGAAAAAATAACATGTTTATATATATATTTAAACATATGCATATGTGTTTAAATATGATCTTGGAAGGGAGGAAGTACTACTAATTCAGAGGATCAGGAAAGGCTCTGTGAAGGAGGTGACTCCTGAGCTGAACTTTGAAAAGTGCCAGAGATTCCAAAAGGCAGAGGGAAAACATCCTAGGGCCAGCCTGTAAAAAGGCACAGAGTTAGGAGACAGTTTCATGTGCAGGTGTAGTCCATAATGCTAAAAGGATCCTTTTCTCAACTCCTGCTCTCCTAGACAAAAAAAGGCTACATGTGCTTAGAGTACCCCTGAGGAATCGGAGTTGATCTTATAATGCTAATGGCTCTGTCCCCCATGATTATCAGTTGAGAATTGTTACAGTTAGTCGACTTTAAATTGCCTTTTGGAAGGCATGTTTACTAGGGTGATATAGTAAGAAGAGTCATTACAAACATCTTCCAGAAAATCTGGGACACAGTCCTACAAGTATATATGGAGTCCAGAGGAGCTTAGAGAACACACGTGGCAAAGGGATAACTTGCTGCTAGTTGCTGAAAGTCTTTTTGTTGTATTTGTGGGGTGCTCAAGTCTTTTTTTTGCGGGGCCTAGCCTCTTTATGAAAGAGCTTTGAATCTATGTCTAGTCTGTTCTCAACTCCTACTGCAGACAGTACCATTGGGTGATACAGGATGCTGCTAGGACACTGATGGGAAGATGGAAAGTCCAGCATTCTCCAGATCCTTGCAGGTAAAAATGACCTCCTCTGGCCAAAGGGTAAGTGAGATAAAGGAGACTGAGAACAAGGCAAAAGCCAAGACTTTTCTATTCCTTTCCTTCTCCTCCCATTATGTTTTTCTTTAGGAATGTTACTGTTTGGATGCCCATCAATTGGGGAATGGCTGAACAAGCTGTGGTATATGAAAGTAATGGAATACTACTGTGCTATAAGAAATGGGGATGATACGGGCTTCATAACAACCTGGAAGAACCTTCACGACATAATGCTGAGTGAG
>CM053625.1:206345212-206367959 GCA_028646595.1 Phalanger gymnotis
CAGGGTCAAGGGAGAAAATTCAATAAAGGGGGATAGGTTAGGAAGAAGCAAAATATAGTTAGTCTTTCACAACATGAGTATTGTGGAAGGGTTATACATAATGATACACATGTGGCTCATGTTGAATTGCTTGACTTCTTAGGGAGGGTGGATGGGAAGGGAAGAGGGGAGAGAATTTGGAACTCAAGGTTTTAAAAAATAGATGCTCAAAAGTATGAAAGTTTTTTTTTTTCATGCAACTAGAAAATAAGATGCACAGGCAACGGGGCATAGAGATTTATCTTGCCCTACAAGAAAGTAAGGGAAAGAGGGATGGGAGGGGAATGGGATGACAGAGGGGAGGGCAGACTGGGGAACAGGGCAACCAGAGTGTACGCCATCTTGGAGTGGGGGGAGGTGGAAATGGGGAGAAAATCTGTAATTCAAACGCATGTGAAAATCAATGCTGAAAACTAAACATATTAAAAATAAATTTAAAAAAAAGATCTTAGAGTGAAGAAAAGGTAATGACATATGTTCATATTAAAGTATAATTATACACGGAAGAATTTTATAAATGAGATAAGAGAGGTACAAAGACCTATTGGGTTCAGAAGGAGATGAGTCAGCCCTGGAGTCATGAGGACCTGAGTTCAAATCCGGTCTCAGACACTTGACACACTTACTAGCTGTGTGACCTTGGGCAAGTCACTTAGCCCCAATTGCCCTGCCTCCCCCCTTCCAAAAAAAAAAAAAGGAAGAAAAAAAGTGAGCTCATTTTTCAATGAAGACTTCAAGGAATTATAGAATCCCAAATTTGGAAGGAAGGAATGGACTTCAGAAGCTATCTAGTAGGACCATATGTGAATAAGAATCCCTTCTACAATGTATCTGAAAAGTGGTCACCTTTTATTTAAGACTTCCAGAGAAGAGGAACACTGTATCTCGTACTGCAGTCAGTCAACAAGACCACATATTAGCTCTTGAACTTGTGCATATGGCAAGATAGACATAACTGTCTCTGTTTCATAGCTTATATTTACTACCGGGAATAATTATTTTATAAATTATAAATATTTTATAGATTAAAAAATGAATGTAGCCAAGAAAGCTGACACAATTTATTAAACGCTTACTATATGCTAGGCATTGTGCTAAGCATTGGAGATACAAAGAGAGGCAAAAGCACAGTTCCTGTCCTTGAGGAGCTCACATTCTTATGGAGAAGACATGTAAATAACTAGCTACATATAGGGAAAAGGTAGATGAAAGTTAATCTCAGAGAGGAAGGTACTAGGAGCTGGAGGAAATGGGTAAGTTTGGATAGGTCTGAGTTTTTGGAAATTTTGTTTATACTGTGCCTAAATTTTCTTTTTGCAATTCCAATACATTGCTCATAGTTGTTTTTCTATATTTCTATTCTTCTTCTTATTATTCTTCAGGACCTATTTACTCTGTTTTCCAATTGACTGCCCTTCAAATACTTTAAGATAGCATCTCCTACCAAGACTTCTCTATTCTAGAGTAAACATTCCCGGTTCCTGTAATCAGTCCTCACAGGGCATGGAATTGAATCATTTTGCTATCCTGGTTTGCCCTTCTAGGTACTCTACAATTTGTCCATGGTTTTATGAAGATTACATAGAGTTAAGCCTTCAAGCATACAGAAGATCTTGACAACTGGTGAGGGAGGGATATAATTGAAGAAAAATAGGAAAGAATAGTCTGTGTTCAGGGAATGGCAAGCAATTAAATTTGACCGAAGCATATTATATGCTTAGGGGAATAGTAGAAAATAGGAATGGAAAGTTATTTGGGAGCCAAATCACCGAAGGCCTTGAAAGCCAAATATTCATGTGTTTTTGGTAAATGGCTTCTAAAAGGATGTGAAAATAACTTTTGAATTGGAAGAGAGCTTTTCCTTTACACTCTGAAGCTATTCTTGGTAACATTTGGCTCTGCAGTTATGGAGTACGTCATGTGCTTTGCCAGGCAGAACACCTGTGAGCTTTTCCTACCTATGAATACCAAATGACTCCTTTAAGAATCCTATCATTTTCCACAGTTCCTCAAAACAAATCTTTGTAACAATTTTATATGGAGAACTAGCCCAACCAAGGATCACACTGCTAGTAAAAGGAGAGTTAAGGATTTGAGTCTAGGTTGTCTGGCTTCAAATCCAGTGATCTTTCCATTATACCAGACCACATATTAGCTCTTGGACTTGTGCATATGTCAAGATAGATATTATTATATCTGTTTTATAGATTAAAATATGAATGTAGATAAGAAGCTGACAAAACTTCTCTGATTCCTAGATACATACAGACCTCCTCTGCCTCTCATAAAGCTTTGTTACAAACTGCAACAAAGAAGGAAGCCAGCTTATGAGAGTGGGTCTAATAAAAATGGTATATGAATATTTTTATATTTCACATCAAACATGACTAGAACATTAGATCTTTGTAATTAGCAAAACCCTTTGGTCTGTACTTCTATACAGGTTCTTTTTCAGTCAGTCAACGAGCATTTATTAAGTGCTTATTTTGTCCCAGGCACTGTGCTAAGTGCTGGAGAAAGTACTCACCCTCAAAAATAATCAAAATAAAAACAAAAATCCAGTCCCTGTTCTCAAGGAACTCACAGACTAGTAGGGGCAATAACGTGCAGAGAACTGGGTACAAATAAGATATAGACAAGAAAAGTTGGATATAATCTTAGAGGGAAGGCACTAGCATTAAGGGAGATCAGGAAAGTCTTCTAGAAGGTGAGATTTTAGTTGAGACCTGAGAGAAGTCAGAGAAGCCAAGAGATGGAGATGAGGAGGGAGTGAATTCCAAGTATGGAGGACAGCCATTGTAAATGCTTGAAGTATGAAGATGGAGCATCATGTGTGGGACTCTTCCATTTCTTGCCCAAGACTTCATAATTTTTAATAATACTTTTTAACATTCTTTCTGAGGGTGTTATTTGTGACCCTGTGGATATCTACCATAACACCTATAAGTAGCTTATTGTCATCAATTTGGACAAGGCTTTGGAGGATTCTCTGTTAAGGTCTTGAATCCACGCATTAAGAAGAACACATACTTCTCCTATTATTTTCTGATCTTGACCTTTTCTCTTGTATATACAGTCAATCTTCAAAATTCCCATGTTTAACTTTCATGACCTCAAGCATTCCGTGATTTTATTAGTAACCCCATTTTCATTTTTGTATTGGCAACCATGCACATTTGAGGCTATGTGAAGTAGAAAAAAATGAAAGGCACAACGGGTACCTAATGGCACAGCAACAACTAAAGTCCTAGTTCCTCTCCCTTGGTTTTCAGAGGGCAGGCAGGGTAGAAAGGTTTACAACAGTTGAGTATGTAGGACAATGGCCTCATACTGTCATCTAACACAATGGAAGGTAACAGGTTAAAAAAATGTTTTAGCTTTAAGAATTTTATTTGCTGTTTAGCATTTATGATACTATAGATTTCATATATTATGAAAAGTGAATATTGTCTGAAATCAGTGTTTTTTAATTGAGGCATTAGCACAAAATGTCACGGAGAAACTCTAGGGAATTACTAGTGAGAAAAAATGTCTTGTATACTACCAACTTTATTTTGTGTACTGCATTTTATGGGTTATTTCATGGTTACTCTGTTAGGAAAAGTACATGTTATCAGAATTAATGGTTTGTTATAAAAAATTGTATGCAGAAAAGTGTGTTTTCAGCCATCTCTAGTGAAATATTATAGTTTTTGGTGGTTGCAGGAACTCAACTCCCTATTTCTCAAAGGTTCAATGTATCAACATTCTCACATTTTTTACTTTCATGTCATTTTCTAGGAACATTACCCCCTTGAATATTGAGGATTGGCTGTACATCCTCCATGCTTGTAATGTACCATTTCTTTTATCTCTGCCACTTGGTAGCCTTCTGCTTCTTCAAGATACAACTCAGATACTACCTCTTCCAAAAACCAATTCCTGATCTTCTCAGCTACAAAGTAATTTTTCCTAAGTCACTTTGACCTTTTATATACACAACCATTTCTGTATTCAATGAGTAGTTTACTTCTACAAATATTTATTAAAAGATTGCCATATGCAAGGCATTGTACTAGATGCTGAGTGAATAAAGAGGAAAATTAACAGCATCCTCATTCCCTAGGAACCTGCAATAGTAATTCTGGCAAGTCTTGGACTGACTCTCTTGTAAGATGACCTAAATCATCAAAGACCCTAGAAGGTTATATTTCTTCCTCGTGTAAGAAGAGACGAAGCTAACAGGAGATCAAGACTGGAGGGCTAAGTTTTCCCCCTCCAGCAGGGGTATTAATGAGCTCTTGAGAAAGAGAAAAGAGAATAGGGAGAGAGGAAGCAGGTGGCAGAGATTCCCCAATTCATGGAGCAGCCATGGGACCATGACAGCATCCTAACTACAGAACCCAAGCCTTCTCCTGGGAAACTAGAGAAGCAAAGCTAATGAACAAGTTATGTGACTGTGCTTTGTTTCTGGTTTGTTTTTTTTTTAATCTGTGGCACTTTCTCAGAGGGTTGGAGTTCTGAGGAAAATAAAAAGAGCAGGAGCTGGCAATCTATGTTCTCTTCCTCATCCTTACTTAAGAGGGGTGCAACCAGAACTTGTTTCCCAGTGTGTCCTCCTATTCTGCTATAGATTGCACTGGACTTACCTAATTTTACTTTTTATAAACATTTGTTATTGAACTTGTCCTTTCTATTTTTTGTGTCCCTTTGTTTATGACATGAGGAATGCTTTAAGAACTATACAGGGGAAAGTGACCTTTTTTAGCCCAGAGTTGGAATCTCAACTCCTAGCCAACTGTTAGAGAGTGCTCATTCTCTATTTGGGGACATCACCACAAGTCATTCACATGTTTCACACCTACACTTCCAAGAGTAGCATTACTATGGATTTAGGCGTTTAAATAAGCTTCATCCAACTATGAGCTTAACTCGTTGCAAACTTCTAGTGGTTACATAATTATAATCTAATAGGACTATTACATGTACAAAAATAAATATGAGATTGAAATCTTGGAAATTCCTTCATCTGATGATAATCTTTTCTCATTCCATTTTCCCCTCACTCCTCCCAATACTATTTTTTATCCTCATTTTGAAATTGTAATCTCTCCATGCCTTGACTATTTTGCCAGGCCATCATCTCTGCTCTAGTTTATCCTCTCCCATCTTCCAACTGGGATCCCTTAGTGGAAAAGTTCAGTTCTTCACTCTCCTCTACTCTAAAATCCTTTGCTTCCTTGTATTATTGCCATTCATACCTTGCCAAACCTCTAATTTGAATTATTCTCACCATCTGCCTCCTAAGTTCCTACTCACATGCTACTGAACAGAGCTGGTAAAAATCACAAAACTGAAGATTACATACACTGCAAATTTATGTTCTCTAATCTCATTTGAATCCTCATTATAGCAAAAACAATCCTTTTACTCCTCCCTAATTATTTTTCTTTCCCTCTCTCCCCAATGTCTATTCAAATTTCTCTCAATCTCCAGCAATAGTCCCTTCCTTTCCCCTCTCTCTTAATAGCTTTGCCACATACTTTATCAAAAATATTGATTCCATCCACTTCTTTCTTCCTCTTCACATAGCAGTCCTTCCTCCTCATCTCTCAGCCCTTACTATCAATTCTTGCTTCTTCCTTCTTTACTCAAATTTCTAATAAAGAGATGACATGTCTAAAATGCAACTCACTATCTTTCCCATATTCACTTTGCTTCTGAATTTGCCTATTGTTTTTGAGAGACCCCATACTTCCTGTTACTCAGGTTTGTATCCTCAGCTTTATCCTTAACTCTTCCCTTTCACTTACACTTCCAATCAGTTGCCAAACATTGTCTCTTGCATATTGGAATATACCATCCTCACCATTCACACTGCTACCAAACTAACTCAAAATTGAATTACCTCTTTATGATCTAGTCACCTATAATGTAATACCCTCCTATTCGGTTTTTCTACTCCAAGCCTCTGATCAATCCTCTATTTAACTGCCAGAGTGTTTTTCCTAAAGCACAGCTCTTTGTCATATCATCTCCCTGACACTACTCACCTCACCCTGCCCTTCTAGTCAACAAACTCCAATGGTTCCCTATTGCCCCAAGAATCAAATATTACATACTTTTGGGCATTTACAGATCTTCACAATGTAACTCCTAATTTTCCAGGTTTATACTTTGCCCCCCCCCCCAATCTTGCACTATGTGATCCGGGCATCTGGCATATTCAACATCTGCACCCAGTACACTCCATCTCTACCTCAATGCCTTTTCACTAGTTGTCACATAGGTGTGCAATGCATTGCTCGCTTATTTCCACTTGTTGGAATCCCTAGTTTCCTTTAATGATCTATTCTTATACCACCTTTTTGGCAGTCTTTCTTGGTTTCACCGAGTACTTGTGCATTACCTTCCAAAATTAACTTGTATTTGTTTGTCTATGTTTTGTTTATGTTTATATTTACATATTTTCATGTTATCTCTCCCATTAGAATAAAAATCCCTTGAGGTCAGAGATTGTTTCACTTTTACCAGTGCTCAGAATAGTGTCTGGAACTACACAAACCTCCCTTTCCCTTGGGAAAAGCTCATTTGCCTTGCTGCAGGTCCTTCTTCCTCAACATGATGAGAACTGTCTGCAGCTCCACCTAAATTCCTTCTCCCTTTTGGAGATTTCTCCAAAAGTAGCCTGGGTAATTTCCATGGCTTTCTCCAACTGCCCCAGATGAGGATAAACAATAGAAATTCATGTGAAAAGAAAGTGGACGTATCCCTCTGAAGTATAAGACTCAGTTACGGGGCATTAATGCAAACAGTGGCTATACTATTTATCGTTGTTATTTAATCATTTAGTCATGTCTCATTCTACATGACCCTGTGGACGAAGTCCATGGCAAAGATACCAAAGTGGTTTTGCCATTTCCTTCTCCATTGTGTCCTCATTTTAAAGATGAGGAACTGAGGCAAATAGGGGTTATGGGATTTGCCCAGGGTCACATACCCAGTAAGTGTCTGAGGCTGGATTTGAACTCAGATCTTCCTGACTCCAGGCTCTGTACTTTATCCACTGTGCTGCCCAGCTGCCCCCTGGGTATACTATTTAGGCACTGGGAGAGACAGGAAATCAATAAATATGGATGGCATGAGAGTTGACTTGAAAAAAGAGACCTGAAGAAACAAGGTCCCATAGTTACCTAAGGATAACCTCTGTATGTTGTTAGGAGGTTAGGACTAAGCAATCTAGGTATAAAACAACAGACTAGAGACAATTGTTGACCCAAAGAATGGGAAAGCTTTATAACAACATTAACCAAGGATCCAATATTATTTTCCCATAATCCAGTTGCTTGAGAACTAGACCCTAAAGGTAACTAGCTCCAGGGAACCATGGTGTCTGCCAGGAGTGGGAAGCAGTGATGGGAGAATTGCCAAAGAAAAACAATGTAGTATAGACTCCAAACAAGGAGCAGTGACCAGAAAAAAGCTGCCTGTGAAAGAGCAGTCACAGAAACTATTGTACAGATCCCTAGGAGGAAGGGGGTGGGGGGAGGCCATGATGAGGGAAAATTTCTTGACTGCCTTCAGTTCAGCTAGGGGTCCTTTCCCATATGAATTAATCTATTCTATATTTTGAACCTGAATGAACCTGAATGCCTCTATAGGCAGCTTAGAGTCACTCTTCAGGGAGTTGCAGATATTGAAGTTCCCAGGTTCTACCTGGATGGGAGCAATGAACCATATAAATAAGATGTTTCCAAAATGTCCCTGGGCCCCTGGTGTCAGAAGGAAGTTTCTTATACAAGGATTATGTCTAAATTAGAGAGGGGAAAGACAATGGACAAGAAGACCAATCAAGAAGCTATTAGCTAAAGTAGTCCAGATGAGACGTAATGAAGGTATTAACCAAAGTGGTAATATTGTGAGTGGAGAGGAGATGTGACAGAGGTTGTGGAGATAAAAATCTTGAGGATATAGCCAATATGACCACTTACTGGGAATGTTGTCAGAGGTATTCTTGGTCAGGTATTGGTTGGGGGAAAGAAAGGGAATGAGCATTTATACAGCACCTACTATATGCCTGGCACCATCCTAAGCACTTTCCAAATATTATCTCATTTGGTTTTCACAACAGCCCTGGGAGGTAGGTGCTATTGTTAGCCCCATTTAAAGTCGGGGGAACTGAGGCAAAAAGAAGTTCAATGACTTGCCCAGGATCACATACCTAGTAAGTGTCTGAGCCTGGATTTGAACTTGGGTCTTCCTGATTCCAGGCCCAGTGCCACTTAGCTGCCCTGTATTGGTTAAACTAAATAGCCCTTAGATGTAAACATACCACAAGGCTCTGCCATGAGCTCTCCTCTTTTCTCTATTTTCACTCTATTTGGATGATCTTATTAGCTCTCATGAACTGTAATCTCCATGTAGATGACTTCAGAATTTGTATATCCAGCCCTCATGCTTCTCTTAGGCTCCAGTCTTACATCTTCAATTGTCTGCTTGATGTGTCCACACAGATGTCCCGTGATAGCAATCTCAACTCAGCATATCCAGAATAGAACTCATTATCTTTCCTTTGCCCCTCTGATTGGAGGGCTTCAGAGAAGGGTGGAAAAACTTCTAAAAATTCCATTTAAAGAGAGCTCATGGGCCAATCATCTGTTTCTCAATAGCTGCACTCCTTAGACTCCATAATGCACTGGGCTCTAAGTACTTTCCTCTTTTCCCTACTGCCCTTTTAGTTCTCTCTTGTTGTCTTCTCTCATTAGAATATAAGCTTTCTGAGGACAAGGACTGTCTTTTTTTTTTTATCATTTTTGTATCCCCAGCATTTGGCACAATGCCTGGCATATAGTAGGTACTTACTAAATGTTTTTTAATTCATTGATTTCCCCCTAAACCTACCTGTCTTCCTACCATTTCTGTTGAGGGCACCATTATTCTTCCAGTTACCCAGTTCCACAATGTAGGAGTCATTCTCAGTTCTTCATTCTCCCTCACCTCTTAAGTCCAATCAACTATAAGATCTTGCCAGTTCCATCTCTTCTTCTCTTGCATATGTTCCCTTTTCTTGACTCTTAAGTCTACAGGTCTGACCATGCCACTTCTCTACTCAAATTTCATCAGTGGTTGCCTATTTCTTTGAGAATAAAATACAGTCTTCTCTTTGGCACTTAAAGCCCTTTACCCTCAAACTCCAACCTATATTTCTACACTAATTATACATCACTCCCCTTCATGCACTCAAAATTTTAACCAGACTGGCCTATTTGATACTTCCTATGCACAACATTCCATCTCCTGTCTCTGTGACTTGGTACAGAATGCCTGGAATGTTCTCTTATTCCTGGAATATTCACTCCCACTCTCCCCACCTCAGTCTAATGAAATCCCTTACTTTTATCCAGGCTCAGCTCAAGTTTTACCTTGTCCAAGAGACCTTCCCTGATTCTCCTACTTGTTTCCTCCTCCCAGATCAATGTATATTTTGCATACTACCTATATTTAAAAATTTGTAAATATGTTTTATCCCCAAGTATAATGCAAGCTCTTTGAGGAAAAGGAGCTGCTCACTTTTGTTTTTATATCCCTGATGCTGAGCACCTTCCCTGACCTATTGATAAATATGTCTTGATAAGTGCTTGTTGATTAATTGATTGATTGGTAGTCTGTGGTAGGTATTCTTAATCTTCTTCATGTATCATGGACCCTTTTGGCTATTTTATAAAGCCTACGGATGCCTTCTCAGAATAATGTCTTAAAATGCATAAAATAAAGTGCAGAGGACTACAAAGGAAGCCAATCATATTGAAATGCAGTTATCAAAATATTCTTAAAAAAAGTTAGAAGTTTATATACCCTAGGTTAAGAACCCCTGTTCTATGAGGTTTTTTCCAATTCAGATGTTATGTGATTTAATTTGAGGTAAAAGGGCGAGAAAAAAAATGAAAGTCAAATGAGTAATGTTTTAAATATGAGTGGTGCCATCAACACAAATAGGGAACTTGGGAGGAGAAAATGATTTGAGGAAAAGATAAGATGAGCTGACAGGATAACTAGGCAGAGATATCCATCAGACTGTTGGAAATGCAGAATGAGAGCTCATTGTAGAGGTGGAGCTGAATATATTTGGTAGTCATCTACATAAAGATATTAATTAAAACCATGAGAGTAGATTGCCAAGACAGAGAACATAGAGAAGGCTTTGAAGGATACTCACATTTAGGAGCAGAAGGCGAAAGAACAACTATTAAAGAAGATTCAAAAGAAACCAATAGATAAGAATACAAATAGAAAGAAGCAATGTTACAGAAGCCAAGGGGAAGAGCATCAAGGTAATGATCAGTCATGTAGTCATGTAGAAAGAAGACTACAGTATGTTTATCTGCTGGTCTTGGTTTTTCCTTTTGGAGTCACATAGAAGAATAACGGTCCTCCAAGTATTCAAAGACATCTACCATATCAATCTTTTGTCTTCTGGAGTCTCTTATTCGGGCTAAACAGTCTTAGTTCCTTTAACTATTATTCCTTTTACAACCCAGTTTCAAGTCCCCTTTCTAAATTGCTATGGTCTGGCAATATTTCAGTCTGTCAATTTAAATATGATGCTCAGAATCTAGGTGTGATCTGACAATAAATACAGGAGGCATATGATGTCCCTTGCTTTGAACGTTATACTTCAGTTGGTACATTCTTAAATTGCTTTGCCACATTGCTGACTGGAGAAAAGAAAAAGACACCTGAAAAGTAAATAAATTACTTGACCTTTATGTTTTTACTCTTGCTTAAGGTTATCCAGCACCAGGAAGAGGAATTTGATCAAGGGTCAAAATAACAAAGCAGGAGATAAGGAAAATACTGTCTTCACTGAGAAAACAAAGAATGCAAGGTCTCTGAAATACTTACTTTGGTCTTTCACCTAACGTGACTCTTGTAAAAGAAATGTGGCTAAGGTTGCTGATTTTAATATTCTAAAGATAAAACTGAATACCAAAATACTGGGGTTTTTCAAAATAATGTTGTTTATCATTTTGAGATCATATTTTATAAGGTCGTTTTATAATTAGAGCTAATAGAAATGAACAAGAAGCCCAGATAATTTGATAGAGGAATCCTCAAATTATTTACCAAATTATTTACCATTTTTTTGATGGGGAGGGGGAAGGTAGTCATCGGTTGCTTTCCTTTTCCCTCTATTGTCTATGTATACATACATACATACGCACATATTTACATATATTTTATATATGCACATATACAATTTCATGTGGTCATTTTATAATTGCTGCTGATGGAATTGAGCAGTCATCTGTATAATTCAAGAAAGCAAAGAAACCGACAAGTCATTTACAATTGACTTTGGAATACATTCACTTTCACTTCTGCAGAAGGGGAAAGAAACAGATTTCTCTTTCTCTTTATCATATATATGATTTATATACATTCATGTGTGTGTGTGCGTGTATACATTCATTCTTTGAAAATAGGCCAATTAATAGGAGTGGGAAGAGCAACTCTGCATGGCAGAGGGAAGGCTGCTACTAAGGATTCAGAAATCTTTCATTGTCTAATGTATTGTACATTAGAATGAAAAACCCTTCCAGGATAATCAAGAGTTGACTCTACATGCATCCTGGCTTTGAGGCAGGTAGTATAAATGGGAAAGGGAGTCAGGATTTATACCACATGAGTTCATTCCATATGAGAATCTGTTGAAGGAATTGGGGATGTTTAGCCTAGAAAAGAGAAGACTTATGGAGGACATAGTAGCCATCCTCAAGTATTTAAAGAGGAACTAGATTTGTGAGCTTGATCCCAGAGGGCAGAACTAGAAGAAATGGGTGGTAAACTGAAGAATGTTAAATTTTGACTTAATGTCAATACAAATTTCCTAACAACTGAAGTTAAACAAAAGGGTAATGGGATTCCTCAGGAGGTAATACATCTTCCTCAGCCACATTGGAGGTCTTCAAGCAAAGGCTGATTAACTACTTCCTGGCCCCTCTAGCCAGTATACCACTTCTCTGACTATCACCTCCATCTCCTCCTCACCAGTACCCTGGACTCCACACTTGGGTTGCTCAGCTTGGATAAAGCAGTTTTTGCCTAATCTAACTAGGGTCCTGGCCTCTTTTCCTGGCCTCTCATGCTATAATGCTAGGTATGCTAGGAAAGCTATCACACACAAAAGCTACTACCATCAGAAATTCCCCTAGGATATAGTCAGTAACCCTGGTGGAGAGGTTAGAAGTCAGAGGAGGAGGGTGTGCTGGTGGCAGGAAACTACCTAAGGTAGGCAGCCAGTAGTGGGGAAGAAAAGGCATCTAGCTGGTGCTAAAAAAAAAAAAATAAAGGGGAAAAATATGACTTTTGCCCCCCACCATTCTTCAGTCCTTAACAGAAAGAGATTAATAGATTTAGAGTTACAGTACCTATAACAGCTCTTGTAACCTATTAGCTATGTGACTTCAGACAAATCACTTAACAACTCTGAACCTTAATTTTCCCATATGCAAAATGAGGGATTATACTGCCTACTTTACAAGACTACTGTGATGGTCAAATGGGGGGAAAAGCATGTAAAACAGTATATAAACCATAAAGGAATAGGGACTAGACAGGTCACTTAATTGGTATAAGGAACACGCAGGTGAAGAAACTCCCTCAACCAATTAAGGTTGGAACCTTCTTTGCAACTTACAGTATCATAACATGGTCTGGAGGACTGAGAAGGTAAGTGATTGCCCAAAGTCACACAGACAATATCTGTCACATGCAGACCTTGAACCTGGTATTTCAGGCTTTAAAACCAAATCCATCTGCTACACCATACTGCCTCTTAAAAATCACACAATGTTACATAAATGTGAGCTAACAAATATGAAATAATAGAATTTTAGAAATATTTTTTGTAGGGACATTCCATCTCCCAAACCCATACCTTTGACCATCCTATGTAGGAAAGGCACCCCTTACTTCTCCCTCCTAGTTGAGTTTGAAAGCTTACTTTCTGTATCTGCTTTCTTTGGGGAAACTGGTTATAGCTTTAGGTTCCTGATAAATTATAAACTTAATCGGATATAGTATAAATATGCTAAGATATGAGAATGAGCATTCTATTGTTCATGATGGGATGACATTTATGGATACATTTATCAAAATGAAATGGTAATTGGCCTATTGGACTTTAATATTAATCAATTTTATCAGAGTGTCATTAGGAGGAAAACTGAAGCTAGATTTTCAGGTGATGGTGATATTTTGTGGGATAATTAAATGTAAATAACACCATCTCTATAATTCACAAATATAAATCGGACAGTTCCGTATACTATAAGGTGTTGGGTAGACATTATTTCCAAAGAATGCATACATTCCAAGGGATGTGTATGTATGTATGTATATGTGTGCATATGTGTGTATGTATCAAAGGTCATCTGCTGCATCTCCGACAATTGCCAGGCATCTTGACTTTTGTCCTGCTACTGGACTTGGAGAACTTAGGAAGAGAGAATGACGCTGATGACTTTACCAAAGTCTTCATCACTTAAATCCAAGTCACATGCAAGTAAAAGACATCACTTGTGATGTTATTGGTCCTCTTCAAAAATCAAGGAACAACGACAACAACAACAGCCTTGTACACTAGGTCTTTCTTGATTCCTCAGGCTTCCTGCCTCTCCTCCCACTAAATTACCTTGTATTTATTTAGCATATATTTTAAATGAGAGACAGCATAATGTAATGGTTTTCAAACTTATTAGTCTCAGGATCCCTTTGTAGTCTTAAAAATTATTGAGGACCCCAAAGAGTTTTTGTTTATATGGGTTATATCTATCAGTATTTACCATATCAAAAATTAAAATGAATACATTTAAAATATTTATTAATCTGTTTTAAAAATAATAATAACAAACCTATTGCAGATTAACATAACTCCTATTTCAAATGAAAAATAACTATATTTTCTAAAATTAAAAAATAATGATGAGTAGCACATATTTTCGCAAATATCTTTAATGTCTGGCTTAATAGAAGATAGCTAAGTTCTCGTATTTGCTGCATTTGGTCTGTTGTGATATGTAGAGACAATGTGAACTGCAATCTACATAATCCCCTGTCATTAATACCATTATCAATTCTTCACCTTTTTTGAAGTACAAGAAGAATATCATCCTCATAGAGATAAGTAGTCAGAAAAAGGAGTATTTTAATAGGAAATAATGCCTTATTATTATGAAAATAGTTTTGACCTCAGATGTTATCAAAGGCTCTCAAATTACAGTTTGAGAAACACTGGTACAGTGGATAGCAATCTACCAAGGAAGCCAAGAAGACCCGGGTTCAGTCTCTGCCTCTGGCATACTTACTTTGTGATACTGGGCAAATGGCTTAACCTCTCAGTGCTTTAGGCGTCTGCTCACAACTATATACGTTGCACAGAAATTGCCTACTGAAATTAATAAAAGGAACGCATCCCAATGAAATCCTATCCCTTTGTATACTGGAATCAGAATCAGAATATAACAAAATCTCTGTCTCCTTCTGGTTCCCTCAAGTGTCAGGCTGCATATTATTCTTTCATGACTTTTGTGATTTTGGTCAAGGCTGCTCTTAATACTCATTTTAGTTAGCGTACATGCCATGTGATCTGCTCTCTACACAAACCTATGCTATTAATAACTTCATAATCTCTCCACCCACTTTCTTATCAAAATCCGCCCTCAACTAGCATCTGGTAACTGATTCAAAAAAATATTGTAGACCAATCTATGAATTTCTGATAACTCAATATTGTGTTCTTTCTAGGGCTAGTAATATCCAGAAGATACAATGCATGTTTATTATCTCCTTTGGACTGTGGAGGAAGGCTAACGTCCAGTGACATTTTGGCATTTCAAAATTTCTGGATGCATACAATGTTTTCTGTCTCGTGTTCCTGGATGTTTTTAGAGAGCTATCCTTGAAAAAGTGAGATTTTCTACATGAAAATGCTTTGAAAGCAATAAAGCGATAGTCAATTTCTCGGTGTCTCTTCCGGGTTTTGTCATTTTTCCATTTTCATTTAATTCTGGTTTTTCTCATAATATACCTCAGAACTGCCCTGACCTGCTTTTAAACAGCAGCTTCAGGGAAAACCCCCCACATCCCCGGTGCCTTGCCCTTCTCAACCAGGCTCGAACTGCCAAAACTTCCTTCCAACAGCAATTGCCCTTAACCAAAATGGCTGCCACGGCCTTTCCTAATGCAGACTGCCAGGACCCAAGATGGTGACACGACTTCCTGTCGGTGTCTGTTTTCCCTTAACAAAGATGGTGGCTGCACTTCCTGTTCAGCCACGTGCTTACGGCCGCCTCAGGCTGGTAAGTATTGTTCCAGTGTATAAATGCTAAGTCTTCGGCTTCTGTTAACTGGAGGGTCAAAGGGGCAGGCTCATTGCCCAGCTGGCCGCTAGGGAATGATGTCCGTGCTTGGTGGTAAAGGTATAAAGCTGACTCTCCCTGCCTCCCGACCCCTCCTCCCTCCTCTTCCTTCCTCCTCCCTCTTAGCCTGCAGGGTTACAGCTTTCTGTGGTTTTCGTTCTGGGTAATTTACTGTTACTTACTCAGAGTTAAATAGAAAGGTTCAAATCCCGACTTGGAAATTTCTGACCTGTATGATCTTAGACAAGTCAGATAGCCGCTGAGTCTTGGTTTCCTCCTCTGTTAAATGAGAGGGCTGGTTCTGGAGGACCCCGAGGTCCTTACCAGCTTTAAATCCACGACTGTATGAACCCCAAGTAACTGCCCTTCCTTTGGAATATGACTCACGTGCTCCCTCCTACACGAACAGTATGAAAAATGCATTAAAACCAACAGTGCGAAATGCGGTAACAGCTCATTGAGGGCCCACTGCGTGCCAGGCACTACGGGATCCAAAGACAGAAAAGAAACAGTGGCAGTCCCCCAGGGACTTTTCTTCTCCAGGAGGAGATGAAGCCTGTGCGCAGGTACAAAGTGTGTTGGGATACAAAGAACTGGGGAGGAAATCAGGACAGGCTTGCTAGAGGAGGTGGCATCCGAGCTGTGCTTGGAAGAAAGCTAGGGAATTAAATGCTGTTTATTCAGAATGAAGTCATCATCCTTAACTCATTGTAACCTCAGGCTCATACATGGAAGAGGTCTCAAGAGACTCTCTAGTCTAACCTTTTCACTTTACAGGTGAGGAAACCAAGTAACTTGCCCTGAGTTAGCAAGAAAGTATCAGAGGTAAAATTTGAGCTCATGTTTTCCTGCATTCCAGCCCCTAATATATCTCTCAACGAAGTACATTCTGTAGCAGAGTGCATTGCACTTACTGCATAATATTCTATGTTCTTAATTTTAAAATGGGAGTTGAACATTTTATTTTCGTCTCTTTAAGGAAAAAAAAAGCGAAATGAAGCTGATACTCCTATATGGCCTTAACTGATAAAAAGAAAAGAAAAAACAGGTTCCCCCTTCTTTTGATACATTGGATTTGGTATGGTTAGGGGCTGAGAGTATATATGGTTGCAGCATGTACTTTATTCCCCAGCATGAGGAAGAATGTCAGCATAAAGCATTATAGATGCACATAATTTTTTTTTAAAGCTTTATTTGTATCTTTCATTTTTACATCACATTAATTTCCTACTATATAGCCTTTCCTATTTTCCTTATTATGGAGGCAAGGAAGAATTTTTTAAAAAGCAGTTTAGCAAAATAAACTACCCTATCAACCAATGTGACACCATGAGACATATACTATTAAGAAAAGAAAATTAGGGCAGACTGGGGAAAGGGGCGATGAAAATATATGCCATCTTGGGGTGGGGGGGGAGGGTTGAGATGGGGAGAAAATTTGTAACTCAAAATCTTGTGGAAATCAATGTTCAAAACTAAAAATATTAAATAAAAAAATTACAGAAAAAAAGGAAAATTAACACTTCTTGAAAAGGAAGTATTTCCCTTCTGAAGTTGTAGAGATAGGTCATACAGGGTCAAAGCTAATTTAAGTAGCTATCCCCTAAACTGATTGCAAATCCATTTATTCCCAGACTACTAAAAGGAAATTTCAATCTCTCCTTGTTCTTTATGTTTTTCCAGTAAGAATGCTGTAGGATGAGTTTTTATTTAGCACTAAAGTTATTTTGCAAATACAAATGGTTCTTATTTTTAAAAAAGAGTTCTGCTTATCAGCAAGTTTTTTCTTGGTACAATGCCCAGTCCTGGAACATGTTTGGTATTTAATATATGATGATGTTAATTTTTTTTTATATTTTTATTGTGGTGTTGTGCTATTCTTTCTGGGAAAAGAAATTTCATCTTATCACAGTTCTGATAAAACACTAGAGTGCTTATTTGGCTGTTGACGTCAAACTATTTTGCAGTCAAAGGTCACAGAATTTTAGCACCATTGCAGCTGCTAAACACTGATTATATTTCATCGACCTGTTTTTCAGACCAGGGAGACATAGCAGAAAGAGTCCTGAAAGAGACAGCTATAGGCACCCATAACTCTAGTTGGCTAATATGGCAGACATTTTTTAAAAAAAACAACTAGGATATTTTTGTTTCTTTGAGAACCTTGAACTTTCAGGTTGTTTCAGGATAAATCAGCTAAAACTGTGCTTATACAACATAGGTGGCAATAGATCCTGGCCTACTGCTAAGGTTGCTGGACTTTGAGTCAGGAAGACCTGGGTTTGAATTCTGCTTCAAACATTTGTGAGTTATATACCAAATTAGAAATACTGAAAACCAAAGGAGAGATTAATAAAATTGAAATTAAGAAAACTATCGAACTAATAAATAAAACTAAGAGCTGGTTTTATGAAAAAAAAAACAGTAAAATAGATAAATCTTTGGTTAATTTGATTAAAAAAAGGAGAAAACCAAATTGCCAGTATCAGAAATGAAAAGGATGAATTCATCACCAATGAAGAGGAAATTAAAACAATAATTAGCAATTATTTTGTTTAACTCTATGCCCATAAATTTGACAATTTTAGTGAAATGAATATTTACAAAAATATAAATTGCCCAGATTAACAGAAAAGGAAGTGAAATACTTAAATAACCCCATCTCGGTGAAAGAAATTGAACAAGCCATCAATAAACTCCCTAGGAAAAAATCTCTAGGACCAGACAGATTTATAAGTGAATTCTATAAAATGTTTAAAGAACAATTAATTCCAATTCTATATAGACTATTTGGGAAAATAGACGAAGAAGGAGTCTTAAATTCTTTTTATGATATAGATATTGTACTTGTACCTAAACCAGGAAGAGTTAAAACAGAGAAGAAAATTATAGACCAATTTCCCTAATGAACATAGATGCAAAAATTTAAAATAAAATATTAGCAAAAAGATTACAGCAGTTTATCATGAGAATAATATACTATGACCAGGTAGGATTTATTCCAGGAATGTAGGCAATATTAGGAAAACTATCAGCATAACTGAGCATATCAACAACAGACATTTATGAGTTATGTGACCCTGGGCAAGTCACTTAACCTTATGGGTATTTTGGTTTTTTTTTCCTTCTTTAAAATATAGAAAATAGTAACCGTAGTATTTGTTCTAAAGAAGTAGTTCTCAAAGTGTTGTCCAAATATTCCTGGGAGGCAAGAATATTCTGGAGCCAGCTCTAACATCATAGTTTCAATGTGAACATGTACATTGGCGAATGCTACAATTCAGAGCTTGATTTATTGATTGTCTAAACTTAAGAAAGTGGTGGAGAGAATGTTGATGATGCAGATTAAACTTCAAAGTATGTCACATATAAATTTTTCCCCCAGGAGATTTGGTTGTTAAACATTCATTAGCAAACCACTCCATAGGTGTCCCTGAGATGTTTTCAGCAGGTCTCCAAGGTCAAAACTGTTTTCATAAAAATGTTAAGATATTTTGCCTAGTAAAATAATCCTCTTTTTTCCAGCTACATATCTTTGTGAGTTTGGATTTTCTTCATATATTTCATCCAAAACAACATATCACAAGAGATTGAATACAAAAGTAGATGTGAGAATCCAGCTATCTTCTATTCAACCAGACACTAAAGAGATTTGCAAAACAAAACAAAAACAGAAAAACAAATGCTACTTCTGACTAACATTTTTTTTGGGAAAACATATTTCATAAAAATATGTTAACATGTAATAGGTTTATTATTTCTTAAATATTTTGAAAGTTTATTAGTTTTAATATCTAATATGGTAAATATCAATAGATATAGCTCATATTAATGAAAGCCCTTTTTGTCCTCAATAATTTTCAAGTGTCAAGGGGGCCTGAGACCAGAAAGTTTGAGAATCTCTGCCTTTGAGAGCTGTTGTGAGAATCAAATGTGGTAATGTGAAGTGTTTTGCAAAACAAATCCCTAAGTAAAGTCAGCAATTATTATTATCATTGTCATTAATATTGTTATCCTTTAATAGCATGGATCTCTCTGGTTGATACTTCTCAAAGGAAAACATGTCTGCTCTTCTAAGTGTGTTAAGGTAGTAATTTAGACTAAAGCAAGGACAGCTAGGTGGCACAGTGGAGAGAGGGCTGGGCCTGGAGTCAGGAAAACTCATCTTCCTGAGTTCAAATCTGGCTTTAGACACTTAGCTGTGTGATTCTGGGCAAGTCACTTAACTCTTTTTGCCTCAGTTTCATGATCTGTAAAATGAACTGGAGAAGAAAATGACAAGCCACTCCAGTATCTTTGCCAAGAAAACCTCAAGTGGGGACATGAAGAGTCAGTCATGACTGAAAAATGACTCGACAACAACAATAACTTACACTAAAGCAATGAGTGGGAAGATAATAAACTGCATATCAGTAGAAAGAGCTTTGGCTCTAGAGTCAAAGATCCTGGGTTCAAATCCCACCTTTGCTGCTAACTTTCTGTATGACTGGGCAATTCATTTAACCTTCCTCAATTTTTTAAGCAGCTTAGTAAAATGAGTGGGTTAAATGGTCTCTCAGGGCCCTTCCAGTTCTACAGCTATGATTCTATGATCCTTGCAAGCCAATTAGTTATAGAATGTTAGAACTGGAAGAAACAATTAAGTTTGTTTAGTCCAACCCAACAAATGGAGCTGAAGCCCTCCAGGCCAGTGTGTTTTCCACTTGACCTAACTTGCTTACTTAAGTGTCTCAGCCTTTTCTATAAAATAAAGAGAAGTTAGAAGAGCCCTAAGCCCCTTCCAGCTTTAGAATTCAAATGATTATATGGAATGAGCCAGTGTTTTTAGCAATAATTCTTTAGTGGTTGTACAGAGCATTATAGCTTTCAAATTAGATTTGCTTCCAGACATTTAGGAAGATAACTTGTACGTTTGAAGTCGTGCAGAGCAGGAAAGCCTCTTTAATGAGCCTGAGTATATTATATCAAATACGGTAAACCTTTTGTTCTTTATTTGGTACCTACATAGTTTGCTTCAAAATTAAAGTGTGGGCCTTAAATCCATAACAAATTCTTTCTAATCCCTGGTTTCCTTTAAAATCACTGATCTGCTTATATTTAATGGCATTCTGGACCAGTGCTACAGTCTGCAGGGCCTGGATTTGCATTCCCAGCAGAGCTTCCCTACCAGCAGAAATGCCAGTTCTTTCCCACTGATTAAATCGCTGAGTTAGTTAGACTTTCAGAAAGCTGGCGAAGAATACTTGGGGAGTTATTTGAAGTTGGTCTAATTTATGTGGCCAGAGGCATTATTAATGGGTTCCATTTCAAGTTAAAATGGTAATTGGTAACCCTATTCCATATAGTTTCAGAGGGACCTTGCTTATTGCAAACATACATTCCAAAGGGGCTGAGAGGCCAAGGGCATAGGTTATGTACATCATGGCATACAGATATGCCCTTTAAAGGATGTTGCTGAGGACTGATTGTATAATCCTAGGTCACGGGTTGCAAAGAGATTTTAGAGGCCACCTAGTCCAACCTTCTTTTTACCTTGGTGAAAATTAAGGTCCAACGAGGTTAAATGTCTTCCCCCGTGTCACTTGAGAGGTGGAATTCGAACCCAAGTTTCTTGGCCTTCCTATAGCATAACTCTGCCCATGTCACATCCCTACTTAGTAAACTCCAGGGGTTTCCTCTTAGTTCTAGGATCAAATATAAAGTCCTCTATTTGTCATTTGAAGCTTTCTACAACCTGGCACCTCCCTATCTTTCCAGTCTTTTTATTTTTTATTCTCCTCTGTGAACTTAGGCTACACTAGCCTCCTTGTTCCCCTACCACAACAGTACCTCCTGTCTCCCGTGCTTTTGCTCTGGCTGTCCCCTATGCCTGGAATGCTTTACCTCCTCACTTCAGCCACAGTGTCCCTGGCTAAACTTGTATCTTCTGCAAGAAGCCTTTCTAGGTCCCCCAGCTGCTAGTGCTTTCCCTCTGAGATTACTCTTCATCTACTCTGTATATATCTTGTGTGTACCTAGTTATTTGTATGTAACATTAGACTGTAAAATCCATGAAGGAAGGGTGGGGTTTTTTTTGCCTTTCTAATAATAAGAGCAGCATTTATATAAGACTTTAATTGTAACGTGCTTTACAAATATTTCATTTTATCCATACTATTATCCTTACTATTACTATCCTTACTATTTTATCCTTGCTATTAGAATCCTCATTTTACACATACAGGGTCATATAGCTGTTACACGTCTGAAGTTAGTTGTGAATGGAATTCCTGGCTCCAGGTCCAATGTTGGATTCACCTCGATACCTACTTGGCATCCCAAGCGCTTAGCATAAGGCTTGGCCCATGTTGTTGTTGTTCAGTTGTGTCCAGCTCTTGGTGACCTCATATTGGTGTTCTTGGCAAAGGTCCTGGTGGCTTGCCATTTTCTTCTCCACAAAATTAAAGCATACAGAGGTTAAGTGACTTTCCTAGGGTCTCATAGCTAGTGAATGTCTGAGGTCAAATTTGAACTCCGGTCTTCCTGGATTCCAGGCCCAGTGCTTTATGTACATATGTGCCCATAGTAAACCTTTATTAAATACTGATTTACTGACTGACTCCAGTGCAGTGCTTTTTCCACTGAACCAGCTGCCTCTGTCCATTGCTGAGCCTGCTGTCAATGCTCAATAAATTCCTGTTTGATCAGCATGTATAAAGTGCTGTGTCCAGTGTTGTGAGGGTTGCAAAAGAACTATAAGTCATAGAAGCTGCCTAGGATGAGTTAACAGCCTGTTTGGGAAGGAGAAAGCTTTTAATTAACAGTACAATGCAGTATAAAAGTGTCAGTATGAGTCTTGTGGATGAGGAATACTTTAGCATTACCAGGCACTCTACTAAAGCTCTGTGAGAATAGAGGGAAATTTCAATAAAATGAGTTTCTTGCCCTCTAGGACCAATTGTGGGGTACAAATAATTGTAGCTTATATAGTGAGGCATTGCCCTAGTTGTTTGATCCATATGTACTTTTTAGATAATTTTATATTTAACATCATAGGGACAATGTGAATTACATATTGTTTTGAATGACTACACATGTGTAACATATATCAGATTACTTGCTTTCTCAATGTGGGGAGGGAGGGAGAGAAGTTGGTACTCAAAATTTTTTTTTTAATTTTTTTAATTTTTTTATTTTTTTTTTAATTTATTTTTGACATGTTTGGTTTTCAGCATTGATTTTCACAGGCGTTTGAATTACAAATTTTCTCCCCATTTCCTCCCCCCGCCACTCCAAGATGGCGTACATTCTGGTTGCCCTGTTCCCCAGTC
>CM053625.1:206368459-206433180 GCA_028646595.1 Phalanger gymnotis
CCTGCTTCCCTCTGCCACTTTGTGGGTTCTGCAGCTCTAAAATTGGTTCAGAGCCATTGTTTTATAGGTTTTTGGAGGAACTTGGTGGGGAGCTCACGCCAGTCACTGCTTCCCAGCCGCCATCTTGGCTCCGCCCCCGGTACTCAAAATTTTAAAAAAATGAATGTTAAAAATTGTTCTTACATGTAATTGGAGAAAATATTAAATCATTAAAAAAAGAAATAATTACATATCTAGTTTATAGTCAGTGTGATACAGTAGAAAGGGCTGGATTGGAATTATAGGACTTGGATTCCACTTCCAGCTCTATTACTTTTCAACTATGGGTTTTCTGGGTCTCAGTTTCCAAATCTATATGATGAATGTGTTGTTCTGGATGACCCTTAAGGTCCCGTTTAGCTCTAAATTTTTGATACTACTTAATATCTGGTTGACTTGAAGCAAATCATTTGACTTCAGTTTCTTTATCTGTAAATTGAGGGAGTTGATCTCTAAGGTCTAATTAGCTCAGCTCTAGATTAATAAGTCTTTGGTCATTCCGTAAAAGGTTGGCCATTGGGTTTTTATTTAGAAATGTAGCCCTTTATTGTAAATTTTCTTCCTTTATATATTACAACTTCCTTTCTTATTTTAAGTTCTTCCTTTCTCAGAGCTATAGTAATTCTATGTCAGCAGGAAGGATAGATAGGAATGAGTCATGGAGAAGGTAGGATTTGAACTAGTTTTTGAAGGATAAATAAGAATATGGAAGAGGAATAGAAAGGGGAAGTTCATTTTAATGATCAAATATGACCAGCAAAGGTTTGAGATTGGGAAATGAAGTGAGAAGTCAAGGCTTAATATAGAAATTTGAGGGGAAAAATGTAAAGATTTCATATAAAAAACTTTGTAAATTATAGTAGTTTAATTATAATTATCATCATCATAACAAGCATTTATATAATGTTTTAAGGTTTGCAAAGTCCTTTACAAAATTATCTTATGTGAGCCTCCCAAGAACCCTGTTAGGCAGGTGCTATTATTATCCCCATTTTATAGATGACGAAACTGAAGTAGACAGGTTAAGTGACTTACCCAAGGTCCCACAGCTATTAAGTGTCTGATGCTTAGATTCTTCCTCCTTCCTCATCACCAAAAATGAATAACGTTTTTCTGACATTGTATTTCATTCATGATCAAATACAAAATGTTCTGTTTGGCATTCAAAGCCTTTCATAGTCCCCTCCTACCTTTTCAGTCTTCTTATAACTTTCTCCCCATCGTATACTCTTTGATCCAGTGACACTGATATCCTTGATGTTCCCTGAACAAGAAACTCCATCACTGACCCCTGGGCATTTTCTCTGTCTGTCCCTCATACCTGGAATGCTCTCCCTCCTCACTTCTGCTTACTGACTTCCCTGGCATCCTTTAAGTCCTTTAAGTTAAAAATTCGTTTTACGAGAAGCCTTACCCATCCCCTCTTAATCCCAGTACCTTCTCTTCCTTGGTTATTTCCTATTTATCTTGTGAATAGCTTGCTTTGTATATATTTATTTGCATGTTGTCTCCCCAATAAGACTATAGGTTTCTTGAGGGTAGGAACTGTCTTTTGCTTCTTTTTGCATCCTCAGTGCTTAGCGTACTGCCTGGCACATTGTAAGTGTTCAATAAATGTTTATTGATTAAACTGATTATAGTCCAATCCAACAACCATTTATTGAGTGCCTACTATTGTGCAAGGCACAGTGTACTAGACCTTGGTGAGACAAAGACAAAACAAAACAAACTAAAGAAAACGTTAAAAAGTTTATAAGGGTGATCTAAGCAGTGAGGAAGGGGCTACCTTCTAGGAATCAGGGACGGCATGTGTGGAGCTGGTTGCTGAGTTCATGGAACAGCAGATAGACTATTTTGGGTAGAAAGTAGAATGTGTCAAGGGGAATAATGTAAAAGAAGCCCAGAAAGGCAAAGTTGGAACCAGATGAAGGATGTAATAAAATATTAAAGTGAAGCGTTTGTATTTTATCCTAGAGGAGATAGGAAGCTATATAAGATTCTTAAGCAGGAGAGTGACTTGATTGGAATTATGTTTTAGGAAGATTACTTTTGTAACTGAGTAGAGGATGGATTGGAAGCGAGAGACCAGAAGCAGGGAATTCATTCCATTAGAAGGCTGTTGAAATGGTTTCAGTGAAATGTTGAAATGATCAGTGGTTCTAGACTTTTTTTGATCTCACCCCATGACAAATTTTTTTTTGAGCTTGCAGCCCCCAATATGTGTATATTTATTTTTAAATTATATGCATGCTACTATACTAATAATTATGTACATTATAAAACTTATACAAAATATAGATTTTAAAAGGATGAGATAAAGATGACATAACATTTGGTTGTAGAGTTAATAGAGAGCTAGTATAATACAATTTAGTAAGTGGAGGAGTGACATGATTAGTCCTCTGAAGTAGCTAGTTATGCAGTGGGTAGAGTGCTGGACCTGGAGACAGGAAAACCCGAGTTCAAATCCTTTCTCAACTATTTCCTAGCTGTGTGGCCCTGGGCAAGTCACTTCACCACTTTCTTCCTCCTTTTTCTCAACCTTCAAATGGGGATGATAATACCACTCATCTCTTAGGATTGTGATGATGACATGAGAGGATATTTGTAAAGTGCTTAGCACAGTTCCAGACCCCTAGTAGATTCTACATAAATATTAGCTATCAAAATTATAATGATAATAATAATAATTATTAGCTGTGGTTTAGGAAAATCACTTTGGCAACTATGTGAAGAATGGATTGGAGAGGCTAGAGACTTAAGGCAGGGAGACCAATAATATGAAAGAAGCTCAGAAAAGCAAAGTTGGAACTAGATGAAATATTTAACAAAGACAAGGGGTGAGGAGGGATGGAACTCTGAGAGTAGAGATGGAGGGAGAAATGGCAGATTCTGGCAATTGATTGGCTGTGTGACATGTGGGAGAGGGAGGATAATTACATTTATCCTGTTGGTCATTTTGTCAATAAACACTTATTAAGCACTTACTCTATGATAAACACTGTACTAAGCAATAGGGATACAAAATGAGGCAAAAGACAGTCCCTGTTCTCAAAGAGCTTACAGTCTGATGGGGGAACATCCTTCTTAACAGAAGGAAGCCTAGAATTGAGAAGGGTTGGGAAAGACTTCCTATAAAAGATGGGATTTTAGTTAGGACTTAAAGGAAGCTAGAGAAGAAGAGAGGAAGCAGATAGGAGGAGGGGGAGCATTCCAGGCATGGGGGACAGCCAGAGAAAATGCGTGGAACCCAAAGATGGAGCATTTTGTTCATGAAATAACATGGAGGCCAGTGTCACTAGACCAATGAGTATGTGGTGGGGAATAAAGTATAAGAGGACCAGAAGGTAAAAGGGGGTGACTGGAAGGATGGTGGTACCCTTGACTATAACAGGGAAGTTTGGAAGAGGAAGGAAAGATAATATAATAAGATTGTCAATATAAAACACAACCCATCCTTTATTGATTATCCCATATGACTCTCTTCTATCTTCTCACCAATCACTGCTCTCCAGCAATGAAGAGATGGTGGCCGTGGATGGGAACCAGAACTTTCCCAATAGCATCTGTGCAGCTGCTGGTGTGGCAGTTAGAGCATAACTGGGAGGCTGACACCTGGCTCAAAAGAGGACAGGGAGAGGGCATAGTGAGGAGAGTGTTAGTGTATAAGGGTAAGTGTAGTTTTATTGGAGACAAGTTCCCTGACTGGCTATCCTGGGTGGAGTGGGATGCAGCCCATCTTACCATCTTACCATGGTAGGGACCTGAACTAGAGTGAAAGCCATGTGAGTGGAGGAAAAAGGATAGATGGAAGATATGTTGTGAAAAGGGAATGTGCAAGTCTTGGAAACTGGATATGGAGAGAGAAGAGTCTGGGATGACTCTGTGCAGGTTGGATGAGTGGAAGGATTGTAGTACACTTGCTAAAAATAATGAACTTTGGAAGAAGGCTGGGTTGGTGGGAGCAGAAATAGGTTTTATAAGTAGTAGCATTGTTCAGCAACATTTTTAGATCAAGATGTGGGACTTTAAAGGGAAACTTCTGAAGGCAGTGAAAAATGAGATCTTAGGCAAACCTTTTCTCTGTAGTTTTCTTTAAAGAAATGTGATGTAATCCTCTGGCATTCTGTTCTACTTGGGACTGTATCTGAGGCCAATCTCTAATGGCTTGCCTTTCTTCCAAGTTTAATTATGAGTGGTTTCTATCTATAGTGAAATGGTGTGTTTTCAAACAAATGTTGTGCCAATACTTTTACAATTTAATATGAGAAAAATAAACTCCTTTAGACTCAAACTTGGGGATCGTTTTTTTTTTTTTTGCCATGACTGATAGTTTTGTTTTGTTTCGTTTTGTTTGTGACAGAGAGCTATGGAAGGCCAGAAAACTGCATCAGACCATTGCTCAGAAGAGAACAGCAACTTTCTGGACCTGTCCCCAACCTATGACATAGGACAGCAACTACAACGGAAGCCCAGGCATGAGGCCAGTAGTGAGACTTCTAGTTCTATGGACGTTCTTGCTTCTTTTTCACTGGATTCAGGTAAGAAGCAGACATTTTTAAAAACCCAAACAAACCAGAATGCAAAGCATGTGGGTACACGGTGGTTTTTCTTCTCCAAACATCAATAGCTTGCCTTAGAAATTTATTTGTTTAAACAAAGTCGAAGGGACAAATTTCAAAGGCAAGTCTCTACTTAGAATTGGAGGTACCATTGGACCAGTCAGTCAGGTGCCCTAAAGATGTCTCAGAGCAGAGATGCAGCCTTTAGATAAAAATGCTGATCCTCAATAACAGTGTGATACCTTCTAAAATCTATCTAGGAGATTTTAAATGTTGAGAACACTTGAGTCAACAAATAGGAAGTGGAGTTTTTTCAAACCTTAGGAAGAAATAACTAAGCTGCTTCTCTGATTTATATGATGCAGATTTTTTTTTTAAAAAAAAGACTCTAATGTCCCCCTTGGAAAATAACTCCTTTGAATTTAAGTAGTACCTTTGCTTAATAGAGTTAAGCCTCTTTTAAAATTTAAGATAGCATCATTTATACATTAATAGGAATAGGAAAGACTGACACTTTGTCCTTAGGGACCTAGGTAAAATTATGAAGTACACAAAGTTTGAATTCATTCATCCCCTACCCTTATTATCCTAGCTTGCTCTGTGTCCTTTATCCTCTGATTTTCTTTCTGCTTCCCCTCACCTCCCAGATGTGTTTGATTTCCTTATAGTTCTCAGTGTGAAAAACTATTCATTGGTGTGTGTGTGTATGGGGAGGTCTTCTTCTTACCATTGAATATCATACTGTGTAAGTGCTGTTCCTTTGTCTTGAAATCAACTTCTCTAACTTTTCCCCCTAAATCTTCTTCTATCTAGATCCTATCTATTCTTTGAGACCCAACTCCAAAGCACATGTCTTCAAGGTATTATCAGTCAGTCCCCTAGTCTGAATATCACCTTGCTTACAATTCTTGTAGCATTTATAGTACTGTGGTTATGACTCATGTGATACTTATTATGTGTAGTATTATTGTTTACCTGTCTTATATCTCCCCTGCTAGGTCAATTTTAAGTGCTTAGACAATAGGAACTGGGTTATTGCAGAGGTCTTTGCATAGGCAATCAAAATATATTTTGAATGTACTCAAGCATTATGATAATTTCTCACTGGATATATATTAGGATTTTAAAAATAATTAATGAGAAGGAATGTGTGTTATGTCCTTGTCTTTCAGTTGTTTTTCAGTTTTGCATGACTCTTTATGACTCCATTTGGGTTTTCTTGACAAAGATACTGAGGTGGTTTGCCCTTCTCTGGCCCATTTTATAGAGGAGGAAACTAAGGCAAATAGGGTTAAGTGACTTGCCCAGGATCATACTATATTAAATATAAATGTCCGAGGCTGGATTTGAACTCATGAAGATGACTCAAGGCCCACTGCACCACCTAGTTGCCCCTACAGCTATGCTATACTTTCTTACTAAAACAAAATTTTTATATGACAAAAAAGGAATCAGATATAATTCCCAGGAAAAATGTTTTGGATTTTTTTTTCTTTGCCTCCATTATATTTTTATTCCAGTGTTTAGTAAGGCCTTGATCATACATTTCGTGCTGAGATGACCTGAAAAATCACTTAGTTGAACTTTTAAAAAATTTTATATATGAGGAAACTGGTGATGAGAGAAGTTAAGTGAGGTGTTGAAGTCCCAGAAGTAGCAAGGGGAAGCTCTGGGATTTGAGTCCAGGTCTTCTGACTCTAAATCCTAAACTGTCTATGGCATCCTGCTTTTTTTCCTCCTCTAGAGGCAATCTTTATTTCCGGAACACAAGCTGTGGAAGGACCTACAAGCTAGAAAGCGTGGGTCTGGTAATAGACTTTCCCCCTTGGCTGAACACTAGCCTCCCATGAAAAAATCATCAGGTTGGCCATGAGCTGATGGATTTTTCTGATCCTAACCTTTCAGGAAATTTGTCCATTAAATCATACTCCTTTTTTTTTTTAAGCTAAGCAGGAAATGGACACAATCTAGAATGGGTTTTACTGAACCGTTGCATTTTTTTCAAAGGAAATTTTACCTCCGATGGGAAAAAAATTACTGGAAATGCCTTTGATATATCCTTAAAGAGTTACTTATTTTTATTCCAAACATCGTTCTTTTGGGGCACAGGAAGTACCTATTGCTACAGAAAGAAAATATTTTACATTATGTAATTGACTTTAAAAGGATTGTCACTTCCAGTCTAGCCCTTACCAGGAAACAGGTTTTCAGGTAATTGTTTTAGATAAAGGGCAGCACTAATTCATAAACTGCCCAACTTATCCCCACTATAATCTGCCCATATTTTCAAATTTATAAAATTGTCCTTTGTTCTTAGATCTTTAATCTTAAATTACTTAGTTGGTCCAAATTGTTTTGCTCACTTATTTTAACTTCCATAATCTTTTCCCATATCTTAGTTACAATATTTCATATTTTATAAGCACTCCCACTTGTCTTCAATAGATAATCCCCATTTTTTCTCTAAACAGAGTCCAGGTATCAGAGGAGCCTTTTATAAATATTAAATTCTCCTGCCGTTTTAGTACTGATGCTGTAAGAGCCCTGGATTAAACATATGTGACCCCAGAGCTAGTTTAGCGTGTTCTTTGTGTTTTTCATTTGGAAGGGGGCTTATAAGGAAGATAGAAGCGTTCAAGATCTTAGCATTTTAGGAAGTTACTTACAGTGACAAGAGGCACATGACATAGTGGAGAGAGAGTTGGCCTTGGAGCCAGGGAGACCTGAGTTCAAGTTCTCCTCCGACACAAATGGGCTGTAGGATACTAGGTAAGTCATTTAACCTCTTAGTGCTTTAGGCAACTCTTAAAATTGAGAAGGTGCTGACTTGCATTTATAGAAGAAATTATCTATCCCTAGTCTTCATAATAGAGATTTGAAAACTGACTGACACCTTGGAATGTAGAAGAACAAAGATTCCTCCTCAGCCTTGAAAATGATTTGGGTCTGTTGAGATCTTTTTTTCTGGAAGGTAGACTTGAGTCTCTCCCCGGTGTTCTTAAAAAGACACAAACAGCATGCAACAGAGCAGGGGCTCTTTGAGAACAACTGCTGTCTAACTATGCCGCTTCTATCTTATATGTATGGACTTGACGTTTTTTCTTTTTCTTTCTTTTTTTGGGGGCATTGGGGGGTACCTGAGTATAAGACCTGTACAACTTGGCAGGAGGTTTGGGCAGCAGATAGATTACACCAGAGACAGACTGACAGTGGTTGGTTGCAGCAGGTCACATGACAAACAAAGAGAGTGTGCAATGGCAACCCTACATTTTTCATAGGCTGCCCCTGAAATCCTTTGGTGGGCCTCAGGCTTGCTTTACATCCCCATTCAATTTCATCTTATTAGATGTAGTCCAGTGTTCTTGCCCTGGGGTCAGCAAAACTAAGGCTTACATTTGGCCTGCAGCCTGTTTTTCTACGGCCTACAAGTCAAGAATGGTTTTTACATGTTAAATAATGTTTTAGTGTATTTAAAACTATAAAAATTGTTTTTAGCTGGGAGTGAGAGAGAGTGGAGAGGACCTTACAAAAACAGATAGTGGGCTGGATTTAGCCTTTAGGTCGTAGTTTACCAACCCCTGCTCTAGGCTGGCAAGTTACTTCTTGATTTTAATTCTTTCATCTACTATGTTATCTATTCTTCCTAGCTTTGAGTCCTCTGCAGATTTGATGAGCATGCCATCTATGTCTTTATCCAGGTCATTTATAAAAATGTTAAAAAGCATGGTGCCAGGGGTACTGCACTGGAGACTGTGTGTTAAATTGATATTTTCGAGTTTGGTCACCCAACCAGTTCTTACTGTTTAATCTTGCTGTCTTACTGTTTAATCTGTATTTCTCCATCTTTTCCACAAGAACAGTATGAGATACTTCACAGCACAGTGTCCAGCATGTAATAGGCGCTTAATAAATGCCTATTGACTATTGATTCCTTAATCAAAAAATTTGCTAAAATCTATAGCATTTTCCTCAACTACTAATTTAGTAATCTTGTCAAAAAAAGGAAATAAAGTTAGTCTAGTATGATCTGTTCTTTTTTTTCTTAAATTTCAGTAAGCCTTTATTTTAAAACGGGTCACAACACTGTTAGAACATTGTCTAGGAATAAATAATACTTGCTGGGAAGCCAGGAACGCTTTAGTTATATTTTACATTTATTCAGTCTGAATAAATGGGTATGTCCCCTGAACAGAGTACAGGAGAGTATAAGGACTCAGATGGATGCCAGTCCTTTTATTGACCCCCACTTCAAATCTCCTGCCAGGCTCTTCATTGGCTGGATGCAACCCCCTGACTGCCTATGTCATGCTCATATTGGCTCAAATGGCTCATTTAAGCATGCATACAAGCCTCTAACCTTTCACTGACCAGACTCCTTGTCTCTGCTAGATCAGAGCTCTGATTAGAACTAGTTCTAATCAGTCACCTGACTTACATTCTACTAAAGCTGGGGAAGGAGGAGAGGGATACTTTCAACTCTGTGGAAACAAAACTGCTCCCCACCTTTCTTACGACACTGAACTCAATTCCAATTCTGCCATTTTATGAGCTACAGGGGCAATCTTTGACAGCTAAGTATAACAACAATATTGTTAGCAGATGCTGTGGAGGTGAAAGACCCAACAAGACCAACAACACCAGCACATAGGAGGGCTGCCAGCACAGTTTCTTTGATCTGCTTTTTTAAGGAAAGCAACTTTAAAGGGTTAACAATCTTATCTTAATTAAACCTACATATAGCATTCACTTAGTTCAGGGGGAAGAGCCATCACCCTGAACTTCAAAGAGAATACAAACATAAATTACAAATAGAGACAATATAAACACATCAGCATTTCTGTCTAACCAAACCACAGTACACAGTTACCAGAGAAACACCAACGTTTGGGTTTTCAAAGTGGTGGTGGGGATGGGGGGGGGGAGATGGGGGTGGTGCTGCTTCAGAGGCTTACTCAGAGTCTCAATGAGTGTGCCCCCAAAGGCAAAAAACTTTAACCTCTGAGTTTATATATACTTCTTCAGGGTCAAAGGGCATCACAACCATGGGACTCAAAATCATGTGATGCTTTTTCAGGTGTCAGAACCATGGGACTCAAACCTATATGAACTAGGCTTTCTTGTTTCTTAAGCAGGTCAAAGACCCTTGTTTCAATCAAAGAAACAAAAGACAACAAAAAGTCCACTTTGCTTGCCATTATATTTGAAAGGCAGGACTCCTCAAAGGTACTTGATTACCTTAGCATTCTAAAAGAGAAAACAAAAAAGTCCTTCCCTCATTACCATTACACTAAGGGGCAATCTTTAGGGGCATATTTGAAAAGTGAATAAAAATCCATATAAAACTAATATTCATATAGTTTCCATAGGAACACAGATAAATGTGATCCCATCTCTGTCTTCCATATTGTTGCATTTCTGCCAACCCTATTCTTGATATTGAATTCTTTTTTAAAAAATTTATTTAGTATTTTATTTTTCCCCAGTTACATGTAAAAACAATTTTTAACATTCATTTTTAAAACTTTAAGTTCCAAATTCTCTCCCTTCTTCCCTCCCCGCCCTATTCGATATAGGTTGTACATGTGTAGTCATGTAAGACATTTCCATATTAGTCATGTTGTGAAAGAAAACATAGACCTGCTCAAAAAAACCTTAAGAAAAATAAAGTAAAAAAAGTATGCTTCAATCTATATTCAGTCACCATCAATTCTTTCTTTAGCATTTTTTCATCAGAAGTCCTTCAGAGTCGTCTTAGATCGTTGTATTGCTGAGAATAGTTGTCATTCACAGCTGAACATCTTATAATAATATTGCTGTTACTTTGTGCATAGTACATTTCACTTAATATCAGCTCATTTCCAAGTTTATGCCAATCCTGTTCTTAAAATATATTTTGAAAACTCTAGCAGGAACTAGCTAGGAACCAAAATGTTCTAAGTCAAGCTAAACTTACAATTAATAGCTACTAAGAGCATCTATACATTAATACTAGCTGAAGTACAAGTTGTTGAGTGATGTTCCATTCCACTTCGTCAGGCACAGGAAAGTGGCAAGGTGTTGATGTCCTGATCCTCTACTTCTGTCAGAAAACCTTGGTTCTTGATTTGTTGCAGGCCATGCTGGCCCAGACATCACATAATAGATGGTGGGTCTTGGAATCCATTGGAAATAGAAGAAGCAGCAACAGTAAAATCACTCATATTTTCAAACAGCATACAGTCTCCCATGTGCCTTTCTGGTAAATCACAGCATTCAACAATTCAATCAAGGCCATTACATATTGGTCCCCATATGCTAGAAGTCATACTTCTCATCTGGTTTGGGTCCTTTTTGTAGAATAGATTTAACATGTGTATAATCAAACAGGATGCAATTAAATGATCTATGTACTCTGTCATTCACATAGTACATAAAGGTTTGGTCATTTGCCTCATCTTCATCATCAGAATCTGTCTGTCCTATAATACAGTTTTTTTTTTTTTGGCATTGATGTTAACTGCAAGAGTGAAAACTGATGCAACATAGTATCTCCCTGGTTCAGCTGTGATTTTCACTCTACAGTTGAAGGTTTCTGGATCAGTACAACTACTTTCCACATGGAAACTGACTCCAATAACATCAGTGTTCAGTTATTTTGCCCACTCAGGGAGTTGCCTATAGTTTTGAGAGTGGCACCAAATTTAACACTTAGACATAAACAGCTTTGGGGTCGTCAGTGGTGATCCTCAAAACCAGCTTTTTCTTTGGATGAGGCCTGAGTAACTTTCATTAACTCATACTTCACTCTCTAAAGTCATTGTTTGTTCTCAATTGTTGGCATTGTATTTCATGTGTGGCACTTGTTTGCATGGATTTGCATAGATTATCCTATCTGGAGGCACTGCAAAATTCTGTACTAATTGTATATCCATCTTGCCAGCACAATCAAATCCTGCTCTTATAGCAGCAGGTGTCTTCACTACAGCTTTGCTTTCATTATATTTAATAGAATAAAAAGGAGTTACTGGAGGAAGAGCTTTGTACCAGGTCAGTGTTTCTTTAGGATGTCACTAAGGTCAGCAACATAGAAGACATCTTTATCATCACCAGAAGATGGTCCATAATATCCTTAGCAGTATAACCTTCATCAAGGAAAGCGAGGTTGGCTTCATCATTGCTAAAGCTGTTCGTGGTGTCTTGGTGTTCCTTTAAAGTACCACAAAATGGAAAACTAAGACATGGAATTTAAAGACAAGCTATTTCCAGCTTTGTTAAATGGAAGGTTACAGTTGTGCTTTCACTGAAGTCATTGTACTGGAAGCGTTCTTAAAGGGCAAGGACAGAGTAGGAAGACCCCATGGAGATGCTCAAGATGGATGGAATTCAGCGGTTACAACACCTTTCCCCAAACACCTCTCCTGTTCATCTGCCTCATACCTAGCTGGAGGAGCCATGCAGAGCCACCAGCCTGAGAAGGCACAAGAGCTGGTGCGGTCTGACCGTAATCTTTTCTTGATAAAGTTATTTTGACTCTTCATAATCAGTGGTTTCCTTTCTAGATGTTTGACAACCATCTTTTTAATGATTTTTTTCTATGATTTTCCCAGGAGTCAAAATTGAACTCACTGTCTTATAGTTTATATTCTGTTCTCTTCCATTTAAAAAAAGAAATAGGAGCATTTGCCCTTCTTGCGCCTGCCCTGGCTTTCACAGGCTTACAAATATCACTGACCCTGGCTTAGTAGTCATATTGGCCAATTCTTTCAGGAACTGAGGATGTAGCTCATCTAATCTAGGCTAAGTGACTTGAATTTAAAGAGCAGTTAGTGCTCTCTTACTATTTCCTTACTTGTTTTTGCTATTAATTCCCTATTAGTTTGGTTATTTCCAGTGCAAAAATTATCCCAATTATTTTGGTTATTCAGAGTATTCGCTTCTCAGGGTGGGGCTGGAATAGCCATGCACAGTGCAATCACTGCAAGAGCTACCACAGGGCACTGCTCTAAGCTTGAACTATCAGTTTAGACCTCCCTCAAGAAATCCCATGCATTCAGGAAACAAACCAGCTTGAGTTCACAACCTCCCACTACCTTGGCCTTACCTATCTTGTTTCATTTTATCTAGGATTAAAATTGCAAAAGTTATAATGTAACATTTCACATATTCATCAAAAGTGGCTCCTTTCCCCATTCCCATTAGGGTTGTTATCTCTTTCCCAACTTCATGTGACCCAGAGGAATATAAACTTTCATCATTGATTAGAGTATCTTTATTAAAGGAACTCAGAAATATTCCTTCCACTACAATGGCTAAAGATTCAAGTACTGATTATATCTTGCCCTTTGAAGTATTGTTATTCAAAGAAGTAGAGAAGCATTAAACTGCCATTTTTTTAAACTAACAGTTGCCTTTACATAGGAAAGAAAATGCTAAATACAGCTCTCTTCCACACCTAAATCATCAAAATACTTATACTACACAATACTTCCTGCATACAATAGATAGAGACCCGTTCTTCACTGTAAGCTGCTCAGTTAAAGATCTGAAATCTTCACTTCCCTGGTGACTTTTTAGGGAAATGCTTTCTAGTGCCCTACTTTTAAAGTCATTAAAAAGGGAGGAGTTATCTCAGCAATAGTCATGATTGATCTTAGTGCCTTGGTGAGCAGCTCACCAAAGCATTCAAGGTAGGAAGCTCTCTTAGTCTCAAAATGAGACCTGGGAAAGACCTTAGTTTAAAAAGGACAAGGTCACCCACAGAATCCTGGGCCATTGGCAGTTGTCTCGACTTTTGTCGTGCCCCTGGATTTCATGATTCTGGAGGAGAGGGAGGCTGACTGGTCACTTTGCAGAGCTTTGCCTTATTTAACTCTAATTTATGTGCAAGTCAGGAATTAGCCTCATGATGTCATTGGTCCTATTCAAGAATGAAAGATGAATAACAACAACAATTTTTGGTTACTTATTTTGGGACTTGGAGGCTAGACGCTAGACTTTAGACTTTAAAATTTTTTAAATTTATTTCTCAAAAAGCTGGGGCAATTTACTTTTGTCCTATGCAGTTTTCATCTATGATTTTTTTAATATGGCTCAGAAAAAAACTGACTTTAAAAAACCCATTGTATTTCAGATGGAGCTACTTGAGTAGTCTTTAACCCAAGTCATTCTGGTTTTCATTGAATAATAATAGCAGCTTTAGCATCAGAGCTCATTGTTAAGGTTTTGATGGCTTAGAATGAGTGTAAATAGCAATTCTTTTCTATTCTGGCTAGAAATTCTAAGGGCCTTCCTCTCTTAGAATATTTTTGTGATGGTGATGGAGTGCTTGTGCTTGGACCCTAATTCTAACAATACATTTCTCTTTGGCCTCTGCTTAGGTGCCTGTGCCTGGACCCCATTTCCAGAATCACATTTCAGTTCTAAAGTCACATCTCTCCCTGACTTCAAAACATTGGCCCTAGCAGTTCCTCTCTAGTTCAGGGGCAAGCATGCCTTGGCAAAACACTTATCTCTCTTCCTGATACAGCGTCCAGCTGTACCTATAGAATTTATTAGTTTGGACTCTCTGTGTATTGCTAATTGGCTGTGCACTGGGACATAACAATATTTACTACTTACTGACCTTACTGAAATGTATTCTAGACATCGTCAAATGTATACTCCCTTATATTCATCTTGTCTAACAAGACATTTGATGGAAGCCATCTGGATATTTGCAGTCAGCCATGACTGCTAGTTGACTTAGTGATGTTTCACAGTAAAAATCACACCTCCAGGTCGCCCCCGCCTTGGGCTATTTTCCAGTGAACTCTGAGTAAGATACCTGCTCAGAAGATACAAAAAGTACATATTTCTTTAAGAACTGACTACCCCTTAACCACTCCCTAATCCCACCCCAAAACACCTAATTGACATGATTCACCCCCAAATCTGATATAAAACTTTCCTGTGCCCCTGTAAGGTTGCAGATTCTCTAAGAACTCTTGCCTGCTGTAAAGCATACTAAATCTTTGCCACCTTGACTTAGAGAATGTTTGAGATCATGAATTCATTCTAGATGGGCTGGACCCTCTCTAGTACTCAGGTCTTTGAGGGGCACTCTCTCTCAATGACCCCATCTGGGAACTCCAGTCTTAGGGTTCCTGGATCTTGTCTCCCTCAACCCTCAACAATGGTAAATTGGGCCATCTTTTGTCTCAATTTTTATCTAGCCCTTAGTCATTGAATGGGCATATTGTCTCTCCCTTTAGAGCATAAGCTCCTTGAGAACTGGGTTTGTCTTTTGCCTCTTTTTTATCCCCAGTGCTTAGCACAGTACCTAGCATATATAAGTGTTTAAATATTGATTGATAGAAATTTCAGGCAGTGGTCTGCTTGGTCTGTATTATTTGGCGTCTTGTTGCTATATTCCACCTGGTATTACATGCTATATTCTTCCAGGATCAGAGGGGCAGCTCAGTCTGGGGAGCTTCAAACTTAGGGTTCAATCTGCTTGATCATTGTCTTCCTAGATTTTCTAGGCTTTGGATTCCAGTTTGGGTTTAGGCAATAGTACAGTGGACTTGCCCTCCAGTGGTACTCCAGTAGACAGTTACTGCCATCAGCCTCTGTTACCTTTGCAAGTTCAGAGCAGCAGAGCTGCCTGGCTACAATAGTTCCTGCCCTAATAACTTGCTTCAGGGCAGAGTTTGTTATCTTGGGGTGGAAGAAGGATCTACTATGGTTTTCTCTTTAAATTTCCCCATCACTCCTTGGTCTGGAGCTCTTCTTAGATTGGTCTCCCTCCCTGGGCTTTCAACTGACTTCTGGTTCTATTGGTCTCAAAAGCACTTGGGCTTGCTCAGTTCTCAACAACTTATGGATTTCACGCCTCTAGTGACATTCCTTTAACCACTCACAGAAAGAAGGCTTTTGTTTGCCTTTGAAACCACACTTTTTTCTTGATCTTTTGCTTCTTTTCTTCTACCGGAAATCAGAGGAGCTAGAAATAGCTACTTGTGCCCTAATGTGACTGAGATCTTAACAAGCCTCCATGCCTCTTTTTGTTTTTTACCAGTAAAGAGGTATTTTTCCTTTACTTAAAAAATCCCCATAAGCCTTTTCCAGCAAAACTGTTATTGATTATATCTGCATGGAGTCCCCTTTAGCTAATAGCCTATTGATAGTAGCAATATTTAAGTTAAGATAATAGCTTAGAATTATTAAGAAATTTTCTTCTGAAGGGCTTTCTTAATAGATAAAATGTTCCTTAAAAAGTGTAACATTTTATAAAGCAAATTTAAATTCATTTCATTACAATATATTTTTTAGTCATTCACTTATTTCCTGAAAAGTATATAAAAAGAAAGGGGAAAAGAATGTTACACATTGAATAAGTGAAATGGTGAAAAACATACCAGTAGAGCAGCAGCAGTTTAGTGGTACTCTTTCAGGAAAAAAGGACTAAAAGAACACTATATTTTTAAGTATGTCATAAACAACTTTAGGAATCTCTTTAATACAGCTACATGTCTTTGAACATTACTGTACAATCAAATCTCCAAGCACAAAGTTGTATTTGTATCTGATTTCTACTGCCCTCTAGTGATTTCATTTAAATAATTTCTAATATTTTCTTATTAAAAAGAAACAAATTGTAGATGTTATTTTAATGTAATAATGCATAATATTATATAATAATAATGTTTCTTGAACAGAGTAAAAATTCAAAGATTGTCATAGCTAATTTTACTCAATCAGTGGAATTTGCCATATTTAACATGTGATGAGGAGATAGCAAGCTGTAGTTGTTCCATGTGCTTTCCACATTTTTCAGCCTATTTTTAAAATAGCCTCAATAGGTTAATTGTGGGACTGGATGCAAATAAAAGGACTGATATTAGATATATTCCTTTTTACATTTGCAAGAACATGCCTTATTTGGAAAGATGTAAGCATGAGGTTAGAGACATGTACACTGCCTTTTGGCAGATAGTATTATTTCTTTCTGTTTTTTTCAGATTCGTCTTTTCCTCTTCATTCCTTTTCTGTTCTACACTGTAAGCTGACTTAGAGCAAGACTAGGTCTTATATTTCCTATATCACCTAGCACAGAGTTGAACAACCTAGTAAGTGCTCAATCGATATGTATTGAGTGGTGAGGGTTTTTTTTTTTTCCTGCTCTTTGTAGGATTAGCACTAACAGTGAATCTTCAGGTAACCATTTTGATGGCCATATATTGATCCATAGTCTGAATAAAAGTGTCGACAAGCAATCTTCCTAAATTTACATGTAGGAAACATTCTTGCCATAGCCTCTGCTGGTTTTGTGTATAATTTCCAGTAAATTAAACTTGTATAATTTCCCTACTTGTAGGTGATGATTATACTCGCCAAGAGAAGCTGTTTGTAAAGTGCCAACACTAGCTCATTTAAACAAATTTTTATTAAGTATCTTCTATGGCTGCAGCACTAAGAATACAATGTGAAAAAATTTAACTGTGATTGGGAAGTTTACTTTCTTGTTGGGGAGATGAACATGGACAGAGATTAGTAACTAGAGAATATACACAATAGAATGCAAAGCGAATTCAAGAGAGACTGGGAAGGGATCTCATGTCAAGAGGCAGTATCTGGGCCGTGCTTTGAAGAAAGTTAGGGATTATAAGTTACAGGTGGTAGGGAATAGCTGGGTGACTAGTTAGCTGTGTGACCCTGGGCAACTCCCTAACTTCAGCTTGCCTCAGTTCCCTCAACTATAAAATGGGGATAATAACAGCACTTTTTTTTTTGGAGGGGGGGAAGGCAGGGAAATTGGAGTTAAGTGATTTGCCCAAGGTCACACAGCTAGTAAGTGTGTCAAGTGTCTAAGGCCAGGTTTGAACTCAGGTCCTCCTGACTCCAGGGCCAGTACACTATGCCACCTAGCTACCCCTATAACAGCACTTTCTTCACAGGGTTTTTGTGAGGATCAAATGAGATAATATTTGTAAAGCATTTAGCACAGTGCCTGCCTGGCACATAGTAAATGCTATATAATAAATATGTATTCCCTTTCCTTCTTCCCAGTGAAATAAGAACAGAAATGTAACTGAAAGCTAGATTATGGAGAGCTGAAAACATCATGCTGAGAACTATTTTTTCTAGATTATTTTATTCAGATAGTTTTAATGTGATAGTAGGGTTCAGGAAAGAAATTTGGACTGGAAAACATATACACACACACACCACACACATTCACACCCTCACCCTATTACCGTAAAAAATAGCTGTATTCAACATACAATACAGATAGATAGATTTCAGAGTCTTTTCTTGAAGATGATGATTGAACCCATGGAGTGTAAAAGATCACCAAGGGAGAAGCTAATACAGAGAGAACAGGGCCCACGACAGTTCCTTGGGGGATATGTATGTTGTGGGGGACAATAGAAGGTAATGATGCCATAGAGAAGAGAGAAAAGAAGCAGACAGGTAGGAGGCGAACCAAAAGTGTCATATCACAGAAGCCATGGCTAGAAATAGTATCCAATTAATGCCTTATTTGAAGGTGTATTGAGTAATTTTATAGTGGATCATCCTGTTTAATCCCAGAAAGTTTTAAATAGGATTATTCTGTTAAAAGTTAATGAAGCTGAGTTTTTTTTTATGTTGCTGTATAACATATTTGAGTTGAGTATAACTAGTTATTAAATATATGTAAAATGTTTTGCAGACCTTAAAGTGCTATATAAATGTCAGCTATTACTCTTTTGGAGTATCTCCCAAGTACCAATTACCACATAAGTCTCCATGGGAAAAGAAATGTAAGACATGGTCCCTGCCCTCAAAGAGTTTATTTTCTAGTGAGATGGTACACCAGTGGTTAGAGCACTAGACCTATAGTCAGGAAGACCTCAGCCATATACTAAGTGACTGGGCAAGTAACTTAACCTCAATTTGCTTGTAATTTGCTCATCTGTATAATAATAGTACCTATCTCCAAGTGTTGTGAGGATAAGATGAAATAATATTTTTAAAGTACTTTGCAAACTTTAAAGTACTATGTAAATGTTAGCTATTATTATTATCTAGTACCATTATTATCTAGTTCATATTATCTATGGGAAAAAAGGAAGCAATGCAAAGCATATGAGAGCATACAACAGAGGAAATTCATTAACATAGTGAATATATAGTGTGTCAGGAAAGACTAAGCAGTATTGAGTTTTCCATGACAAAGGTCTTTGTGAAAGACTGTCTATCAAGTCCATTCAGTTCTGTATTACATGAAAATAAATCACTAAGGAGTAGTAGTCTACCATGACCAAGGCAGAAAAGCAATAATGTAAAATTCAATAATATCTTAGAAGGAAATTTTTCTTAACTATATCTGTTACTAGGCCCTAGTGTTTCTATACTAGGAACATCGCTGAAAATAATATTCCATTTAAAATTACATGCTTTTTAAAAAAGAGTTAGTGATAGGGTTTTAATGGTTAGCAAGAGAGTTTAGGGAAATATTTACCAGCAGTCAGTAGTTTGGTTTGTGAGTTGAGGTAGTCCCATTGGAATTTTTATTTTTTACACATATAAGCACTTCATAGCACTCCCCTGCTTCACCCTGCTTCCAGAGGTTGTCAGTCTCCTAAATTTTTATCAGAGTACTTACTATGAAGATGAGATAAAAAGTTAATTTGCCAAGTCAAAGTCATTGTCATGATTTCTAACTTCACAGAGCAGGTTGGTTGAAGGGTGTTTTTCTTCACTTCTCGGTGCTCAGTTAGGCTGGAGCAGCAACTAATCTTTCATGGTCCTCTGAAGAAAGTAGCAAAGTGAAATTTGATTCAGAAAATGGCAAGCACAAAGTAAGGAATCTCTGCATTGTGGTAAATAACATAATTGTTGGGGCAGAGCCAAGATGGCAGCTGGAAAGCACGGACTTGCTTAAGCTCTCCCCCAGATCCCCCAAACACCTGTAAAAAATGGCTCTGAACAAATTCTAGAGCTGCAGAACCCACGAAATAGCAGAAGGAAGCAGGTCTCCAGCCCAGGATGGCCTGGATGGTCACTGGGAAGGGTCTATCACACAGTGCTGGGAGCAGAGCACAGCCCAGTGTGGGCCACACCAGGACAGACCAGACAGGGAGTCGACTGGAGCAGGCCTTAGGGCCATGAATCATTGAGCTGTGGCAGTTACTCCAGACTTCTCAACCCACAAACTCCAAAGACCACAGAGCAGGTTAGTGGGTAAACTGCTAGATTAGGTTAGAGAACAGTCCGGCAACCAGCCCTGAGGGTGGTGGAGGTGCTGTGGTGGTAGAGCTCCAGTGTCAGCTGCTTTTAGAGTCCCTGGCTCACACAGTGAGAGGAATCAAGCAGTGGACCAGAGTGGGAGTGCAGGGCTTGCATTGCCCTGCTTGGATCTGGGTTGCAATCCTGGTTGGCAGTTCTTGGGGGAGGAGGAGCGCTGCTGTGGCAGAGCTCGTGGTGATAGTGAAGTAGAAGTAGTTCTGAAAACAGCAGTGCCAGCCCCTAAAGCTTGGGACAAAGGGAAGAGGGAAGAAGAGAGAATTTGGAACTCAAAGTTTTAAAAGCAGATGCTCAAAAAAAAAGTTGGTTTTGCATGCAACTGAGAAATAAGATATATAGGTAATGGGGCATAGAAATCTATCCTGCCCTACAAGAAAGTAAGAGGAAAGGGGATGGGGGGAGTGGGGTGACGGAAGGGAGGGCTGACTGGGGAATGGGGCAATCAGAATATATGCCATCTTGGAGTTGGGGAAGGGTAGAAATGGGGAGAAAATGTGTAACTCAAAATCTTGTGAAAATCAATGTTGAAAACTAAAATATTAAATAATAAAATAATTGTTAAGAGAAAAAAGAAGAAAAAGAAATAAAGAACAGAAAAAAAAAATTGTTTTCTTTGGTATACCCAGTTTAGCCACCTAAATACTATGGACTAAGATGACTGATAAATAACAATGTTATGCTTATTTTGGTTGGCCCATTTGTAACCTTAAATTATGCTCTGATTTCATTACTGTTACTGATGTCTCTCCTATTTGTTTATTTTTTTGTTCATTCATAAGTAAGCATTTATTCAAATCCCTGTGCCAGTCATGAAATTTTTGGGAAGCTCAGGTTGCAGAAAATAACTTCTCTCTGCTTTATGTAGGACATTGCCCCACCTATAATTGATATGCAAACCCTCTCTAAATTACACATATGTGTGCCAGGAACAGTACAAAACACTATAGAAGCTAAGACAAGCAAAAGGTGGTACTTGCTTTCAAAGAGCTCACAGTCTAATGGGTGAGACAACAGGAGAACAACTATATGCAAACAAGCTAACAAATAGGATAAATTGAAGATAATTAACAGAGGGAAAGCACTAGAATTAAGAGGATTTAGGAATGGCTTTCTGCAGAAAGTAAGGTTTTAGCTGGAACTTGAAGGAAGCCAGGGAAGCAAGGAGAAAAAGGCATAGGGGACAGCCAGTGAAAATTCCTGGACGTGGGAGATGGAGTGTCTTGTGAGAAGAACAGAGAGAGTTGGACACAGAAATATATCTTCCCACAGGAAAATAGGAAGGAAATAAGTTAAGGGAAAAGGGAAGTGGGGGTGGATAAAAAGTAGGGCAGGCAAAAGGCATTGATCAGAAGCAATATAGACTCTTAAAGAGGGAGCAGAGAAAAAAGAGAATAGCTATAAGAGAATAGGATAGAGAGAAATACACAATTAGCAGTCATAACCGTGAATGTGAATGGGATTAATTCATTCATAAAAAAGAGAAGAGGATAGTGAATGGATTAGAAACCAGAATCTAACAATATGTAGTTTACAACAAACACACTTGAAACAGAAGGATGCACACAGAGTGCAAATAAAGGAGTAGAGTAGAACTTGTTATGCTTCAGCAGAAATTTTTTAAAATGCAATAGAAACTGTGGTCTCCCACAAAACAAAAATAAAAATTGATCTACTTAAAAGAGATAAGCAGGGAAACTACATTTTGCTAAAAGGTACTATGGTCAAGGAATTAATATTATTACTAAACATATATGTGCATCAAATGACATAGAATCTGAATTCTTAAAGGAAAAGTTAGATGAGGTATAGAAATAGAGAATAAAGTACTAATAATTGAGGACTTCATTTTATCCCCCTCAGACCTAGATAGAGCAAACAAAAATAGATAAAAAAATAAAAACTTGAACAGAATTTTTTAAAAGTTAGATATACCAGTGTTCTGGAGAATAGTAAATTAACACACGAAGGATTATACCTATTTCTCATCAGTGTATGGCATTTACAAAAATTGGCCATATATTACAGCATGAAAATCTCAGAAACAAATGCAGAAAAAAACAAATATTAAATACATCTTTTATTGACTATAATGTAATACAAATTATTCAGTAATGACCTTTGATGCAAAAATGAAAAATTAATTGGAAACTAAATAACAATCCTAAAGAATGCATAAATCAAAGTAAAAATTATAGAAACAATAATTTCTCTTTTTTTTGGTATTTATTTAGTATTTAATTTTCCCCCAGTTACATGTAAATAACAGCTTTTAACATTTGTTTTTAAACCTTTGAGTTCCAAATTCTCTCCCTTCCTCCTTCCCCACCTCCTCTGATTGAGAAGACAAGGAATTCCATATAGGTTGTATATGTATAGTCATGCAAAACATATGCATAATGGTAATATTGTAAAAGAAAACAGATTTCAAAAAACCTCAAGAATGATAAAGAAAGTGAAAAAAGAAAAAAACAAAACAATTTGCTTCAATCTGTATTCAGACACCATCACTTCTCTCTCTAAGGACGGATATCATTTTTCATCCTAAGTCCTTCAGAGTTGTCTTGGATCATTGTATTGCTGAGAATAGCTAAGTCATTCACAGCTGATCATTCTACAATATTGCTGTTACTTTGTACCCATTACATTGCACTTTGTATCAACCCATGTAAGTCTTTCTAGGCTTTCTGAGAGCATCTTGCTCATTACTTCTTATAGTACAATAGTATTCTATCACAATTACATACCACAGCTTATTCAGCCATTCCCCCAATTGATGTGCATCCTCTCAATTTCCAATTCTTTACCCCCAGAAAAGAGCTGCTATAAATATTTTTGCACATATATGTCCTTTTCTTTTTTTTAATCTCTTTTGGGATACAGACTAGTAGTGGTATTATTCCATCAAAGAGTATATATGGTTTTATATCCCTTTGGGCAAAGTTCCAGATTGCTCTATAGAATAGTTTAGTCAAATCACAACTCTGATAACAGTGCATTAATGTCTTATTTTTCCCATATCCCCTCCAACATTTGTCATCTACCTTTTCTGTCCTATTATGCCATCTAATAGGTATGAGGTAGTACCTCAGAACTGTTTTAACTTGCATTTCTTTAATCAATAGTGTTAGAATATTTTTTCATATGGCTATAGATAGTTGTAATTACTTCATCTGAAAACTGATTATATCTTTTGATCATTTATCAATTGGGGAATGGCTCTAATTTTTATAAATTTGACACAATTCTCTATATGTTAGAGAAATGAGGCCTTTATCGGAGAAACTTACTTCAACTTTTTTTTTCAAAGTTACTATTGCTAACTATATTTCTCTCCATCCTATTTCCCCTGCCCCCATTTATTCTATTCTGTCCCTTTTTTCACTCTGCCCCTCCTCAAAAGTGTTTTGCTTCTGATTATCCCTTCCCCCATTCTGCCTTCTCTTTTGTCATATACCCCCCCACCTTCTCTTATCTCCTTCCCCTTCTCTTTTCCTGTAAGGTAAGATAGATTTCTATATCCTATTGCCTATGTATCTTATTTTCCAGTTACATGTAAAAACGATTTTTGACATTGGTTTTTAAAACTTTGAATTCCAAATTCTTACCCTTGCTCCCTCCCTACCCTTCCTCATTGAGAAGCCAAGCAATTTGATATAGTTTATAGATATGTAGTCATGCAAAACACTTCCATAATAGTCATATTGTTTCCTTTCTACCTGTCCCTCTTCAAAAATGTTTGCTTCTGATTATCCCCTCCCCCAATCTGCCCTCCCTTCTATTTTCCCTCATTCTCTTATCCCCTTCTCCCCTCCTTTCTTGTAAGGTAAGATAGATTTTCATACCCAATTGAGTGTGTATATTATTCCCTCCTTAAGCCAATTCTGATAAGAGTAAGGTTCACTCCTTCCCTCTCACCTCCCACCTCTTCCCCTCCACCGTAAAGTTTTTTCTTGCCTCTTGTATGTGAGATAATTTACCCCATTCTACCTCTCTCCTTTTCCTTCTCCCAGTACATTCCTCTATCACCCCTTAATTTTATTTTTTAGATATCCCTTCATATTCAACTCACCCTGTGGCCTCTGTCTATATGTATTCCCTCCAACTGCCCTAATACTGGGAAAAGTCTCATGAGTTACAAGTATCATCTTTCCATGTAGGAATATAAACAGTTCAATTTTAATAAGTCCCTTATGATTTCTCTTTCCTCCTTGCCTTTTCATGCTTTTCTTGAGTCTTGCATTTGAAAGTAAATTTTCCATTTAGTTCTGGTCTTTTCTCAAGAATGCATAAAATTCCTCTATGTCATTAAATATCATTTTTTCACCTCGTGGATTACACTCAGTTTTGCTGGGTAGGTGATTCTTCATTGTAATCATAGCTCCTTTGACCAGAATATCATATTCCAAGCCCTCTGATCCCTTAATGTAGAAACTGTTAAATCTTGTGTTATCCTGATTGTGGTTCTACAGTATTTGAGTTGTTTCTTTCTGGCTGCTTGCAGTATTTTCTCCATGACCTGGAGACTCTGGACTTTGGCTATAATATTCCTGGGAATTTTCATTTTGGGATCTCTTTTAGGAGGTGGTCAGTGAATTCCTTCCATTTCTATTTTGCTCTCTAGTTCTAGAATATCAGGGCAGTTTTCCTTGACAATTTCTTGAAAGATAATGTCTGGGCTCTTTTTTTTTTTTATCATGGCCTTCAGGTAGTCTAATAATTTTTAAATTATCTCTCCTAGGTCTCCTAGGTCACTTGTTTTTCCAATGAGATACTTCTGTTTTTTCATTCTTTTGGTTTTGTTTTATAATTTCTTGATTTCTCATAGAATCATTAGCTTCCATTTGTTCCATTCTAATTTTTAAGGAATTATTTTATTCTGTGAACTTTTAGACTTCCTTTTCTATTTGGCCAGTTCTACTTTTTAAGGCATTCTTCTCCTCATTGGCTTTTTGGACTTCTTTTGCATTTGGTCTAGTCTTTTTTTAAGTATTATTTTCTTCAATAATTTTTTTTGGGGGGATCTCCTTTACCAAGCTATAAACTCATTTTGCATGATTTTCTTCTATCACTCTCATTTCTCTTCCCAGTTTTTCCTCTATTTGTCTTACTTGATTTTCAAAATCCTTTTTGAGCTCTTCCATGGCCTGAGAGCAATTCATATTTTTCTTGGAGGCTTTGACTTTGTTGTCTTCCTCTGAGTGTGTGTTTTGATCTTCCTGTTTACCAAAGTAAGTTTCTATAGTCTGAGATTTTTTCTGCTGTTGGGTCATTTTCCCAGATAATTATTTGACTTTTTAATTCTTTGTTAAGGTAAGTCTCCGCATCCAGTGTGGATGACATACTGTCCCAAGCTTCAGGGGTTTTACGCAGCTGTTTTCGGAGATAGTGGCAGGGACTTGTGAGTTTTCAGTTCTTCCAAGGTGGTATGATCTAAGGAGAATTGTTTACTCCTCCCCTGGCCTGTGAGTGACCACAAGCACTCTTTTCTGCCCTGGTACTGTGAGGAGGGTTCCCTCTGATGAGGTTTTGGTTTGAGGGGTGCTTGAGACCCCAAAGTACCCACACGCTGGGTCCTGCCAAAAGAATTTGACCCAAGCCTTCTCAGCCAAGGCAAAAGACAGAGTTTATTAAGTATTCTCCATAGTGAGTTGTCTTGAAAAATCCCACCCTTTGTGATGCTTGTTTTCACAAGTGGAGCCAGATTCAGTCTGAGCTAGATTGAATCTAAGCGCTTTTGTGGAGGCAAGATGAGACTTATATACACAAAGATTGTAGGAGGGATCTGGGGTAGGCCTGGGGTGATAGGAGGAAGCTTTTAGGGAGGGTCTTGAGGAGGAGTCTAAGGAGGAGCTTGATGGGACTGGGATGAGGTCAGATTCCAGGAACCAAGAGAATGGGATTAAGGGTGGGAAATAGCTGAAGGCATAGATATTGATAGTACCAGGAATGGGAAGTAGCTGGACAATAAAGGGCTAGGCTAGATGGAGATTTGGGCCTAGATAATGAAAGACTTATGGACATGAGGCTAGATTTAGTGGGAAGATTCAAGGAGAGTTCAAGGGGGTTCCCAGAGACTAAACCCCATCACCTCTCCATTGCTGCCACAAGCTCTGCTATGCCAGTGCTCCTCCTTGCCCTAGGACTGCGACCCAGATCCAAGTATGGGCAGAGCAACAGAGTCCTGCCTCAGTGCCAGTAAAGAGACCCCTGTAATCTCCTTCTGACCCATTATTTGATTCCCTTACCACCTGTGGGCTGAGAACTCTGGAAACAGCCATTACTGCTGCTACTGCCACCACCATCACCACCACCACCGCTGCTGCTGTCTCAGTCACATCCAAAGCCAGCTCCTAGTTTGCTGGGGCTGGGGTTGTGCTGGGGCTAGGGCTGGACTTCGATCCTCCCTCACTCAGGTCCATTAGCCCTTTCCTACTGACCTTCTAAATTGTCTTCAGCATTTGTGGGTTGAGAAGTCTGGAAACTACCATAGCTGCCAATGATTCAGTCTCCTGAGGCCTAGAAACCATAATTTTGTTGAAGATAATGAGACAACATACCAAAATGTGTGAGATAAAGCTGGAGCAGTGATTAGGAGAAATTTTATATTTCTAAATTATTTCATCAATAAAAGATAAAAAGCAGATCAAAAAATCTGACCTACAGCTAAGAAAAACTAGAAAACCAACATGTTAAAAACTCCCAATGAAACACCAAAATACAAATCTCAAAAATCAAAGGAGAGAGGAACAGCAGGTTTTCCTCCATAAGAATCCCTATTCTCTCCTGGCTAGTGAGCATCTTCCTTAATTGAAGGGTGTCCCTGTTAAGGAGAGTCTTCTCCTTTGGGGGGCTGTCCCTTCTCCCTTGAGGGGCTGCCCCCTCTGGGTGCCCCTGAGCCTCACCACAACCAATTAGGCATACAACATACAAAAGCAAATGAGCAAAGTAATCTAGTGTTTGATAAACCCAGTGATTCTACCTAGTGTGACAGGTACTCACTATTCAACAAATAGATTGGAAAAACTGGATAATTTGGAAGAAACGCGATATAGACCAACACCTCACACCATATACAAAGATAAGCTCAAAATGGGTACATGATTTAGATGAAAAGGGCTATGTTATAAGCAGGTTTGTGGAACATGGAAATTACCTGTCAGATCAATTGAATAGAAGAAGAGTAAATGACCAAACAAGAAAGAAAAAAGTTCACAGGAGGTAAAATGGGTAATTTTGATTATATAAAATTACAAGTTTTTGCACAAACAAAACAAGTGCAGCTAAAATGGGAAAAAAAAGCAGAAAACTGGCAGGGGGGCGGGGGTGGGGAGCAATCTATGCAGCAAGTTTTCCTAATAAAGGTGTTGCTTCTAAAACATATAGAGAACTGAGTCAAATTTCTAAGATTAAAAGCCATTCCCCGATAAGTGGTCAAAGAATAAGAATAGGCAGTTTTCAGAGGAAGAAATTCAAGCTATTAATAGCCATATGGAAAAAATGCTCTAAATCACTAATAATAAGAGAAATCTTCGTTAAAATAATGTTGAGATACTACCTCCTATCCATTAGATTGGGTAAGATGATGAAGAAGGAAAATGGCAAATGATGGAAGGGCTATGGGAAAATAAGCACATGAATTCACTGTTGGTAGAGCTGTGAATTAATCCAATCATTCTATTTCTTTTTCTTTAGCTAATTTTTGGAAGCAATCAGGTTTGTGACTTGCCCAGAGTCAGACCTGAACTCGGGTATTCCTAATAACTCCAGGGCCAGTGCTTTATCCACAATACCATGTAGCTACCCCTGGTCCAACCATTCTGGAAAACAGTTTGAAATAATGCCCAAAAAGCTATTGGACTGTGCATACCCTTTGATTTAGAAGTACCGCTAAGTACTGGGTCTTTTCCCCAAAGAGATCAAAGAAAGAGGAAAAGGGTACGTATGTACAAAAATGTTTATAGAAGCCTTTTAAAAAAAATAGCAGAGAATTGGAAACTGAACTTGTTGGTTGTTGTCCTTCATTTTCAAAGAGAACCAAAATGACATCACTATGCTAGAGTCAAATTACAGTGTGTCCAACCGTGGCTGGTCGGACCAATACAAGCTCAGAATGTTCTACTATAGGTCAGGCATAAATAGTCCCTGTGAACATTTGGGGTGGATTTTCTAAATTTGCACATCTCGTGTTTCTTTTGAGCTACTTCAATTTTGCATTGCTCATAGAGCGCATCTCCTTCTTTTATGAGTGCACAGCATGCTGGGCCAGTGTCTCCCATGTCATGCAATCGCTTCTTCTGACCACCATGTGAGCATTTGCCTGTGGTGTTCTTCATAAAATGGTCTTTTTGGCAAGCATACATTTTGCATTCAAACAATGTGGCCAGTCCATTGGGAGTTGTGCTCCCTGAAGCAGAGTTTGAATGCTTGGCAATTTAGTTCCAGAAAGGACCTCAGGGTCTGGTACCTTATCCTGCAAGGTGGTCTTCAGAATCTTCCTAAAACAATTCAAATAGAAATTCAAATGGAAGCAAATTAATTGGAGAATGGATGAACAAGTTATGATATATGAATGTGATAAAATATTACTATGCATAAGAAGTGATGAAGGGCATGGTTTCTGAAAACCTGGGAGAACTTGCATGAATTAATGCAAAGTCAAATGAGCAGAACCAGGAAAAAAATTTACTCTTCCTCTATTCATTGATGTAACAGCTGATTTCCATGTAACAGGTGATTTCCATGTAACAGGTGATTTCCATGTAACAGCTGATTTCCATGTAACAGGTGATTTCCATGTAACAGGTGATTTCCATGTTCCATAAACCACAAACCGATTTTGAGCTTATCTTTGTATATGATGTGAAGTGTTGGTTTCTTCCAAACTATCCAGTTTTTCCATGTTTTTTTGTTGAATAGTGAGTACTTGTCACACGAGTTGGAATTACTGGGTTTATCAAACACTAGATTACTTTGCATATTTGCTTCTGTATGTTACTCTGATCTACGCAGTAACCAATCACAATGCCAAACGATTCATGATGAAACATACTCTCTTCCTCAAGATAAAATGCTAATGGACTCAGAGTACAAATTGAAGGATATTTTCTTTATCTTTATTTTTTGACATTGCTAATACAGGAATTCATTTTGCATGATTACAGACATTGGTACTGGGTTTAAAAGAATGAAGGAGATTCAGAACTGAGAATAAAATTGATTAAAAACACTCTAGTGTGAAGGGAGTATCAAGGAAAAGAAGGTGATTGACAGTAAGGTTTCAGAAATATCAAGAAGGGTGAAGATTGAGGAAAGACTACTAGATTTTGCAGTTAGGAAAATGTAAACAACTTGAGAGAGAGAGAGCCATTTTGGTTGAATGATAAGGTCAGAAGCCAGATTATAGAGAGTTTATAAGAGAATGAAGAGAGAGGAAAAGGAGCGGAGTTACCTATAATAGATGGTCTTTTCAAGGAGTTTAACCACAAAAGACAGGAGAGATGAAATGGTAGTGAGGCTAGATAATCAGATGAAGGTATTTTGAAGATGGGGAAGACACTGTGCATATTTGTAGGCAATAGGGAAGTAGTAGGAGATAAGGAGTTTGAATACGAGGGAGAGTGAGGATGATAGAGGGGGCAATATGCTGGAGAAAGTATGGAATTGAATCCCTTGTGTGATTCAAGGAGGGCCTTGGCAAGGAGAAGGGCCTCCTCATACTCTGAGATGGGTGAAGGAGGAGATAGTGACCACAGACATCCGAGAGATGTGTGTCGAAGAGGGGAGAGGAGGAAGTTCTCTGTGAATGACCTCAGTTTTTTTTCCAGTGAAATATGAGGTATAATTCTCAGCTGAGAGACTAGGGGAAGGAAAGCTATGGGAGGCTGGAGGAGGAATGAAAAGGTTTGGAAGAGATGCTGCAGTAAGATAGTGAGTTAATTAGGGAGATGTAAAAATATCCCCTTGTTGCAATGAGAGGCCAGTTGACATTAAGTAACAAATACATAGTGGATCCAGTCAGCATTGTTTTGTGATCTTCTCCAGCTTCCTTTAGCAGCATTTGTATAGGAGTAAAGAGAGAAGATTGTGGGAGTAATCCAGGCCTGAGGCTTTGCAGGGTAAAAATCGTTAATTAAAGAAAGGAACAAGGCATTCATGAAAAGAGGACAACATAGAGTTGAACTGATTCACTTAGAGGAAGGGAGGAGACTATAACGAACGCAGGCATAATGTCCTGGGGAAGAACTAAAGCATTTGAGGGATCAAAGGCCGTTATGGGGATGCAGAAAAAGCCGGTTACAAGCTTACAAAGTTACAAGCCAGAGGGAGAGGCTGTCTATTATTATTATCAGATACGGAACTCCAGAGTTCGTAAACATGGCAATAGAGCATTTGTGGGTAATGGCAAGATAAATGATATGAATATCTTTGTGTGTTGCATATTTGGAATCAGACTTAGATGTGGAAGAACTCTTATTTAACATTCTCATTTTACAAATGAGAAAAGTAAGGCCTTTTCTTTTCTACATCTGCAGTCACTTGTCACATGTTAATTTGCTCTTTCCTCAGTTCTGTGAAGCAGAATAGCGTTTGGAAGTAGTCAGTGAAGTTGGATGCATTGCCAGGATCTGAGAGGAGGAAGCTGAGAGGAAAGTACCTCCTCTAGCTCTACTGCCCTTCAGAGATGATGCCAAGCGTCTTCCACTATTACAACAGTATGAATTCAGTTAAAAGGAACTCAGAGCAGCTCTGCCTGACTAATGAAGAATGAAAATGTAGTTAAATGTAACATTTTAAAAAATTCTGCCAGCTCTTAGATTTGTTGAATTCCTACCTATCCCCTAAATGCCAAACCAACTCCAATACTACCTCCTCTGAAAACTTCCCTGATCCTCAAGCCCATAATGCGCTTTTCCCCTTGGACCTCATGTAGCACTTGGTTTTGAATGTCTGTAATGTACTTCTCATATGGCATTTTGTTGTAATGTTGTTTATAAATATGTCTTATCCATATATTAGCCCATGAGAGCAGGCACCATTTCTTTATTTTGTATGTTCCTTAGACTCTCCACAAATCAAGCATTTAGTAAATATTTACTTAATTTAAATGAATTTATTTTAGCCTATGCTTGTTTCTTTTTAGCAGGAATTCCCATGTGAAAACTTTGTGTGTAATTTCCAAAACATTTTCATGCTTAAATGTGAACTGGCATATATCTAACTCAAAAAGAAGGTTGTTTAGTTTTATTTTCTTCTAAATTAAGGTGCATGTTTCAACTTAACTTATAAAATATGCTTATGATCTGATAGAACCTGTGGAATATATCCATGATACTGGTATAAGGAGACATATCTGTCTTAAGGGATTGTCATTTTATATCTGGTTGTTATTTTCTATGTGCTTTTTAAGTTATATATTGTTATTTCAGAGGGCATGATTTTACCCACAGCATGTCCAAATTCATGTAAAACCAAGTTGTTGTGTGAGTTGTGAGTTTTTCCTCTATATATGATCTCATTAATTGTTCTTTGCTTGGAGAGCCACAGAACATAGCCTAATTGTCACACTGAAATTCTGCTACATACGTGGTATGAGTCCTTGTTGCATGCGATGCTATTCAAATAGCTGGGTTACATTGTAGCATGTAGCGTGCCACATGGTATGTGTTATCCCTGTCAGCTGTCCTATGTTGGGACAAATGTTACCTCTCTCTAAAGCTGCTTTGCAGGGATCATTTTATCTTTTAGCACACTTAAGTTTGGTATAAACATCAGAAGGTAGACGAAACCTTTGGAAACCAACCATGTGAGGCAAGTATGTCACCATTTAAGCCAGACTTGCTATTACATAATGAAGGAGTTTTCTTCTCCCTGAGCTGCTTAGGAAGAGGTCTTGGCCCAATGAGTGATTTATGAGGATTTATGAGCTGGCACATAGATTCTGCCTTTGCTCTCATATAAAGTGAAAAGTCTGTTTTTAAGTTAAAATATTGCTTTTACTTTTGGAAAGGACAGCTGATTCTTACAAGAGCACATTGCTTTCTGAAAACTACAATGCCCTTTCATAGCTTTGAGTCTCTGGATGGTTTCAGGAAGCTAGGAAAGAGCTTATAGGATTTAGAGTTGGAAAAAACTTTGGAGATAATCTAGTCTGTTATTTAATCTTATATGTGTTTACAATGGGTGATAGATTGCCATAGGAATATACTGGAAGTAGTTGTGCTAATTCCTTTCAATGCTGTAATACAGTATTTTTTACTTATTTATTTTTGTGATTGATAAAACAATGGATTGTCATGTTTTATGTAAGTACTAGGGAAAGAATGGAATTACTGACTATAGACTGCTATGCACAAACTCATTGCTTTAAAATGAACAGAGACAAAGCAGTGATGCTTTTTTCTTCCTCCAACCTATCCCAATGGTAAGGTTGGATTTGAGCTTTGAGTCAATTCCAATGTACTAGTACACCGTGTAGTCAGTTTTCTTGGGCTCCTAAGTCTTCATTGCGTGGACCTTTCTGTGTGGAGGCTGAGACAAGAAGAAATCATTATCTCTTGAATTTACTTTTAAATTCCCCTCAAACAAGCTGTCTAGAACAAAGATTACTTAGGAAGAATTTGCCCTTATTTCTAAGTATATTAGGCATTAATATACCTATGAAGGAAACTGTAAAGGTCATAGGGCACAGAGGCTATTTTTCTTACTAGTACAACATACTGAACATTAAAGCATAAATACTGGCTCAGACGTAAAGATGACATAGATCCTTTCTTAGAACTTATGCCTTAGGTTTAGTTCCTGTGGTAGGAATTTAAATGTCACAGATTAGAAAGTGAAGTGATGGTAATACAAGTATAAGATAACCTAGTTTTTGTTCACGTCAAGCTATGGGAGAAAAATGGACTACTTGTTGAGGGGAAATGCACGCAGGCTAGGAGTTAGGAAGCCTGATTGATAGTTGTGGCTTTGCTACTTACTAACTGTATCATCTTGGGCAAATCACTTAACCACTGTTTCTCTCAATTTCATCACCTGTGAAATGAAGATAATATCATTTACAATGCCTATATCACAAGGTTATTGTAAGGAATATCTCAAAGTAGTATGTAAATGTTCTTTACCTTTCTCATTATTTCACATTTGACACTTTCTAGGGATGTTCAAGTCAAGTCAAAGCAGTAGAGATTTATTAAGTACCTACTATGTGCCAGTTACTGTGTTAACTGCTGGAGATACAAAAAGAGGCAAAAAACAAGCAAACAAATATGCCCTGCTCCAAAGGAGCTCAGCTGTCTAATATTTGAGATAATATGCAAATAACAATGTATAAGCAAAACATATAGGATAAATTGAAGATAATCTTAGAGGGAAGGCACTAAGATTAAGGAGGACCTACAAAGTTCTCTTATAGAAGATAGGACTTTATCTGAGACCTGAAGGAAGCCAAGGAAATCAGGAAGTAAAGATGAGGTGTCAGGGAGTTTCAGGCATGCAAGGTAGTCAGTGAAAATACCTGGAGTTGGGAAAGGGACTGTCATGCATGAAGAACAAAGAGGCCAGTGTCATTGGATCATAGAGAACATGGAAGTGGTGAAGAGGTTTAGTAATAATTTTTGCAAGAAATGTCACAAAAACTAAATGAGATAATAAACATTAATATGCTTTGAAAGTTGTAAGTACTCTACAAATATAAAATATGAGAGATAATAGAAAATGAAATGGCCATTGCTTCAAGTTGAGCTTAGGACTCCATTGCCAGAGCTAGCCCAGTGTTTAGGAGACTAGAAAAGAAAGTATGGGAGAGAAGAGGTATTAGACTGACTACCAAACTGAAGGTCTACAGAGATGTGCCACTGATCTCATTGTTGTATACCTGTGAAACCTGGACGCCATGACGGGAAACTGAATCGCTTTTATTTGAATTGTCTTAGGAAGATTCTGAAGATCACCTGGCAGGATAAGATACCAGACACTGAGGTCCTTACTTGAACTAAACTGCCAACCATTCAAATTCTGCTTCGGAGAGCACAACTCTGATGGTCAGGCCACATTGTTCGAATGCAAAATTTACACTTGCCAAAAAGACTATGGAGAACTCACACACAGGGCAAGCATTCACATGGTGGTCAGAAGGAGTGATACAAGGATACTCTCAAGGTCTCTCTCAAGAACTTTGGAATTGACTGTGTGACATGGAAGACATTGGCACAGGACTGCTCAACATGGCGTTTCCACATTAGAGAAGGTGCTGTGCTCTACGAGCAAAACAGAAATGAAACAGCTCAAAGGAAATGCAGGATGTGCAAGTTTGGAAAATCCACCCCAAACGTTCACCCAGACTATTTGTGCCTGATCTGTGGTAGAGCATTCCGAGCTCATATTGGCCTGATTAGCCACAGTTGGACACATTGAATGTTGACTCAAGCATAGCGATATCATTTTGGTTCTCTTTGAGAATGAAGAAGACCAACCAACCAACCAGGACTCCATTCAGGAACAATATCCATGTGTTTCCCTAGTTAGCTAATGAAATCAGGTACAGAAGTGAGAGTTGCCTCTGACTCTTGTTAGCATGTAATAAAACTCACATCAATAAGAAAGTGTGAGTTGGGAACTTCAGTAAAGGCAGTATCTGTCTCCTCTCTTTTGGCTTGCCTTCTTGGCCTGACTTGCTTTTTTCAACATGTACTTGCCTAGTCTGCATTTATATTCACTTTAGTCCTAGATGTATCACACAACAATTTATCTAGCATAGCCAGAGGACTGAGACTTCTGTAGCACCTGGTTTTCTCAGGGACTTTTGGTGCTGATCCAAGAACAGGTGCTGCCACCAGCTGACATAACCTAGACCTAGACAACTTAATGTTCCCTACCATGTCTTATCTCTCTCCATTAGGAAGACCTACTCTGCTGAAATTAACGTGTTAACTGTGTTCCTTAGACCCAGAGCATTATGGGAAAATGGGTTCTTTCTATGACCATATTAACTATAGCAATAATACTAAAGGTATTTTTTCTAAGGATATCTCAATGTAATTTTTTTTCATGGGCCAACCTAGGCAGAAATGTTAGTAGGTGAAGCTAGTCTTTGGCTCTCTTGTCCTTCCTTTTTTACCCCTTTACTTGTGTCCCATTCCCCAAAACTCCTTGCTCTTAGCCGACTGTCCAATAAGGTGTTATCTGGTAAAACTAAAGATCACCAAGATATATTAATGTAATAGTAGAGGTGCTCTTAAGGATTAAAAAGCCTTCAAGTCTCAAAAGAATAAAAATGTAATGATTGCAGGTGGTAGTGTTGATATTTAAGAGTAGGGTCCTGCTTAGTACCTCCTCAAATCACAGCATGCAGGTCACTGGTGAAATCATCCCTGTATGTGAAATACTTATTTTCTTTATGATTCATTATCTTAAGTATTATTCTTAAAATGCTGTACCAGAAAGAATAATTTATTTCATTGTGGATATGGATCCTTTTTATATGGCTTGTATTCAGTGTTTTCTTCAATATTTTGTGCAGTTGTTCAATGTGAAAAAGTGTCGTCTCATACCAGGGACAATTCTTTTTATTTATTAGGCCATCCCAAAATCCTGGAATCTTTATTTCTCAGGATGGTCTATGTGTACAAGAAAAATCCACCTGTGGCCTTATGTCATTTAGTACCGTAGACAATTCCATTACAGAAATTGCTTTTCTTTAATGTGGTGGTTAGGTAATGTCTGTTGTCACCTTACCTTGTAGTATAGTGTTATGTTGCCTTTGGGGACTGGTTAGTGTACTCTTAACGGCTAGGCAAAGAAATAGAATTTTGACCTAAAAAAAAAAAACAACAACAACCCGAAGCCCTCCATAACTAATCAGCACAATTTTATTCAATTTTTAACAAAATGTTTTCTTTCAGCTTCAAATAATTAGAATATTCAAAGACAGAAAATGACAGAGAATTGACAGTAGTTTACAGAGGAAAGATATACTTGCTTTGAGGCTAGGTAAAGCTGTTTGCTGAGTGTTAGGTGATTAATTTCACAGTATCATGTGGCTGGAACCTCAGCAACATTCCACTGTGATCATATGGGCAGACAAGTTCCTGGTACTGATCTCAAATGTCCTTTCCCTGTTCCAGGAGATACTAAGCTCTTAACCTCAGAAGACCTATACTGCCTCTGACTAAGAGGCTTTCAAGGCACACTTTAATTTGGGGTAATGCTCTCAAGTTTGCCCAAAGCATGTCACTTTCCATGTATCTGTCATTGTCAGAAATTATTTTTCAGGCACTCTGAATCCACATATTCCTATGACTTAGACCTTTCTGGAAATGATTTATATCCAAATCTCTTAAACAGAGCAAGAATTAGAAATTACTTAGAAAGATCACAAAAACAGAAAATGTAAGTTTTAAACAGCTAATATCTATCATCTATCTTGTCAGCAAATAGCCTGGATCTTTTTTTAAGCATCTGCTGGTGATTTAACTTTGATTAACGGGCAATTGGCTTTAATTTTGTTAAATCCAAAGGTAGGCTAATCAATATTTCTAGGAAAGGCGGCACATTCCGGCCTAGCCAATAGGGTGTGCATTCTACAATGCACGTACCAAGAAGACCCCAGAGCATTAGACATTTTCCTAGACTAGACTTTGCAGTGGGAGTTACAAATACCATGATGCCACTAACTCATAAACAATAAGTGGGAAGTTAGCAAGATCTAGAAAGGAAGTAGCAATAAATTTGGAAAATGAAATTTGTATCTAGATTTATAAACTTACTAAATTCACATGCTTACTAGTGTATATTTATAACCTGTCCTCAGGGATTTTTTTTATTCTTTTGTAATCTTTACAAATGTGTGTGTGTGTGTGTGTGTGTGTGTGTGTGTGTGTGTGTGTGTATGTATGTGTGTGATGTTCTATCATCTGTTTTGTTCTGTTTGCCCAATTCTGTAGAATGGCAAGATTTTTTTTGGCATCAAAAGAGTTTATGTAAGCAAAAGGGCTTGTAGTTGCTAGGTTTGTTACTAAAGCCTCACCTCCTGATCTGAACCACCATCAACCCCTTTGTTTTTAAGAATTGAAATACCACCATGAGAAAAGAATAGAGAAATGTGCAAGAAAGAAAAACAGGAAATGAAAACCTAGTCTTCCAAGTTGACTGACATATAATAGAATTTCCTGTTATTCTGATATTTAAAGAGCTACTTCAGTAGAAATCCATGGTAATTAGCTCTCAAAGTCATCTAATTCAAAACATTATATAAAGCCAAAGGAAAAAAAAAACTGATGCTGCTTAGACAAAGGTGTTAAGAATCTCAATGTATTTTCAGGGTTGTTCTGGTTTTGTTTTTTTTTTCCTGCATTATGACTAACATCTTGCATGAAAGCACTACTAAATATCAGTTGGATCTAATATTTGGGGAAATCTGTTTTATTAATTTCTTGTGAGTCTTAGAGCTATTAGTTTTGTTCTTATTTACTAGATAGTAGAAAAGTTTTCCGTGTACCTATAACATGGACAGAAATCTTCTATCTATCAGTTTTCTTAAAGTAATTTCCTTTTTGAACACAGAGGCACATGCAAGTAAAACATCCCTTAGGGTATTTCAGGCAAAACAGTAGCTAAAAATGTGCTAAAGTAACTGATTGAAATTGAGAATCCTCTTATCAATGGTTTCATATTCTTGGCCTCTAAACAAGACATAACAATTTTGGAAGCTCTTGAATGGATATTCTGGCCAAGGCTGACAATCCATTTGAGTGACTAAATCAAGCCTAGAATATAATTCATTATATAGCCGCATATGCAGTATTTTAGGAAAAGAGAAGGCCAAAAAGCTCCCATTCTTAGTTTTCATACAGCTGTCCTTGTCTTCATATCCCTGAAACTTCTCAGGAAAATGTGATGTTGAACTGAAAGAAACCTTACAAGTTTATTTAGCTCAGTTCCTTGACACAAATTGGGATTTAATACGTTATTATTTCTCACGATCTTTAAGATCTTCTAAAAAGGCAATTTCATGTATATGTGAAATATATATATATGTAAATGAAATCTACAAATACATATGATAATCAGTCCTTTGGCCATGGCAATCCATAATACAAAAACAAAATGGAAAGTGGCCTACAGTCTAGGGTCTACCTTTCACTTCTGGAAGGATAGTAGGAGAATTGAGAAGGGACAGAGAATGCTAAGAAGTACATTGTAGACAGCTTACTATCTATAAACACTAGCTTAGCTGTTAATATGCAACATAGAAGTGCTTGTCTAATGAACATACTGCTTGAGGAACTGAATCATACATATCTTAACATTCTCGCTATAGATAAAATCAGAGGACAAAATAAAGTTGTAACTAAGTGGAAGGATCTGCCATAGGCTCTCCTTAGAGAAACCAATAAGGTATTAGTGGCATTACATCTTATTGTATGTACAAAGTCAACCAAAAAAATCATTTCACCAGACACGTGATCACTTTGAATTGCAAGTGCTCGTAGTAAATATTTACAAAAAACATAGCCATGAAAATAATTGCAACTTGGGTACCAACATTCATTGCGCAAGATGAGGAGCTAAGAGAAATTCTATGAAAAACTTTAACAAAATCCTACAAAATAAATTTTACTGCTTTGCTTCTGGTGACTTCAGTACATGTAAGAGCATTGAGAAAAGGGGTAAAGAAAGTGTGTTAGAAGATATGGTTAAGAAGTAATAAAGAGGGCACGAATTACGAACTACACAAAAGATTTATATTCATGTATTACAAATACTTTCTTTGAGAAAACAATCAGGAGGTGCTAGATATGATGAGTGCAAATGATATCACAAAAATTGAGATGAGTTATATTTGAACAGACAAGAAATAACTGGTTACTGAAGAGAGTCATTTCCAAATCAGCTGTGTATAGTCAGACTACCAACTTGTTAAAGATAAAAAACAAAGCTAAATGAGAAAAAACAATGCAAATGAGAATTAGATGTGGTATGCAAATGAGCCAGCTCCAAACTGATCCATTTAAACAAACTGTTGTTGCAGGAAAGTAGGAAATTAAAAAGAGAATAGACATTGAACTGTCATCATTTCCTAAATAACCTTAACTGATAGCCATAATGAGGAGGTCAAAAGAATGTAGAAATTGCCTCAGACATGAAATAATGGGATCTGCTTGTCAAGCAGAAAGACCAGGAACCTCAAGTGTAATACTGGTTTGGAATAGAAATTCATTTATAAAATCTTGTAGAAGAGGATGTTGCAATCTTACAAGCATTTTTGCCTCATAAAATGATGAGATTCAATAAAAGGAAAAACAAATTTAAAGAATGGTTAATAAAGTTCTAACTACAAGTCATTTAAAGAGCATTTAAGGATGAAACTGGATGCAAGGAAACAACCAGAAAAGAAATAGGGATCTGCAAAGATATTTATAATAAACTCTTTTCACCATCTGGAACAGTTAAAACACTGCATCAAAACCATAGTTCCTCATGTTGTATAAGAAAGAAGAAATGACACCGAGGAAAGCAAAGATGAGAAGAGCAAGAGGAACTGACCTATATACAAAGAAGGTCCATGGTGGAGATTCAAGGGCATTAAGGAATTGACTCCCAAGGTCTATGAAAGAGAGATGGTGCTTGAAATACATGTTGGACATTATTATTATCCCCCTAAAAGTGTCAGAGAATAGCAGTAATGAAGGTAGCCTGCTACAGTGCAAGATCACTGGCTCTGGAAGCAAGAGACCTTTGTTGAAATCTCTCTTCTGATGCTTACTCTCTCTGTGACCTCATATTAATAATAACTTCTCCAGGCCTCATTTGTGTTATCTGTAAAATGAAGAGACTAGGATAGGTAACCTAATGATCCTATGTTCTATGTTCCATATGCCTATTTTCCCATCTTTGTTGTTGTTATTCAGTTGTTTCAGTCATGTCCGAGTCCTTGTGACCCCATTTGGGGTTTTCTTGGCAAAAATACTGGAGTGATTTGCTATTTCCTTTTCCAGCTCATTTTACAGATGAGGAAACTGAGGCAAACAGAGTTAAGTGACTTGCCCAGGGTTACACAGCTAAAGTGTCTGAAGCTGGATTTGAACTCAGGAAAATGGGTCTTCCTGACTCCAGGCTTGGCACTCTATCCACTGCATCATCTAGCTGTCTTTCCCATCTTTACCAATTTTTTTTTTCAGAAAAACCTATGCATCTATAGATGACATGCTTGATGAAAACATGAGAAGGAAACAGGTAGACTTTCACAAATTATATTCTACAGAAAATCACATCATTACGGTCAAACACAATTATCTGAAAGTTGTAGAAAATGCCAAGTCCTACTGTTTATTGTTGATTAATTATTATAAAGTTCTTAGGTAGAATAAAGTACTAACTTGAAGATTCTTTTCCAACAAGTAGTCTCTTGCCAAAATTATACATAGTTCCCTAAAAGTTATAAGGAAAGAAATAACCTGATTCAGAGACTATGATTATAAATATCAATCGATAAAGAAAAGGGAGATAAATGCTCAACAAAAGTGTTTGCCAGTGTCATGCAGACTATCTCACATAGAGTCTCAATTGACGAAGTATTCCCTGTAAATGGTAGAAACCTCCAGATTCTTCCATTTGCAGATAGCATTGTGCTGATTGCATTAAGCCCCAGAACATTGTAGCCCCATGAATGAGATTTGTAATTACTCAAAATAGTTTGGCCTAATTATCTACATAGGTTAACAAAAAAAAAAACAAGTAGATGAGGAATACCAAGGAGGATACAGCTTTGTATTTAGAAAATAATTCACTCTGGCCCAGTTAGAATCTTACCAGGGATTCAAAAATGGTTCATTAGGAAAACAATTATAATAATCCATATAAACAACAAAGAACAAACCCTCCACATGATTATTTCAATTAATTCAGAAAAAAGCCTTTGATAAAACATCGCACTCGTGTTTTATAATATAATCAAAACCATATATTTTAAATCAAAAACTATTATTCCTTTTTACATTTTTAAAATTTTACTTTGAAATTAAGAAATAAAAGAAGCATTTCCACAACATAGTACAATAGAAAAAAAAAGATTGTACATGAAACTGCAAATCCATTATGTACAACCTGCTGTTCTTTGTATAAGTAACGTTCAAGATGCACTCCCTGGTAGGCAGCAGAAATAGTTTAGACCCTCATTCAGAGCTCTGGAGTCCCTTTTCCTTTTCATGTTCCTTTCCCTTACTTTGGAGAAATGAACTCTCTTTAGGACATCCCCAGCCCTATAGATACCTCTAACTAGTCTGGAAGCACAGTGGACAGCATCAAGCAATGCAGAGCAAAGAATAGTAGCGGCAGTCCTAATGACTATGTCATCCTTTCTAGCACTTAGGAAGAAAGAGAGAAAGGCAGACTCAGCGGTAATCAGAAAGATTTAGAGAGTGTCCCAGAACATACCCTTCCGAATACCATGCTATGGATTAGACGAGATAAGCAAGTAACAGAAGCAATCAAAAATAGACCATTCCTGGAGGGAAAAAAAAAACCACTTTTTTTTTTTACAAGAATTGCTAATAAAACAGTTTGGCAAAAATTGAATTTATAACAATATCTATAATAGAGCTGCATATCTACTTACTACGCTGTCTCATACTATGATTAAACTCAAAATGGATAAATGACCTGAATATAAAAGATCATACCATAAGTAATTGGGAGACAACACCAAGCTCCTTCCAGAGTAGTATGGGGCAAAGAGTCCTGACTCCAGGGTCATCATGGCCCTGACAGTTACTGCCTGTGTGATTTTGGGCAAGTCACTTAACTTCCCTTAGCCTCAGTTCCTCATCTGTAAAATGTTGTACTAGATGGCCTCTGAGGACCACTCTAGCTCTAGATCTGTGGTCCTCTTCCTCTCCTCAACTATGACAAGGGAGTACTCTTTTTTTTTTTAATTAGATTTTTTGTTTTTAGTTTGCAACACTTAGTTTTACATGTTCTTGATTTTCAAATTTTCTTCCCTTCCCTCCTCTCCCCGAATCCCCCAAGATGGCATGTAATCCAATATAGATTCTACATAAACCTTCACAGTAGACTTATTTACACAATACTCAAGTTGCAAAGAAGAATTATGACTGATGGGATGAATCATGAGAGAAGAAACAAAACCAAAAAAAAGGAAAAAAGAGCAGATAGTTTGCCTCAATCTGCATTCATTCAGACTCCACAGTTCTTTCTCTGGATGTAGCTAGCTCTCTCCATCATGAGTCCTTTGGAGCTGTCTTTGAGCCTGGTATTGCTGAGGAGAGCCAAGTCTACCAAAGTTAGTCATCACAGAATCAGTATGTCTGTGGCTGTGTACATTGTTCTCCTGGTTCTGCTCCCGTCACTCAGCATCATATCATGTAGGTTTTTCCAGGTTATTATGAAGTCCATATCTTCCCCATTTCTTATAGCACAATAGTATTCCATTACATTCATATACCATACCTTGTTCAGCCATTCCCCAGTTGATGGGCATCCCCTTGATTTCCAATTCTTTGCCACCACAAAAAGAGCTGCTATAAATATTTTTGTACATACAGGCCCCTTTCCCACTTGTGTGCTCTCTTTGGGATATAGCCCTAGGAGTTGTATTTCTGGGTCAAAGGGTATGCACATTTTTATAGCCCTTTGGGCATAGTTCCAAATTGCCCTCCAAAATGATTGGATCTGTCCACAACTCCACCAACAATGTATTAATATTCCAGTTTTCCCACATCCTCTCCAGCATTTATCATTTTCCTGTTTTGTCATTTTAGCCAATCTGACAGGAAAGATGTGGTACCTAAGAGTTGTTTTGATTTGCATTTCTCTAATCAGTAGTGATTTAGAGCATTTTTTTCATATGCCAATAGATATCTTTAAGGGAGTACTCTTAACTAAACCAAAGGAAAGAGGAGATCACCTAGGATCACAGGCTTAGAACTGGAAGGTTGTCAAAGATTTACTAGAACACAGTTGAATATAATCTCCTTTTCAGTGGCTTTTGTTGTCCAGTTGTTTTTCAGTCATGTCCAACTCTTCATCACAAGAAGCGATACAAGGATACTCTCAAGGTGTCTCTGAAGAACTCTGGAATTGACTGTGTGACATGAGACATACTGGCATAGGGCCACTCAGCATGACATTTCCACATCAGAGAAAGTGCTGTGCTTTGTGCACAAAGCAGAATTGAAATAGCTCAGAGGAAACTCAGGATGCACAAGTTTGTAGTATCCACCCCAAATGTTTACATGGACTATTTGTGCCCTACCTGCGGTAGAGCATTCTGAGCTCCTGTTGGCCTGATCGGCCACAGTCAGACATACTGAATCCTGACTCAAGCATAGTGATGTCATTTTGGTCCTTTTTGTGAACAAAGGACAACAACCAACCAACTTTACAAAATAGGAAACTAAGGCCCAGAGAGTCCGAATGATGTAGCATCACAGAATCATGGATTTAAATTTAGAGAGACCTTAGAGGCTCCCTAGTCCAACCCCTTCATTTTGCAGATGAGGAACTGAGGCCCAAAGAGGTTGAGGACTTGCCCAGAGTCACACAGTTGCTTAGTGGCTGAAGTGAGATGCAAATTAAGAACCTCTTCTTCCAAATCCCTTGCTTATTCTTCTGCCTTCTATCATATAGTCATAAGACCATAAAAGATAAAATAAAAAGCCTGTTCCAAGCCTAGTTTGCTGGTAACTAACTCAGAACATTGTTCTCATTTAGTCTTTTTAGTTGTGTCTGACTTTCTGTCACCCCATTTAGGATTTTCTTGGCAGAAATAGTGGAGTGGTTTGCCATTGCCTTCTCCAGTTCATTTTACAGATGAGGAAACTGAGGCAAACAAGGTTAAGTCACTTGCACAGATCATGTCTTATTTTGCTTTGCCTTGTTTTACTAAAAAACTACATTTTGACTTAGCACCTGAAACAAAATTAAAACAATCCACTCACTCTGTTAATTCCCTGGAAACACTAAAACAAAAAAACTTGTTTTTCTTGTTATTCTCATAGTGTCTGACAAGTAACTTGCACATGGTAGGTGCACATGTTGAATAAACATTAGTGATAATTAGGCAAGCAAAAAATTAGTTGTTTTTATTTTGAATTTTCCTTATCTCTGGCAACTAAGAGATAGAATAGATTTTTTTCCAACTATTTTTCTTTTTTATAATGAACTGGACAAATAATTAACAAATATTAATATTTCCATATATGAAGAATAGAAAAAGAGGATTTTATATGCAACTATGAATCTCCATTAGATGTATCTTGGTTTTTTAAAAAAGCAAATGTTAAATTTAATTTACTATCAATGTGACCCTGCTTTGTATGTGTCCCTTTCCGAATTTCTGTCTCTTTTCTGTGTATTTTTAAGATCATTCACTGATGCTTTTTTCTTCTTTTTCTTCTTTTCTTTTGGTCATCACTATCACTGTTCCTCTTCCCCACAGTCCTTTCCCTTGTAACAAATACATTTAATCAAGCAAAACAAATCCACACATGGCCATGCATGAAAACATGTGTCATTCTACTCTTTTAGTCCATTACTTCTCTGTTAAGAAGTGGGAAGCATGATTCCTTGCCAGTCTTCTGGAATTGTGACTGCTCATTGCATTGGTCATAGCTCTTAAGTTTTTCCAAGTTGTTTTCCTTTACTATGTTATAGTTGTGTAAGTTGTTCTGTTCTGCTTACTTTACTCAGCATCTATTAGTATAAATCTTCTGAGGTTTCTCTGAATTTGTCCCTTTCATCTTTTTACAATAATATCCCATTAATTCCTATGCCATGATTTGTTCAGTCATTTCCCTTTTGATTGGTACGCACTCAGTTCTTTGATAGACCAAAAAGCATTATTATAAATATTTTTATACTTATAGGTCCTTTCCCCTATCTTTGATATTTGAGATAAATGCCTAGTAGTGGTATTTTGGGGGTCAATCCAAATTACTTTCCAGAATGGAAAGCTCTTCTAACAAGGCATTAGTTTTCCTTCCCTCCCAGAGCTCCTAATTTTTTAACAGCTTCAGCATTGAGTTAATCCAGGAGCCATCTCTAGTAATCTTAGGCATATATTAACATTTTATGTAGAGAAATCCCTCTTTGGGAGATTGTTGTCTTGTCTGATTGCTAAAGAAAGAAAGAGGTATTCAGCAGCTTTGTGGAGCTTTGTGAAGTAGTGCAAAACCTTGTGGTCTCAGAGGCAGAAGACCTGCCTTTTCTTCCAGTTTTGGCTTTGCTGCACACTTGCGTGACCTTGAGTACCTATTTTTGGGCCCCAGTTATCTTCCCTCTGCAGTGAGGGATTTGGACTACAGCCTCTTTAAGGTCATCCTTTCAGGCTATAACCTTCTTTGAGTCCATGATCTATCAGCTCTACAGAGCTAATTAGATCACAAATGGTAAGAGTTTTCTCAAGCAAATCTGTGGGAAATGCTGTGCAACAGAGCAGAAATGGATTTTAGTATTAACAGAAAATTGACTAGTTTGAGGAAGGGGAAGGACTGTACAGTCTAGGAATATGATGGTCCTTGTGTCATTTCTTTTCCATGTAAGAGTTTGGAGGGCCAGCTAGGTGGTGCAATGGACCAAGTACTGGCTCTGGAGTCAGGAGGACCTGAGTTCAAATCCAGCCTTAGACACTTAACACTTACTAGCTTGGGGTCCTGGGCAAGTCATTTAACACTGATTGCCTTGTGTCACCTCCCCCACCAGCCCCTAAAAAAGAGTTTGGAGTATTTTTAAACATTACTCTCAGGAACTGACTTTATATATTCTGTCATATAAGCTGGGACTTAGATGTTACTGAGTTAATCAAAGTTGAATGTTCTCTGTGAAGCTGACCTTGTAGTTAGACTTGATCCAATTTTAAATAAGACTATTTTCCACACTGCTTTTACTGATAATGTCACCCAACTCCCACACAGAAGAGAGAGAAAGGAAAGGTCAAGAATTGCCCTAAAGTTATTTTCCTTCACTAGTGTTTTATCTGTGTCTGGGGCTCTGGAAATTGCAAATCATTAAATGGAAGTAGGCTTAGCAGAGCATTGTACTGATTCTTCTTCCACGGAAGAAACAACTAGTGGGTGGGCTAGACCCACTAATGAGGTCCTTGGAGGCCAGAAGTGAAACAGGCCCAGAACAATCATAATGCATGTCTCAAAGACAAGTGTTCTGTGTTCTTGGCCTACTCCTTTTCTTCTTATAGTTTTAAGCATCTTGCTGCAAGAGAAAAGATAAAACTTCACTGGACTGGCATAGCTTGAGTTGGCTACATTTTGCCAGAAAGTGAAAGTTAGCAATTGACCATGAGATTGAATATGAACATAAGCATTACATCTTTAAAGAAAATTCTGGTTTTGTCTCCCTTAAAATATTATAGAAGCAATACTGATTTGGCACTAAAATAGGGTTTCCAAGTCATAGGCAGAAGCAATGGCTTTGAATGGAGATGGCCTAGCTTTATCTACCCGTGCAAGTCTGATGGTAGAGTTGATAATCCCTGGAGACAGTTGTTGACACTTTATGGAGGTAAAGTTTAATGCTTCAGGGAAAGTGGAAATGTATAGACCAAGTGATCATATGAATCACAAAATTGGAAGGGAACTTAGAAATCATACCATCCAACTCTTTTATTTTAGAGATGAGGAAACTGAGGCTCATTGAGTTTATCTGACATACCTAAGATAAAGGTAATTAGTAGAAGGACTAGAATCCAGGCTTCTTGATTTCCAGTTCAGACCTCTTTCCAATATAACAAGCTACACCTAGACAACAACAGAGAGCTAGTTTTTTGAAACGTGTTCACAGTGTTTTGAAGAGTGGTGATGTAGAAGATAGAGTGCTGGAGTTGGACTCAAATACACATGGATTCCCAGCCTGCTTCACTCACTTATTAGCCATGACACCATAGTCATTTGCATCTCTCTGAGCTTCATTTCCTTGTGTATAAAATGAAGAGAATAATACCTGTCATAACTGCCTCATAGATTTGTTGTGAGACTCATAGGTGAGAATGCATGTAAAGCGCTATACAGACTTTAAAGCAATATGTAGATGTCAGTTATTTTCTTATTTTTTCTTTATAACATTTCTGTGACACAGATAAAGATGAGTCTCATTGCCCTTATTGTTTAGGAAGTTTATTTCTTGAAATCCCATACTGAGTTAATATAAATGTTGAGACTAGACTCAGGGTCTTCTCATATCTAAGCCATTGCTTGTCCCATTGCACTAAGGTCGGAAACCTCTTTAGCCCTGAGGGCTAGCAAGCTAACTAGCAAGACTAACTAGTATAACTGCTTGTCCCTGGAAGAATGCCCAGGCAGTGGGGAGCAGGGGGAGAAGAGGTCTTGAGCTAGATGGTAGCATGGGAAGAAAAATTCAGATCGACTGAAGAACCACTAACTGGTGCCTGCTAGACCACTCATCTGTATTTATGCCTTTGGTTGCCTCTCCCTAGGCTTCCTTGCCTAAATAGTTCTCCCTGAAAACTTTGTTTCACCTTTCAGTTGTTTCTTATTTACCAAATATAGTAAGTATCCAGTGACTTAATCTGTTTGTTAAGTGATGGGATAATAAATAGAACATTCAAAGCACATTTTTGGATCTTGTGAAACTTACATGTTAAAGGTGTTAATGTGTCGAGGGGAGAAACTGTTGGGCATTAGTAAATAAAAGATCCACTAATTTTTGGCAAATAAAATTGTGAAGCACTTTTAGGGCAGGAACCTTACACTCTATTCTATTTAGAACCTGAGAGGCAACATGAGATGGAAAGAGCACAAAGACCACTGACTTTGGAGTCAGAGGAACTCAATTCAAACCTGTAGCAACAATTTGCTAGCAGCCGCTGTAGGGGTGTAAGACCAACCAACAACCAGCACACGGAAAGCTGCCAACACAGGTTCTTTGATCTGCTTTTCTAAGGAAAGCAACTTTAAGGAGTTAACAGCCTCAGTTTAATTAAACATACATATATCAATCACTTAGTTCAGGGGAAAAGATCAGCCCCCTGAACTTCAAGGCAAATACAAACAGAAATTATAAACATCAACAGACCTTGTCTGATCAAATCACAATACACAGTTACCAGAGGAGAACCAATATTGGGGTTACAAAGCCGGGGCAGGGAACTTACAGCTTGCCCAGTGTCTCAACACTCCTTCCATGAGTGTGCCCCAAAGGTCAAATGCCAAACTTCCCTTAATTATATACTGTTTGGAGCCCTGAATGCTCTGACCTTACCTAGGCTGGGTGTACGAAAGTTCCCCATCCCCAGTATCACATCATATACAAGTCAGTGACTCCTGACTTGTGCTGAGAATGCTGAGAAATAGCTGGGAAATATTCCAAGACAAAGACAGCAAAAGGTTTCCCACTAATTCAAACAAAGGGGAGACTTGATAGTCTTACCATCCTAAAAGGGAAGAACAGGGAAAAGTCAGCCTTAACAAAACCCTCCCTCAGTTACTTAAAACCTGATATTAGGCAAGTCACTTCACAAGTCACATATCAAGGCAATAGATTAAAAAAGAAAAGTCCAAAGTGACATAAATCAAACTAGGCCTCTCTTGGCCTCACTGTAAAATGACAGTGTTGGGCTACATGACAACTAAGATTCCATCTAGCTTTAAATCTATGATCCATGTTCATATCCTCAGCACCCAGGGCAGTGCTGGGCACATATTGGTCAGTGGCCCACTGAAGGTCAAGAATTAATTGAATCAATAAAAAATTTGAATGCTCTAGTCTGGAGAAAAAAATTCCGATGTTAAAATTTTTTTTTCATAATTTCAGAGTTATTTATGATGAATAGACTTTCAGAGATAAAACTATTACAGAAAAAAGAATAAAGCAGAGTTCATAAAATCAGGAAGATTAAAAGTGTTACCTCAAGCGAATGACTGTAGCTTAGCTGACTGCTAGATGGTCTCAAAGGGAAAGGTTTGATTTATATTACTTGGGATTTTTCTTTTTTAATCTGCTGCCTTGATATGTGACTGTTAGTCTGGGCATTTGATTTATACTGTTCTGCAGAAGAAGAATGGACATAATAAAGTCAGTTGGGGCATCACTAACTGAATGTTTTATTGTCCCAAGGTCCAGGCCTTTCTTATACAAAAGCAGCCCAGTGAGCTAGTCAGTAATAACTTACTATACAAGTAACCCCTTTAAAGTCCCAAAGAATCACCTTAATTTTTATTTGAAATACTCTGTTAGATATTGAATATCATGGTAACAGTTTGTGTTTCCTTGAAAAATCTTCTGGTATTTATATTCAGCCAGATAGAAGAATGAAAGCTTAGGGAGCCACATAATGTCAAAGTATTAGATACAGGTATTTTTTGTGTAAAAGCGGTAAGCTATTATTTATTTGCACTTTAAAATAAGGTTCATAAATATTTTTTGTTTGGCATTTTAGGAGCATGGAGAATACTGTTTGGTTAAAAAAAAAAAGTTCCAGTTAACTGGAAGTTAGTTCACCCAGGCCCATGTGGCCTCCCTCTTACTGCTTCATTTATTCTTCTAATTTTAAGACATGTGGAAATATGGGTCAGGGCCTCAGTTGTATATATGTGAGCCAACTCTTTCAGTTGCATAGTGAACAAACAGAATAACAGAGTAAGTTTTGAGAAAGTGCCATCTTCTGATACCTCTGTAGTCTGAAGTATGATTACTGTAGGTACATATTTGAAGTGAATTGAGGGGAAAAATTGCAGAGTAAGATGTTATAAGTGAGTTTATTTCTTCAGAACAAAAACAATGAACAAATGAAAGAACTGACAAAATGGGAAAGAAATGTGGATTAAAGAAAATAGCATCACCATCATTGTTAGAAATAAATCAGTAAGTCCCTCAACACAGAAATAGGTACTAAACACTGAAAGAATTAAAATGTTTAAATTAGCAGAAAAAAAGAAGCCCTGGATGCAGCTAAGGAGTCTCAGAACAAGATTATGGAATTTGGATAGATCAAAGGATTATAAGTTTTAGAAGTGGAAGTACCGTAGTGGTCGTCTGGTATAATCCTTTTATACAGCTGAAACCAGATAAAACTAAGGGCCTGGAATGTAAGGAAAATGTTTCTTCTCTCCTCTTCTACCTTTTCATTATTCTCATTCTTGATCAGTTTTCCAAGAGCAACTGTGTGTGTGTGTGTGTGTGTGTGTGTGTGTGTGTGTGTGTGTGTGTGTGTGTGTGTGTGTGTGTGTGTGTGTGTGTGTGTGTGTGAACATCTACTGAGTCAAAGGTGGTAGAAAGATGTCCTGGGTGAGAGAACTGAGCAGAAAGCCTGTAATCTAGAGGAAAGGTTTTAATGATCATCCTTGGCCTAATGTCTGTTGCCTTTATATTTTAAGGTTTTAGAGGTTTGTGAATTTGCCTTTCCAACATCACAGTCTTGATGAAGCCCTGAGCTGGAGCAATCCAGAGCATTATTATCTCAGGACTCACAATCAGAAAATTTTCAAGTGTTCCCTATTGTATTTTTTGCTGAGTTGTTGTTCTACTTAAGTGTGATCAAAGAGACTTATTTGAAAGGTATAAAGACACTCCTTTAAGAAATCAGTTTTTTACCTGGAGAGATTCACATGAACTGATGCTGAGTGAAGTGAACAGAACCAGGAGAACATTGTGCATAGTGACAGCAGCATTATGCGATGATCAATATGATTCATTTAGCTCTTCTCAGTAATATAATGATCCAAGATGATTCCAAAAGACTCATAATGGAAAAAGCTATCCACATCCAGAGAAAGAACTATAGAGTCTGAATGCAGATTGAAGCACAGTATTTTCACTTTTTTTTTGGCAGGGGGGGGGGGGGCAGTTCGTGACTTTTTCTGTTTCTTCTTGATAATGTTACTAATGTGGAAATATATTTACATGATTGCACATGTATAACCTATGATTGCTTGCCATCTTGGGGAGGGGGAATAGGAGGGAGAAAAAATTTGAAACTCAAAATCTTACAAAAAACGAATGTTGAAAACTATCTTTACATGTAACTGGAAAAAATAAAACGCTATTTACCAAAAAAAATTAAAAAAGAAAGAAAATCAGTTTTTCTTGCTGTGTTGATTTAGGCTACAAATAGCATTGCTAACTTGTCTGTCACTAAAGCTGGGCTTAGAATTAAAAACTAGGGCCTGCCCCTTCTGGGATAGGTACCTTCTCACTCTGTTAGTCCAACAGAGTCTTAATGTGTTGAGAGGCAGGGCATGATGGATGAAGATACCTACCTCACTGAGATAGTACAGAAGGTTATTTCAGGTTATACTGACAAATACTCAAATTATTGCAAGCAATGCTTAGGTACCAGCAAGTTTTATGACAAGAATAAGAGCAATGGAAGGCCCCCTTCTGCCTGATTTTTCTTGGGGGTCCAAACATTTTAAATCAAGCTGAAATCTCTTTTTTCAGTATTTTTTTTCCTTAGTAGTTCAGGATTTTTCTTTGTTTTTTGTTTTATTCAGTACAGCTGGTACAGTGACCTCTAGAGTTGTGTACTGTTATATTCTGTACCTTTTCTCTATACCAGAATTAATTGGCTGACTTTTTCAAGAGAATTCTGTTGGGGGCACATGTTTTGTTTTTTGCTTTTATCTGTTCCAGCTGGGCAAATATATTTTTCTATACTTCCCAAAGCACTGGAACTGCAACATTAGCCACAGTTTCTGTAGGATTTAAATTAGGTATGTAGGAGGTCATTTGAAGCCTACTGTTTTCTTTCTACTTTCACTTTTAATAAGTGCATTACAGAGAATGATTAGTATTTTAAAACGTATTATAAACTTAATAACCATCAACAAAAACAAATAATCAAACATACAAAATACCTTACATAAAACCCGTAGTATTTAATCAAGATATTACAAATGTATTAACAAAAAATATTTTAAAATGCTTTCCTATTCCTATTATCTCTGATTTTCTTTCTTCCAGGGATTGGACTGCATAGCCTTTTAGGTCCCTTCTTGCTCTAGATCTCTGATCCCTTCTTCATGAAAGACTTTAAATTGCAGACAATGTGCCAATTTGCATTTCTTTGCCAATTAACATTTGTATAGGAAGTCCCTGGTTAGGAGCTGCCCACACTGATGAAATAATGCATCCACTTTTACATGCACACACATATATGTATATAACTTGTTATATATGTTATGTATATTATTCTATAGTATACAAATTATATTGCTACATATACACACAGATATATATCTTCTGCAAATATTGCTTTGTAGCGTTTTCTTCATAGTTATCCTTTTGAAGAATTCCTTTTTGAAAAAGGAATTCCCTTAACATTAATATACCATATTTATTCAACCATAACAGCTGGTATTCTTGATTCTGTCAACCAAATGGTTTGGAGTAGAATAGAATTTTAACGTTGTTTGATTTAAACCAAGGAGCAAACTATTTCCTTTTTTTTGTTGTTGTTGAATTAAAAAAGGGTAAAACCACCTCCTGCCCTGCTATTTCTCCCCATCTAGTACTGGAAATGATCAAAGCCCATGCCTCTGGCCTTTGCCCAGCAACACCACCTAGTGGCAAATGTAAGCATTCTGATTCATCTGCCACCACCCATTGCTAACTCCCATGGCTAGCAAACTCGTACCACCTGTTAGCTCTTCCTTTCCTTGTATTACTTGCATAGTAGGCTACCTCAGAGTAAACTATCCCCATTCTTCACCCTCCTCAACCCTACCCCAACCCACTTCAACTCTGCCCCTTTGACTGTGCCCTTTGGAATTCCCATTCTTTAGAAGAACAAGCTTCCCTTCATTCTGGTCCTCTTCCTCTCACACTCCTTCCTTCTATTTGCACTGAAAACTGACTCCCACCTAGATGATACTGCATCCCTGTCTGGCATTGGCTGTACTTTCTCACATAACCCCACATACAATAATCCTAGAGGGAAAGTTGTAATACTTCTTGCTCCCCCATAACACTTGCAGATACTCTCTTTGCTGCCATCATTCAGTAACCACCACTGCTTTGAAATTAACTTTATTAAAACTTTTTAACCCTTAACAAATCGTGGTAGCTATTATCTATGACCTCAAGGTCATTCTCATTTCTTAAGGAGTTTAGCATCCGGCTGTTTTCCTTTCCTCCTTAACTTCTGCTGTTATACTGGGGGACTTCAATATTCTTGATTCTCTCAGTTTCTCAATCTCTTCAGATCAAATAAACTATTTACTCCATTCCACATCAGCCATGCACAAGGATAGTCACTCCCAGAATGTCACCATCCATGTGTCCCACTTCCTTAATAAAAACCTGTAACATTCTTCTATCTAACCATAACCACCATTCATTCACTATACTCATGCCTCTCCCCTCCTAAACATATTATTTGCCCCATAGCGAGCTCCAATCCCTCTTCCTTTCAGTACTTTAATTTGCTCTGACTTTCCTTCCTTCACATTCTTCACCCTATAGTTAACTAGTTTAGCTTTACACTGTTTTACTCTCAAGTCCTTTATCCTTTGCTTTACCTTCACATCTTGCTATTCTCAAACCTTGAATTACTGCCATCATTTACATCTTCCACTCCTACTCATGTTCTCCTGAACACAGCTGGAGGAAGTAAGGCTCAGAGCTATGCCGCCTGAGTACAGTAAAAATTTGTGTTATGCAGTCTCAATTGGGCACTCATTGTACCAAGGCTATCCTTTTATTCCTCCCTGATTCCCTTTATCAATTTCCACAGACAACTATTATAACATCTTTCTTCCTTAAACTTCCCTCTCTCTCTCTCTTTCTCTCCCTCTCCACTTACATTCTCTCTCTGTCTGTCTGTCTCTCTCTCAGCTGAGAAATGTGCCTCTTACTTTACTAAGAAAATCAAGACCATTCAACATTATCTTACTCTTCTCTCATGTGAGCTTTTCCCATTTTCCTCATCCCAAAGCCCCCTTAATGTAATTTCTCACTCTCCTCCTTTCTCTAGCCAAAGAGGTAGCCCTTCTCCTTGCCAAAACAAACTTTTCTACACATGCACTTGATCTCATCCCTTCCTAGCTTCTCCATTCATTGGCATTCTCAGTCGTCCCCCCTACCTTCTCTTGAATCATCATTCAGTCCCTTCAGTCAGGCCCAGGTTTTCCCATCTTAAAAAAAAAAAAAACCAAATACCTTCAGTAGGCCTTGCCATCTCCTCAAGCTATCATAGTTCACTCTCCTCCAACTCACTCCTTGATCTTTTGCAATTTTACTTCCAACCTCATTGCTCAACTGAAACTGCTTTGTCCAATGTTACCGTTGGTCTCTTAATTGCCAAGTCAGATGGTCCTTTCCCAGCCCTATTCCTTTCCAATCCAGTTCTTCTTGGATGCTTCTCTCTGCCTGGACTTTCATGACACTATTCTCTCCAGGTTTTTCTGCCATTTTGACCACTCTTTCTCCATTTACTGTAGAGTCTTACAGTCTACATCATGACCCCTCACTGTAAATATTCCTCAGGATTCCATCCTAGGTTGTCTTTTCCCTCTGTGCCCTCTCTCTTGCTAGGCTATCATCACTGCTGATGACTCCTAGATCTATAATAAAATCCCAGTCTCTCCCCTGAATTTTAGTCCTGCAACACCATTCACCTATTGGGCTTTTCAAACTGGATGCTCTGGAGGCATATTAATCTCATAATGTCCAAAACTGGACTCACTGTCTTTCCCCCTTAAACCCTCCCCTCTTCCAGAATTTCCTAATTCTGTTATCCTTCCAGTCTCCCTGATTCTTAACTTCAGCATTTTCATGGACTACTCATTCTCCCTCACCCCACATATCCAGTCAATTGCCAAATGTTGCCATTTCTGTCTCCACAGTATTCCTCACATCCGATCTCTTATCTCCACACATCTTAAGGCCCATATCTCCTCTCACCTAGATTATTCCATGACCTCCTAATTGATCTCTGCCTCAAGTCTCTTTCTACTCTAGTCCATCCTCCCCACAACTGCCAAAAATAGTTTCCTTAAACAGTGATCTGACCATGTGGATCTTTTACTCAGTCAACTCCAGTGGCCTCCTATTGCCTCAATGATAAAATATTAATTCCTCTGTTTATCTTTGAACATCCTACATGGTCTGACTCTACTAATCTCCCCAGTCTTATTGGACAATACTTCTCCTCCCGTGTTCTACAGTCCAGCCAAAATAACTTTCTCTCTGTTCTTCACACACAGCGCTACCCCTCTGTTCTACGTGCCTTTGCACTATCTTTCCCATATGCCTGAAATGTACTCCTTCCTAATTTTGCTTTTTTAAAATCCTTCTCTTCTTTTAAAATGAATCAAAGGCACCATCTTCTCCTTTCCCAATCCTCCCAACTTCTAGTACTCTTTCTCCCAAACTACCTTGTATTGAACTACTTCACATATGTTTGCATTTATTTACTCTTCTAGATGGCACCATGCATAAAGAGCTAGACAGACTCATAGACCTGACTTTATATGTGACCTCAGATACTAACTAGCTGTGTCATCCTAGAAAAGTCACTTAAACTGCCTGGTTCTTCACTTATAAAATGGGGATGAGAATAGCTCCTTCCTCCCAGGGTTGTTGTGAAGAGTAAAATGAGACAATTTTTGTAAGGCACTTTGCAAAACTTAAAGTGCTATATAAATGCTAGATATTATTATTGTAATTATTCATATATTTGTGCTGTTATATATTTTATAGGTACTTATTGATGCTTCCCATTAGAATGAATGTTCATTATGAATAAGTTTCATTCTTTATGTTTGTATCCCCAGTGCCTAGTAGAGTCCCTGGCACATGGTAGGTGCTTAATAAATACATGTTGACTGATCAAGGTATAGAACAGTTCTGATAACCCTCCCATGGCTCTCCTTCTTCCCTTTCAGTTGAGAACCTTGCTTTGTATTTTGCAGAAAACAATTAAGGCCATTCTCTGTGAGCTCCCTCTTCTCCCCTCTTCCTCATCTAATACCACTCAGATGCCTTCTGCCCCTCTCACCTCCATCCCATCTTACATGAAAACTTTACCAAGGCAGACCCTTCTACCTGCATCCTACCCCATTCCATCCCATCTCCTCTGACAAATAACACTCTCTGCCATCCTCCACTCTATCACTAATCTTCAGTATCCCCCTGTGTACAGGCTCCCTCCTATCTACAAGCATGCCCATGCCTCCCTTATCCTCAAAAAACCTTCACTTAATCCTTCCATCCCTATTATCATCCTATATTTCTTCTGCCCTGGGTGGCTGAACTCCTAGAAAAGGCCATCTACATAGAATGTCTCCACTTTCTCTCTTCTCACTCATTTCTTAACCTCTTACAATCTAGTTTCCCACCTCCTCATTCCAACAAAACTGCCCTCTCCAAAGTTACCAATGATTTCTTAATTGCCAAATCAAATGGCTTTTTCTCAATTTTCATTCTTCTTGACCTTCTGTAGATTTAGACACTCTTATTACCCAATCCTTGTTACTCTCATATCACTCTATCCTGGGTCTCCTCACAGCTTTTTTTTCTTAGCTTCTTTTGCTGAATCTTCATCCAGATCATGCTCTCTAACTGTGGGTGTCCCACAGGATTCTCTTCTCCCTCTATACTACTTCTTTTGGTGATCCTATTAGCTCCCATGGATTTAACTACCATCTTTTTTTTTTTTTTTTTGCTTTTTGGCAGGGCAATTGGGGTTAAGTGACTTGCCCAAGGTCACACAGCTAGTACATGTGTCAAGTGTTTGAAGTTGGATTTGAACTCAGGTCCTCCTGACTCCAGGGCCGGTGCTCTACTCATTGCGCCACCTAGCTGCCCCTTTAACTGCCATCTTTATGCTGGTGATTCTCAAATCTGCCCTATCCTGCCCTAAGTTCTCTGCTGACTTCCAGTCTCACATCTGCAGCTGCCTTTCAGACATCTCGACCTGGATGTCCAATAAACATCTTAAACTGTGTCCAAAACCAAACCCACTATCTTTTCCCTTAAACCTTTCCTCACTCCCAACTTCACTATTACTGTTGAGGGCAACATCATCCTCCCAGTCCTTCAAGTTCACATCATAGGTATCATCCTCAACTCCTCACTATCTCTTATCCTGCATGTTTAATCTGTCATCAAGTTTGTCGATTTCATCTTTGCAACATCTCTCCATTATGCCCCTTTCTTTTCTCTGATACTGTTGTAACCTTAGTGGCAGGCTCTCATTTTCTCATTCCTGGGCTATTACAATAGCCTGTTAGTGTCTGCCTGCCTCAAGCCTTTCCCCACTCTGATTCATCCTCCTTTCAGCCATCAAAGTAGTTTTCTCAGAACATAGTTCTGACCATGTCACAACCCACCCACTCCCTACCCCCACTTAAGCTCCAGTGGCTTCCTGTTGCATCTAGGATCAAATATAAAATCTTCAGTTGAGTATTCAAAGTCTTTCATAAACTAGCCCCTTCCTACCTTACTCCCGTTCATATACTCTTTAATCCAGTTTCACTGGATGTTCACTGCTATTTCTCAAACAAGACATCTCATCTTTTGGCTCCAGGCATTTTCCTCTGGCTGCCTTACATGCCTGGAATGCTGTCCCTCCTCATCTCCATATTGGCTTTCTTTAAGTCTCAGCTAAAATCCTATCTTTTACAAGAAGCCTTTCCCAACACCTCTTAATTCTAGTGTCTTCCCTATTTTAATTATTTACTATGTGTCCTATATATAGCTTGTTTGTAAATATTCATTTACTTGTTATCTCCTTCACCAGACTATAAGCTCCTTGAAGACAGGGACTGTCTTTTGCCTCTTTTTTTTTAAAAAAAATTTTAGTCCTTAGCACAGTGCTGGACACATAGTAAGAGCTTAAAAACTGTTGACTAATAAGGCTAATTAACAGTGATTCATTATGTCCTACCACATTGAGCTAATGAAATAAAATCCCACCAGCTCTCTGTCATTGATTGAAAAGGGAGTAGAAGCAGAAATGAGTGGAACGATCATCCTAGTCCCTACACTCAAAACCCATTTTGTATGTTTGATGCAGCATAAAAATATTTATGAAAACAAAATAAGAGCCCCAAACTAGTAGCTATTATTGAGCCCTTGCTGTGTACAGTTAACATGTCTTCTCTCCATATCAGATCATCAGCATTTCCATGTTTCTCATTATTGGATTCCTTATTAAAGTCTCAGCAATTTGGGCCCAATAGGCAGTATAGATAGTACTTACTGAGGAGACATTCTTCTATTCTCTTGCACTAAGGATAGTGAAACAGTCACTGTGCAAACTGTTTCTGGTTGGAGTAAAAACTATGAGTACAGAAGACAGTGTAAGTTAAAATAGATCACTGCTACATTAAAAACAAATAAGATTAGCCTACATATATTTAATGCTTTCAGTTTTTTAAAGTGCCTTTGTGTTCATTCTTTTGTTTAATGATTTTAATAATTTTGTTTTGTTTAATCAAAAAGTCAAAGAAACTGTAAGCATTGCATAACACAGTTTATTTGAATAATATAGTATTTTAAAGAATTACTGATGATTAGTGTGCTTATATATGTTGTGCCTCATTAAACTATCCTCGGCTCTTCCTTTTCTTCATCCTCTCTCATCCAGTCAGTTGCTAAGTGTTGTTAGATTTACTTCTATAATATCTCTTGGATTTGTTCCCTTCTCTCTAGTTCACACAATCACCGCCCCCCCCTTCCCCTGCCCCATGTCAGTCCCTTGTCACCTTATCTGGAATATTGCAACAAGTTCATATTCAGACTCCAAGCTTCTACTCTTTCTTTTTTCCCCTCCAACTCACCCTCCCCACTCAGCTTCCAAAATTATCTTTCTAAAATATGTCAGACAATGGCATTCCCCCACTTAAGAAACTTTGATAATGTCTTGATAACTCTGGGATAAAATGCAAATTCCTCAGCTTGGTAGCAGAGCTCTTCACAATAAGCTGTACCCTATATCTCTTCAAAACTGTATTTTTTCTTGATGTTCTTAAAAAAAGCTATCACTTTTCTCTCCTTCTTATGGCAATCACTCCTTCCCAACTCTTCATTGTAAGAAATAAGTATAGCCAGACAAATAAATCAAACCGTTGGTCATCTCTCATTCCATATCTTTAGTACACACCTTGCTAAAAGGAGTGGGAGATGTGCTTCACCCTTCTGAAGTCATGATTAGTCACTTCCTCGATTAGAGTTCTAAAGCCTTTTAGAGTTGTTTTCCTTTACATTATTATGGTCACCATGTAAATAATTTTCTTAGTTTCACTTACTTCATTTTGCATCAATTTATACAAGTCTTCTCAAGTTTTTATGAATTCTTCATTTTATCATTTCTCATAAGATTCCATTACATCCATATCACTTCGTTCAACAATTTCCCAACCAATGGATACCCACTTTGTTTTTTTTTGTTCTTTGCTATGAAAAAGAAGTTTTAGCCTGCCTTTCCAGGATTGTTGCATATTACTCCCTTTCATAAATTCTCCACTCAAGTGAAACTGGCCTATTTGCTGTTCCCCAAGCTCAATGCTCTGTCTTTCACCTCTGTGCCATTGTATAAGCTGTCTACTTGGTTGCCCCCATCTTTGGAATGAACTTCTTTCTCATTACTACTTTTCAAAATCTCTAGCTTCAATCAGAGACCAGCTAACCTGCTTTTTCCAAGGGGAAGCCTTGGAAATCTCCTGATTCCCTTAATTTTTAGTGTTCTCTCCCTTCTCAGATTATTGTGTGTGTCCATATATATAAAACATCAGCTTCATTTTAGGGTTTTTGGAAGGGGAAGGTAGTGGTATGATTTTTAACATTCAGATCACATCAGTTTTGAGTATATTGTGATAGCACAAAATATTGATTGAAACAATTTCTGCCAAATAGCTTTTCAGTTTCCTAGCAGTTCTTATCAAATAGAGAAGTAGTTCCTAATGTGTTTTTTTTTTCTGTTTCAGTTTTTTTTGTTCTTCAGACCCCTTTCAGCCAAGGAAAAGAAAATTGTGTTGTGAACCTTCAGGGCAATTTAATATATTATTCAAAATATTGTTTTAGCTTATTCATTAAGTGCTTAAAATAACTACAGTGATCTCCTATGGTTCTTTTAACATGCACATGTTTGATGTCACAGAAGAAAAACATATTTGTAACATAATTAGACAATTTACTGCCTAAGGCATCATTAAAAAATTTTTAGCATGAACCCCTTGGACCATCATGGTGAATCCTGGTTCACAAATCACTAAATGGTAACCACTGGAATAGGGAGTTATTTCCCAGGTAATTTATATTCATGAGTCTATCAAACATTGTTGATACATTCCTTTCATCAATTCTCTCTTCTCCTAGAGGTTTACTGATTTGATGAAATGCTCTAATCTAAGATGATAGTGGCTGATGCTGGTTCAATGTGTTATCTTTCCAAGATAATATTTCCAAGCTAAGAGGGACAATCATTCCCATTAGCTAAGCAAAACATAAGAGTTTCAGGCACCACGTCAGAATTACTAGGGGGAAAATCTTTCTGGGAGGGTGGGGATGGTTAGTGCCTTTCTGTTTCTCTTAAACTAAATAGGTAACTGCCGGCTTCATCAAGTAAAGCTATCCTTAAACATAGAACCTCCCCACCCGCTTTTCTCTTCTTTACCCCTGAAGAATATAGACATTTTGGAAGAATTACTCTTTTTGTAGCACTTGTATCACTTCTTTAATTACTTTCATTTATAGTCTCCTAGTTTAGATTTAGAACTCTAACTAAAATATATTTCATTAGAGTATCGAATAGAATCAGTCATTTGAAAGTCAGTGTAGGCAAAGGTAAGTCTTGGGCATTAAGGTATATTAGTTACTATCATAATCTAACCAGATTTCAGATTTAATAAATGGTTTTAATGAATTATATTTAAAACTCTCCAATGAAATACAACCTATAAATGATTATTTTATATAAATATAACATATCACATAAGTGCAAAAAATTAGTACATGTAAAAGTCCTTTTTTCTTAGTACTTTTTCATCTTATTTTTCTTGAGATTAAATATTTGGGAGAGCAAAAAGTTCTAGAAAGGAAATTAAACTTGGGACTTTCAGATAGTAGAGATTTTTAAGGGATTCAGTTCAGTTTTCTACCAATAGAAGAAGATACTGATCAGAAAAAGCAATTAGATTTGGTTTTCTGCCTGAGCAGAATTGTCAAGAAAAACTAAGAACCTAAGGGCAGGGGGGAAATTGTGCAGATGGTCTTCATAAAACTAGGGAAGATTAAATCTGGAGCCGTGTTACAACACTGCTTTCCCTGACACATCTGTTGCAATCTAATTGCCTCATTTCTGCCTGATAACCTTAAGCATAGGTTTGGAGTTCTGTACTGCAGACAATTAAAAAGTCAACACCGTCATATTTTTTCATAAGTTTACAAATGAGTAGTTAACTTCATATGGGTAATTTGATTTATTTTGAACTTTATCATAATCACAAGTGGCTTTTTTTAGACATCTTGTTCTTTATAATATGATTTGCCTTTAACTAAAATGCAATTCCTTTCAATCATCTTAATTTACTCCAGGACATTTGGTTGAAAAATTTAATAGCTAGCCCTTTCTTGGGAAAAGATAGGTAGCCTATGTTTGTGAAAAGATTATTTTTTAAAAAGTAGATAAAATGTAGACCTGTTTGTAGAAGATGAAAGAAAATATATTGCATTAGCCTTAGGCCTTAAGTTAGAAGTTAACAAAGAAGTTGAAAGCAAACAAAGGTAAAATTGAGCCTTAGTTCTCAGATAAACATAAGCTAATTTTCATTAAAATGATATTTGTTTGAAAAATTGCTAAGTAATTTGTAGAAAAATTTATTGTTACTCTACATAATACAATATAATCCTTTATATTGATTAAAACATATATTCCTAAATTTGATCTGCTGATAGGTATTCTAGCAAATTACCAGAGAACACTGTTGAAATTGAGAGAGAAACATTTATGCCAATATCTTTTTACATTGGTTGGAAGTAATATAAATGTTAAATTGACCCTGACTAGAGCTAAACACAACAGTGAATCCATTGGAAGTTTCTCTTGAAGTGTTCAGATTCTAAAAGCTTTGTATAATTTTAAAGTTTCCAAAATATATTCATACTTTATTTTACTTAATCATCACAAATACCTATGAGGGAAGTTGGGCAAGTATTATCCCCATTTTATAGATGAAGAAACTGAGGTCCAGAGAGATGAAATGGTGTGCCCTAGCTCACAAAGCAAATAAAGAGGGGAGCCAGGACAGGAATGCAGTGCTGGAAGGAATCTACTTGGTGATGACTCAGTGTAGTACTCTTAACTCTGCTTCTCATTGCTTTGATCAATCAAGAAATAAACATTTGTTAAGTGCCTACAGAGTGCCAGTCACTGTGCCAAACACTGGGGATATAAAAAGAGGCAGCCAGTCCCTGCCGTCAAGGAGCTTACAATCTAATGGGGAGACAACATGGTAATGAATATATACAAGGCAAGCTATATACAGGATAAATAGGAAATAATTAGCAGAGGGAAGACACCCAAGGTTTCCTATAGAAAGTAGGATTTTAGTTAGATTTAAAGGAAGCCAGGGAGTTCAGCAATCTGAGTGGAGGAGAGTGGACATTGGGGGAGACAGCCAGAGAACAATGTCTGGAGCCAAGAGATAGAGTATTTTGTTCATGAAACAGACAGGAGGTCAGTGTCACTGGGTCAAAGAGTATGTGTTAGGGAGTAAGGTATAAGAAGACTAGAAAAGTAGGAAGGACCAGGCAACAAAGGGCTTTGAATGCCAAACAGAGCATTTCGTCTTTACTCTGGAAGGCAATAGGAAGCCACTAGAGTTTACTGAGTAAAGGGGTAATGTTATCAGACTTGACCTTTAGGAAAAATCACTTTAATGGCTAATTAGAGTGAAGAGAGACTTGAGGCAGGCTGACCCACCAGGAGGCTATTGCAGTATTCAAAGTATAAGGTGATAAGGACCTGCACCAGAGTGGCAGTGTCACAGGAGAAAAGGGAGGATATTTGAGAGTGATGACTTTCAGATGCTTTTTGGGTGAAGTTCATCAATCTATTTTCCTCTGAGCATAACTATCTACAAATAGCTAAATGAGTCTATCAAAATCCTAAGCACTATTGGAGGCCCAGCTCAAGTCATATTCCTTTCTGAAGGTCTATCTTTATGCTTTTATTTATCCCATCTCAATTTACAGATGAGGAAACTGTTTGCCTCAAAGCAGGGATGAATGGAGTATTCAGGGAGGACTAGCACATCCAGTGTAAGTAAGGGCTGCAGAGCACTTTTCAGGGCTTCCCATCCACCTTTGGTATCCCCCCTTTCACCCAACTCTTACCTGTGGCTCCAAAAAGCTGTAGCACTCTCAGTGACCGTACCCCAGTAAAATTCTCTCAGCAGATGAGCTTCAGCAGGTTGAGGGTAACCAAAAAGCCTCAAACCCACCAGTGAGTTAGGAGGATGTCTATCCCAAGAAGGTGAAGACCTCCCCGCAGCAGAATGGGTGGATGAGAACAAATTGTTCCAACGGTCATGAAGGCAGCTGAAGCTGCCTTGTTACTAAACTTCAATGACTATGGAAGAGAGAGGCTGATGACTTTAGGGTTAATCACTTCCTCACTTAAATCCAAATCACTTGCAAGTCAAGAAATCACCTCATGATGACATTGGTCCTTTTTAAAATGAAGGACAAGTGATATTTTATCCCTAAGTGAGTCTCACTGTCTGCCTTCTCTGTTTCTATTCTAAGCCACCAAATACTGGGTCCACAACAAATTCTTATTGCCTAATCTCAGTTGGGCTCATAATTCTTTTATTGATTGATTCCCATAGTGGCAATCCCACACTTTCTCCTCTTTTCTTAAATTCCTGATCTACTCAACTGTACTGTTTCTCAGAAGATCCAAGAGATCTCACTATCAATTTTACTAGGAACATTAAGGACATCCATCATAAGATCCCTCATTTCCTTTCCTTCACACTTAAAAATTTCTCTGTATCTCCATCTGTCCTTGCCTCCTTCGCTCTAGTTTCAGAGGATATAATATCTAATCCATCCACTGATATTTTTGATCTATCTCCTCCCATCTGTATTGGGCACCATCAGGCCCTATTAATTGTTTCCCTTTTTCCTATCTACTACCTTGGGGTCATCTAAGTGGTACAGTGAATTAATCGCGGGGCCTGAAGTAAGGAAGACCTGAGTTTGAATTTGATCTCAGACATTTACCAGCAGTGTGACCATAGGCAAGTCACTTAACTTCTCTCAGTCTCAGTTTCCTCATCTCTAAAACGGGAATAATAATAGCACCTACTGTTAAACCTGAAAGTTTGGTTAAAGGAGGCAAACAAGCTAGGTAATAGAAAAAATTCATATTGCTTATTTATTTATTCATTCCCTTTAAACTTAGTGGATACATGCATGCATGGTGTCAGACCTGAATCTGACTATCTGAACAAAGGAATGAGAAAACTTATATACATTATTTTTAGCAGACTCAGAAGTCTGTGTTACCTCACTTTTATGATCCCTATGTATGTTTAACATGATACAAGAAGATTTTCCTTAATGGAATAGATTTGTAAATACAATAAGATAAGAGTCTTGACATGGGTCAGTTGAAACTACAACCCAGTGTTTCATTAACATTCCATAACATAGCATATGTCCGTAAAATATTAAGTGGGGGGGGGGCGGAGCCAAGATGGCGGCTGGGAAGCAGTGACTGGCGTGAGCTCCCCACCAAGTTCCTCCAAAAACCTATAAAACAATGGCTCTGAACCAATTTTAGAGCTGCAGAACCCACAAAGTGGCAGAGGGAAGCAGGGTTCCACCGCAGGACAGCCTGGATGGTCCCTGGGTAAGGTCGGTCCCACACGGACCTCC